>JAVJGI010000062.1:51852273-52026746 GCA_035590275.1 Ibycter americanus
GGTACTCACTCACTCGTCAGATCGAGAGGGGGACCAGAACCTCAACAGGACTGCAACTACCACTCTTGACCAGACTGGGACCACCAACCTTTTGGAAGGAAAACGGGTTTTCCTTTTTCTTTTTGCTTTGGACTCAGGGGGACCACGTGGTGCTCAGCACAGGGACTGGGGAACACCATTCTGTTTGTGCCCCGGGGGGCTGAGTTGCACAACTGGGTTTTGTGGGCTAAAACCAATTTTCCTGTGTATCAGTATATCTATTGTAATCTTTTTATTAAATTATAGTTCTGACTTCTAAACTCTTTTGAGTTGGATTCATTTCTCCTGCTGGTTTACTTTTAAACCAGCACACCAGATGATTAAGGAATTGTCTTAGGAGGAAAGCAGTAAGGCTACAAGCCTCATCAGAGGGAGGTCTCGTGCTAGCGCCTGGTGCTGATGACATTGTTCTGAAAGGGGAAAGAGATTGACTCAGGTCTTCTTAAGGAAGAAACCAAGACAAACCTGGCCCTCCTGCATCTTAAGGGAGTACTGTGCTCGCTGGAGCACAAGACATAGGCAAAGTCTTTCCCATGTCTTTCATTCCATCTATATGGGCGTGCAATTCTCAGCAAACCCCTTGAAGCAGAGCTAAGTACCACAGTCTCCAAAGGTGCAGCACAGAGTGTAACACTCCCCTGAGCTTTTCCCCAGAGCTACATGCAACAGATCAGCCCACTAGTCTTTCTGAACCTCGTCACAGCCAACTCACCAGGGACTGTTCATGGTATGAAGGCACAGCCTGGGACTGTGGGATCACACTGATGTCACAGTGCTTTCCAGATGATGCCTAAATAATTTTGTGAATCTAACCTGAAGTCCTCAGATTGGCAGGGGAAGAATGTGACCTAGAAATGAAACAAAAGGTGTCAGAAAATAGGAAATAGAAACTAGGAAAGAGAAAGTTTGTACCAGGGTCATTCCCCCATTTGGAAGATGATAATTCAGACATGAGTTTTGTGGCAGGGAAGAGTTTACAGGCAGATATGTTATATTATTTTTGTTGTGTTTTCTTAGTTTGAAATTGGTACAATTGAAAAAGAAAGAAGGAAACGGTGACAAGCTGAAGACAAAAAGAGTAAAACTATTTTGGATGCACAAAAATGAGTAAGAGGTAGATGTCATTTTAAATAAAGAAGCAAGGAACAAGCAATATGCAAGCAGAACACTCAAATTTTCAAAACTTTAGGTAGTAGCAAAAGGCTTAGCCGTAGAAAACCACAGTTCTGGAATAATCTATTTTATCCATCCCAGTCAGCTGTGTTTTAAAATTCTCTATTTCAATGAAATAGTAAATTTCCAACTTCCTCTTTCAGCACTGAAAGTACTTCTCCTCTACATGCAACTGCACAGGTTCTTAAAGTATGTAAAATCTCTCTCATTACAAACTTGTCCTTGGTGCATGGTATCTCAGCAGCATCTGTCCAAGAACTCAGCACACCAGTTTGCCTCTCCCAGTTGGGGGGTGATATAGGACTTTGGGTAAGTCACTTCTCCCCTTTGCCTGTCATCTATAAAATGAAGATTATGACAATGTCTTCCTGTTGAAGACTGTAAAAAATGCTAGGCAAGAGTAACAATCTTATTATTCAAACTAATTATCACAGCAATTCCTTGCCATACTGTTTGCTTTCTGAACCTTCCTTCAAATATTTAAACTCTTCTGGATAGCTCAGTTTGAAATCTTAAACAAATCATAGGAATAAATCTACTTGTAAATACACTGTAAGAAGGACATTCCAATTATCCTGAAGCCTCATTATTCCTCCTCAAGCAGCTGCACTATTGCTTGTGTAGGAGCATGGAAGTGATGGATTTTGTTCTCTGAGGGCACGTATTTTTAACCTTGTTTTCTAGCCCAATGAGATGGCCACAGAAAACAAAGTCATGCAAATAGTTTATAAATGTGGTTGCATATGAGCACTCATAACTGAGGGGAGCGTATCACTTTGGCTCTTCTGGTACCATTAATGCAGAACAACATTTTGCATAGGCAGGTCTAGGCATATGATCTAAGTTCCCAGAGGAAGCTTAAAGCTTGTTAACTAAAATCTAGAAAAATAGGAAAAAACAGACCCTGTTAGATACTGACACACCAGCAATAGGCTGGAGTAAAACTTCATGACAAGTGCCTTACAGCTGTGGATGACAGTGCCATAGAGGCAGAGAGTGAACTATTATCTTGCAAGCTATTTAGCTGAGCTAAACTACAGAGCAGGACACAGTCCCAGGCGGATCAGGGGACTGAAAACTGCAAGGACTCTTCATATGAAATGGGAACATGCGTCACACAAGCCAATGCTGGTAGGGGGTCTCTCTCTGGGGACAAGGCTTGAACTAGATAGATTAAATCAACTAAAAGCTATGACTGTAAGTCTGTTTTGTATTGCACTGTGGTACTAGTAACAGTGGTACACAGAGGCTTTACACAAAAACAATCCTTTCTTTTGCTGAGGCTTGTCTACACAGGGAAATTCAGTAGTATCTTTATATCAGCATAACTCCCTATGTGGACACTCTTCTCTTAGAATAATTCCAGGATAATTACAATTATGCTGTACAATTACGCTGCATAATTATAACAGTGAAATTCTTCGTGTAAACAAGCCCTTACTCTTTAGCTGAATCTACTTGAACCTTCAGAATTATGTCACTGCCTTTGCTGATGTTTACAGCATTCTCCAAACTTGTCAGTTGCATGCATTCCCAGCCCATTAGCTGTTGTTTATCCAAGCTAAACATATTTGATTGTTCTAATTTGTTCTTAGATTGGTCCCTCCAGTCTCATAGCCCTATCTGACATTCAGAGCATCGTACTATTTGCTAGGTCCCTCTCAAATTCCAGAGCAGGACTTGGAAGCATGGCACGTGCCCAGATGCTTTTAAGTGGCTGCAAATTTTCTTTGCTTGTTCATAGGACCTGTACAAGGCATTTCCCTCTTATTGTTGAGGAGTCCTGAGGAAGAAGAAATCCAGTTTGTTCACACAACCGGTAGATAAATTCTCTTTATAATTTTTCAAGGGTCTTACCATCATCCTCAATCTCACCCAGCTCTGCTGCAGCTAGCTGAGGAGTCAGAGGCCACATCAAGTGAGATGTTTTAACTCTGTGGGCTTCATCAGATGATAAAAGCATGCATCCATCGCTGCTCCACATTAGCGTTGTTGTCCTCATCAGCTACCATCAGTTTCAGGGTCAGAGCAAGATTTGTCATCTTGCATTAGGTGGTGGTGCAAGGTCACCAGCATTTTCAATCCTGTTTTCTTAGAGGTCTGAGAAGCAGTTAATCATCACACCTGTTAGGTCACCAGTACAACATTTAGGGAATGTTTCTGTATCACCTTGTTTGAAAGTATTGGATGACACTGAAAAACTCTTCACTGATCTTCATAGTTGCCTCTTGTTTAGAGGCACGTTGTTTGCCAGCAGATTATTTACTGTACAAAATATTCATACCTGATTTCCCTCCCACTTCTAAACCACACTGTCAAGGATAGCATTCATAGTAATTGTACTGATGTTAATAATACCAAATAAAGATAATAAACTGTTATTTATCATTTGCTTCTCCCTGACTTTTTAAAGCATTTTGGGAGCACTTACTGTCATCCCCAGCATTCCACTAGCTGGAAGGATGGCCTGTTCACCAGCCAGGGAAATGCGGGTTCCCCTGGACTGGAGTGCAGCAGACTCATAGCTGTGCACTTCAACGTTACTCCAGGGTTTAAGGCAAGAAATATAGAAAATTATTCAGTTTTGATAGTGGGGAAGTTTTGTACCTTAATAAGTGATAAGGAGTAAGCCATACAACTTTGCATTTCAACTTCAAACTCTTGCTCAGTTTCACTCCCCATTCACAAATGTACTGATCAATTATGGGTTTTTTTGTGTTCCAGCCACTTCATTTTCCATCCAAGCAGAGGAAAACTTATTTCTTCTGATTACAAGGAACATCCTGAAGCTGCTTTTTGCTGGTGTATTCAGAGGTTGAACTGTGTTAGTTGGGAAAGATCATGATAGGGCAAGTCACAAGGGAATTCTGCTGTATCCCTAATTAGCTGAGCTACCCAAATAATGTAGAAGGTCATCAGAAGCCATTTTCACTCTGCTTCTCAGATAGGGAGAGAGGCTGTGTTCATCTGAGCACTCTGATCTCATTTTAGAAAAAACAGAAGTAAAGGACGATTTTTATCCATTCTGATAATTTATCACATGCAGCAGTACAGCTGTTTATGTCAGAAGGCGGAAGTGAAGAAGGGCCTTTGTTTCTGTTTGGCAAATTTTCCATGACACTCTTAGTAGAAGAGAGCTATTTTATTCTGTAGGGTGCAGCCCTCCCATGGGAATGCAACAGCAACAAAAAAAAGGCTTAGCTGATGATCTGGCAGCAGCCTAGTATTCTTCATTTTGTTGTTTAACATTAGCATTCTTCTAGGTTTTCCCAGTGGCAGGAATAAAACTTAGAAGTTTATTGAAACTCCTACTCTTCCTTTGTTCAAGCATGAGCACAAGTCATACAGACATCTTACAGTCTCAAGCATCTGAAAGAATTACACTGTAAAAAAAAAAATTAGAATCCTTTTGTATTCAAATGCCTACTCTTGGAGTTGATATATATGCAGAGACCATCTATATTGCTATTGCTTAATTAAGCTATCACTGTGCTTGGAGCTGTGCAGTAGGAAAAGAGCAACACTGGATCAAAGACTGACTAGGTGGACGATGCTGTGATTCACAGCATGGCACATGGTGCTGGGGCTGCCTCTTGCCCCAGAGCCCCTTGGCTGGGATTGCAGAGCAGCGAGGCACCAGGGCCGGCACAGGCACAACACAGTCAGGCCATAGGCAGCATCCACGCAGGGGAACAAAGAAAAGGTGGAATTTTTAGTCACTGAAAGAACAGTAATGGCTATTTCCACTGAACACACTTGTAGATTTCTATTGCTGAGAATATAGTTCAGGAAATAACACATACAGCTTTTGTGTGAAAAAATATTGGATCTTTTTAAAGGTTCAGGTTAGGATAATACAAGAAAGGTAGCCAGCAACCCATTTTTGCCTTAACAAGCGTCTATATATTACGCTCAAAAGAGTTCACCAGGAGCTTCACTTTTAATTGGACTTGGTAAAGAGGCTTCGTTCAATTAGCCTCAAAGGTCCCACTAACACAAAAATTCCAGTGATATTAGGAAAATTATATATATGAAAAGGTAGTTGTGATCATGTCTCTAATTTCTTCATGAACTGAATTGTGTTGGGGAAATCAAGAAAATAAAAACTTGCCAAATGGGACTAAATAATTAAATTTTAAATAAACTGTAATTTTCACTTGTATTATAACTCTAATAGTTGAAGGGAAATATTGGGAGGCAGAAAGTAAATGTTAATATAGAATTTTAAAGAGAATAAGAGAAAGCACTAATACTGATTAGGATGATTATGATGATTATAACTTCCAGTATGTAAAATCATAATGGAAATGATACAGCCTAGTATGCTCTCAGGAGTTACACATTTACTTAGGCACTAGGAAAAATCTTTTCATGCTAAGATGGTTTATACAGTTACAGTAGAATTTATAAAGAAATAAGGAAAGGAGTAAAACAACCTGATAGGAAGGACAATGCTCTATGCAAAGAAAAAGTTTCCTGATTCAAACAGATCTTCCCACCCCATCAAATAGGAACACTGGAAAGTAAAAGATACATTGAGGGGGGAGGAAAATACTTTTATATAAATCATTCAGAGGTAACAGTGGGCAGCTTGGTGACTTCAGTTGCAGTCAATATTAAGATTTATTGATCTGAGAGATAAATATTGACCAAGGTGATGCCAAAGTCAATATTTAACTTCAAGGACTATAAATCTTAATAGTAACTGTAAAGAGCAGTCAGTATCATCTATGTTTGATATATATTTTATTGCCTTTTACAAGGGTATAAAAGGTTTTTTAAAAGAGAAGCAGTTTCCTTCATTTTGAAAAGCTCCTTGCCTTGCCAGAGCAATCCAGATGTATACGCTTGCCTTTTCAAAGATCATCTAATGATTGGGCTGGTCTCAAAACTGTGAGAATCATTTGAGTGATGAAGAAGCTGCCTATTTAACAAAATTAAAACAAAAAAACCCAAAGAGCTGGCAGCATCTTTTGCAGATTTATGTTAGCTATGAAATGCTGACGTACATGCAACATGTTGCTAGATAAAGCTATTTAATGACCTAGGGGAAAATCAACTATAAGTTATGTGAGGTACCTGCAATTCTCTAGAGATCTCTTAATTTTCCATTGCTCCACCTCAACACATCAACTGGATCCATAAAAAAAATGTTTGTGTACTCAGCAGTTCTTATTATATTTACAAATTATTACAGTATGTGTACTACTGTACTCTCTTGCACATAGTATTTTGCTGGGTTTGTATTTCTATCAGATCTGCTTCTAATATATGTGACCTATTTCTTAACCCAGTGTCTAGGGTTCACAGTGTTAAATAGAAAGATCTTTTTCTGACTTGCTATCTCCTTCCTCTTTGCTTATATTAAAGAGATGGCACTGATAACCACAGCTAAGGTAAATGCAAGTTAACAAATACAAATCATTAAGCAAAAATTCCCACGACGTAGCAGATGATAACTTAGTTAACAGTCTTGGAGCATTCCTAACCTTACCGGTGTTTTCCCTAATGTTCAGAGAATTCTGTTGTCACATTAGATGACATTTGTTTTCAAAAGCCACTGCATATTTGACATCCACTTTTCTGACATGAAAAACACATTTATAATAAAGGATCACTTGAACACTATTACAGTGAGTGAGCAAAACTCTTCCCGAAAACCAACTTTTTTAGACCAGTTTATAGGATCTAACCCAGCACAAGGGAATGATTTGACAGAATTTTATGTAATAAGGCTTTAATTCTATAAAAAGGAGGCTTTGTGACATTAAGAAGCATGACAGTTAACCTCAAATGGTTTATTCATGTCAGCACAGTCCAAAGACGTAATTAGTTGTAATGTCCTTACCCTCAGAGTCAGAGGTTTAGAGAGGGAGGAGCCACGAGTGGCATTGCCCAGCTCCTGCTACTCACTCCCCAGGGGGGTGTGCTGCCTAATTTTACATCTCAGGGTCCTGACAGATGATGGCCTTCCTTTCCAAAAGTGTCTGTACTTTACCAGGACAACGTACAGGGAGATTTTTCATGCCTGAGAAACAGTGAACATACATAGGTATATCTAAACCAATGCTGAGCTCAGTGCTTAGGTTTCGGCAGTGCCTCAGGTTAAACACTTGTTAGCAAGCACTTGTTAGAGGTAGTAAACACTTGGCAGTTTTAATCTGATCATTTCCACGACCCATTAAATTTTTGACAATCAAAAGAAAACAATCAGAGTTGTCTGGAAAGGGATTCCTTTCTCAGTCTGTTTTTCATGACCTTCCCAGGCTTCAGAACTCTGCAATTCAGTGGTTGAGTGTTACTGGTATCACTTCTTTTGTCTTAGGAGGTGCCAAGGCTAGAAACTGCGGTAATTAGTGAACACAGTAAAACATCATGCCCATTTCCCCTTCACCAGTGCTAGCAACTGAGCAAACACTGATACTGGAACCACTCATATTCAGAGTTTACACGTGGCTGAAGGAGTACCATCTAAACTTTTACTATAATGGGAAGTCAAGTATTTTGTTCATTTTAGAGTATCTGCATTGTAAACAGTGGTGATAATACTGGGAAAGAATGCACTTTAGAAGAGAGATGACTCCAAAAGTGATAACACTCTGAGATAACATTTTAAGAGAAGTAAACAAGGGGGGGTGTCCTTTATCTATTACATCACAGCATTCTGGCTTTTGAAATGTTCAGTAGGTAGCTGTATTTACAAACTGTAACTTGTGATGGCTCTAGTGATAAAGAGAGGGAGAGTCATCCCAGTTTGGGTGTTGGGGGGAGTGTGGTATAGGGAACGGGACGACTCCGTACTTTGTGTTTCCACTACATGTAGTCATCATCTGGCATTTGGCTGGGGTGTAATAACTTGGTGTCTCTTTGTTCCCCCGTACAGGATGAAGGCTTTAATCAGTTTTGTCAGAACGTTTGCTCAGTTAATCTCCTAGCAATGTGTGATGAATAATCTGCCTATTGACTGTCTCAGCAGTTGGTGGGTTCTCCACCCTCACCCCATGGTGAGACACATCTAGTTTCTGCTGGCTGCTCATTTTCCTTTAAAAGAGGAGCACTGTCTCTCTCCCCAGCCCCCAGCAGGCACATCTGACGCAGTCCACCCCCTTTAGCCTCAACCCCTCTTCTCCCCTTCCCCTCTGGAATCTGGAAAATGCCTCCCGCCCCACCGGGGTTTGTCCTTGGATAATTACTCCATCCCAGTCACCTTGAGCTCTCATACCACAGAGTGCTCTCTCTCTGCTAAGCCTCATATCTTTATTTTCATACCAAGAAAAACAGATTTAGGGTGAACAGGAAAGTTTTGGCAACAACTGTCATCACATTATCAACACAGTGTTAGTGATGAATAGTTCTGGAGCAAAGAAAATGCCATAGGAAGCTCTGCTTCATTGGGACAAAAATACAAGGGTGGATCTGAGAGCTTCCTTCATCACTGACTTGGAAGGAGAAAAATAAGGAAAAACCCCAATCAAAGTATCAAATCTCAATTGTGTGCAACTATGAACTGACTTGACAGAAAAGCACCCTAGGCACCTATCCTGCATGTAACTGCACAGAGTTCTGGGGTCTGCCTGTGCCAGCCCTTTGCAGAGCAGAGAACGGTAAGGAAGTTTCTTACAAGCAGCCCTGATTTTAACATGCTTCGTAACAAAAGCCTAGTAGAACATCTCTAAAAAGCAGAGGGTTTCAGCTCCTGGCTCAGAACAACATTTCAAAAGTTCCTGAATTGGGCCAGAAATAAAATCCAATATACAAAAAACAGTATATATATTTGGGACAGTGATATACTTTCAGTTATAAAGGCTGACAGAGATACATTTTGCATCAGGAAAGATACAGAAAACATTACATAAAACAAGGATTTGAGGAAATACAAATGAAAAGCTTCATGACTTCCAGCTGCCGGGTCTTTTCAGACCTATCTGAAATGCTCAGCTGTGCTACCTGTGAATAAGTGGAGATGCAGTGTTACTGTAAATTGCACCTATTGCAGAACTTCCTTCGTGCACAGGTAAATCTGCCTTAGATCAAGCTCCAACTCTGACAGATTTCACCAGAATGACATAAGTGAAGGCAGGGTTCTTATATATATTATGCAATTTGGACTCAGTATCTCACTTTTTAAGGGTATTTTATTTTTCAGATCGATGATTCCCACCGAAATAAAAGTGGCTAAACCTGCCGTTGTTTGTATGCTTCTGGTTTACTCTCTGCATTGTCCCACAAAGGCAATGTGGGACAACAATTGTTTCTGCTTTTGTCTGAGCTAAGTGGTACCAAAAGCCACCTGTTTTCCATGTGTTCTTGAACCCCACCCAGCTCCTGCAGACAACCTAAACTCAGTCAGGGTTTGTATGGTCTATGCTTCATACCCTTCCTTGCTATAAGGTGGCCCCACCACTCCAGCTTTGGTGATGGATCTCAGCCATCTTGACTGCCTAGCCAGGAGGGCTTATGGGATAGATGGATCCAGGTATAGCATGCCAGGTCCCAGCACACCGCAGTTAGTGTATCCCCAAATATGTCCTTGCACATTTACATGCAGGTCTTACCCAGCGTTTTCCCCAAAGGCATAGCAAATGAATCATCTCAGAGCTCACAGTAAGCAAACAGATGGTCAGCAAGAAAACGATACATGATGATATCTGTGCATAAAAGTATGCATATTTGAATGTGTGTGCATGCCTCCTTGGAGTGAGTATATCGTTTCACTGCCTTTTCTAGGGTTCTGAGAAGTTTTTTTCAGCTTGAATTTAGTGTCAAATAAATCTGGTTTATAGGTCACTTGTGATAACTTGTGACTGAATTGCATAGCACTGTGAAGCAGATACCATTGCATATTATATCTTCAAGAATTCCTGATGCAAAAATAAGGAAAATATTTCAGTTCTGTGTTTTGAAGCTTTTGTAACTGAGAAACTTGCTGAAATAAATGAAATGCTGCATAAAGCACCTGACACAAGTGAGTTATGCTAATAGAATGGGTATGTGTAGTTCACCATAGATGTATGTCTCATGGTTCTTGTTTACACCTCAGCATCTCATTCACACATTCTTGAGAGAAGGATCAATCAAAAGGGGGGTGCTAAATAGCATGTCTTTCGTTAGCCGGATTTCAGAAGTTTCTATAAATCAAAAAAAAACCAGGAAAGATGCACATTGTATGGACTTTCCTTTTCAACATTAAAAAGATCCTGCCCCCCAAGTCTCCATGCTCTCTAGCCAGTCTTTGCCTCTCTTTTCTGAATATCTCTCTTTCCCACTGCTTCCTTTCAATGAACACCATGCATTCAAACTTCTTACCCACCAGGTGACTTGCCATTTCATCAGCTCCTTCTAAACCAGCTCACCATTTTCTCAGAGATGTTTTGAAGAGCTCTGCAGAACCTTCTAGCTGAATTTTCTTGTCAAAAAAGCATCATGTTTCTGCTTAAACATTAACAGAAATGTTTTGGCATAGGAAAGTGATGTGATAGGACAAGCACAAGAGGAGAAGAAGAAGCAAGCAGGCACCTTTTCAGCAGGACACCTGAGCCACCCACCAGCTCCCTGTTTCCAGCAGTGCCTTTACAATCTAAGTCTTTACCGTGTATTTGTAGACCAGGTACCACACTCAGGCTCACAGACCCCTCTCAGAGCTCTCCACCCACCAGGCTGGGTCTGGTGAATAGGTACAGAGAAAGGGAAATGCTGGGGGGCTGCAAAGTTTATGCAAAGGACCCTACTTTTTGCCTCAATTTCCTTACACCTAGATCTGACCTTCAGTACATTTTCTCACTGTAGCTTGTTCACCAAAGCTAAAAGAACCAGAGCTTTTGCCAGAGACTTTATCTCTTTGAAGCTCTGTAGTCAGGAGTCATTTTCAGGGACAAATGATAATCTTTTCCAAACAGATCGGGATTTAACGTTTTAGGATCTGTCACCTGGATTGGAAAAGCAAGGCTTCTGTATTTTCTTTTCAGACCAAACTGCCATGGTTCCAGCTCTCCTGCTATACACCACAGCAGAGACGTTGCCAGTTCTGCAGTTACAATGTTTTCATACACGCTGCCTCTTTTCTTGTAAGTCAACATTAATTAAAAAAATAATTAACATAAAGCGTAAATTGAATTAAAAAAAAAACAACTTTAGTTTTGCTATATCTCAAAGTAATCCCCTCTTAACGCAACAATTTCAGATCAGTCCATGCTAACTCCAACATGCGTTGTTCCAACATGACATGTTCCAATGTCAACAACTGATCTGATTCCCCTGTTCCAAGGAGAAATCTTACTCCCCCATTCTCAGAAGGTCACAGTAAAGCAGCATATAAGCAAACTGTCATATATGGGGGGAAAAAAAAGTCACAGATGCTCTGTATTTTCTGCAGACTCTCATGCAGTTTTCCTGGACTTGTCTTCTCTTTCCTTTTCTGCTTTCCTTCTACAGGCTTCTCCAGACTTTTTATCTGAGGTAAGTGATTGTCAGTTTATTCAAGGCACTTATCATATTTGCAAGAACTAGCACAGACCTCTCACATATTTGGTCTGGGTGTGATAAGAACATTTGCTCTTTATACATCAGCCCCACTTAAAACCTGTCAAAGACACCAAGTGGTCCTGCAATCTATCATCTATTCTGCAGTGCGAGTGAAGCTGGGTGGTTAGTTACATCAGCCGTTTCAGACCAGGTATCACTATTGCTGCCCCAAAACAGCCACATCTTCAAGAGGTCAGCAAGATACATATATCATATGACATGATCTGGCCTGTAGAAAAGCAGCTTTGTGCTCGTCCATCAATGGAAGGTGCCCTGAAGACAGCAGAGGTAAGTACTCTACAGTAAGGCTACAGACCCTCAGGCTACATCTGTACCAGTAAAACAAATAGTGTTGGGCAGGCTTAAGCACTGAACCTCGATCTCCACTGTTAAATTTCTAGAATGGTTTCAACCCTGGCCAACTTGCACTCACCCAAGCAATCTCCAGGAAGACTTTCTGAGCTAGCACAGGCCAGGGACTCTTCCCATCAGAGCGCCTGGCTGCAACCACTTAGCTCTCACAGGATAGAACTGTTTAATCGTGTGGATGCGGGCAGTTCAGTGCCAGGTGACTTCAGTGGGGGAGAGCCAGACATGTTTGATTTACCGATATAGACGTAGCCTCACTGTCTAACAACTTCCTGTGAAGCTGAAAGCGGAAACTTCTGAAGGAGCCCAGCAGGTTCCCGTGCCCCGGATCGCCCCTCTGCTAGCTCTGAAAAGCCAGATTGTGAATTCTCGGCTGAAGTCTTCAATAGCATTGAATAAAAAAGGGGATGAGAAGCTATAAAGCAGACACAGTTCTCCAGCCTCCAGATTATCAGCCCCAGATCCATATGCAGATGGAAAAATGTATATGCCTGGGTTTCCTTGAAGAGATTATGCAGTCTACTTGCTCACATTTATCACATGGGCTAATGTAAGATTTACTGTCCATAATTAATCAACCTTAGGCAAGAATATTTAGCACTTATACTCTATTTTTCATTTTCAAAGTGCTTTTCAAACACTACCTAATTAAACATCAGGAACAATTATTTCCAAGCTACTTTACAGGCAGTTTTAAAAAATGAAATAAGCACATTTTAGCATGTATATGAGGAATCTTTTTAAACCAAAACAGCTCTATATGTAACCTGCTGAAGGAATTAAAGCAGTAATAGGATAGAGATTTCCAAACAGACCAAAGCAGCAGCCAGTTAGTTCTGTCTCTATGCACACAAAAACCAGTAATGCAGATTCATTTTTAAAACTTCTGTCTATCTCACATTTTCATTCTGTCTCTGAGGCGACACTTTATTATTAAAGAACTGTAGAACTGGGATGAGGAAGAATTGCTTCTTTGCAAGGGACAGATGCCACCGGTGGGCCTGGGGCTCTGATTCACATGCTTGGCAGTAACTCATGAGGTGACACCTGTAAGTCTCACCTCATCTCTTTCACAGAGGTAGCAAAACGAGCTGTGTGCTCATGCAGTGGTAGTGTCTTCACCAGCAAGGCATGGTATCTGCTCACTAAAAGCTGTTCCAATATCCTTCCCTCATGACTGGCAATTTCTGATCACCTCTAAGGAGAAATCTGGGTGTGGTGGACAATGCCTGTCATCCCAGCTTCCCTGGAGGTGGGTAGGTGCCCACAAGTCTGGGGCTGCACTGTGCTTGGCCAGCCAGGTTCCACATCATGTTTGGCATCAGTTTGATGATCACAGAGAGCTCAGGTCGGCAGGTTGCCTAAGGATGTATGAACCCACTTGGGTCAGAAGCAGAGCAGCTCAGTTTCTGGCAGGACAGTCCAGTTTACCTAGGGACACGTACTGAAAGTGTTGGTGATTTAAATCAATGGGCCTGTTGACCACAGATTTTGGTTGAGTGGACACACAGCCCCTCCTGGCCTCTCTGCTACAGAGGCAGAGGTAAGGTGTAGACTGCAGAGGTGATATGTTAAGTCTGACAGGTATCACAAGTCAGGGTTGTCAGAGCTTAACAGCAAGTTCTCTTCGTGCCAGAATCCTTCTCACCTTAATAGTGAAAATAGGATTAACACTGCATAAATAAGCAAACAAGGAATCATGGGTTCCTTAGGACAGAAAGTGTGATATTTTCTCTGATGAGTTAAATAAAACCAAGAAACAAAATATTCTTCATTAAACATTAAGAGTTTATGGATCTGCCAGCATGGCCTGGTGCAGTTCTGGGCAGAGATACCTAACCAAGCTCTAAATAAGCCAGCTCCACTACTGGAAGCATCACAGCCAGGCAAATATGGCATTCTGCACCAGCTCATTAGCCCTGCTGCAAAGTCAGCTATATTAGCTCAGATAGTGCATCACACTAATGTTGCTTCACTTCTTCTGGGGCCCGGGAAGGTTCATTCAGCATGGGTAACTCAGTGCAGCACTTACATGAGCTTTCCAGGTATATATCAAGGCAGGGGACAGCAGCCTTTCAAGGATGGTGTGTACCAGATGGTATTTTTCTTTCCCAGATTAGAGGTTAAACATGCTGGTAAGAACGCTGTGGGATCCATGAGAGACTGCCTCTTACATAAACAATATGCTACCATTTTCTATCATCATTAAATTGCATCTGTACAAGGCAGAAGCTCCCGCTGCTCTCAGAATGAGCCAGAAGGTGGGAGCCACCAATGTCTCTCTCCAGATGGCACAGCCCCAAATCCAGCTCTGTGCTAGCCCTACTGGTGTTCTTAGAAATTGACCTCCACACAGCTACTGGTTTCAGTGCCTCAGACTGTGAATAGGCTGTAAGAGTCACAGGTATGCAAAAAAACCTTCTGCAAGACTGGAACTTAAGGCTAAGGCTTTTCTGCACACAGCCTTGAGTGCTGTGCTTGGGCACAGCTGCCTCACAGACAAATTACAGAATGTGTTCTGGCTTAGAAGTAAGAAAACCTATCTTCAGTTCACAATGAAATAATTCAAGTGTCTTTCATAAGAGTGCTAAAAATTGGTCTTTGGATTAGGTTGTTGACCTACATGCCTGAGCTCCCTGGCTATGAAATCAGAATAGTCTTTCCAGCAGGGACATTGCTGAGAGAATTTCATTCCTGCTTATAAAACACTACCACAGTGAAGTGATAATAAGAGTTATAAACATGTTAGTTTTACTAAAGTATTTAAAATATTCAGAGCAGGGAAAATGGTCCCAGCCTTCCTTTTGCTTGTACTAGTGTAAATGGAAGCAATTGTATTGAACACAACTCACTGTGTTTAAAGCTTAATTGAATCTGTTTCCGTGTCTTTCTATGCACTTAAAATGGATAATGGGAATTTTTCTGATCCCACTCACAGCTAAGCTACAGCGACCTTATATCCAAGGACCCATTTATGGAGTTTTTTTGTTTTAAGATTTAGCTGCTTTCAAGGCTTACACAAAGGCCTTGGATGTTTTGATTTATTTATCTTAGTATCCCCACTTGGGTAGAGCAACTTGGAGGATGCAAGAGTCTGAGTCTGAAAATAATGCCATAGAATAATTTCTGAAATTGTTTTAGAAGCCAAAGCAACAGATATTTTAACACTTAGTTGTAATCATGCAGAAACAAAAGACAAAATGAATTGCACCTACCTGGGCGCAGAGAAAGTTTCTGATTTAAGTTTGTCATATATCCCCATGTGTATTTTTACCCTCCTTACAAACATAACTATTCCAGGAACACTACATAGTATAGACACAGCTAAAGGCTACACTTCATTGATCACAGCTGATCCTCTTACAGTGCCTTTCCCTCTAAGGTAGAAGCTGCTCAGCTCAGCACCGCTCGGAAGGGACATGACGACTGACAGGGTGTGTTCCCAGTCCACTGCAAACGTCAAGTGTAATGTGTTACTTAAACTACCAGACTACATCAGGCTTCAGTGATGACTGAATCCTCACTTTGAAAGCTACGTTATTTCAGACAGAAACAAAAAGTGGAAAGGACATGCCATTCTATTTTTCCCATTCTTAATACCTTATGTTTTCCAAAAACTGTGACAAAAAAATAATTTTCCTAGATTTGTTTGTAAACAAGCCTGATGGACTGAGGGGGTTCATTTCAAACCCCCGTGTGAAAGCAGGCTGAAGAGGGCCCAGGCAAGAATGCTCCACTATCAGGCCAGTAGCTATGCCTCTAATCACTTCAGAAATCTACTTTCCTATAAGTAAACCTGTCAGTATCTCTCTACTTATGTGTCTACGTCAGAAAATAGACAATAGGACAGGGGGACTTCAAGCTGGATCCATATGGCAGCTGTTATGTCCTCCTTACATGTGGACAGAAAAGTCAAACTTTCTTTTTCTTTTGATTTGACAAATTAGATGATGCTTGAGGTCCAAAATAAGACTGAACTGATCATTTTTTCTACATTCACTTGCACTCCAGCATGGGTTTTGAGGCAATTTTCTTAGAGGAAAGCCAGATATTAACACTTTGTACAGTTTGACTTCTGAAACAACAAGCTTAAGATGAAGTACTGTGTAATCCTGATTCTAGCCCTGATATCTCCCTCTCCTAGCAGTGATTGAAATAGACTAGAATTAAGTGAATGTGAATGCAAATGGAAAAATGACAACTGTGATGGTACCGTTCCTGATTAGATACCTAATGAAACACTGAAGGTAGTGGGCCAAGAAATGCCATACATTACTAAGTAACTCCTCAGGCTTTCCCACAGATCATAGTACTAGTTTGTATTTCTGGTAACTTACAAGATGTCATACTATGGCCACTAGTAAAATATACAAGTCAAATATACAATCCCCGAACCAAGGAGGCTAGGATACTTCTCATTTGTCATAAATTCTGGACTAGTCAGTATTTGCTTTTGAGGTACTTAATAGCTGTCCATTATTGCATGTCACATTCTGTTACTCTGCACCTAAAGGATCATATTGTGATTAAGAATGATAGAAAAATAAGTTGCTATTACGAGAGACCCAAAGGATCCTGTTCACATAATGAATAGTTTTAAACTTTGCAAAGCAGTTGACACACCAATCTTCCAAAAGGTATAGGAATTCCATTTAAACCGAGCAACAAGAATGCAAACAGCACATAGGCATCCAAGAGGACAGAAACTCGTTAAAGTGCCCTTTCGAATAGCCAGCTGTTGTTGTTTTGGGGTCGTTTAGGTTTTGGTTTTGGTTTTGGTTTCAATATATTATGACTAGCTGTTTATTTCTTTTCCAAATTCCAAGTCAAAATCTCAAGAAATAAGAGGAAAATGATAAATATTAAACCATTAACATTTATGGAAATGCAGCCAACTTTCCAAATCACAAAAGTTTCTCACACAAGCTTCAGCTCTGAGTGGATTCCTGTAGGTCAATTATTGACCAGGGGTGGGTGCAGAGGGGGAGAAGGAGGGGAAAATGGAAAAAAGGAAAGAGAGTAAGGGAGGGGCAAAGAGAGAAGCATAAAGTCAAAGAAACCCTCCTTCTCCGACAGAGGCTACTGCAGTAGTATGACATAGAAAGACTAATGGGGACAGCTGAACCAGTGCATGAGATTGTTCCGAAATTAAATGTAATGTGTATTTTGTTTAACACTTTCCATGTTACTTTTTCCCTTATGTTAAAAGAAAAAAAAAAAAAAGAAAAAAAAGAAAGAAAAAAAGGAAGAATTCCAGCTGGGATGGAATCTACAGAGCCCCTTGAGCAATTTCAGTAATTAAAGACCAGGATAAATTGTAGTTAAACCATTTGTTTCAAATGTGCTACAACCAATAACTAAACCAGCAACAGCCTTTCAGTATAAGAGATACTTTGCTGGCTTCAGGATAAAGTACAATGAGCTGCAGATAGTTGTTGGCCAGCCATACACTACATAATGAAAAAATCTTTCCTCCATAAAGGCTGTAATTTCCACATTTCAAATGCCGGCAAAAATAATCATATGCATTTGCTTGCCATACATACTCAGAAAACAGTTAAGGTATTTTCCTGAAATAGCAAAGGCAGACTTGGGTTTTGTCTGTTATATTCTTTGATTTCCAGAATGAGAGCTGTCTTAGTAATAAACTAATCGTAATTCTTAAGAGACTATAAAAGCAGATGCGGGAAGAAGTCTTATTTTCGTGTTAACAATGGCTAGGATGTCCTTCACATTCTTGTTCAAAATTTTGCCTCCCATCCTGTTCTTACTGAATTCACCCCAGCTGGTGACTGCAGGTACCAGCTATCATGCCAAATGTTTGAGCCTTTGTCTTTTCCACAGATGTAAGTGATGATACAAGGCAAAGATTCATGTTGAGGATACCATGGGAATTATTGTAAAGTTTGTTTTATCATTCTTATATGGACAAGACTCCTGCAAAAATCCATGATTTTGCAGTGAGCTCAGTGCCACAAGATTTCTCTGTCCAGCTAGAACCCGCAGAGCTCAGTGCAGCTCAGTTTTGCCACAGGGTCTGCCAAACATGTCTGTCAGGGAAGGACAGGGAAAGAAGCAAAGACATGAGGATTTGATCCACTTGAGGGCTGGGAAGAGGCTTCCATGTGTCAAATGTGCTAAGGACACCAAATTGCTTAATTTGATTAAGCTTAATGAGACTGAGGGAAAACAATGGTACTTTAGTCAAGCTTGTACACCATGTAATGGCTCCATGTGCTACAAACCACCGGTATGTTATAGAAATCACACTGCCACAGTTACAAGATGAGCCACAAGTGATCTTCCAGCAGTATAGTCTCACTTACCCTTGCCACTCACAAGGACAGTCATTTATTTTCTTTCTGTAACTCCTTTGCATACATAAACATAAGCGTGCACACAGCTAATGCATCTAACCAGCATGTTCAGCCCTTTCTCACTGCACATGCAGTCAATTCGGTATTCGCCTGTGGCTGCCAGGATCATCACTGAAGCTTGGCTGCCCTCCCTGAAGTCCTGCTGCTTTGGACGTCTCCGCTGTAGTATGTAAGACAGTTGGGGCAAGGGAACAGATGCTTCTGCAAGGTCCTTTTATCTAGTGAAACGGAAGTGCTGCATTAGTAAATAGGTACCTGTGAGAGCACAGTGAAATTGGGACAAAGGTAAAATGCATTTATTTTGCATTTCATAATGAAATCTCTTCTTCTTTGAGGGAAAAAAAAAAGGGTAAAAACTAAAAAGGCACTAATAAAATTGGGAAATTGGGAAACATGATGGAAGATCTAGTTCAATAGAAGTAGAATGTACCAGTGGAAGAAAAATTTAAACTCCATGCATAGGTTGATGGCTTCTACTGACATCTCCGACTGGGCATTTTTATGACCAACTCAGTGAGGAACTCTATTTTGTTTTCAGCAGAATCAACTGCTTGACTATAAGAGATGGGTGCTGGAGAAGCCTTGTGGGGCTAGAGAAAAGCAATACAGCTCCAGTGACAGGATTGGAGAGAAGGAGGCTGAACCAGATGACCATAGCACTTCCTGTCTTTATTCCTTTCCTAGAAAAATGGAAGACATCTTTACATGCAAAAACAGCAGTGGAACCACAACCTCTAAGTAACAGAGCATTCTGTCACTTTTGCCACAATCCTGAAACAAAGCTTTCAACAACTGGGCATGAACAGAATTGTGAAATTTGTTAAAAAAAACCCAACCAAACAAGCAACAAAACCATAGTAGAAAGAAGTTGTGATGTATTTGAGTTTGAACAGGTTCAGACTTCTTATGCAGTAGAAGAAGGCTGAGAAGTTTACTGACATCTCCGTAGTAACATCCAAGTCTCTAAGATGCGAGGAATAACTGAGCTGCTAACAACAGTGCTAACCAGAGGGCAGCTTGGGGTGGGAACTGCACTGGCACCTGGGTCTTGCATCCCCTCAGCTGAGAGACTGCCCCATTTCCACAGTATCTCAGCAACTGCAAACCTCAAGAGATGGTAAAAGCAGTAGGACATCCATTTGTACACAATTGGAATGGCTAGTGAAAATAACTTCTGGAATTAATTTTCTGCAGCGATTTCCCTTGTTCACACTGTGCAGCCTTTCAGTTGTGCCTTTTGCCCAGGATATACCCGAGGATGGTGAGGAAAAGCACAGTTTATATTATCAGCCTTAAAGCTCTATTTTAACATAGCAACTCCTCACCTGTTCAAAAGAATGTGGTTTTGGACCCAGGCCCAAGACATTGTGTTCAGATCTATATACTATTTATTACCAATAAGATCTATATGCCACTACTATCAATATGATACAGACACATTGGAGGAGCCCAGGAGAGGCTGGAGTTTTAGAGAGGTATTTTTTACTCTGCTAAAGAGAATCATTGAAGATGGAGAGATGGAAAGTGTGTAGTTTGGTTAAGAGAGGAAGGAAGGAAGATTGGAGCAGCAAAAATTTAAGCTTCTTCAATGTTAGGATATGAAGTATAATGAAGTAGAGTAGATAAACAGAAGACCAGTGGAAAGAAATAGCATGCCTGTCAATGAAATATATTTAAATTACAGACTAATCTCACAAAGCCTAAACAAAAGTGCATAAACCTGAATAAGAATCTGAAACAGAATAAGAATGAATGCCAGCAGCCAGAACAGGTAATTAAACAGACCTCTTCTGTCCCCAACTTCTATGACTGCATGAACATCTTATAATGTTATTAACTGCTGGCACCATTGCATCATTAGTCCTGAACATTACTACTAGGTACACCAGACAGGATTAAGCAGAATAATACTGACAAAAATCACATAGGCTTCTCAGAACTCTCTGTGGGAAGGGAGGAAAAAGTAACAGCTGAGACATCACTGATTATGAGCTGAATCTTAGGCACCAGACCAATACACTTTTCTCAGCAAGAAATAGAGAATAGAGGCAGAAAAAAAAGAGTTAGTGAAAAAGGTGGACCACTATCACATCCCTGCAAGTGAAACTGTCTTCTCTAAAACGAATATCATCATAGTGATGAAAGAGGTATTAAAATAGACATTCGATAGTTTTCTGATGTTTTGCCCAATCCACTTTTAATTATTCAAACTACTTTTTCTTTTGTGAACATGTTCTTCTATATCATTATAAAGCACTTCTACTCATAACCAGCCAGTATCTTCTACTGCTTGCTTTCATCCTGGTATTTCCAGTTAATACTTTGAAAGCCCCTAAATAATGTGTCTGTCCTTGCTATTCACAGTCTTAAAGTGTTTATTCATCATGATTTGAGATTCAATTTGTTGGACAAGCTAGATAAATCTAATTCTTTTAATCTTCTGTCATAAACACATTTTTCTTGTCTCTTCACGATTTTCCATCTTTGATTTATTTGCATTTTCACTGGCATTATGAGGTTTCCAGAAAACAATGCATGTATGCCCTTATCCATGCCAAAAGTTGTACAGGGTCTCTGAATAAAGCTGAACACTAGGAAAGAACACTGCTGCTTTTCAACAGGGGGCTATGACTAGGTCCACTCCTCCTCCAAAACTCAAAATTTCAACTACTTCCCACGTTTACAAAGTATAAAAATTATTTCATTCCACTGTAATAATTTATGAGACTTTTGAGCTTCACTGATGCACTGACTTGTTTCCCAAATGTTGGATTTGATTCTTATTGTTCTACATCCTGAAGGTGGTTGCCATATAACGACAACTTACTAATTAAGGGTAAATTTTCACAAAATCTTGACAGTCTTTCTAGAAATTGGTCCTCTTCCTGACTGGGCACACTGATTTTTTGGGGCAGAGTAGTTAAGTAGGACTTTCTAACGTTCAGGTTCCGTAAATAGAGGGAGCCTGGGGCAGTCACCTGCTTCCTCTGTAGACAGCTCTGACTCTTTTTTGAAAACCTTCCTCTGCATCATCTACCTAGAAAAAATTTTCTAACACCAGCTTGGCTTTAAATACATGATCAGAGGAGTGACTTTGATGGGAAAATCCAGATGCTTACATTTGAGTATGCTTTAAAGTGTTTTGCTAAATCAGAGCCTAAGGACAAAGGAAACAGTTCAGAAAGTGCATCAACAGTAGAGAGCCATTTCCTATAACCCAAAATGAACTCAAAACATTCATTTTAGCTTGGCTATTTATTTACTTTAATATTCATACATAACAGTAATTCCTGCAGTGACAATTCCTGCAATGATGTCATACGCAAGAACAGTCTCGTGATACTTTCTGCATGTGTAGAAGTTGAAATCTCACAAAGGAATCTGATCCTGAAAGATTTTCAGTCTGTTTTCTAAATGAATATGCTTTGTTGTGTTTTTGGACTAGCTTCAAAAAATTTTGATACTTCCTTCTGAGGTTCACCAATCAGTGCTAATGCAATGATCAGTTTCAGTTTTAAGCATTTACTCAAAAAGAAAAAGAGGACAGAAGAATTTCCTCGGGAGAGGAAAGGCAGGGAGAACAAATCCATTGATTCACCAGTATCAATTGGTTTGTATCAAGGAAAACCAAGTATTTTTCATGTTGCCCTTAATTTCTCAGCCACCATTGCCATTTCCCTACCACTCCCCATCAGTTTCATACTGAGGATGTGTTATGAGGCTGCGTGGGGACATGCAAGTCATGCACACATCCCTGGAAAAATGCTTGGCAAATCTGGCTTTTCAGTTTTGCACTCACTTGCCAAAACATATTCCCTCATCCCCCAAGCCCTCCCTCTGCCATAACTAATTTAATTTCAAAAGTCAGAAGCTTAACAGGGACATAAGCTTCCTAAACATGCTGTCATCTAACAAGGAATGTGAATTCAAAGCTTATAATTATGATTTTCTTTAGGTGCAGAGAAGATTGTACAATATTCTAGATATTTGTGTCCACAAGTGCTAATACAATGACAGGCTTCACATGGCTGGTGGGGCCTTTTTCCCCCCAAAAAACAGATATAAGGGTTTTTCACAACCCTTGCCAACAAGACATGAGGCTTTTGTCTCTGATGCCAGTGGTTCTGAGTTGTATAAATATTCCACGTTTCAGTGCAACAAGAAGCTGTATGACTCTGTAGAGAGCTCAGGGCAAATGAGAGTTACTGACCTGCTATTTCTATAACTCTGTTATTTTATCTCTCAAAGGGGACTTGCACACACTGAATTTTCAGTTTTTAAGTAAAAATAAATCACTTACTTTCAAAGACATCCCCTCTGCACCTTCCTTTTCTTCAAGTCCTTAGGACCTTAAGGACACGGACACACATTTTATGTGTGTGAATACATCTGTGCATGTTTGGGAGAGAAAAAGGGAAATGATAGAGATATCATTCATTTTAATCACTAATTTTGAAACAGCTGGTGAGACCGGACTATCTTCTTTAAGCACAACCATTTTGTGCCTTTAACTCCAGTGAGGAATTCTTGCTTAAAGTGAGACATAAGTATTTGCCAGTAGCCCACAGTAAATACTTTTTTTGTCTTTTTGTACTCCTATGATGACTGGCCTTCTTTCCCCTTCAGTAATCACTGTCTAAAAAAAGAAAACCTCCAGGCGCACTTCACTTCTGTCCCTTCCCCCTGGCAGAATGCCCAGCCTCAGTATGATGCTTTTAAACCCTTCCCCCCACAGACACAAGGTTTCCACCACATTATTATCCTGCACAGCAGAGGAGGGGAGGCAGGGCTGTGAGATATGATACCATTCAAGAAGAGATACGCAGAGACAGCTCTTTAGAGTACCTAACGCTTTCCATTCTATATGTGTGCACATATCCTTACACATATACACCACATACCCATGCAAGAGAAGTCTTTTGTTGTAACGTATTTCATAGTTGTCTTGGTTAAGGGGACTCTGCCCCAAGGAAAACATAATGAATATACAATGAGTTCAGATTGCCAGGCAGCCTAAAGTGCATGTGTATGTGTCATGTGCACATGCAAGTGTGATGGTTTAATGAAAATTCAGCAGGAGTTTCACCAGGCTGAGAATAACAGCCAAAAAAAGAAACAATTAAGAGCCTTTCTATTGCTGTGCAATGGCAAGTTCTCAGATAAACATCCTAGATGTGATACAACATTCTCTCAAGGAAGCTACTGGAAATTGTGATGATGCAGGACAGCTCAGGATCCTATCCTGGATAAACAGTGTAATCATCATCTTAAAGAGTGCTGCAAATAGGTGACCAGCAGACGAAAGCTGCATTATTCAAGGCATTTGGATGGAAAAATTAAACTTGGACTTACTGCAAGGAATCCTTTCAGTGCTGTAGCTTTATCAGTCACCCAGAGAATCAATATGGTTTTGCTATATCACTTTTACTGCTGCAGTAAGGCAAAGATCTTTTGTGATAAACTGTAGGGGTTTTTTTTTCATTCTTGTTCCCAAGTGAGCAGTCCACACAGGTCATTCAATGCTAAGTGTCTTGCTTGCTTCCTTGCAGCCCCGTTCCAGTTTCCTGGGTATTAGCTCAAAGAAATTGTCCAGAAAAGCTAAATAAGACTGTGTTGTCCTTGAGCTGATGGTAACAGCACAAAACAATTGAGTCTGATATCTTTATTTTAACTTGCTCATAGCACAGTTTCAATAGAGAACAAAATAAATATAGAGACAAGTGTATCCAACTAGAATTAAGATAACCTGTGAAATGTCACCAGATGAGAAGGTAACATTCTACTGTTTATCCAGGGAAACACTGAGGCTGTGGTCAATGGCACTAAATGTTCAACAGCAGCACTAGCTTAAACTGTCCCTCCCCCCAGCTCCCAGCTGCTTGTTCCTGTTTCCATCACCACAACAATTTGCAGGATTGCACCATGAACCAAATCGGGTAACTGATCCAATTAAAAATAACCAAAACCCAAACAATAAAACATCAAAGATGGGAGCAGAGCGACAAAATCAACTGCTGAAGCCAGAACCAACAGTAATTAATTTTTATCATCAAATCACAGTTTTAGGTTACATTTCCACATGACTTCTAGATGCTGTGTAAGATATTGCCACACTACACAGTGCACCTCCTCCCACAAACAGCTACAACCCCTCCATTTATGCCTCCTTAGCTGTTTGTGTGGTTGCACTGTAAGCTGCATCTGAGAAAGGATCTTCCTTGAAAGGCTGCTTTTTTAAAGGGCTTGGAGTTTTTTTCCTGGAAAGAAGGCAGTGGGTTTGGTTTTTAGGCAGATGACTTGGGAGGCCTGGTTGTTCAGCTGCACCAGTGAAAGGAGTATCTGCTGATGGCAGGGAGGAAAGCGAGCAGGGTGCTGGGGACAAGGTAGGAGGAAAAGCTGCCACTGGTGGAAGCTTCCTGAGCAACCTCAGCCCCAACATGCAGTTTCACACACACAAATTCAGCTGCAGGCACTGTGCTCACCTTGAAGTTCAGCAAAACCATTTCACTGCTCAGGCAAGCCAAGACCTTTTACACCAGCAAATCTACCACTGAATTCAATTCCCGCCTATATTAAGACAAGATCAATAGCAAAACTAAAGCTTGAACTTCAGGAGAGCTGGTATACTGCTTGATACTGCTGGATGCAATGAAAGGACAGCATTTCCCACATCATTCACCATAGCCTTGGGGCTGAGCCAATTAGTGAACCAGGTGAGAAACCTGACCACACCTTTCACATTTGGAGCCGCCTGCATTCAGATAATTAGCTTGTGTAAGGTGAGGATCGAAAGCTAAATGTTGACACTGCATTCAGTCAATCAAATCTTGCAGCTAAATAAGAAGGATGCCTTGGGCAAAACCTAGTAGACCCAGATTTCAAGACTGTGTAAATACTCTAATCCTGTTTATCTGCTACCTCTCTCAGGGAAAAGCAAATCCTCAGTGGACTCTCAAAGCCCCTCTCCTGTTTGTTAGTTACATTTGGCCAGCTAAGGAACAGAGACAGAGGCTCTTCTGTGGCCAGTCACTAGCAGCTTGAGTCCCAAATATCAAACACTTGCAGCAAGCTGCTTGTGTAAGTGTATGAGGGAGGAGACTGTGGCAGACAATTTTAATAATGAATACATTTGAGGGGGTGGGAGGAGAGGGTCTGCTCTCAGACATCCTGAACACAAAGAAACACTAAATTCCCTGTGTCAGTGACCAGAGAGCCCAAAGAACATCTCAAAAAGCGTTTAACAATAGTTGGAGACCCCACTCCCTCTAAAGCAGATGTGAAACAAAGCCAGATTACAATTACAGGCACTCAGATGTCCATGGAAGTGTCTAGTCACAAGCAGCATCTGTGATCCTCACTGTAAGTCTAGTATTTATTTAAACATGAAGTTTTTCATTAAAACTACTACTGCTATTTGCAGATCCTAAGCAACTGTGTGGAACAGCATTGACTTCGCAGAGAAAGGAGGGGCTGTGTAATTAAGACCAGCAACAAAATGACCCGCTAACTACTAAAATGCAAAAGGCTGAAACCTTTTTCAAGAGAGTTGCATTTAGAATTTAGAAATACATCTTGTCCCCCATCTGCAGTAAAATTTCCCTCAGGTAGCCTGCCTGCCATGAAGTGCCCTGCACAGAGCAGGCTGGCCACTCTCCTCTGCTGGGAGCAGTGCAGGGTTAGCAGCCCTTCAGGCAAGGAGAGAGGGGAGACAGCAGGCCCAGAAATTCAAGCCAGTCCCTTTCAGTTCAAAATTCCAAGCATTGTCCCCCTCTTCCATAACAAACAGTGCCTGTAGCTACTCCAGTAAAATGCAGATGTCAAATATCCTTTTTTTCCTTCCAGGACTCGAAAGGGTCTGAAAAGCCAGTGTAACACTACCCTGTTTTAGATTGTGCAAAGTATGTTTACCAAGGCTGAAAGGAATTTAGTATGTACTCCCTCCCCCAGGATCTGCAGGGCTTGAGAAAGGCTGAACCAGGCAGTGAAAGAACGAGAGAGTTAAGAAAAAGAACTACAAAGCAGACAATTTTGTTTAACTCATGTCCTTTTATTTTATTCTTTAATGCCTGGACTAAAGCACACAAGACACAGCAAAACCACATTTTTTATTTAAATTAGTTCCCTGGATGGATTGCTGGATTGCCATTGCTGTTTTAAAAATACTCAATTTTGTCAAAGTTCTACAGCCACACTCAAAAAGGTACAGGCGGGGAGTAGATTTCCCTTTTAGCCAGTAGTATGGGAAGACAGTTTCTTTTTTTTTTTAACCCAAACAATTTAAGCTACTTGATTAATGCCACAGCCACAAACAGCCCTATCAGTGCAACTGAAAGGTGCCACAAAGTAAGGCAGGGGTGCCAGCAAATAGCCAGGGGCAAGAGATAGGAAACCTGTGATTCACAGTCTCCATAGACCAGATGAATCTCCCCTCAGAAGTGCTTGTCTCCATCAATTATAGATGGAGCCTGGCCAATCAGCCAAGCTTAGACACCTGACTATTTGCTGTATGGCAGCTGGAAGTAGTAGTGGAGGGTAAGTGATAGTTTTAGGAGGCATTTCAAAATTTTACACATCTAAGGAACACAGCAGTTCAGATGCAGACACTGTACGTGGTACAAGGCCTTGATCTCACAAAGCACTGTGTAATTCCCTTCAAAGTAGTCAGGGAACCGAGTGTCCAGAAAATGCTCTCTACATCTTTGCAAAAGCAAATCCTACATCTCAACAGTGAAAAAAAAAATAATAATCTGCATTTACAGCCACACTGGAATTGTTCTTAACTTAATATGAACTTCACAGATGCAAACTGAAACTTTTGCATGGTGAGGGTTAATTCCTGACAGACTGTAATACTATGTTCTGTGTTGTATAAATTTGACTATACATTTGAGCACAGTTATGACTGATTGATCGGATGAGCTACTTCTGCTGCAGTTGAAAAAGAATCTGATATACAGTCAGACACTCTCATTTTGTGTTTGACTACACTGGTGGCAGAGTGCTAAGACATGAACTGTGTTTGCTTGCAGGTGATCACACTTTTAACTACTAGGACTGCTTGTTACAATGCGATTCAGTCTAAAAGTTCTTCTGTGAAGAGGAATAGGCTCTTCCATCTGCCTTATTTCAGACATCTAAAACTGAGATTAATCACTTCCTGAAAGTGTCTGTACCTCTCCATGGAGTGTACAGAGTGTCTTGGACAACAGTTACATACGTAAGTCAGAAGAAAAAAAATCTTTCCTCTACCACTGCTTTTTCCTATTGTGGCAAACTACTGTGAACCCTCCATCTAAATATTTGCATTTGTGCAGTAACTAGAAATTGCTATAACATATTGCAAACCCACCACAGTTCCCCCAAGTGAATCATCATCATCACAATATTAACTTCTGCACCCAAGTCTAGTGGTAATTTGTGCTTCAGCCAAGCAAGACCTTTATCATATTCTCACCAGATTCCTTTCTGCAGGTGTGCATTTACCAGCCATAGTTAGTGAGCATCACATATTTAACTATGGAGGAATAAATAATGCATAAAAAGCCTTTTTGTGAATACTCAAGCCACATTTTCAACAGATTTACATTAAGTCACATTCACCCTGTCCTTCCTTCTTCATTTCTAATGTAACATGCCTGAAAAACTCATGGGAAACAGAATTTGAGGTTATACACTGAAACTCCCTCAGATCTTTAATATTGCTGCCTCCTGCAGTTACAGGAACAATGCTGCTGTTAGTTATCTTCATCCAACCTAGAAAACAAAAACAATGCCATATATATGAAGAATTACAGTTGGCAGACCCAAATAAAACACAACACAAGTCACAGACCTTTAAATATGATCAGCTTGAGTCGTTTCAGGCCAGCAGGCCCACAAATTACATGCCCTAAAAGTACTTAGCCCAGCAGGACAATAATGTTAGTTGGGATCCCAAGATTCTTTCACCACCTACAAAATAAAAATGACAGCAACAGCCAGCAGAATGGGAAATTTTACTCGCAGATATTCTATTAATGAAAACCAAGGCATATTATTGGTAGGAATTATTTGCTTAGTGGTATTTAACACTCTGGGCACCTCCAAAGCCCCCTCATTTTTTAAAATAAAAGCATTACTTTTCCTTCTAAGTCAATGAATGTTTTCTGGCTCACTATCTTACCTTTAATCTGCAAACTTTTTTCCAGTCATCAGAGCCTAAATGTGCAAAGACAGAAAACAAGTGACATTTTTGCACTGCTTCTAGAACAACAAACAAAAAACATGAACTAGGGGAGGTTGCCATCTCAGTAATAACCATGTGCAACCTTTTGTTGTGTTAATAATAGTCAAACATGCAAAACCTGTCAAAAAAAGCTGAAGGTCTCTTCTCTGAGACACTCCGAGGTCTTGGAGGTTTGTACTTTTTCTGTTTCAGCATGACATGCATTGTCTTTTTGGCACTGTGATTATCTGTGCCTCATTGTCTGCCTCAGGAAAAGATATCATTTACGGTGCCACCTTTATGACTCTTTAGGTATCAGATAACCTACTTAATGCTGGCTCTCCAGATACTGAGAAATCTGGACTACACTGCTGTGTGGGTCCTTAGTGGTGATGCATCCACCGTCAGAAAGGATTTTTTTTTCCTTCCCCTCTCATAGTAGATAAGCTTTACAGAAAAACATGCCAGTAAGACAGGAGACAGGCAAAAGTAGCACAACCGCTATAGCACTGTTACTCTTTTTTCCTTTCCCTCTCTCCAGAGATCTCATGCCTCAGTTTTTCTCCATCATTGCACTAGATTTATTGCTCCAGTAAATTTCTGCAAAAGGAGAAAAAGAAGGTACTTGAAGACCCTGGGGACTACCAGCATGGATCCCCTGACCACTCAGCCCTGCACCACAACAAAAGCATTCCAGAGTGTTCAATTGTTTCACCAGCGTTGAGAAAGAGCAACTGGGATGAGCAATGGAGGGGGTGGAGAACAGACAGGAAGAAAGAGGATGCGTGTTTGGAAGAGCAAGATGGAAGAAACCTCTCGAAAGAGATGGGAAGCAGGGCTGGGATATTCATGGCCCCAAGGGACATGTGGATAACAGGAGTAGCAGCACAGGAGGAGTGAGGCAAAGATTTACAGCTCTGTGTGTGAACAGTGTGCACACAAGGGGCCTGCTGACCTTTGGGGAATGAAATGGTGCTGTCCTGACTGTCATATCTTTTGTCTGACTTTGAATTCAAGGGAAATATTATCTCCCTCTTTTCAGATAGTATTTAGCTTGGCTGTGTGCTGTAGCTCTTTCACTACAGTAATTTGCACACTGAAAAAAGGAGAGGTGTAGAGATGCTGTGAGATGGGCCATGGAAATGTCATACCATGTTCAAAACTTTACCTAGCACCAGTGTGTGCTTCGTTTAAAATCTGACAATCCCCATTCTCACATTGCACTTCATTTAAATCTGACATTCCAGTTACCTGGAGCAAGTGCTTTGATGAAGAGAAACTTGGAGGGTAGTCCACCAGGACACATTAAACTGTTACAAGTCATAAAACATCTGCACCCAATGGCAATCTATAAAACTGAATGGATAAAGCTATTAACTGCATAGCATTGCTGGGCTGAATTCTTCCCCCTGTGAGCACACTCAGCTGGTTCACATGCAAAAGGTTTTCTCATGATTGTCTCATGAGCAGCTCATATGATTAGAATTTCCAGTAAGGAAGATTGCTAGCAAGAGCGGAGTTAGGACAAATTCACATACTTCTGGTGAAAACAGAGAGCGTGTAAGATTCCCTCAGTATTTACAGAGCGTATGATATGAGATGTCCTTTCCTGTTACATCTGCTGTACAACTTTATAAAATGATGAAAACACCAAGAATAAGTTAAAGTGAAATAATACTCAAGTAGAATGGGAAAAGCCACCAATACAAGAAGATGGTATATTTTAGAAGCTGTGGTACTGCTGAGTATCAACCCTTTTTATTCCATTCCTACTTCTGTGCACAGAAATGAACAGGGGAGAAGCGGTGATACCCAGTTCCAGCTCTGCTCTGAAGCTCAGCAAGAACTGCTAGCAACCTGTGAGGGCTCAAGAAAAGCTCCTACACATACCCTGGTCAGCAAAGATCAGGCAGAACACAGAATGAAAAGGGTCCTGCCCTCTTCATATCCAAACACTGTTACTGTCTTTGCTGGCTGGGACTAGAGGCTGGCACAGGCTTCTTTCTAATACCCTTACATAGACATGAAGTCACCCACCCAAGTATAATTCCAAGGGCCCGTTTTACTTTTCTAAGGGGGAACTCAAAAGCAGTCCTCAAACCCAAAGGAGCAGAGGCATTTTCTGTATGGTCTCACATAGTCCTACTGATTTTGTACAAGAGAGGTGACCTTGTCATCAATTCACTTATCTTTTCCTAGCACTGTCACCCAACGCAGAATCCACCAAGCAGAAACCACACTCATTATAACCTGTAATAATCTCTTCCTGGTCCAGCCACCACCACTTCTTCCTTACCTTCCATGTCTGGACTGCCATTTTCAACACAGGAAACAACTTCTTGTTGCCACAGAGCCCACAGATTCCAGCCTGGATAGGAACCAGTATATCTGCTTCACCAATATCTTCACCATTTTCTTCCACTCAGAAGTAGAATTAAGAAGAAATACATTTATTGCCAGACAGATTCTCCAAACAAAATCCTGGTGAGTCAACTGCAGTTCTGTTTCCATAAATCAAAATTCCTTTCATCTTTACCGGTGACAAATTCTTGGCACTGAAGATTAATTTCCTCTACAAATCTATGCACTTTTTACAAAGGAGCATTTTCCAAAAGTAAAATGTTAAACTGAAAAATGGCCATCCTACTACACCTACCATATTTCTGGGTAATCTTGTCCGCAAACATTAACTCAGCTACCACCTCTAGCCTGGATAATCGCTTAAGCAAACATTCATTCAGTTACTATCTCTGAACAGGCAACTCACAAAGCTGCCTTTTTGCTGTATGTCTATCTTCTTTAGATCAAACAGAAATCCTAGGTTGATTCTCTGTTCACTCAAGCACAGTTTCCTTCATGCATACTGGACCACCGTTTTGCCTGTATAAGATATGTACACTTTGGATTGTCATCTACTACTCAGACCACTCCTTAGGTCTTCATTTGCAGGGTATACTTAAATTTTGCAGGTTCTAGCTGCATAGCATCTCCAGGGCAAGTCTTACACTGCAGACATCTGCTTACACAGGTAAAGCAAATATGTAAGATTGTATGACAGTATTCCTATACTGAAAGCAGTATAGAAATTTAGACAATCTACTGTCTAAACACAGTATTCCTATATTCCTGTCTTTCATTCCTTTCCATACCACTGATACTGCTCTTATTCCCTCATTAAAATTTCATATAAGCATCTTTATGTTTTCTTCCATGTTTTCCTTCCTGTTTGGGAGTAGTTTCTAGTTAACAAATGCATTCCATTGAAGTATTTTAAATTCTTTCTTAGTAATGTCTCTTGCAAATCAGTTTGCAAAAAGAATTGGCAATGGTTTAGGTGGTGGTGTGATGAAGCTGCTGCCTATTGTATAGACCTGCCTTACTGCTTCTTTAGATTCCTCTGTCTCTAGCGATTTGCTTTCACTTGCTTATACTGTAGACTCATTGCAGCAGGTCTTCCTTTGAAGTCTTAGGCACACTACAGCAGCTGGTACTGCTCCTGAAAAAGTAATAATTATTGGAATAGAGAAGACAATCAGAACCATGGTATCTGTATATTCCAACACAGCATCACTCTTTTCACAAAGACCCATGATTCCAAGCAATATTTCTCACACTCCTGTAGTTTCATGCAAGCATGATGAAACTTCAGATTCGTGCTTTGAGCATGACACAAACTAACTATTCACTTATGAAAGCCCACTCTTGGAATGAACATATTTTGGGGAGTCACAGATAATGTCATTCACTGTTAACTCTCCAAGAAAGGAATGCATAGAATGTGTTGCAATGAAGGCATGAGTTTCAGTTACTCTGGAAGCCACAAGAAAGTTCTTCAAATAAATCTAACTTGAACATGCACACCGTAAGTATAAGCAAGCAATGAATATTTCTATGAAAAATAACTGCATTTTTTCTAAAAGAAAATACCATGTTATTATTAAAAAGATACAAACTTTTGCTATTGCCAGGTCCATCTGATGATACCTGTGTAGTAATTCTAGGCTAGATAGATATTAGTATATTTTGATAGGTTTCAAACAATTATCCAGACCTAAAGAATATTAAACATGAATCACTGATCCAAAATCAAAAGCTAAGGAACTTGCAACAAAAAAATGTTGCCATTTGGGATACTTCCTTAACAGTAACAATGTTTTCATTCAAGATTTCCCTGCTCTGTGTACATCTGCCAGACATTTAGCATTTTGTAGAAGGATTATGCTTTTGCACATCAACTTAGGGTGGCATCTCTGCAACAGATATCTCACTGGAACTTCTATAGCTTAAATTTTTTCAGCAGGTTGGAATAATATATCCTTGATCAATGAACCTTGATAGCATCTTGCCTACAAATTGCCTACGTATACCATATCATTTTAGGGAATAGCATGATTTTAACAGTCTGGAAATAACTTCAGATATTTCTATTTGAATGTCTGCTAGCTAGGGCTAACTTTGTTATATAGTAATCTGGAAAGATGCATTAGATTCTATTTCATCTGTCTCCCAAGCCATTGTATAGTTTAAAGGTACGTTTTAAGAAGCATTCCTGTACTTTTTCTATTATCTTTTTCTGTAAAAAGGTAACCCTCCTTGTAAAACCATCTATTAAGATTCATTTAATGAAATCACGTACCCAGTCAGAACAATGGTTTTACTGGCAAAATTTGACAAAAAAAAAAAAAAAAAAAAAAAAAAAAGTGTGATCTGCTGTTCTATTCAAGGAAATGCAGTCCATTTTCATGTTCTAAGACCAATGTGATTTTAGCTTCATCAGACCATTGCTTCAGTTTACTGAAATGTAAGAGGAGATGAGGTAAACCATCCATTCCAGTGGCTGTGAACGAATTAAATTTAGCAGCATGCAAAATTTCAGTTTTGCTGGTGTCACAGATCTTTTCCTAGATGTGTCCTAATAAGCAAAGGTCCAGAAGAGATGACTCAAACCACCTCTATCTCAGTTTAGAGACCTTGACATCAGCTTAAAAATTCAGTCTCTTTTTATGTGTCCAGTAGTAGATTTTTGAATCATTAGCTTGCCTTTTGTCTTGAACTAACATTGGTCAGATAATCAAGAAAACTAATTCCTAGTATGGAGTCTAACATGGCTTACCTTTCTTGTGTGACTTTAGGAAGCAAACACGTTCCAGTACAGGTTTCTAAACAAAAGGCCTCATTTTCAGGGGTTCTGAGCATGAGTAACTTCTCTGAATCACAGAGTCACTGAGCTGGGAAGGGACCTCTGGAGATCACCTAGTCTGCCCTGCTCTTCTTAGAGCAGAGTCAACAAGAACAGGTTGCCCAAGACCATGTCCAGCTGTATTTTGAATATCTCAAAGGATGGAGCATCTACAGCCTCTCTGGATTTGTTCCAGTGTTTGATCACCCTTACAGTAATAAAGTTTTCTTATGTTTAAATAAAATTTCCTGTATTTCAGTTTATGTCCTTTGCCTGCCCTGTTACTGGTCACTACTGAAAAGAGTCTGGGTCGCTCTTCGTCATTCCCCCTCGATCAGGTACTTGTACAAATGGATGAGATCCTCTTCAGCTTTCTCTTTTTCAAGTTAAACAGCCCCAGCTCTCTCAGCCTTTCCTCATATGAAAGAGGCCCCAGTCCCTTCAGCAACTTTGTGGCCCTGCACTGGACTCTCTCCTGTACATCCATGTATCTCGTATACTGGGGAGCCCAGCACAGGCTCCAGCACTCTGGATATGTCTCTCTAACACTGAGTAGAGAGGAAGGATCATCCCCCTTGACCTGTGTCCTGGTTTCAGCTGGGATAGAGTTAATTTTCTTCTTAGTAGCTTGTGCAGTGCTGTGTTTTGGATTTGGTGTGAGAACAATGTTGACAGCACACTGATGGTTTTGGTTGTTGCTGGGTAATGTTTATACTAAGTCAAGGACTTTTTGGTTTCTTGGGCCCTACCAGCGAGAGGGCTGGAGAGGCACAAGAAACTGGGGCAGGGGAGGTGGGGGGACACAACACAGCCAGGACAGCTGACCAGAACTAGCCAAAGGGGTATTCCATATCATAGAATGTCATGCTCCATGTATCAAGTGGGGGAGTTGGCTGGGGCCTGCTGATCATTGCTCAGAGACTGGCTGGGCATCAGTCAGTGGGTGGTGAACATTTGTGTTGTGCATCACTTGTTTTTTCTCCTTTATCTCTGGATTTTATTCCTTTCCCCTTCTTGGTCCTTTTCTTTATAATTATTGCTATTGTTGTTGTTATTATTATTGTTGTTGTTCGGGTTATTTTCTTCCTATTTTATTTTATTTAAATTATTAAATTGTTTTTATCTCAACCCTTGAGTTTTACATTCCTTTCTGACTCTCCTGCCTATCCCTCGGGGAGGGGGGTGGGGGGGTGGGGGTGGAATGAGCAAGTGGCTGCATGGTACTTAGTTTCTGGCTGGGGTTAAACCACAGCAACCTGTCAGTGATGCAGTTCCCGGGATGCAGCCCAGGATATCACTGGCCTTCTTTGCTACACGTGCATATTCCTGGTTTGTGTGTAACTTTTTGCTCACCTTGACCCCCAAGTCAATTTCTGCAAAACTGCTTTCTACCAGCCTGTACTGATGCATCAGGTTATTCCTTCCACAGCTGCAGGACTTGGCCTTTCCTTTTCTTGAACTTCATGAGATTCCTGTTGACCTATTCCTGCAGCCTGTCAAGGTCCCCAGCAATGACAGCACACCCATTTTGGCTATCAACCCACTCCGCACAGTTTTGTATTGTATGCAGAGTTGCTGAGGGTACACTATGTCCCATCATCCAGGTCATTCATAAAGATGCTAAACAGTATTGACCCCTGGAATATACCACTAGTGACCAGCCTCCAGTTGGATATTGTGCTGCGGTTCACAACCCTTTCAGTTCACCTCACTGTCCACTTACCTAGCCCATACTTGGTCAGCTTCTCCATGAGGATCTTGTGGGAGACAGCATTGAAAGCTTTGTCTGTGAGTTTCTCCATGTTAAAATCAAAATAAATAATACCAGCCACTACTCCCTTGTCCACCGAGCTAGTCATTTTGTTGTAGAAGGCTTTCCCTTTAATAAACACATGGTGACTACTTCCAGTCACCTTTCTGTCCTTTACATGTTTGGAAATGGCTTCTAAGATATCATCCATCACCTTCCCATGCATTGAGGTGAGGCTGATCTGCTTGTAGTTTTCCTTAGAAGTGACATTTGCTTTCTTCTTATCCTCAGGAACCTCCCCTGAATGCCACAACCTTTCACAGATCGTCATAATCAAGAGCAGCCCCAGAAGGACACTGGGCAACACCCTCAGCACTCGTGTGCACCCCATCACGTCCTGTGTACTTGCGTATATCCAGTTTGTTTAAGCGTTCTCTAACCTGATACTCCTCCACTGAGTTAAGTCTTCCTTGCTCGAGACTTTCCCACTGCTCTCAGGGACTTGGAACTGCTGGAGGCAAGTTGTACCAGTAAAGATGAAGGTGAAGAAGGCATCAAATACCTCAGCTGTCTCCATGTCCTTTGTCATGAGGTCCCTTGTGCCATTCAGCAATGGGCTTATATTTCCCATACTCTTGTTTTTGCTGTTGCCGTTCCTGTGGCAGCCCTTCTTGTGGCCCTTCACATTGCTTGCCAGATTCAATTCCAGATGGGTTTTGGCTTTCCTAAGCTCACCTCTGCATTCTTGAGCAGCGTCTCTATATTTCTTTGGATCACCTACCACTGCTTCTGCCTCTAGTATACTTTCTTTCTATGGCTGAATTCAGTCAGGAGCAACTTGTTCCTCCATGAAGGCTTCCTGCCACCTTTGCTCCCCAACCCTGGGGGTGGGCACAGGGCGGGGCCTGACAGCCAGGGTCTGTCCCACCACCCCAGCAAGGAGTAGAACAGCTGGGGGGCACCAGGACAGCCTCAGCTCCTGGCACCGGGCACCCCCCTGGGGACAGGGATGGGCCAAAGCTGAGCTGTGACATGGACCTTGGGGTGGGGTCAGGATCAAGCCCACTGAGGGAAACCAGGGTCAGACAATGTTTCCAAAGTAAAAATTCTCAAATTTTAATGCTTTTTTCTTTATATGCTTTTTTTTAGTCAAAGTAACTTTACAAATTTAGCAAAGTATGTGAATAGTTTGTCATCCGTATCTATATTATGTGACAAAAATATTTCATCCAGCTATACTAAGTACATCCAGGGAGGTTTTTTATCTGTTACGTGTTTGAAACTGACTAGATGTATCCTACTCTTTCCATCCCTGATTCTGAAATTGCTGCAACCAAAATAAACTTGCCTGCTGGTAGACCAGAGTAGAAATTTACTCTAATTCTAATTTTAATTCTAAATTTTAATGTACATTTAAAAAAATCTAAGATATTAATAATAGTACTTTGGTATAGATTTTTCAAAATATATGATTCTGGCAAAGCCCATGGAATCCCTTTCAAATAAGCTTAAATACTGATCAGTCTATACAGTCTGTAAATCTCATCAACCTCTGCTTCAATTTATTGTAAATCTTTTTGTTTTCCAATGTATGTTTTACAAAAAGCTAACACATCAAGGATCACCTCTTTTTTTAAAAAAAAGACTGGACAAATGCATACCTTAAACTGAGCCTAAACTGGTCCCCTTCAATTCTGTCAAAGCCGTGGATTTCAGATAGGCTTTGTCAGAAATAAAATGAGGATTGGGAACGTGTATAAAGCAGCTTCCAGATGAAGAGCCATACACTTAGCTTCATTTATAGCTTTACCTTCACTTAGCTTTATATATATCTTCTATCCCTCCCTGTGAAAAAAAGGTCCTGCATGTATTTCATCATACAATCAGTGACAGAATTATTACTTCTGTTAAAATATGGGTACAGCTGAACAGTACTTACAATCCTTATGAGGATTTCCTATTCAAATTAATACACTGGAGTTCACCTGAAGTTCTGAGAGGACCAGTTGCACATCCTGGATTACACATAGAAGAATGTAACAAAATAGAAATTACCCAAATGATTCCATATTGATGTCAAATCCTTGTGTAGTTTATTTTTTTTATCTAGCCCTGTTTTGCATGAGACAGTCCAGACATATAGAGCAAGAAACCTAAGAGCTCGTATATATAAGTATGGAGAATAATTCAGTGGAAAGGATATGATTCAAATTGGTAGGCTTACGTTTCCAGACCAGAGGTCAAAATAGGGGACTTGGTTCTCTCGTTTAGCACAACAGGGTTCATGATACAAACTTTGGGACCTGACCTTCCCTCCCCACTTTTTACCTTATGTTTAGGTCACACCTTCTGGCATGTGACTTTGCTTTTCCAGATGCTTAATATATATTTAAAAGAAACAAACCAGCCTTCTTTTGCTACAGTACCCCACAGAAAAAAGAGGTCCTTACGGAGTAATCTTTTAGTTTTCTAATTTATATTATTCTTTGGCCACTTCTTTGTGTAGTGCTATATATTCTCCTTGGTGCTACTGAAAGATGATTCTCCTTTTCTCTTCTAACTTCAAATAATAATGCAAATTAGGTCATGACCCTGCAGTCAAGAACTTTCTCTAGTTGCTGGATGAGCAGGTTGATTATTCACTATGGTTTCTTTAAAGCCTTTGCAATGGAATAAGATTTTGCTTGGACCACAGTTCAGAACTATAGGTATTTGTGTCAAGTCCTTCTGTAGGAAATCTAAGCTTTCCAGTTTTATATGCAACACAGACCACAGCCATTTGAATACTCATCAGATCATTGCAAATAGGTATTGATAAACTAAAATATAACTTTGTGCACTTGCTCATTTGCAGTACCAGTTACCACTCCTAATTTAAACAACCCAACAGACTGTTCTTTTCTCACAACTTATTCAAGCTTTAGAACTTCATTACTCTAGAAGTAGGATGACATCCTGAAAGTAGAGACCTTTCAAAAGACTGTAGAGATTACACTGGATAAGCCACTCCACATGAATCGCAGTGCTCCAGCAAAGCAGTTAATTCAGTTGTGTATATAAAACCAGAAGAGTAATGCAGAAGAGCAGAGCAGAGATGAGTAGTTGAGCTCAGTATAGGATACTGATAGGAGTAATGCTTATTTTTCACTTCTGGTGCTCACATTTTACGTTGTTGATGCACTGGAAGAGGTGCAAGGAAGAGTCACAGAAATGATCTGAGGACTGAAGGAAATACTTTTCAGTAAGAGTTAAAGAGCTCATTTTATTTAGTTCATCAGAAAACATGCCAAGAGATTAATTTTCACAGTGTATAAGTACTTTCATAAGGAGGAATCACCAGTTACTGAAGGCCTTTAAATATAGTAAAGAAAGAAAAGAACATCAGAAGCTAAAAAGAGTTCTCAAGAAAATTCAGGTGAAGAATCAAGCACAGAGATTTGATAGTGAAGGTGATTAACCATATGAACACCCAGCCAAGGGAAGAAGAGGACTCCATCTCTTGATGTCTTCAAATCATGATACCTTTCTGGAATATGCAGCTATGTCTCTGCAAGACACAAACTCAAAAAAGATGAATTATTAGAACAAATTAGCTAGCCCTTTCTCAGTTTAGTGTACCTGGCTGAATGTCATCTATGAATGTGTACACGTCCTTGACATGGAGGCAGAAAAAACCCAGACTAAGAGAGCAGCAGACAAAGCCAGAATATGAACCGGGAACACAGCCCCGCAGCCAAGCCAGGAGAGAGCTGTTGGGATAAGTGCTGATTAGAAAAGAGCTCAGAGCTTCAAGGAAAGATAGCATCTCTCCCCATCTGATATTTGTTGTACTGAAAAAAAGAAGCCTTTGTACATTTTTTTAAAAAATAAATAGGATTTAAGCATCAATTTCTCTTTCCTTCTGACTTAAACAACAGAATCTGGATTTCTGGCTCACTGCTCAAGTCAGAGAAAGATAACATTGAGTTTTATGGGCTCAGTACACAGAGTAAGAGGCACAATTCAGAGGCCTGTGATCTGACTAGAAACTTTCATGATCTCCTCAGTCCTTTAGTCCTGACTCTGTGAGTTCTCTGAGTATTTGTTAATACATCTTTCCTGCTTAATATAACAGATCTGAATTCATGGCTACAATTCTACTGCTTTATATTCCTAATGATCTTCAGTGCAACTTAAAATTGAGAGCATATTAAAAGCAGTTGGAAGATATTCATGCAGTCAAAGCTGATACAGAGAAAGGTCTCCAAAGTTAATTTTCCCTTCATCTCTAGGTATGTATCATCATCTCCCAGGCTGCTTTAGAATTTTTTTCCATTTTACTGTTTTGATGGCTCCAGACAGTTTTGCATTACATTTGACTGGAGTTACCTTGGTTATAGGATCCTTGTTCATCTGTTAAAAGCATGCCCAGTCGAGATGCACCCTTAGACTGAGCAGATTAACATAGTGTGTTCCTACCAAACTCATCTCACTTCAGCCCTTTCTAAATAGTCCATGAAGCTTGGCTGTTTTGACACATAACAGGATGACACTAATTCATAAAGGCAGAGTTCATTGGATAATATTGCTATGATTTATTTGATTATTAGTATGTTTTTGTGCCTTAAATTCTTTGACAAATCATTCATGGCAAGATTTGACAAAGTCTGTAAAGCTCACCAAACAGTGTTTGCTTTGTAAAACATTGTCTTAGATATTCGTTTACTACCTTTATGAAAATGCATAACTGGGGATTACTGTGTACCAAGCAGTGCACTTCAAAAGATTCCTGTTATTACTTCTTACCCACAATGCAGATACAGGAAAAAAATGACTGAAGTACCAGTGCTAGTTTAGAAAACTTAGAAGAGGGTTTCTCCTGAACTTCCCAGCACTTCTGGTCACAGCTGCACACTACGAGATCAGCCTTTTTGCCACATTTCAGGTGATTCTAATTCAGTTCCAAAAAAATAAACTATATTATTCAAATCTGTACATGCTGTTTTAATCGGATGACTATATGTAATCTGGTGCTGTGTCATCAAAGTCTCTGAACTTCCAAGTCACATTCATTCTCTCTTGATGCAAAAAGACATATTTTAAAACAGCTCTGCAAACTTAGCCTTGGTTCTGACTGTCAGGTGTGTCTTTTGGGACTCTTGCCTCATAGGTCATTGTAAGAGTTTGCAGACAAATGTTGGCCTCTTACACCTGTGCAAGACTATTCCTTGGCAGAGTTAAAAGCCAAAATAAATCCGCGTTAGCTATTCTGTTCATAGGCTTAACAGGAAAAGTTCAGATCTCTCAGTAATAGTTGCACTGGCTCTGCAGGGATAAAGAGAGGAAACACAAATACAGATTTATTTCTATGCCACTAATGGGAATAAATATAATGGGCTAAATTCAAGGCTCAAATGGGTTGAATAAGAAAATGCCATTTAAATTGTAAAACAGTTCTTGAGATTCTCCAGAATGGAATTTGTCCCCATGACTCTTAACTAAAAATACAGAAGTAATGAGGGTGATAATAACGTGGTTTCCCACCTCTAGTCTTCTGCAGTGCTTACTTTCACATTATTGATAGTGATGCTGGTAAAGGGGTTGCATGAGTGAAGCCCGTAGTTATATTGTTCAAGCAGTGTTATCTTTTATAATAATTTCACCCCATAATCTTTAATGGAATATAGATTATAGTTAACTCACGCTAAATCTATGACTATCAATAGGTAGAGCCTGGCACAGTAGAAACCTTTTCCAGCTATGCTTTAGACCTGGATAGCTTAACAGTCCCCGCAGTCTTTTGTTACTTGTATCGTACTTCCTGTTATGTGGCATCTTTCACACTATTCATATTCACATCTTGTACAATCTGAAAGGCGTCAGAGTCCTCTGTATCTTCCACAGTTAACATGTAGTTTAGCATAGAAAAAGAAAACATTATTAAACTGATTTGCTAGGGTGTTTGTTTCATGTATATAGGAAGCATTCTGTGAGCACTCTGGAGATGGGAATTTCCAGTCCTTGTAGAATTTTGAGTTTGTTTTGAATAAAATCAGAATTCACCAGGGTTATCTAAATATTCTTTACATTTCAGACAAATCAGAACTTAAACTACTGAAAATAAAATAAATACTGGTTCAATTTGACAATTTCACTTGGGTTTAATAATATATATGACAGACATGTTAAAATAAAGTATTCCAAAGTGAAGAAATTAGTCTTCATTTGTACACTACCAAAACCAAGTCAGTTTGAATCTGTTACAACTTCACTCTTTTTTTCTTCAAAATGGAGTTTCAGCTAAAAAGACTGAGTTGTGTGAAGTGGTTGGATTTGTATAAAACTGACATTCTCTGATTATTCAGCCAGAGTTCTTCCAGCCAATCCTAGTTAATATATGCAGAAAGGAGCCAACAGAACAGGAAGATGGTTAGTGATTGATTACTAGGCATATTGTACTAAATGGCTTAACACAAGCAGAAACAAATATTCCTGCATACCATATTATATTGATTTAGAGACTGATTGAAGGGTCATCCAGCAATCTGTTAGTGTCTCCAAAATAGACACAGATATCTCTTGGTGGTATCGCTTTGGTCTAATTTGCTGAAGAATATTTCATAGCAGCTGCTGGAGTTCAAGAATATTTTTTAAAATTTGTGCTTAACACTCGAAGACCTGCTCTGAAAACTCATGAGGTAAACATGCTACAAACATGCCATCCCAATGGACAGGATCCTAATTTGTTGCCATCATGATTATATCTTTATACATGTTAAGTATATTCTATTCAACTTCATACAATAAGAACAGCTTTGGTTTATTACAGCTGGATCTATACACAAGATAGAAAAGGAAACATTATCAGTTGCTACTCTCATTTTACAAGCAGGAAGCTAAAGCACAGAAAGATTTCATTTACTTGCACAAAGTTAGTTTGGGCAAAAGTGCTAACCTGGCACCTTTTCTAAGCCTTCTCTGACTGCCCTGGCTGCAATTTCAATCTACTGAGAGTGCAGAAAACAGTCTGTGTACAGCACAGGATTTCTTTCTGAATCTGTGTGGATGTCCCTCTGGAGTGTCTCAATGGTATATTCACATCTAGCTACAAAGTGCATTTTGACAGCCAGGCTAGTCTGCCCCTTCTGCAGAGCAGTTTACCACTACCCTGGATGGAAACTCCAGGTTGCAATGACCCAGCACTATCAGCAAAATGCTAACTGTTGAAGTATGCAGTACAGAGAGAATCACAGAATCCTATAGGTAAGTTGGAAGAGACCTCCAGAGACTGTCTAGCCCAAACCCCCTTCTCAAGTAGGGTCACATAAAGCAGGTTGCCCAGGACCATGTCCAGTTGGATTTTGAGTATGTCCACAGACGAAGACTCTACAACCTTTCTGGACAACCTGTTCCTGTGTTTGACCACCTTCACAGTAAAAGCATTTTGTTGTGTTCAGATGGAATTCCACATTTTAATTTGTGCATATTGCCTCTTGTCCTGAGCATCACTGAAAAGAGCCTGGCTTCCCCCTCTTCATTCCTTCCCACCAGGTATTTATACACATTGGTAAGATCCCCTTCAGCCTTCTCCCGAGAGAGGAGGCTGAACAGTCCCAGCTCTCTCATCCTCTCTTTATATGACAGATGCTCCAGTCTCTCAGTCATCTTTGTGGGTTATCACAGGACTCTCTCCAGTATGTCCATATCTTTCTTGTACTGGGGAGCCCAGAGCTGGACCCAACACTCTGAATGTCTCCCCAGCGCTGAATAGAGGGGAAGGATCACCTCCCTCGGCTTGCTGGCAACACTATTCCTAATCCAGCCCAGGATGGTTTCGGTAGAACAAAGTGTCTGTGGTAACTGGAAGGCAGCAGGACCTCCTGTAAAGAATATGACTACCTGAAAAAGCTTACTTAGCTGTTAGTGGGTGAAAACACACTGCTGTAGGGAAGACCTGAGTACAGGTGATGAACAAGTCCCAAACCCAGCTCTGGCTACCAAGCCACAGTGGTATGCAAATCATCTGGGGTAACTTAGCTGTGTGACCATGCAGAGCTCTGTAATCCCAGTAATGAAACTAGCTCCTTCTAAGCCACACCAGTTGTTTCTCCTTCTCATCACAGACTGTACATGGACAAAGCCATAGAATATACCTGCTTCTACAACTGCTGAAACAACTGGACTGCTGTTTTACACATTAGAGTTACAATAACCGATCAAGCTTTAATTGCATGAGCTACATTCTAACTTAACTAATGTATTATATGTACTTTTACAATTTTTTTTATGATTTCTTGGAGGAAAATTACTAGTTAAAAGCTAATCTGTGGGCCAAGCATCCTGCTGTCTTATATTACTTCTGTTTATTTAAGTGTCTAACAAGTCTGCAATTGTGATCATAGCACATCTAGAACATTTCAAGGATTTTCACTGGGGTCTTACTGAATCCAAACTACAGTTACTCATTGATCAAATGAAAGGCTGTGTGGTGGCATATGTTATCTAAAGGTGACAATGATCCACATTATTCTAAGGGGTTCTTCTTTTACTGTTATTTTTTTTATTGTTGCTATCATTATTATTACCCAGCATTATCCAAGAATCAGCAGATTCATTCAGTGAAGGTTTTTTGTTTCTCTAATTTATGACCATGTAACATTCTTGAAATCTAAGTAAATAACAGACTAGGTCAGTAACCAGGGTGTTTGAAGTTACCACAAGTAACAAGACATATTATATCAGTTTTGTGACCAACGCATACATTGGTTCAGCTCTACCTAAATTGACCAGAGACACAGTTTTAGTGGCATCTTTCAGAAAAGAAATACACACAAAACACTTTTCGAAACAAAAGAACTCTCTTTGAAGATGAACAATCTTTGGTAAACAACCAGCCTGTATTTACATTATTCACCATTTTCATCCAAGCATTTTTTCATGTAAGATATACAGGATCTGACAGTGGATAAATAACTGTGGGAAACAGAAACCCCATTTACACTGAGATTTGGAGCCATTTTATGATCTTAGTAAAAGATAATTTTTGAACATGCTTTGCATAGGAAAGAAGCACTACTGTTTACATGGCCTGATACATATTCTGCCTGCATTTCACTTAGGAAATAAACATGTGCTTCTTTACCACCCAAACTTTAATAAATTTCAGGGGAGAATGGCTCTTTTTTTAACTGTGACTCATTCTTTGCTAATTCAATCAAGCTGGATCTGACAAAATAAGGAAGGTTTTGGAGGTATTTTTACCATGTTTGTCACTCCACCAAATGACAGTGCAAAGTTCCCTTGTCTGAATTTCGATCAAATACTTACAAGGACTGCTAAGCCTTTCAGAATCCCATTGTACCTGTTTCATGGCATGTGAGTTATTTGCTTTCATCTCCCCTTTACTGTATAAAAGAGGATCTAAGGCTGTAAAAACTTCAATCCAGAGATTCATGCAGCTGTACATAACAGATCCTTCCTCTCTTGTCATTGCAGCACAACATCAAACCAAACAAAATGTCTCAGAAAGCATTTGCAGCACGGCTGTCACAGATCTCCTTTTCTGCTTTTGAAAAAAGTGGCTGAATGCCCAGCACCTGCCTCCATACTGACATTTTCTGAAACACTAAGGTAGAGGAATCAACCTTTGTCAATATCATCTCAGTGATTTGTTAGAAACAATGAAATGAAAACCCTCAGCCTTTATCCTTGCTTCTGGAATACAGGATTAAAATAAAGGACACATGATTTTATTGATTTAATGAGGGATGGGGGCTTCAGCAGAGCAACCCTTGTGATTAGAGAACAAGCCATGTTTGCAGGTCTCACAACTAGTTCTTCCCCATTTGCTTGGCTTCCCCTGTTTCTTGGGAACTTGTTTATGTATTTGGCTGTTACGATGACCCGCAGAGTTCACTCCTGTGCTGCATGAAGCATTCAAATGCCTGCAGTGATTTCAGTCTGTGTCTCTGAACAGGGAAAGAAAGAAAGACTGGAGGGATTGCAGCACAGTTCTGCAAACTAAAGAGATGAAGAAGAGCAGATAGGGAGAGAGAGAAAAAAAACTTTTAAAATGTTAGATAAAACACAGCAACAGGAGCAGGAATAACACCTCCTACCTATGAAGTAGGCTGTGTGCAGAATACATTAATCTCAGTATATTTTATCAGATAGGAATCCCTCCCCCCAGCTATGAACTAAGAGGTAAGCTAAAGGAGTTCACTCATAGTGTTTTGTTGTAGATTGATCCATGAACAGTGAGCTATTCTCTCCCTTAGACCTTTTACCTTTGTTCTTTTTTTTCTTCAGGTATTCATATGATATCAAACGGCATTTTCGTATGGTAATCTCTCCTCCTTGTAGCATTGCTCTTCAAGATTAGCCAAAGGGATGAAACACAACGAACAGTGCCTTCCCAGGAAAAACAAAAAAAGCAACTAAAAGCAAAACAAAATTGAAAACTAAAATTCATTCCTTATTGTTTATTTGGCTGTGTGATAACAATAACAGAGTTACTGAGGCTTGATGTATGTAAATATAACATAATCAATTAGGCTTATGTCATAAACACCTACAGTTCTGTGCACATAAGTATATATCAATATAGCATCTACTTCACCCGAAGGTTAAACTTTCTAAGTTCCCTCTAGTGTTACTGTCTCTGGGCTCCAAAAGTTAGAAAGAGCCAGTGCCTGAATACGTGGTTTTCAAATCCAGCCTTCCCCCGCTCCCCATTTTGGTTTCCCCAAACTGAACTGCTGTCCCTCCCCCCCATCTCCTTTACTCTCAGTAGGCAGTGAGTCTGAAACCAGGGGGCAAAATCATTTCTTCCCAATTATCTTAAGCCACACAAGATAACCTCTCTCTCAAGGGCCAATGCTAAAATATGCACACAGTTCTGATGTCTAGACAGTTATGAAATATAGGTGTAGGGCTCTGCATATACAGAAGAGAAATGCATCCCAAATGAAGTGCTTTTATTAAAGGAGTATAATCACTGGGATAACTAATTACGTCAATACCACATAGTTAATTAAACCCATTATAGTTACTATTCCCATGGAGGGGAGGTCAGACAAAGCAGCCATCCCCCTGACTCTGCTGTGCGAACAAAAGAGAGAGAAATTAAGTATATTAAACAATGCTTCTCGTTCAGGAGTTAGGAGGGCTGATTGAAAGAGCTTTGAACTAGATTTGAAGGGGGAAAGGGATAAAACCAGGCTCACTAAAGATAAGCCTGGGGGCAGCACGCCAATGTTTGGGGGACAGTGGGCTAGCGAGATCCTTTGGTCTGCTGTCTCAGTGGAGGTAGGGGATGGAGATCCATGTGGCAGCAAAGACACAAGGGTTACTGATGTATTAGAAACCATGGAAGCGCCTGAAAATGATCATGTAGGAATTAGGGCTCGTCCCCTCCAAAAGGTGGATCCCTCCAAAGGTGGGATCAATAGCCCATCTGGAGTGCATCTACAGCAATGCACACAGCATGGGCAACAAACAGGAGCTGGAAGCCACTGTGCAGCAGGAAAACTATGATGTAGTTGCCATCATGGAAACATAGTGGGAAGACTCGCATAACTGGAGTGCTGCAATGAATGGCTATAAACCCTCCAGAAGGGATAGGCAAAGAAAGAGAGGCAGTGCGGTAGCCCTGTATGTTAGGGAATGTTTTGTCTAGAGCTTAATGATGGTTTTGATAGGGCTGAGTGTTTATGGGCAAGAATCAGGGGGAAGTCCAACAAGGTAGATATCATGGTGGGAGTCTGTTAGGGGCCACCCAACCAGGATGAAGAAGCAGATGAAATATTCTATGAACAGCTGGGAGGAGTCTCACAATCACTACCCCTTGCTCTCTTGGGGGACTTCAACCCACCCGATGCCTGCTGGAAATACAACACAGCAGGGAGGGAACAGCCTGGGAGGCTCCTGGAGTGTGTGGCAGGCACCTTCCTGACACAGCTGGTGAGGGAGCCAGCTAGGGAAGGCGCCCGCCGGGCCTGTTGTTTGTGAACAGAGAAGGACCCGTGGGTGATGTGATGGCTGGAGGCCGTCTTGGGTATAGCGACCATGAAATGATAAGAGTTTTTAGTTCTTGGAGAAGTAAGGAGGGGGGTCAGCAGAGCTGCTGCCTTGGCCTTCCGGAGGGCAGACTTTGGCCTGTTGAGGAGCCTGGTTGACAGAGTCCCTTGGGAGGCAGTCCTGAAGGGCCAAGGAGTGCAGCAAGGCTGGACATTCTTTGAGAAGGATATCTTAAAGGCACAGGAGCAGGCCACCCCCATGTGCCGAAAAACACACCATCAGGGAAGAAGACCGGCCTGGCTGGACAGAGAGCTTTGGCTGGAAATCAGGACTACAAGGATGTACTGAGGTGTTGTGTTAAAGGGGAATGGAGTAATGGGGTTACACAAGCAGAAAATTAGAAGGGTCCAAGCCCAACTAGAACTTAATCTGGCTACAGTCATAAAAGAAAATAAAAAATGTTTCTATAAATACATTAGCAACAAAAAGGAGGGCTAAGGACAATCTCCATCTTTTACTGGATGCGGGGGAAACAGTGACAAAGGACAAGGAAAAAGCTGATATACTTAATGCCTTCTTTGCTTCTGTCTTTAACGGTAAGACCAGTTCTTCTCAGGGTACTCAGCTCCCTGAGTTGAAAGACAGGGACAGGGAGCAGAATGAAGCCCCATAATCCAGGGGGAAATGGTTAGCACCTGCTACACCACCTAGACACACAGATCTATGGGGCTGGATGGGATCCATCCAAGGGTACTGAGGGAGCTGGCAGAAGTGCTTACAGAGCCACTTTCAATCATCTGCCAGCAGTTCTGACTGACTGGGGAAGGTCCCAGTTGACTGGAAGTTAGCTAATCTGATGCTCATCTACAAGAAGGGCCAGAAGGAGGATCTGGGGAACTACCAGCCTGTCAGTCTGACCTTGGTGCCAGGGAAGGTTATGGAGCAGATCATCCTGAGTGCCATCACGTGTCAGGTACAGGACAACCCAGTGATCAGGCCCAGTCAGTGTGGCTTTATGAAAGGCAGGTCCTGCATGACTAACCTGACCTCCTTCTGTGACAAGATGACTCAGCGGATGAGGGAAAGGCTGTGGATGTTGTCTACCTAGACATTACTAAAGTCTTTGACATGGTTTCACACAGCATTCTCCTGGAGAAACTGGCTGCTCATGGCTTGGACAGGTGGACTTTTCACTGGGTAAAAATCTGGCTGGATGGCTGAGCCCAAAGAGTGGTGGTGAATGGGGTTACATCCAGCTGGTGGATGGCCACAAGTGGTGTTCCCCAGGACTCAGTATTGGGGCCAGTCCTGTTTAATATCTTTATCAATGATCTGGACAAGGAGATTGAGTGCACCCTCAGTAAGTTTGCAGTTGACACCAAGCTGGGGGGGAGTGTTGATCTGCTTGAGGGCAGGAAGGCTCTGCAGGGGGATCTGGACAGGCTGGATCAATGGGCCAAGGCCAATTGTATGAAGTTCAACAAGAAGAAGTGCCGGGTCCTGTATCTGGGTCACAACAACCCCATGCAATGTTGTAGGACCTGGGGGTGCCGGTCAACAGCCAGCTGAACATGAGCCAGCAGTGTGCCCAGGTGACCAGGATGAACAACAGCATCTGGACTTGTATCAGAAACAGTGTGACCAGCAGGACTAGGGAAGGGATTGTCCCCCTGTACTCGGCACTGGTGAGGTTGCACCATGAAAACAGTTTTGTGCCCCTCACTACAAGAAAGACATTGAGGTGCTGGAGCATGACCAGAGAAGGGCAAAGAAGCTGGTGAAGGGTCTGGAGCACAAGTCTTATGAGAAGCAGCTGCAGGAACTGGGGTTGTTTAGCCTGGAGAGGAGGAGGCTCAGGGGAGACCTTATAGCTCTCTACAACCATCTCAAAGGAGGTTGTAGCGAGGTGGGTGTTGGTCTCTTCTCCCAAGTAACAAGCAACAGGACAAATGAAAATGGCCTCAAGTTGCACCAGGTGAGGTTTAGATTGGATATTGGTTTAGGAAAACTTTCTTCACCGGAAGGGTTGTCAAGCACTGGAACAGGCTGCCCAGGGAAGTAGTGGAGTCACCATCCCTGGAGGTATTCAAAAGACATGTAGATGTGGCAATTAGGGACATGATTTTGTAGTGGATTTGGCAGTGTTAGGTTAACAGTTGGACTCAATGGTCTTAAAGGTCTTTTCTAACCTAAATAATTCTATGATTCTATGAAAAAATAAAAGTTTAACAACTACAGTCACTCAAGAAAGAAACTCCACAGAGGTAGTTTATGTCGGCACATTTGTATGGGACTTTTTCAAATGGAGGTCTTAGTGATGCACTGTAGTTCCATTAGATATGTGCTAACTGAACATATGAGGAGAAAATACTGGTCTGACAGAATTGTTCCAGATTTTTTCCAATGGAATTTAAATACTTTTCTGCACCAGTGGATATGTTGGATAAGTGACCAGAAAAATATGACATGATGTGGGAAGATAATGAGGTTTGCACTGCCACTCTGTCAGATCTCATCCCATCCCTCCCACCTAAAGGTGGAATAGATAAAAATGTCATCGTGGGATGCCCAGAAGTGCTGGTAAGAAAAGAGTTTTTATTTCTGTTTCCAGCCATGCATCAGAAAACTTTTCATAGGTTGCTATCACCTGTCTTATGATGAGGGTAATTATGCTCTGAATCCAGAGGCTGGGGTTAAAAATCTGAGCCATGAGTTCTTGTATAAGAACTTGCAAGTTCTTATTTATTATCCAGTTACTACCTGAAGCAACAATATCAGGATGCACCAGGTATAAAGTGCTCCAACAATACCATAAAGATCCTGCAATTTTTGTGAAGGACAGGTATGAGTCGTAAGGCTCACAAGTCTCAGAAATACATTTGTACATACATGTACACAGACAAAGCAGAAACCTCCACAAAGTTTGAGAGGTGCTTTCACTAGAAAATACAGTCATTACAATAATTAATGTTTATGATAATTGCCTATGTGAATGTTTTTTGACTTTTGACCCATGGGCTCCTGGGGATCAACAGCATACTCTAAAGAGGTCCATGAGTGGTGCTCAGGAAGTATATTTTCACATATGCTATACAGCACCCTAGATAAAGAAGCTTCCTCAGGAGTCCTCACCTTCCTGGAGATTTTTGGAAATCCGTAAGTCAAAACAGATTGCAAAGATGGTCTGATCCCACCATGGAGGAAAAGAGGGAGGGATGAGAAAGGGAGGCAATGGGGGAGGGAAGGAAGGAAGGAGGGAGGAATGAAGGGATGAAGAAGGAGAAGTTGAGGGACAGTAAGCACTTAAAACTTGAAATTTTGCCTGAAAGAAGAATAGCCTAACCTAGTATTCGCAGGGAGTGAAAAGCTGCTGCAAAATTTTTACCTATCCAAGGCAATTTACAACTTTTTAATAATGACTCACCAGCTCTTAACACCAGTCAGAGTCATCATAATGGTATTATTAATTTTATTACATTATTGTTTTATGTAGTGCTAGTTACTGCAGTTCTATATACATAAGAAGAAAGTCAGGCTGCCCTGAAAAGCTTAATATCCAAATAGAGAATAAAATCAATGAATAAAAGAAATGAAGTATTATTAGTCCTATTTTAAAATAGACATATGAGACACATAGCAATCAAGGATATGTTGATACTGTACAGTACAATGTACAATAAAAATCCCAGACTAGTTCCAAATGAGCTGGTTTTCCCAGAAAGCACCACAAAGCGCAGCTCCCTGAAGAGGTACAACTTGCCTCAGAAATGGTACTGCTGCATCAATAAGACACTGCACCTAAGTCAGGATGAGTGCAGATGTGCCACATGTGGCAAACTCAGTATCACAGAGGAAACTTGTGGCAGTGACAGCATGAGCAGGAACATGCTGGAAGGGAGGCTAACATGTTTCATGAGGTTTCCCAAGGAAAACAGTGGAGTGCATTGTGTTAGTGGGGGTGCATGATACCATGGGCAGCTGCACATTTTCCAGTATTGAAGCCTTTATCATGGTGCTTAATTTTTTGTGTTTGCTGAGTCAGCCTCAGTTATGAGGTTCACCCTGAGACCAACCCAACTCACAGTTTATCAAGGGCTGACTGCACTTCCAAAATTAGAAAGAGCTCTGAAAGGAAAAACTGTCCTGTTTATCTTTGTGGGTACCACCTTATACGCCCAAAGCTAGTGTCAACATTGTGAGTTCAAACAACGTGAGATGAGAGGCAAACTTACTCCTGTCTATGCAACCTAGTCTCAGTGAGAGCTCTTCACAGCACTACCATTATGCTGCAATAGGGAAGGCATTGCTGCCTTAGCACAACCATTGCACTCCAGCATACACTAGCAAGTAACTACTTGGGATACCTGAGTCTGCTACAGCAAGTGAAACCCAGAAGGATCTACAATCAGCTAGATGCTGCAGTGCGAATAACCAGTATGTGAAGAGCCTTGCAGTAGGTTGGAGTGAATAACTACCTGTTCATTCAGGTGGCTGAAACCTCTCTTCAGTCTTTTTCCCCTCAAAACTTAGCTTAGATCAACCCAAGGCTCAGGCTGCCCTTATAGCAGGAAATACATCGCAAGCTCAGGGTCACAGTGTCAGAGCTCATTCCCTACACTGCTAAATGGTGAGAACATTCTCTGGCATGCTTTTGACCCAGATCACCCAAAACTCTCCGAACCAGTTCCCTGGTATGATTCAGAAGTTAGCCCAGGAACTATTCCAGGTATGCACTTAGATGTATCCAAACTCTTTCCTGCTTTGGAAACTACCAAAATTTAATCATATGCCAGACTATGACAACTTGACACTGGGCCAGAGAAATTGCAAGGACACTGTTTATTTTACTATACAGAGGTAATTCAGTTTAGATGACTTAACCATTGGTCCCTAGACAGTCAGACAGCATGTCTTCTTTACTGATTTAGCCCTTAATTTCCTTAACTTCCACTATTAATACTTGAAAACAAACCATTTCTAAAACATCAAAGTGTTTCAGAGATGTCAGAACAGTTTTTGAACTCATGATTCCTCCAATTTCTTCTTGGTTTTGCTTAAGGTTTGCTACCATAAAATCATACCAGCCAGCAAGAAAACTGTGTGATCCAAGGAAATAATAAACGAGTCCTGTGCAGTTTGTTTGAATTTTTAATTGGCAGGTAGACAGAACAGACATTTAAAGAATGAGCTCTTCACTGAAGTGAATAGAGAAAGGTTCAAGGTATTGTTCTTGTTCTTCTACGAAGTCTAGTCATACACTGTCAGAAAAAAGTGAGTCTCTGAATGATTTTTTTACTGTTGTCACATAACAGTTTCCTAATCCCAAACAGGACAGCTGTAGTTGCCAAAAGTTTTCACTGATACAAGTGTTCACTTCCAATTCAAATCAAAGACAGACCTGTGCGCTCTCCCTGTCAGAGTGCTAAGACCAATTATAGAAAGCTTCAGACACCTAACAGAGTAAGCACTCACTGTGGAATTACTGTTAGTTACTGGTGTTTTTAAAATACTCTTTTGAGAACCCAGGTAGACTAAAACTAAGAAATCTGAAATAAAGAGCCTTACTTTAAAATTGTAAGGCATCAGGGAGTATCTTTTGCTTAAAAAAATTTGATCCCACTGTGTACATTCACAATGCTAAGAATCGTCTTCTAGCTTTCTGCCTTGAGGCGCCAGGTAAAGACCTGCCAAGACTGTCTCTTTGGAAAAAACTGACCATCTGACTCATTTGCCCCAGCAGGACTTTACTTGTCACAGAGCAGGCTTCCGGCATATGAAGCAGGGAGACACTAGCATTGAATTCTGTTGGTCTGTTGCAGGAGCTTGATAAGAGTGAAATGATGTATATACAAAGACTATATTAATTATAGGCCTCGTGTTTCAGTACATGTGATCATTCCTGTTTAGGAAGGATCACTCACCCCTCCACTTGATCATCCTTCATGGGTAAGAAGAAATTATGTGCTGTTGTCCTCCCTGGAAAGTTCACTTATACATGTCACAGAAAAGTGGTGATCAGTGATTTCCAATTGCTGGGAATTATTTATAGGAAGAAAAACCAACTAACCTTCTAAGCAGCAGACTGAAATTGTTGTCATCACCACTGAGCATAGAAGACAGTCCAAAACTCCAGTTTCCCTACAGCTCCTGCCAGTTAACAAGGCAAAAGAATGCATGCAGAGTAGAAGGCAACTTCATGCCTTGCTATAGCGAAACACTAAAGGGGGCCCATCTGCAGCAGTAGCACAAATAGCCAAGCCTTCTTCCCTCAACTTTCTGGATTTTATTTAGGCTGCTTTTTCTCACTGCTGGAAATGTTGCTGACCTCCGAGCAAGCCCAAATGCTATGGATACAAAACAACTGCTGTTCCTAAAGGTGAGCTTGGAGGCAACCTGTCCAGATTCTCCCGTGTGCACCATCCTTCCTCCTTCAGATACAGACATCAGCTCTGGCAGCCTTACTGATGAATGGGCTGGGTGTTGACAGCTGAAGATGAGGGGCTCAGACAGAAGGAGAAATCACCAAGACTAAGCAAGTCCTGTGACGCTGACTTTACAATGGGAATAGGCAAAATAATAAAATGCAGCTAAACGCATGTTCTGTGGCTTTCAAATTCACCTGAAGTAGTCACTCAATTTTCCAAGAGGTTGGTGGTCAATCTGTCTTGCATGTAGACAGGAGCATGACCATACTGTTGCAATGCTATCATTAAAGGTTAAAATGCAAACAAGATGTTTCTAGTTCTAATCAGCCAATAAACTCATCAGCATTATAGAAAAATATGAGAAAAAGGAACTGAAAAAACCATCAGCTTTGCTATTCCCATCTTTGGTACGTTTGTCAAGGTAATTAAAGTGCATTTTCATATGGTAAAACGACCAGGCATATGTCTAATTAACATTCTTACTGAAAGTATGATTCAATCCATCTTCTAAAACAGCATTGCCTTAAGTTGACAGAGTAATATACGCCAGCCTATTGGTAAATCCCAGAATTACAGGAGTGGAAATGAGCATTGAACAATCACCTGTTCCATTTGCTGCACCTCAAACACAACCAGTCATATCTGTCTCATTTCTCACAAAGGTCTGTCTAACATACATGCCAACTGCAATCCCATAACCTCTCTGAGTAACCCATTCTAACTCTTTGCTGTCCTTACCATTACAAGTTTTTCATACGCACCTTGCCTATTGCTGCGGCCTTATCCATCACGGACAGAAAGCACCAGTAGTCTTCCACATCACTGCACTTTGCAATCACTGTATGATACCCCTCCTCGGTCCTCAAAAAATTCTTCTTAGGCTGACAAAAGCCGATTTGCTCAAACTTTCCTCACAGTCATGTTTCGTAGCTCTCTGATCATTCTGTTTGCTCTCCTCCAGGCTCTCCGGCTAGTCCATGTCTCTCTCAAAGCTCAAGTGGGGAAACTGCTCTGTCTGAGGCCTCACCAATGCCAAGGAGGATCATTTCATACCTGCTGCACACTATATATCTGCTTAACGAGAACAGCTCAATGATTGCCTTGGTTGGTCACAGTATGGCATGTAGGCTCATATTCAGCTACTATTCTCTATACTCCTCACAGCCTTTTCTAGAAAACTGCCACCCAACCAGTTATTCCCACTTTATATTTGTGCAGCTGATTATTCCTAACTAGGTGTTAATACTTTGGACTTTTTCCTTCTGGAAAGCACCCATTTCTTTCTGGAAAGAACACCAGTGCCAAAGACTGTCAGTTTGCCATCAGTTGTGTGCAAAGACTCTACACAAAAAGAGACCAGAACAAAGCCAGGCGGAGCCAACAGTAAGATTTCCACTGGGTTTTGTGAACTTTTCATTGGGATCTACTGCCAATATAATCAGGCATGCGAAGCCCTAAACGCCCACAGACATGTATCAGGGATTAGGCAGGCACATAACAGGGTAGGATTTGGCCTAAATGCCTAAATGAACACTCAAACTTGTTCATCAAAATTTAAGAAACCTAGCCTTTCCACATCTAGACAGTTAACTGAACACATCATATGGATCATTTGGAAAAATCGTATTTACCCTGGTTAATTCTCTCTGATTGAAGATCACATGCATAACTTGAATTCAAGACTTGTACAACTAATGATGTCAGAGTAGTTCCTTTTATAGCAACTTCAAATGCTAATGATTTCCCATCAAAAAATTAAAGTATACTTACCTAACAAGATACCTTCACTGAAAGATGTTTCATAAGGATGGTTGTCTAATAACAGTTTCAAATGCATCCATACTACAAAAAAAAAAAAAAAAGGAAGAAAACAGTGTGCTACTTTTAAAAGATCAAACAATACCATCATCAGCTTAATTAGACAAAAATTGTAATAAATTATCTCAAAACATGCAACAGCTGAGATTCCTGAGTCCCAAAAGCATTTAGTCTGTATTTCCTTCTCTGAGAATGGGCCAAGGATGGTCTGGATAAAGCTTTACTGGTCAGCCATGGGATACCTTGCTCATAAAAATAATTTCTCCTTCACTATCACAGTGATGCAATTTTATTACTCCCTGGGCAGAAGGACTTGCACAGACATTGTCAAAAGGCATTTTCATTTTTCTTAATGTCACTGTGAATAAGCTCATTATCCATAACAATGTCTAAGACTTTTCTGAAACCTACTGAACTTTTGGCTTCTACTGATGCCTCAAGATTGGAATCACCAAGCTGTGGGTACCACAATGAACATAATTTTTTCCATGCAATTGCCACAGATTTGTGTGGAAATAACTGCATGAACAAATGATCAGTTAGGTCACTAATAGAGTGTTTGCACCTGCAAAAACCCATTTTGTTTTCATAACCATTGCAACCACATTTTCATGGAATCTCTTTCATTTTTTTAACAAGGCTTTTATGTGTATTTTTGGGGGGAAAGCCATCCATAATTTGTGATATGCCTAACCAGACAGGCAAATTGGATATTATTTGAAAACTGTACTATTCATAATGTGTTAGACATTGCCACTCAAGGGCAGCTGAGATCAAGCTTTATAAATCCCACCCAATAAGCTTATTTTAATCGAGCATTTCTGTGTGCAAGCAAAGTTAGTGAAAGGTGCCAAAGTAGAAGCGCACAAAACCAATGTTCCTTATTTAAAGGAGTGGTACAGCAGCTGTAGAAACTTTCCCTACACTTCCATACCAATTTGTCTCATATCCAAGCTTGTTGCTAAGCTCAACCATGTTGCTGATCTAACCAAACTGATGCATGTCCAACCAACAATTTGCATGTGCAACCAAGGGATGTGTACATAACCTACATTGAGTTTCATGTTCATTCACACACAAGCTTAATTTGGGGAAAAAATAATTTAAAAAATTAAGCTATTTATTGCAGCCAGTGGGGACCAAGCTTTTAAGTGGTGATTCATTGAGTTCCCATTTAGTTTTATAGGCCTGCCTATATTTCCTTTTCATTTGAGTCTGCTAGGGCTCTGTGTGCCATGGCAAATATTTGACAGCTTGCTCAGCAGGCTCTGTGCTCTGCAGAGCTTGCACAGTGCTACCTATTATTAATTGGTTTCAAAATGCATTCTCCTGTAACCCAAACTAAGATGTGACTATTATACCTGTCATCCCAAAGTATGCAGAAATAAAATATTTGCAATTAGTTCATGAAATCTTTGTAAGTTTGATTGGTTAAGGCTTCCAAGTTTTAAATAAATTCCGTAAAAATACTTATCAGTATAAAAGCAAACCTGATTGTCCCAAGGCACCTGCCTGTTATATTCACTTCATTTGCCTAATATACAGTGGTCTAGAGACTTCTGGAGCACAGTGACAGAATGTTTAGGAGAAAGAACACTTTATGTCTGTGCTATTATTAAGAACTCTTTTAACCCATTAATCTTAAGGCATTTCACAAGTACATGTTAAGCTTCACAACTCTCCTAACAAGAAGCTCAAAGGAAGAAGAAAATCAATTCATGCAAGCAACACCAATGGACAATTCTTTCTGATGAAGGTTTCTGAAATGATTGATGGCAATCACTGGTGCTGTCAGCTCAATGATCTCATGATAAGAAAATTCAGAGAAGTTGCTTCTGGAAAGCAAATGACTGAGCTTTTACCAAAAGTGTGCATCCAAGATTTGCGCACACAAAAGGACTGGAAGAGGGACAGCTGCCACTAAACTGAGAAGGGAAATCCACACAAGAAGACACTACAGCAAGTATTGTCCAGATGATTGATCCAAAACTTGCTGCTGTACTTTATACCCACTGGTAGTAGCTAGCACTATGCCTGTTATTGAAGAGGTCTTTATTGAAGATCTGTTTCCAGACTAGAAAATAAAACACTCATCATGCTTTCACTTTATTGGTCATTTAAATACTCATCTAAGGCTTCAAGCTATAACCTTTTGCTGAAGTTATTACAATCAGAGCTTCTTTATGAAAGGGCATTTTAGAAAATGAATGTCCAACATGTATGTGCAACAAAGGGAGTTAAGTGTCATTGTTTGTTACATTTAATTCTCAGGTGCACTTTCTTGGGGCATTCCAAAGAATTGCTTTTAAAATGCTCTAGGACAGTAAAAATCTGATATTATTTACTCTGCTGTTCATTTACTCAAAAAGACCACTGATCTTGACATTTTTCCTCTACAGAGTTTTATAAAGTAGATATTCTTAAAAATAAAAAGTAACATATTTCAATAAATTACTTCTTATTTATAAATAGAATCATATGCATGGCCAGCCTTTAAAATTTTGTCAGCTGCCTTAGATAACTAACTTAATCACAGTATTTTTGAGTTGTAAATAGTCCCTGTAGTAAGTTTGGAGTTATTTAAGAAACACTGCAACTAGGCAAAGATCCAGAGCATACTGAATTCTGTGGGATCCTTTCCACTGAATTCAGGAGAGTTTGCACTGGGTCCTTATTGAACTAGTTCTTTTCACAAGACAAAGTTTGCAGGTTTCAAACATAGTTCCAAAAGCTTCTTCCCCTGTCCTCAATGCCTGTAATTAAAACCTGACCTTTCCTGAAAATCACTGAGTGCACCATATCAGAATCAGTGGATATTTCAGTGCATTATTTAGCCAAGCTTTCCGAAGGCTTGTGAATGGACAGGAGGAATGGACTTAATAACACCAGATGCTGCACTATGTATATAAAGCAGTAGCTTTACCACTACTGAAGATGTTCCCATTGAATGTTATAGCCAGTGCATGTTCTAATATGCAGTTCCAGCAGGAGCCAAGCTCTGCAGCTTTGTGTCACAGTTAGCCAATATATTACTTAACACACAGGAAGAAAGTGAAAGGCAGAGCAAATGGACTGTATATTTAGTATTTTTCATTTTCAGGGCTGGAGAATAGAAAGACACAACCAGTAATGCTTGATGACAAAGGGTGATATTCTGGCCCTGAATAATTCTGGGCAAACCCTACTCTGCTCACAGCTCACAGCAAAGTGAACTGCTGCAGTTCCCATGAAGTATATTTAATTTGGTCATGCAGCCCACTGACCTTGCTACCAGTAAGAAAAACAACAGCGCTGTAAGTCATGCTTCAGGCAAGTAAAACAGCTAATGTTTCCAGTTCCTCGATATGTCCCAGTATGGGCACACATACACATACCCGCACACACTTCAACGTAGCCTGAACCAATACCATTAAAAGTTCACAAGTCAGTATGTAGTAAATGTGGGTGTGTATTTATACACACATATGCATATGCACATAAAAATTTTTGAAGACTTAACTGTGCTACTGTAAATATAGAAATACATATTCATTCCCCTTCAAACCATTTCCATACAAAATGCTTTTAAAGAACAAAAATTTGAAAAAGTAAAACTATTTAATTTTACTACCATTTTCCTCTTGCCAATCATACTGCCTTAACTTCAAACTATTCTTTTCAGTATCTAGACTCAAATAAAAACACATTACAATTATTGCACTTACTTTGGCCAGAGAAATGAAATTAAAAAGGCTCCTCAAAACTTAAGAAGCAGACAGTAAACAGATAAAATATTTAAGTTTAACCCTCACTATACTAATGCTTTGCAGACTACCAAGTTAATGACTGCTTGTGAGAACCATCAGAAAAAGGGAAATCAATGACACTTTGCAAGGGTATTGCTGGCTAAACTGGGGCTGCAGGGTACCCATCAGAAATTAACATGAAGAAAATCTCCCATGGATGTCCCTTCTCATCAGGCTGAACAGTGGTAGGAAAGTCATTGCTATAGAAGCCTATAGCTTCTATAGAAGCCATGGAGAGAACAAGCTGTTTTGTCTGTACTCACTAGTCAGAAATGGCCTGTGTGAACCACATTTGAAGCTAGGCCAATAGTTACGTGCCTTCAGAGGCACCCTCTATTAGGGGTCAGAGGATGATCTGTCCTGGCCATGGCAAACACAAGCAAGACCTGAAGTTTCAGCGGTTGCAGCAGACCAAGAGGACGACAGTCAAATTCTGATCTCTGCTGGATTTCTGTGCCAAATCTAACGGGTTTGTGGGGTTGGGTATATGTTGATTATGGTCTCCAGGTTGTCCACAAATCACAAAATTAATACCTGAATTTGTGGCTTCATATGTTGCCTGAGCATTTTATTTGACCTCAGTCAACCTCACTTTCTCCTTTCTCCTACTCCCAGAAAAGAAATTATCATATTTCCCGGGATTTTCAAGTACCTCTGAGTCAGACAAAACAGAGATTTCAGTACAATGGTCCTGAAACCTGGGAAATGTGAAGTTTTATATGAATACAAAGCTTGTTCCACACAGAAATCCCAAACAGAACTGAAGCTGGTAATTGCTACTGCTGGGAAAATGTGGGAAAGAGTCATGCTGACATGCTTTACTTACTTCATCTGCAAGCATACCTATTTCACCAAATTTTAACTCACAGACACTCAGGCAAGGGAATGAATTAGGATTAACTGTGGGCTGTGGGTTGTATTTAATTGCTGTCATTGCTGGTGGTGTCCAGACACACAGTTTAGTAAGTTATCAGGTCTCTGCACTTCCTGACCCCAAGAGAACCTCAATTAAAGAAAACCATTGATTTTTTGCGTTGCCAGTCAATCAGAACCAGACTCCAACACACAGGTAGGAGCAGTTGCCTTTGCACAGCTCCTTCCTAAGAGTCTGCTCTTTCAAGAGGCCTCCCAAGAATTATGGATCTCAAATTCCAGATGGGAGCATTTAGATCCCACAAATTATTGCTTACTGATGAAAAAGGGTGCATACTGAAAAAATAAGTTAAGCGTTCCATCAATAACTCTCTGATTTGGCCAATATCTTCCAGATAAAACACTTGTCTTGAGAAACTAACATTGTTATTTGACATCCTATTTTGCACTGTGGCAGCATAACAAACGCTGACACAACATCAGAGAATGAGGGCAGCACAATAAGACATGCTTACAACTGGATTTAGGGAAGACAATATACCTCATGTCAGATTAGGTACCTGATGGTAAATCTAATGTTCTGTAGCTGGTCCAGTTGTTTCAGATGGCTTACACAAATGATATAAAGCTATTTATTTATGTTTGTATCAAGGGATAATTCATGGCAGGTCTCTTGAATAATTTATTTTAAGAGTTCTTTAATATTCTTTAGCATTTTATTTCCCGCCTATAATGGTGTTTAGAAGTAGTAAGCATTCAGAATAAGATGAAGGAAAATTCTAAAAATTCCTTGTCTCCCTCAACTTCAAAGTAACATTCTGCTGAAGAAATAAAAGTATATGAATGCCAAAAAATACTTTCCCCTTAGAGTATTCACTTCCAAGATGACTTCCATGTCATTTTTACCCAGCACACAAGATTGGAAACATTTTGGACTCTTTTCAACTCTGCTGAGACCAATCCAGATGTTGAGTGCAATATTTTTATTTTTTACTTTCTATTCACTCACCACTAAGCATCAGCCAAAACCTGCCTCACTCTTTATACAGTCTTTTCGATTACTACAGGGGAATATGTAAAATGTTTTCAGCTGAAACATGCAGGAAGAAAAGATAACCAGTTCATGGGAGAATAACTCATGAAACTATTAAATACTGCCAGCAAGACACTGAGTATAATTATACCCAGTTGTCTTCCATTCCTCTTTACAGAGATGACGTTTTCTCATTCCCGTTTTCATTTCTGATGCTTTGGTCATAGCCACTAGCAGTAAGAGAGACCAAGCTCCTATTCGCTCCAAACAAAAAACTAAACCTGCATTTTGAGTGAGGATTTAGAAATCTGGAGTGAGGTCTAATTGATGACTTCCAGAGTGCACAAAATATCTGTTAAGGAGTTTCCAATTCAAATAGATGTTACACCTGAAATCACGTTGTTTCTCCCTCTAGATACCCTTCTAAATGTGAGAGAGATGAGGGGAAGAGGTATTTTGGCTTACCAAAATCCATTTGCGTATAAGGAGATGCAAGAAATACCACCGGTTGAGACCAAAGGACTTGAACTAAGCCACTCCAGGCACAGACAGAAGCCTGCAAAATAAAGAAGAAGGAAATTTTATTTTCTGAGAAAAAATATTACAAGACAGTAAGAAAAGCACATGCTATAGTGGGGAATGCTTTTAAAAGCCTCTTTCAAATCTTCTTGGCAAATAAAGTTTTGTTTGGTTTGGTTAAAAGCACTGTGGCTTATGCCTTTGGCATTCAAATTTACATGCTAATAAAAGTGTGCTTATAAACTTGAATAACCACAGTGCACGGTCCCAAACACTGCACCCCTGAATCTGAAAGCTGCTACTGCCAACTTACGTATATTGTCCAGATCTCTCCATCTGCAGTCAATTACTTTCTTTACTATGACCAAAAATCCCAGCCCTTTACAGCACACTCCCAATTATTAAACTGCAGTCCTGTTCTCCAAAAATCACAATTTTTTATCGTCTTCCCAATTCCATATCAAATGCATTCAGTCTAATTATGGCTTTTTGATCAATTTGCAAAGCTTTGCAAATCCATACTGGATTCTGAGAGTGAAGCTGAACTTCTTTTCACTGAACTTCCTCCACAAAAAGAGCTGCAGACCAAGGTAACTCCTCATTTATACCTGTGCAGCCCCACTGGCTTCAAATTATACTCTCTGCTACCCATGTATAACTCAAATTTCAGTGCCTTATTATTAGTGCAGTTGATCAGAACATATTAAACAGTGCTGACAATGCACAATGAACAAGAAGAAATAGATTAGTTTCCTCTCCCTCCCTCACATCACACCAAAGGACAAGGACTGTTAAATAAAAAGCTGCTATTTTCCAGATCACTTTTCACACTTCGCATGCAATTTAAAGAGTTACCTGTTGTGCCTTATGATTGTGTTGTCCCTACTGAAAGCAAAGAAGCACTGTTTTCCCTCCCTACTGCTGCATCCTACGAAATCTGGAAAGCCATAAGGGATGCTGGAAAACACAAAGTAGAAGTTGCCTTTACTTAGCCAAATCAGAAAGAGAATAGAGATTGGGTCATTGCTAACTGTGATTCCTCCAGACTCAGTCCAAGTTCTTTGGAGTGAAAGAAGGTTTCTGCAGTGTCAGAGTTTAATGCCCAGTGCCTTTCAAAACTCACACCATACTTGTTATATACAGGTATCTAGAGAAATGAACAGAGAGGGAAAGAGAAGAAAATTCTGATAACCTTCAGATAACATCCTTCACATCACTTTTTTCAGGCTTAGGATTCATTATGAGACCTTATAAATGCCTTTCCATGTGAAGTTCCAGCTGAAGAGAATCTGAATAGCTTTATTTTCTGGTAGACACACGGATGGCAGAAAGCCTGCTAGTATTCAGAACTGATTTAATCAGTTTTCAGGCAACAAAGAAAAAACAAAACAGACCCAAAAAATCACCCTGAAGAGATACCAGAGCTTGTCACCAAAGTGACACCAGAACCAGTGGGCAGTGACATGAGCTATACTTGCCTAAGACTGCCTTGGGACTTTTACAAATCACTGGATGCTGGGTATGTAGGGGAAGTCAACGGATTAACACTGCCATAAGAAAATAAGGAATCAGGCCCGATACATTGGAGGCTCCTGGCATTTTTACAACATTTACCACTAATCCTATAGTACATCTGATTCTAAGTGACAGCATGTGGCATTATCATAAATGTCAGTTGCATTATTGTTGCCACTTTCACCCCCTAATCTTAGGGAAAGCAGAGCTGTTAAGATGTTGGAAAAGAGATAGAATATTTTATCCTGATGTTATGGACATATGATCACTTGTAGTACTCTGCTATCATGAAGGGGAAAAGAAGCACTAAACCTTCTGAGCTGCTCTCATGAGGTTTAGCAAATTACCAGATTCATAGGTATAAGTGGCAGGATGGCAGAAGAAGGGCTGTTAGCTAAACTTTCCCAGTGCATCTGCTTCAGGGGTTGTGCATGTATGTGTGCACTCATACTGATGGGGTGGTTTGAGGGGCTTACAAGAGATTACACAATGTTGTAATGGGATATCAAGGGTTTATCTGCATGTGCTGAGTGAGTTATATAAGTAATTCTAAAAATTCCTGATAAAACCTGACTACCATACCATCTTGGACTGTTTTATATATATATGTATACACACACACCAATGGTTTACTGAAAAGAACCAGAAAGATCTCTGACACCCTGGAATTATAATGAAGTTTCTTTCACTTTTCCTTTTTTCTGACAAAAAGAAAAAAAAATTAAAAATGTTTCTGTAAAGACTGTAGAGTCTTTAAAGACTTCAGAGAAAGAGGAAAAAAAAATATGGCTGGTGGAACTACAGTGTAACAAACATCAGACTGGGCCAAGATGCCTGACAGTGCTTATGAAACCCTTTAGCCAGATCAACTATATTGAGGGCAGAACATACAAGACTAGTGACAGTTCCACCATTACACCCGATGTTGTTGTTCATTGCAGCTCCTAGTTGTTTTCTGGGACCAGTACTAAGGATAACGTACCAATCACCCCATCCCAGATTAACTAGGAAAAAAAAAAAAAAAAAAAAAGATTACTTGTGGGAGTGAAAGACTGGTAGTTTTTATTTCTTTTACTCAGATGGGCCTTTTCTCATTCTCATGTGCTTACACTCCAGGTAAAAGGAGCTTCGGCATTAAAAGCATAATGCCAGTAGCACACAATCTTTAGAGAGAATAGCATTAGCCAGCTTCAATAATTTTAAACTTCAGTTGAGCTTAAAATTAATTTAAGTTAAGCGAACCTAGGGCTTGTAAAACCACTAAGGATGTGCTCTTGACTGAGTCTCTTTGGGATGTCACAGGCATTGGTTATAAGTTAACGTTTTTTACATTTACCAAACATCCTGTTAAAGCTTCTTAAGATTAGGCAGTTCATGTTACAATCAACTTTGTTTTTAAAAAATAAAATCATTGTTTGAACACCAACCTTTGCCCTGAGGCACATCTGCTGAGGAAGAGACCAAAACAGGTTACATCATCTTGTTAGCTTAAGATGGGGCCCTCAAAATATATATTGAAAACAGAATCTTAAGAAATCACATATTTTATTTTTATTATTCCAGGAATACTGAGTTGGCACATTTGTCCTTGAACTTATAGTGCCAAAATTAATACAATTATGCACAAGAGCCTTGTTTTATACAAAATACAGTTTATATTTTCAAAATATTAATACTTGGCACATGCAGAAGAGCTTTCACTATGGAAGAATTTGAGCTTGCCTCAAAATAACTAAACTTACTGAATAACCCCACAAAGGAAATAAGAATGGTCCCTATCTGAAGTATCCATTGTGAACATCAAAAAAAGAATAGAAGGTTGTTCTCCCACTTTCACCCAAAAAGAAAAAGAATTGGGAAGACAGACACAACTCTCAGGGATATTTCAGTAACAGGTCCACTATTAGCACGTTGCTGAATGCTGGATTCAGATACATGCCTCAGCACCTTGTCAAAGTGAGGTCCTGATCACCACATCCATGCTCTCATTTCTGCCCTTCCAGCCTGACACAGCCATGGCAGAGTTCTCCCTGCACAAAAAGAGCAGTGGAAGCTGTAGACCGCCTTTGGTCAACACACTCATACCTGCCATCAGCACCTACAACAGAACCACTACCGATCAGGGGCTGATGTGACCCGGTTTTGGTGAAAGTGAGACTTCACCTTGCTAGCCGTTACAGGGATACAAAGGTGCCTCTCTCCAGCCTTTCCTCCTGTCCAACACTCCTCCTTGCCCCTCCAGCCAGGAGTGCATGCACAGGCTGCTTCATCTGTCACCTGATCTTGGGAAGCACAAGCCTAAGGAAGTCAGTGAGCAAGATGAAAGGGAAAGCATGGTCACTCATCTTGAAAGAGCTCATTTCCCTTCCCAAATTCATCTTCCTCAGTTCATCCATCTTCCTGACACCTCCCATTTTGAAGTGAGGTACCTTTCTTTCCTTTTTCTTCCTCCCTATCACAGTCAGATTGTCTGACTTTCATTCCCCCTTTTCAAGCATAATGTAGTTCTATGCCCGGGGAACATTTCTTCAAGGGAACGAAACACACTTCGTTGTGCTGCAAGGATAGCAACACCCCTGTCAGTGCACCTCCTGTGAGGTAAGACACCTGTCTGTTGGATAGATTTTAGCTTTGGAGGAAGTTTACAGGAGACAGAAAAAGAGCAGCAGGTGGGATTTCCAATGACAAAGACTTCCTTAGACCTGGCTGGCTGATGAAAATGACATGGCGTCCTGGAGACCCTGGTATTGTCTTGAAAGGAGAAACAACCCATTATTCTTTATTCACCCCTTGGTGGGTTTTAATACAGAAAATACCCCAGGGAGTGTCTCTGCATCCTCAGGCACCCACAGGGAACTCGGTGCCCACTTGCCCCAGTTTTCAAAAACTCAGAATTTCAATGTTATTTTTATTTCCATGAAACCTTCACCATTTTCAGTGTTCAAATATCGTTGTTCCAATAAAATACTGGCACTGCAATGTTCCACATGAGCCTTTTTAAACAACTGAATTCTAAAGTGTAACATAAAGGACATTTTCTCTCATTCAAATGGAATAATAACAAAATTAATCCCAGGAGGAAAAACACTTCTCAGACAAGAGCTTTTACAGTGAACTTAATTTTTGTATGTCCAGTTGACATCTGACCCTTTGTGAACTAAGTGACAGAGCTCGTTCCTCAGAATAGATTCACTTTTCCTATGACTATGATGGAGAACTTTTTGTGTCATGATAAACCATCAGCAAGTAACGGTAGTTAAACATGTAGCCATGATCATTACACATGCCATGGAGCTTATGATCTGAAAAATTCATGTAAGAATCTTCAGAATTAGGTGGAATAAGTTAATCAGATAAAACCAGAAGACTGGAAGAGAAGACAGCCAAAAACTTTTGGCTTCTAGCCATAGTGTTGCCCCAGCTGGCTCCCTCATGTTCACCCAGAGAAGCAGGGAGTGGGTTAGGTGCACAACCCAGATATCTTGGCTGTCTGGCTGCTGTGAATCTAGAGCTCCACCAAACAGCACAACTTGTCCTCAGGGTGAAGACATTTTCTAAAGCTTATTGTGCTCCCATATGAACCAATAATTCTGATGTAAAATTAAATATCTCTCTGAATATGCTGCTGGGAGAGCAATCCAAAGGGTATGAAGGCTTCATGAAGCCAGCCTTGGCGTTTTCAAGAACCGTCAGATGGAGGTTTTCCATGAGAGAGTAAGGTGCACGAAAATACACATTTCAAAACCTGGCAGAACCTCCCAAAATACCTTCCTGCAACTTCAGGCTTCCAAACACTGAGTGAAACTCTGGCCCTCAGTCACAGAAGTCAAACAGTGAGGCATCAAGTAGCTTGTCCAGATAACTTAGCTACTTCTTCTGGAATAAGCACTTTATCATAACGTCATTCTGTAAGACTGCCAGAAGATTGCACTCTCTTATTCTCAGGATGTTTGGTCCAGGATTTCACTCAAAATAGCTGCTCCTCCGATTCAATACTATATCACATGTATTAAAACAGAAATTAGAAGTCTGAAAACTTGGAAAAAATTGCTAAATAAGGCACTATTAAAATGAGAAATTACATCCCCACAAAACTGCTCCAAATTAGTCAAAGAAGTGTTTAAGTAAAATTGAATACAGTATTCAGCATTACCTAAATTCTAGTTCTACTTGATACTGATGGAAGCTTGTTGATATGTGATGCCTGTTTAATGACCTGTGAGATACAAATACATTGCCTAAGTCCATGTCTTACAGCCTATATGTAGGCGTCGCACAGCATGGCTATGACAATAACCATGACTTAATACCCTGGCTGGCAGTATATCTACCCAGTCAGCTGATTGAATTACTGTTCAGAAATACTCTTAACTAGCCTTAAATAAGAAGCAAAATAACTCAGGCTTTGTGGAAGTCCGTTCTGTCATGGCTAGGTGCCTTCCAGTACTAAGCAAGGTTACATTAAGCTGCCTTGGATATTTCTAGTTTAAGATGCAACCTGCAGTGTAGACATAGTAATGAAAATGCTGGCAACATGGAGCCACAAGAAGTGAACCACCTGCATATCCTCAGAGCAATCCTCTCAAACTAGGGTTCAAGCGAGGGTAAGAAAGGGAGTGTAAAAGGAGCTGGAGGAGCTTTCCTTCCTGGCAGGTTTCCAGGGACACTTCACCCACTCACAGAGACCCTGTGCCAGGGCTTTGTCTAACTCTAGACCCTTGTGCCCTAAATGAGGAGAAAGTGCCAGTGTCCTGTACTGTCAGGCAGGCACTTTTCTCTCACAACAAAACTCTTGTAAGTCAGTAGTCTCTCAGTCTGATTCTTCAAAACTATCATATACAGGTGCTTGTATGACTCAGTTCATGCTGCTTCACCACTAGACACACATGCCATTTAAAAATAACTATCATACCAGGCATCTCACTCCAAGCAAGGCATTATAGTTTCAAATATTCCTTTGGCTCCCGGTATGATGGAGGAGCTTGGCACTACCTGGAGTTCCAAAAAGTGATAGAATTTGCAACTGATTTCATCCTGAGCTTACATGGTGATGGACAGTCAGTCTGTAAGCCTAGGAAGCAGGAGGGTAGCTTGTTTGCTTAGTCTGAATCTCTAGGGTACACTCACTGCTGTTCTAATGTAAATGTTTATGAGGGATGCAATTAAATATTAAACTAAATGAATAATTGATATTTACTTTATAGTAATTCAGATCCTTGCTTGTTTGAATAAAATCCATTATTTACAATATTCTACTTAACTAGGAGTGATTTCTTTTTGTTCATGCCACTTACTAATTACTTGTTCCATCTGACACATTTTCCAGAGCCATATTGAGATGGTTATTGCATCTCAGTGTTTAAGGGCTTAGTACCGTTTTCAAAATATTCTGTGACATGAAAAGAAGAGCTTCACAAACATATTTCTTGCATGGTAGATGATCTTTAGCTCTAATGGATTTTTGACATATACAATCGTTATCACGATGTAGGTATATTAATTAAAGCTGAATGATGGGAATAGATCCACAAAACGCTTTATCTAGCACACAGCTTGAATTCAATACACTGGGTTTGTACTTATAATATGCATTATGCACGAATATTGAAATAATAATTTCATTTTTAAAAGTCCCCAAATCCTGAAAACTTCATGCCCAAAGTGCATTATGCAGAAAATATTATTCATTTGTAAAAGGCTTCAGTCAGCCAATTAAAGAGCAAAAATTGAACCTCATGATTAATCTGCAAGCCCTGAAAAGTGAGTAGTTAAAATTGACAGTCTACAAACAGCACGTAGCTTGAAAATTATCCATCCAAAATATCCAGAGCAAATTTACAAATTCCAAATACAAGTAATGCAAACAATTCAATCGTGTTCCAATTAATTATGCAATCAGTTCAGTTAGTCCAGTCCAATCTCACACATCAATTCATGTTACATATCAACAACCTGCTAACATGCCACTAACCCCAATGCACACTCGTGTTTTGTGCATACTTAGGTAATTACGGAATGCTCAGTGAAGAAGGAATCCCATTTCCCTGCTAAACGCAGGCATGCCCCACGGATCAACTTTCATGACCTGTCTTTTAACACTGGGATGTGAGAAAAACCAGGAAGAGGAAAAACACTGAATGTGAGCTGCTGCCAGAAGTTCCACCACCAAATTATGCTGTGAATCTGCCTTGCAAAACTAAAGAATGTTATAGCACTGTTGTAATAAAAATGACATAATTCAGACAAAATGCTTTTTGCAAATTAAGTGCTAAATGTCTCCTCCTTGAGACATAATAAATGCAATTGTGGAGTAGTTGAAAGGCAGTTTGCACACATTTATCCTCTTGAAGAATGGCTTAGAAGAAGGGTTCCCAATGAACATCAGGGTATCCTGCTTACTAATTCTTAGTGATATATTGAAATCTAAGTGAATAATTGAATTTATACTGGCAAAATATCAATCACCTTCTCTGGCTGATGCTTTACAGGTAAGCAAGGGGACTTGTATGATTCTGTAGTCTTATGCCAGTAAAATCAGTCTGGAAATATAAAGTGCCAGATTGCAATTTCTAAAGTTACTTCACCTCTCAGTGACCTCTGAAATTTTGCAGGAAGTTACTGGAGAGTTGGTATGCACCAGAAACAGTGGACTGAACTTATGGAAAAAAATCACTGATTATTTCTGAGATCACCTAGAGGAGGACGTTGGACCTGAATTCAGCTTCCCTTTAAGCTGATCTGAACACAAAAATAATTCCAAACATATCACCATTGAAGAAATTTTTGATTCCACTACTGACTTTTCAATTTTCAAACGCCTACTCTTGAGGTACGGTCTAGGCCACATCTGCATGTAGGTGTTTTTCCCCTGTGCTCTATCTTTTTATATATGGGATTTTAATAGACATGTTATATACAATTGCATTTAGGCTTTGTCTACAGTTTTGCAAGAGAAAATGTCTATTACTAAGAGCTACACCCTTTGTGCCTGCAGAAGACCTAACACACAATGGTCTTACCTAATTGTTATTATATTTTCTTAACACACACATGGGAAAAATTTAATCAAATTTGGCAAAATAATACTAGAACTAAAAAGACCCTTATTTCCAACCCTTTACTCCAGTTCTGTGCTGTTTTCCATGCACATAGAGGAGCTTTAAGGTAGGACTGACAGGACTTTAGACATCTATGACAGGATATGAAGTGCTGGTCTAAGTTAGTCATACAGAGTCTTTTACAATCCATTGAAAAAATAGGAACCTTTAAAGCATGAATCACCTCCCAAAGTAAGCATCCACACAGGTCAAGTGAATTGCCTTCTGGGAGTATTTCTCTCCACACATTTCAAGGCAGTCAGGGTGTCTACATTGCAAAAGTCTAGGTGCAATGAATACTACTCCCTGGATTTCATTTTTAATTAAAAAGAAAACAAAAGTCTTCAAGAAAAAAAATGCATATCCACATATTATGAGCCTCTGTCTAGCACTTTAAACTAAATATTAAATCAAGTTGGACAGGCTAAAACACAGTGAGAAATAATGCAAATAAACAAACAGATAGAAAGAAGTACAGTGACATGAATATTTCAATACCAGCCCAAAATAGCATGGCTTCTTCAGGAGGCCGTCTAAACCAGGCAGCATCACACAACATGTTCATACTTGCATTTTAACTTCAGCAAAGTAAGAGGAAAACATTTCAGATTGAGCACAACCCTACCAAAGGCTTCCACAAAAAAATCCAGAAAAATTGAAACTCAAACTCTGGGGTTTTTTTGCAGGTGCTCCTGAATTTTGCATTTTGGAACAGGACCAAGATCCGAACTATCAGACATCCCAAGAAGAGATTTTACTCATGGTATTTAACAGGCTGGATGAAGCCACGAAGTCACAAAGGCTTGAATAAGCTCAACTTTAAGTTGATTTCAGCTTTCCTTTTTTTTTTCCTTTTTTTTTTTCTTTTTTCCCTAGAGCCAAAGGATTCTAAGAAATTCTGGCAGTGTCCTAATACACTGGTGAAATTGGAGTAATTACTTGAAGTAAACTACTCCATCCATTAGGGTTCTCATATCAATACAGGCCTAGAAATGAGGAAGGAGGATATTCATCCCTCTTTTCCAAGGAGCATGTATCTCATTGCAGGCAGCAATACAAAGAGAGGCCATGAGCCTGGAAACGCATACAAACATTGCTTTCTAGAAACATAAAAATGCTTTCCATCTGCCAAACATTAAAGCCTCTAGCTACATTATACAATGTACCCTTCAAGTCCAAGTACCTGAAGCTTCTCTGTGTCTGTTTTCAGACCCGTTAGATGGAGGTCTGATTGATTTTGGTTGCTTCTTTAGATCTTTGACTTCTTAAATGTCGAGATATTGTCTTTCTACAGCTGCATTTTGCAGTCCACCAGTCCACCATCCTTCAGGGAGGCTTGACATGGATTGCTCCAGACTGTGGTTAAAAGGGGCAGCAGTACCACAGATTGTGGCCCTGCTGTCTTCTGAAACCAGCTTTCCTCAAACTGTAAACAAGAGCTTGCTGAGGATTTATTAGTGGATGTGCAGGGTAAACAAAAGCCTACTAGGATTCTGCCAGATTACACTACCTGTGAGCAGTGGTTTGCAAGGCTTTCTGATGGAACCTGCTGAACTTGTGAAATATTGCAAGCCTGGCAAAATCATGCAATGATGAGAGCTTAAGAGGGTATTGGGTAAAAACTTGACAAATCATTCTACATCCTCCACAGATATAACATGCTTAGTGATACCTGAATTTTTACATTACACCACTTTGAAATGGCTAGTTGTAAACATGGCTAAAACTGAAAGGATTAACATCCCTGAGATATTTCACTTAAATCAGCTACTCCAAAGGAGGCATTTAGACCAAGCATTTGCCATGTCTTCAACTTTCCTCTGTGACACAACACTCAGAAAAAATGAGAGGTACTTTTTAAAATTTGTAGGTGAATTTAGTGCTTGTAAAAAATGAAGGATTTACAACCCTAACTAGAGCCAAACACAGTGCACTGCAGAAATGTACATTCACAGAAGACAGCATAGCATTCTTTGGCTCTAATTTGAAACACCTCATCTCCCTGGTCCTTCCTTTGTTATTATCAACATTATTGGCTAAAGAATCATAAGAATAATGCTCAAAACACATTCATGCCGTGCTTACACTTGGTGAATCCTCAGTGAAGAAGGAAGTATATTTATCTCTAAACACACGTTCTGAATTAAGGTGTGCCCCAAAGATCACCATTCACAGACATGTATATTTATTCATTTCCTTTCTCAAGGGTGAGGTTCCAAAAATGAAATCCATGTTAGGGAACATGTAGAGGTCTTGCCCTGAAAATGCCAAATAATCCCCTCTCATGCCTCCCCAGCACTGAAGCTGACCTGAATAGAATAATTTCAGACTATTTCCTGGGAAATGCCTTAAACTGTGACCCATGGCATGATATTGACATAACCTATGTCTGCTCTATGGGCTCCAGGAGCATTTCCCAGTTTTGGTGGCCGTCATTCCCCTCCCCGCATACACTCACATATCCTGGTTCCCATGTAGAAATACCACCTCAAAAAAGAACATGTCAAAGTGAATGTCATTGACTTCCACTGGGAAATGAAGATGAAGGATACTGGTGGATTGGGAAATAAGGACCAGAGAATCAAATGTTATTTATTTATGGATCAGATTATGAAAAGACCAGCACAAAAAATTCCATGTATTCATACTATGTTTCCTTGAGCTCCAGATACCCATAAATCTAAGGAAATGGTTAAAAGTTTGGTCCATTTATGCTGGACTGGGAATCAACTCAGAAACACTTGTTAATTTTAGAAAGGATCTATATGCAACAAAGAAACATAATCAGAGAGAACAAAAAAGTGCAAAAAAAGAAATTCTTCAATCATTTTTCCCCTCATTTCTTTTACCTTTGGATAATGAGCATGCTATCCAAACAGCTGACTATACAAAACTGCCAATGCTGTGATCCAGACATAATAGTGATGAACAGTTAATCAGAAACCGCCCTAAAATAAATCCTGCACAGTATTCTTTAGCCTTAAAAGCCTGTCTTGGCGCTTGTTTTCCTCTCTGAAATGTTCATCTTCATACTTTATGAGGAACTTTTCTCATGTAGGGTACAAACATGCCCAAAGTAAATAAAACACAAGAAGCAGTAACACTCTCCTCTTATTTCTTGGGGAGCTGCTGCAACGTTCCCCAGGGCTGTCCTTTTCTGAAAACTGGTGGGGAACAGAAAACTTCCCACTGGCATAGGTGGTTGTGGTGGTATGATGGACTCCAGGAACCCAACCAGCCATCCTACTGGAAGCACAGACTGGCAGGATCCTGGGTACGGGAAAGGTTAATAGAGAAGAGAAGAAAGAGAAATCGAGGTGGGGAAAGGAGGGTACTCCTCTGCAGAGATGACTAGTGAGATCTTAGACTTACAGCCCTTCTGTCAATATTTGCCAGGTGTAAGGGCCTGAGGAAGAAACAGGCTGCCCCACTCAGCTGTATCTTTAGTGCCTTGCCCTGCAGTCATCATACTCAGTACAAGGTCTCAGAGAAGGGAGCAAGCAGGACACTCCAGCCGAAACTCATCACTGAAAAAGAGACCCCGTTATGTCACCATCCTTCCTCTGCAGAGATGCCTGCGGTCTCAGCCCTGGCCCCTTTGTGCTCACCTCAGCTCAGCTCCATGGCTCTTCCCAAGGTGAGGGCTGGACACCATGTCCATCACAAGCCAGGTGAGCTGCACAGTCTCCAGCCACAGGTCTGACACAGCTCCTAGACTTCCCGCAGCCAGGTTTGCCCTTTGCTCTGAATTTTGCTATATTGTCTGCTAAGTTCATGCTTTTAGACTGTGATAGGTCACTGACTTGCCTCTCGACAGTCTCTTGGATGACCAGCACCCTTTGGAGGAACATGTAAATGAGTGGCGCCTGTGACCCACATGGGACACTGCTCTACACCTCTGCTCCAGGACAATCAGAGGAGACCAATGTGTTTTCATTGGTGAGAGAACCAGGAAAGTGTCCATGTATCAGATGTAAAATGATATTGAAATAACAAAGCGTTTACTTAAAATCACATTGTTCAAATGAAAGGCAACCTCACCTATTTTCCCTTTTCAGATAGGATATTGACAGGTCTGGTTTTTTATTCAGCTCACTTGAGACTTTAACATAACAGCTAAACTTTATGCTGTTAAATTCCCAGAAATCATTTTTATGTGGCCAAAGAAAAGCATGGACACTAGAGATTTTAAGAAAACACAGTGGTGTTTATTTGATTTTCTTGTTACATAAATGGATTTTATGTACTGGAAAAGTAGCTAATCTTGATAGATGTGCGTGTGGTAATACAGCTGATGGTTACTGAAGCCAGACACTGTGAGCTTTCTCTTTCCAAGCCTCTTATTGAGGAACTGTGCTGATACTTCAGTAAATGAAATGACAAAAAGAAAGGGGATAGAAACACAGAGATGATTAAGATCAAATTAAAAATAGATCAACAGCAAGTCCTACTGCAATGCAACTCCAGAAGCGGCAGCAGTGTCACAGCGTAACACAAATTAAGAAAAATGCATTGATCTCTAGACACAAACATAACAATCATTTCTTCATATACATCATTTGGGCATTTTAAACAATATTTGTTTGGAATGCCTAAATTGATTCAGCTCATGAGATCATCACATGGCAGTCTCCAAAAAACTGGTGAAGCTTATCAAAGTAGTTGATGGATTACACTGCCCCACATATAACATAGCAGTGTGAAATATCTTTCTCTACTTTGTCACCCTAAGCTTCAAATATAATCATTCTCTATATGCATCATTTGGATGTCTATCCTGAGTATATATCTTCCTTCCCCACATTTTTATGGTTTTTTCCCCAACACTGAAAAACAACAATTTTTTTTAACTCTTGAAGTATGCAGAATGCTACACCCCCAAAGCAAGAAAAGCTGTGGAGCCAAATTCCCAGCACAACTCAACCTGTACATAAAAAGAAAAATGAAGAAAAAATAGTTTTGCACTGTATGATCTGTATTAATGACAGAAACCGAGAGGCCCACACAACTACAATGTTATTTGAGATTTTTCTTGCACTTTATCCCACATCATCAGGCAGATCACTGAAAGTCACATGACACAGCAGTCTAGTCACGTCCCAGATCTTCTCTATTATCATTAGAGCTAGAAAGGATAGCAATTTGCACAGGAATAAGAGGTAAAAGAAAAGCTTCCAAGTGCAAAGAGGTTGGAGTAGATATCAGAAAGCCAATCTGAGCATATATGGTAGAACTCTAATAAAAGCATATGAAAGCTACATCAATGTTATACTTGCTCATGAAGCCTTTTATTCAAGAGGTATTGACAGGAATCTATATCCTGCCAATTTAAAGTCTCTTTACTCTTCAAGTGCTGTTTTAAAGAATGCACTTAAGAATAAGTTCAGCAATATGCAGCAATTCTGTAGGGAAAAATCAAAATATATTACTTCTTAATTATTTATTTGCTTCACGATACCACAGAACCTTGACCTTAACTATGCAAACATAGAATTAATAGAAGTTCTATATTGCAAATGTCTGCTCCATACCAATGTTGCTGTTAGCCATACTTATACCACTTGTGTTCAACGTGAAACCCTGAGCTTGTAAACTTTCAGGTATGTGCTTTACTTAAAGTACCTCAGTAGTTCTAGGAAAGTTGCATGGTCTCAATAGTCCATGAAAGTTGTTCTTCTTAACCTGTTCTCTTAAACGTTAGCCCACTAGAGCATTAACTTGCTTGGGCAGTGTCAGGTGCCACACAGACCTTAGGGGCTGGCTCATCTCCAGTCCTGATGTGACTGTAACGTAGCTTAAGACACTCAGGTTATCTCCTATTCCTTTTGGAAAACACAATGGAAACTTGAAGTTCTACCTCAGTATTACCAGAGATGTTTATTTAATTATAGAAATTAGAAACTGAAATAGCGTTTTAGGTCATGTTATCCTGCTGAAAGATATTACAACAGCCCAGGCCTCTCAGAGAGCACTGCAAATGTCAGCAACAAGCATAAGTGCAAGCACTTTCCTTGAATACCGGACCACTTTCCCCACCTCTTAATAGACTTATTTTAAGCAATAAGAACAAGTACAGCTGCAGCAGCTAAATTAAATTTCATACAAAGAATGCACTTAATAGGATGGGAGGGTAATAATACACATGAGCACAAAAATAAATGACAGGTTTTTTGCTCCTTCTGTGTTGATTGTGAAAGCCATTAAAAGCAAGGTTGGAAGCAGAAGAAAGATGGGAAGCTTAGATGAAGATCAACGAAAGGCAACTAGTTGAAGAGTGGAGAAAGTAACGAAACAGTTGTGATAATGGGAAGAGCGGTATCAATGCCAGTAACACAAATTGTTTGATATGGATAGGTCACCTGAAGAGAACATCGTCCTTTGAGGACTATTGGAGCACAGCCTAAGCAAAGGGTCTGTGTTCACATTCACGTAGTGGCAGGACTGGTTTCACAGATTATGATAGTTTTGGAAACAGATAACACAGTTAGCCAGCTGAGGAGTGAGAGCTACCGGCAGGCTGACAGGAAAACATTACTACCTGAACTCCTGTGGAGATCTGTTCAGCTCATGGCCTGTGAGGGACCTGGAGCCTATCAAGACAGTTCATCAGCCCATTCTCCTCCATGCCTGCAGCTAGGCTGCTGCACATCACAAGAGCCAAGTGAATTACTTTGGCAGCTGCAGCCTTCTCCTTTGCTAAGGGGGGGGCAAGCAGTCCTTCCACCTTGTGAGGGACTCATATCTAGCCTCAGGACTGTGAGGAGGGCATGGGAAGAAAGCATGCTTCTGAGGAAGATGCAGACCTGGAACCAGCTGCTATCAGGAAAGCTATCATTCATCATGCAGCCTTGTGCAAGAACAAGAAACATCCAGGAAAGAGAGGAGTGCCAAGAGCAGGCGTGAAGTATTCTGACCACTACCCCAGACTCCCACTACTCTCCTTGCTGGGGCCAATCGGGAGCAGGAATCAGTAAGAAACACTGCACGTGCACTTCATAGTGGTGACTGCAGGCTTGGGAAGTATGCCCTCCCCAGTACCAGAACAAAGTACACAGGCTATCTGACCACAGGGCTGGGCACTTCTTTTATGCACTGTGTTTTCTTAGTTCTGCGTGCCAGTAGATCTATGTCAATCAAGTATGATTTACTTTTAGTGTGGAATACTGCAGAAGAAAATATCATTGTCTTCAGCTGTGATGCAGCTTTCCTTCTTATTGATTTAACATAATGCAATGATTTAAAATTATAGCAGTGCTTTGGCATTTTAGTATTTACACCACAGCGCAGTAATATTAACTTGGAAGGTAGATCCAGTACCTGCTCTGCACATAAAACCACAACAAATGACTATTAGAGACACCCAAATGTATATACACCTGCCAACTAGGGCTTCCCCAAGTGCTTTTAAAACCATAAGCATAAAATCTATAAAACCAAAAATGAAAAGTTATAAGTTTCAACCTCTATAAGCAGCAGGATGCTTTGATCAGATCTTGTTTGTGATTGTGATAATTATATAGGAAAATATGTCAGTGCAAATGTTTGAAAAACAAAGAACATCAAAGCACCTAAGAAGTCCTGTTTTGTTATTTGCTTTAGAAGTGTCCTCGACAATATTCCTGTTGGTAACAGGCTCTCTGTCAAATGGCTAACTAAATGCCTGAAATAATTATAACAGAGCCATGGTCAAAGATAAAGCACAAATATTAAAGAAATAGAATTCAAAGCAAATAGCCTCATAGGACACAAGCAAAAAATCCTGCTGTTTTGTTACACACAGATTGATTAACCACTGTTTTAAATACATGTGGATAGTCATTATCTCATAACTTGTAAAAAATGCAACTAGAAGATATTGAAGGAAATATGAGGAAGAAGTTCTTTACTTTGAAGGTGACCGAGCACTGGAACAGGTAGCCCAGAGATGCTGTGGAGTCTCCTTCTCTGGAGACATTCAAAACCCACCTGGACAAGACTCTGTGCAACCTGCTCTAGGTGAACCTGCTTTGGCAGTGGGGTGGACTAGATGATCTTTAGAGGTCCCTTCCAGCACCAACCGTTCTGTGATTCTGTGAAATGGAGCAGCTACTGAAACAGAAAATTAGTCTGAAGCATGTTAGCTGCTAATCACGAAGCATTTTTAAAGGTTTAGTGGTCTAAATCTTTGAAATATTTCATGACTGTTGCACGCTGTATTCATAACACTCAGAAAAAGTCAATTTAAGTAACACAAATTTGTCAAAGGGAAGGAAGGTGTATTATATCAAATAAGGGCATGAACCAGTTGAAAGTGAGATAAGGAGGTAAAGCTGATGGGTGGGTGGTTTGAAATAGTTTTTGCCTTCAAGGGGACTTCTGAAGAGTTTTCAAGAGGTTTTACATGAGGGTGAGAACTGCTGAGGGTTGGGTTCTTTCAAGGGAGAGCACAGAAAAAATGAGACTGATTATACAATTACTCTAATATTATGCAACTCAGAAAAGGTCAAAATGTAATTATAACAAGAAGGATGCCTTATCTGGTTTGCCATTTAAATATTGCATTTTCAATTTAAATGTTGCATGTTTGTTGTGCAGCAGTGTGGGCCAGTGAGATGAGAAGCTGCTCCTTACTCTGGCTGACCTGTTTGCAACCTGGACTCCCTACTTTGTCATTATATAATGGCACTGAGAAGGCAGCGTTAACTTTTGGTCTGTGACACTTTGGGAAACACAGTTTGGCGCAAGAGTGATGTTTTGCTTGAAGGGATTATTTCTTTGGGGGTTTTGGATTTTTTTTTTCTTTCCTGTGGCTGGTCAAATTAAATTAAGTTGTTTGGCTGAAGGAAAGGGAATTATTTATTATTATTATTCTTTGCACTCAAAGTTGGTTAGCTCTGCAGCATACGCAAATCTAATAGGGAGAATAGAAGAGAATGACTTTAATTCTTTTGGGTGGTTGATGATGAGTAATTTCCGCCTTTAGAGAAGCTTCAGTGAACCACCCATGGGTGGTTCCCTCTGGTATGTGTTAGGTACGAGAGAAAACATCAGAAAAAAGCAAAAGGCTAGATTTAGCATGACAATTTAGGGCAGGAATTCAGTTTGTGCTTTTGGCTAGCAGATAAATTTGTACATGGATGGAAATCTTCACGTTCTGTTTTGCTAATATTTTTACTTTTTAAGAACAACTGCTGTATGTAACCTTTCCTTCTACCCATTTATACCTAAAGATAAAGCGTTACTTCACATGACACTGTGAACTAAAAGCAACAAAGAAACCACCAAATCTAATACAGACCAGATGAACTGAAGCAATGTGGTCTGCGTAAGGAACCTTTACAGAAAGGGGTTATGTGGGCGGGACCGAGCTAAGCGCTAGCGTTTCCCCTCTGGCCATGGCCCTAGGCCATCTCCTCTATGGGCAGAGACAGGGACATGCTCCTGGGTGCCTGCCCTGCTGTCCTGCCTGCAGCGGCAGCCTCACCTGCTCCCCACAGCAATAGCCAGACCTTGCTTTTCCCCTTTTCCTCTTCTGTGTTAACTCTTACTCCTAGTACTTCTGCTAACTCAAAAAAAACAGAGAGGTGGCCTGAGGTTAATCCATAACATAATTGGCTGAGAAGGATAAATGACCTTTGGTTGGGATGTACATGTTGCTGGGCCAGGAGGCACCTTCACCTGTTGTCTGGACAAAGGCCATCTCCCTCTGCTCAGCCTGCAGTGATTCCTCAGTCCTAAATTCAGGACAGTCTGGGAAAAAAAGGATACTCAGATCCACAGAGAAAGGTGGAATTTCTGTAGGAAAAAGGTACCAAGGTTTGAGGTGATGAGATTAAAGTTTTCACTTTCAAAGTGAGATGGACAAAGAGATTTTGAGGAGGGATGGAACAAATTCTGGGGGACACTGTCAAATGGTGAAATTACACATATTTTCTGACATGGTAACATCATTTGCATTTGGAGAAGGATGGTAAAACCACTGGCAAGTATTTGAGAAGACCCCTAACACCCTGTGAGTGCTGCTTAAAGTCAGTGTTCCTTTAAGCGGACATATATCTGATTGCAGAATCAGAATCTACTGTTTGTGTAACTGTGGAGAACTTCAGTGACTTTCTGAAGGACATTGGTTTATTATGATTGAACTCATAAGCTTAAATGTTTTTTAAACAAATGGCCTTAGCATAAGTATGTTTTTGTCCTTACATAGCTTTGGGTCTTTCAGTGTTTTCTCAAGTATGATGACATTGGGTCAGATTTATCAGATAAGAATAAAATTAACGAAAAACAATACTTGGGGTGCCAAATACTAGGCTTTCAGGCAATGGGATTGTCAGTTAATAATTAATCATCCATTTCTTAGCCATACTCGAACAAAATTTATTACAGTTTAAATCAGGAATATGAAGTTTAGGCCCTCAGCCATAAAATAGAATAGCAAGAACAAGAAAATGAAAAGCTCAGATATCCACTGTTACTAAATACTGTTTAAAGGATACCAGAGTTGCTAATCCTTCTTTTCAGTCTAAGACTGAAATTTGTTCACGTAAAACAACTTAGCAAAGAAAAATATTTTATAAAATATCTCTGCTCATGGACAATGTGTGAACAAGAGGCCTTATGAATACACCTAAACATGTGGTATTACTGTCAGACAAAAATGTACAAATAGTTCTATAATTGGAGAAAAACATATATGCTAAAATTAGTGTACTAACCAAGCTCTTTAAGATTTTAATGAATTATACTTTTTCAGACCTACAGGTAAATAAGAAAAGCAATATTCTTATTTCTAGAAATCGAAATTCTGAAAATAGAAGCTGGAAGAAATCTTAATAGGTGACATTGTCCATCATGTTGTTTAAAGATATTAAAATATGTACCATTCCTGTAATACAAAATCATTTCATTGCAAAAATTTGTTTCTATAATAAGATTATGATGCAGTGTTAAGAATTATTACTGAAAATTATCTTACAAAAACATGGCTTCTGTTTATAAGGAAAACATCAGCTTTAACCTGTTAGTTCACACAAGATGAGCTTGTTAGCTCTGATAGAGATTATTAGGTATTCCATTTGAAATTAATGTGGAGGGCTAAAGATGGAAAAGAAGCTGCTACTGGATTAGTACCAGTGCCACCAGTATAACTGAAATAGTCACAGCGATTTTTCTAGAGAAAGGGATGGAATGAAAAAGTGACATTGGATGAGATGGCACGAGTAGAGTTTTCCTAACTGTTTAGTAATCCTTTTAGTAAACCTCACATCTAAATTAAAATCTTAATAACAAAGCTTCTGTTGAAGACATGGTTGAGACCAGTTCTCCTTTGTCAGGTGTTCTTCCAAATCTATTACCCAAACACCTGAAAACAGTATTGCCCATCATCTATGCATGAAACAAACCTGATTGCAGTTTCCTGCATGAAAAGCTGGCCATAAGTTACCTTAAGTACATGTTTGAAGTGTTTCCCACTGAAGGAGCTATGTGTGAACTATGAAGGTTTTAATCACTGTTCAGCATTACATGTCTCACGTCCTGTCTCCTTCCCTTCCCTGCCTCAAGTAAGCAGTCAGGTTTCAAGAAAGCCACTCAAATACCAAGCAGAGGCAACTTCATTTAGTTAAGGTTCTCCTTTGCTTGTTCATATGCAAAGTGAGATATAACCTGTGGTGAGATGCAAACTCTGGGCAATTGATAAGATATGATGAAATGTTTAACAAATGGCCTCACTTGTGCTGTACACTGAGAGAGCTAAAGAGAGAGTTGGTATGATAAAATCTTAGATCTGTGAAAGTAATTACTTCTGACATCTCCAACTAGGCAATAGGCTGCCGATACAGTGCTGTTCAGTCACAAATTCTGAAGCTTTATAAGAAGAACACAGTGTAGATACAAATTAAAGTCTACTTATGATGAACAGTCCAGGTTGTTTTCTTAAACACTAGATTTTGTGTGGAGAGGGGAAGAAAGAGTCTGTTCATAACAGTTACCCTTTTGTGTTTTCATATTTTTAGAAGTTGTTGTGTTGTGATTAACAGCAAGGAATGGCCACAGGGTAGCTGTAATATGTTAATCAAACTCCACACCCCCGTACAACTTCCTTGAAGATTCTTTTTATAGATTTCACATTGCAGAGGAAATGAACTATAAAAAAATGTGCTACCTAGAAAATGATAAATCATTTACCACTTACATTTTTTTCCTTGCCATGTCACTCTCCAGCTTATTCAAATGTTTAAATATTCACTTGTCCTCCCTGCGTGTATCTTTTATGAATTTTGCTTCTTCAGGTGAAACATGCAGACATTATTTTCAAACTTAAGCAACCACATTCTGTCATCTAAATGACTAATAAAATTATTTTCAAACTTGCTTCACATGTGCAGCACTCCTTAATATATCTCATTTGTTGTCAGGAATAGGAACTACACATAAACAATTTAGGAACATTTTCTCTGGGTACCTAGTTTTAGTTATTTGAGCTCGGAAACTTTGGCAAGAGTTCTTCATCTGGAATAATGAATCACTGAATTAAGGACAATTTGTCACTGTGGGAAAAATGCCAAAAAATACATCAGTCCTCGAGGTTTTCCATCAGGAGTAAATGCCTATACTCCTAGAACTGGTGATTCTGTTTGAATGTATACAGATCTGGCCAAGCAATTCCTTGCCTTTAGACATTATGAAGAAAAAAGGTTAAGGTAGACTTAGTAATCCACTCAGGGAGGGCTAGATACAGTTACAAACACATTACTTAATGGCACAGATAGCCTGATTTGACTGGTGCCTTTTCTATATTCATGAACTTTATTTCTTATCTCATGGTTATTCGTTGATGGGTTTTTTTGGTTGCATATGTCATGCATCAAGCTCATATCATCAATAAACTCCTTTCAGTAAATGGACAATAATGAAATATCATAACCAAAGCAAAGTGGAAATCTTTTTAAACTGAACAAAAAGTATTCAGTGTAGTCTCCTGAAAAAGAAAATATTCAGTGTAGCCTCCTGCACTGTGGCACTCCAATAAAAGAAAATGCTTCTCTCTTATAAAAATCACAAGATACAAAGATCTTGCAGCGTCTTCACTGTAGTGTTATGCATTCAATTAATTGTTTCCATACTGTGGGCTCTGCTATCAGTCTTATGAAGAAGCACTATGAGCCTTTTTCCAGCAAACCATGTCCCAAACTTTTCTTGTGATGTAAATGAAAGTTCAGAAGACATAAGTAGCCTAGTAAGAACCTGGGACTGTCCATATCAATTAATTCAAACTAGTAGCATATATAACTTAATATTTTACTTTATTAATGCTTTATTAAAAATGCGTTGAGACACTGAAGGTGTAAGTCAACCCACTGTCTTAGCAGGTAGTGGGTTTTGATACACACTGGTGTAAGTAATTCATCGACATAAGGCTGAACTTGTTCTTTCTAATGTCTTCCCCGGATTTCTCAGAACCTCTTGCACCTCCTTTGGTGTGCCCCACAGACCACAAAGTGGAGATCTGTATGACAGCCAACACATCATTTTGAAGTTAGTGTGGTGTTCAGTAATCTAAGATCTGCTGGAAAAGAGTGATGCACAATCCACTTTTGAGATCTACAGCTTCTGAGTTAGGTTCCTAGATGACTTACATGCCTATGCAAATTTAATTTTCTATTCTTTGTTACCTCCCTCACTAAGTCACTCAGCCTGTTCACTCATATACTCTACCTTCTTCCTTTCATCAGCTTGCTTAGTGTGCTAAGCAGTAAGCTGTTTGTCATAGGGTACCTGTCATTTCTTAGATATCTGTAGAATGCCTCAGCTCTGCCAGGGATTGCAGATGGTACTGTAGTATAAGTGTTATAACTCAGAGGAACGTAAAAATAAAATCTGGTACATTTGTGTTACATATAATGATGTTTCATTTTCTTTACGTGCTCATTATACTCTAACTAAATATGTCAAAAATTAAGTGAACAGTGCTCAGATCTGCAAGGATTATATCAAGGGATGTGACAGAACCTTTACTTGGTGCAGAATTCACTTCACTGAAGTCAAGATACTTAAATGTCAGTGGATATTTTAACTGTCCTGTGAATTATACCACAGAAATAAGCCATGTATTTATACGCAGAAACTGCTTCTGTCACTATTAGCTAATTACCACCTTCAACCCCACACCCTGTCCCTAATCTTTGGTTGTACACCCTAGTTCACTAACTGTTTATCAGGTTCTACATCTTCTTGCCATGCTCCACTAAAATCTCTTCCTTCTTTCCAGCTCAGTAGCCCTTTTTTAGACTTTATTGAAGGAGCTTCCGTCTTTTCTGTTTTGTGAGCACAAGGATGCCAATAGACTGAGCCCCCTGGCAGCCACTGTGCAAGCTCCATCCCATGGAATCTAGGCATTCCTGTCCCTCTCCTCCTCCTCCCATCACCCATATTAGCTCGTAACTGCCAGACTACCCATACAGAGCATTTAAAGCATATCCATATTAATAATTTGGAGCTACTGCTCCAGAAGTTACTACTAGTCGATTTTGGGGACTTCTAAAATTATATGATCTATTAGATGGTCCACTAGACTAGAAACCAGGACGCTTGTCTGTTGTGTGATATTTAGGTAAGTAATTTTATCATTTCTCTGCTTTAATTTCACCATTTTGACAAAAGACTTTGAGTTCTCAGGATGAAAAATACTTTAAGATAACTAATTTCCTTTGGGGTGCTTACCAGTTTATAGCTAAGTATGTAACAGAATAGTTAAAGCAGAGGCTGTCATTATATTCTGCTTTTGTCATGTCCCTTGTTTTCAACACCTATATTAGCTTAGAAATGTGTAGACTTTTTTTTCTCCTCATTTAAAAGCATATTAGAGTAAACACTGATATCATAGCTGCTGAAATCCTTTTTTTCCTTGACTATGTGTAGCAAGGGCTCTCTGTTTCTAGATTATCAGTTGTCTAAAGGGAGGCAACATTAATTTTGGCCTCAGTAGACAGGCCAATTCTATCATGACTGGTGTAATCTTGGTAACATGTCCCAGCTCAGCACAAGAGACTGTCACTTATGAATGGTTTAGGTCAGTTAAAGCCTCCTCCTAGACAGTTCCGCTGCCTTATGCCCTACGCAAGGAATGGGTAAGCAAAGATGTGGTGTTCTAGCATCCCAAACCATCACAGCTTTTGCTGGATTTTGTGATATTAGCATGAAGTTTGATGAAATGTCTACTATTCTAATGAAATCTTGTTTGGGTTTTCTGAGGAGAGTTATAGTTATTACTCCAACAGCAGAGGGAAAAAAGTAAAGATTATACCAGTCATGATTTGACACTTGAAGCAGATGTACTCCAAAGCAGGACTAGCACACATTAAGTGCTCTTCTATAATTTCTGATATCCATGGTGGCTGTCACCCACTAGCTGAAGCTCATAAAAATTTATCAGCACTTGACAATGCACTTGGAAAGACTGAATTCTCTGGAAATATGCTTCACTGAGGAAACACAGGAAAGTTGGATTGCTTACAATGAAGTGATTGAAATGACTGCCAAGAAAAATGCATGCAGGTTTCATTATAACTATTAATCTAATAGGCTCACATTGTACTCTCTATTTAAATCAGAAACATATCTACAATTTCCCACACTTACACTACTATTAGCTTTAGATGAAGAAAGGAAAAAACAGATGAGGCATCAAGCTTGGGACTGCAAGCACTGTGTGTAACCTAGAAGCCACCATGGCCATTTTTTTAAATGCAAAATAGAAATGGAAACAAACAAAACCTTCCATACCTTCCCAGCCAATTTGCTTTCCATACAACAGGCTGCACTCGGTGTCCGTTCCAAACACTGCTGCACACAAGCAGCCAGCCACTGGATTTCCATCCCCATTACCCTCGTCTTCCCATTCTTTGCCTGTTTTTTTCTCTACAGAGCTAAAGGAAAGATTGGAGCTGGAAACCTGGTGCCAGATATCAGTTTCAGTTCCAGCCCATCTCTGACGTGACTGAAACACAAGAAAATAAGAACTGAAGGGGTTGTAAAGAATCATAGAATCATTTAGGTTGGAAAATGCACAGGTGTGTCCAGAATTGCAGTCATGGGCTACTGTATTACAAATGTCCTTTTGTCTATCATTTAGACTGCTCCACAGAATATCTATACCCTAGGCCATGCCTGTGGTACATAGAGCCAGCTACCAAAACTTTCCTACAACAAACTTGAGTGCTTTCATGAAAAGGTAAGGTACATAAATGCAATGTGCCACAAAGGAGAGAGATCAAATTTCTTGCCAACATCTGGTAGCAAAAAGTTTCTGCAAGATGCCGGGAAGCAAGTGATGTTCCATGGTACAGGAAAAGTTAAAAAAATACCACTTAGATGGCCAGTCTCAGCCATAGGAAAATCACTTCCTGACCCTAAATCTGATCACTGGTTTCATCCTGAGTGTGTGAGCAATATATACCAATCAGACATGTATGAATTTAACACTAATAAAAATACTGCATACGTCTCTGCCTGACTGCCTCCATTGCCCAGAGGAAGGTGAAAAAAGAACCCACATTGTGGATCAAAGAAGAAAAAATTCTTTCTAGCCCCCAAAAGTAATCATTGGAAGCCCTGAAGCATAGGATTAGTACAATATAAATACAGTATATAAAAAATATATTACACCACCTTTTAAATTCAGGCCTCTATTAAATATCTTGTCACAGATATTAAGCAAATTAAAGACTTAGGAAGCGTATGTCACAGAATATTATCAATGCAATCCTGGAAAGAACTTCAGAAGCACAAGCACTGAAATTCTGCTCTACAAAATAGCACTGCATCTTATGCTTTTAACCCAGAGTATAGAGGATTGCTTCATAAACCTATCATCTCCTCCAAGTTATTCATTAAGTTCCTAGTTTCAAGGAGGTGTTAAATCACAGAAAAATCTGGCTCATAGAAGGATACTATTTTCCAGAAATATGACAAGTTTTTTTTACTTTTGGAGATTTCAGCTAGGGTTGCTAAGAGTTCCCTGATATGCATTACTGGTTCTTCAGTGTCAGATGCATCTTTGTAAATCAGATTATCTGCATTAACATGGTTTTGTCAATCTGTGTTTTAAAAAAGTCACGAGTCGCAAGTCTTTCAGCATCCAGAAAATTCAGTAACCAGAACTACCTGGTGTTGGCACTTCTGTGGTTTCTCACTTTCTGACAAGTGCAGTGGTGAGGACAGGAACAACTAGAGTCAACCTAGATAAGATATTGTCCGCAGAAGTCCAGCTGGTGTATTGCAAACACGTCTTGTAATGGCCATGAATGTACAACCTTTCTGCCTGTGAAGGCAGCTTAAGGTTTTGATTATGAGTTATTGGGGTAAGGCTGAGACCCATTTACCAGTCAGACCATCTCTTGGCTTATCCCAGCCAAGGATGAGACTTGCTGTCATTCTTTGGCTTATGGTCACCCTGGCCCAGTAGTTAGAGGAGTTTTCAGTAGGGAACCAGGCTCTGGCAGTCTGCAAGACTCTACTAGAACTATTAATCACCCTGATTTTCAGTTGACCTCTAGGCCATTTGTAATAACAGAGGCAGAGGTCTAGTTATTGAGACTTTCGTTCCCAAAGGAGTCATATTTTCTTAATATACTGTTTTAATTTATGTAAGCTGCCCAGGTGCCAACATGATGGGCAGTATAGCAGATCTGAAAGAACCAATTAAGGAACCATGAGTAATTGAATGGCTTTGCTTAAATCATGATAAAAAAAGCACCTGGCACAATAACAGACAATTCCATAGTAGTAAGCAATGCAGAATCACTTTTATCAGACTTGCTTATCACACACAGTTTAGCATCTAGTCTGAAAGGCTTTATATACAAGACTAACTAAAAACAATATTTAACAGAGAGTTATTTTCTATGCCACTGTAAATCACTGTTTAGCTTCATGCATTGAAACAGTAGAGTTGCTTTGAGTTGGTTATTTTCTGCTGTTTGAATTTCTACGGTACAGAATAGATGGAAGAGAACAAAGAGGCCATCTGACAAATACAACAGCCCAAATATTATAGCCAGGATGGAAAGAAGGGAGGAAGACAGGGAAAGAAATGGCAGAGCTATGTCAATAGTTGAGGGGTTTTCGTAGGCTATATCACAAGGTAATTGGCTGTGATGTGAATTATGCTTCCCAAGCCAAATGTGAGAGTGCTTAACAGACACAGAGGTCAATTATCTCTTAGTAGAGCCTGCTACAGAGAAAGAGGCTATTGCAATTAGAATACACTATTAAAAATGGTTAGTCATTTTAGTATTTTAAATCACTACTCTTCTCAAAAAGCTGTGCATAGCAATTCCTGTCATTATATGCCTCACAGAATATTCTGTCCTTGGAAGAAAAAAATCACTAAAAATATTATTCCTCTGAGTTTCTTCTGCTATGAGCCTTGGAACTCTGAGGTTACACAAATAAAGAATCCGAAGCTTTATTTCTAAGTACTGTATATTGCTCACTTCTAAGTACTGTATATGTTTACCTTGTCAATAAAGGGAAATTTAGAGATAAACAGTACCTAGGGGAAAAAGGTTGTAATTTGCAGATGTGATTCCAGTTCTGAGTGTTGTCAGTCTGTTACGGTGTCGCACATTACAGGGCGCACAGACCCAAATCAGGACTCTGTTTCACTTCTTCTCACATTTACTATGACTGGACTTCGAAATTTTTTGTCCTCTTGTACCTCTTTGAGGAACCCTGTCATTTTTGTAGCCCTTACTAACAAAATCAGGGGGGGTTGTTATAAACTTTTAAATATGAACTCTCTTCAGGTTTATATCAGGTTTCATTCTGGACAGAATTAGAGCAAGCACTGCCTGAAAATACTGGCAAAACAGTTCCAAAAGATATGTGATGTAAATCAGATCTACTTTTATAATAGTGCTTTTTTTTAATTAAAACAAGAGATATTTTTTAAGATGTTTGATCCCAACCTCTCCACAAGGGACCTTTGTGCAGAGAAGTTCACACCATATTATGGTAAGTGAAAAACAAGGTGGGACTCTGCCACTAAATAAAAATATGATATAAAGCACTGAAAGTGTTGTTTCACATAAATAAAATGTAACCTCTCGGCACTATGTCGAGTAATTGGCTTTCACTTACAGTTGCACAATAAAAGTAAGAGCTGTGGTAAAGGAAAGAAATACAGGGAGCAACACAATGAGCAATGAAGCCCTTTCCCAGCTGACACCAATAAACCACAAATTTTTGTTTATGATAAAGATTCTCATCTAGACTGAATATGGGGTTTATTTAGCTATCACTTGAGAAATCTCTTCGAGAGCTGCTAGTAGAAACAGGAAGCGGATATTCAAAATCACTAATACAAACTTGTAAATACGTTCTTTTCAATGAGAAGAAATCTACCAAGCAAATCAACCCTTCTTCATTTTCTAAGTAAAATCAATTGAGAGGCAGCAGTTCCCTGAAAAGGGCTCTGTTTTACTTTCTGCAAAATACAAAATATGCTTAATGGTGTACTTCCAGTTCAACACTGTATTATTTTGTGTACTTTTGTTGTTGTTTTCTTTGCTATGTTCTTCTTCCAAGAGATTAGTTTCACTGATCTTTGAGGAATTTCATAACAGCAAAACCCATTATTCTACACACAATTTAAAAAATGGTTTTGAATTTAAATTTTTTACAGACCATCCCAATTTAACATGTTGAATATGCAGTTGTTGAAGTATTTCAACATGCACAAAGATTCCTACAAACATGATTACTTCTGATCCACGTATGACTGCACAAATATCTCATTCCTTAGCAAAACTGTTGATCTTACAGAGTTTGAAAATTTTACTTTGAAAAATGCTTGTTGTCCTCAGTTGTTTTTTGGGGGAATTTGCTGCCTTTCCGGAAAGATAACATTATTTTGCAGATTATGCAGTTATGTTCTAAGGTAAAGGCATAATCATGCTATGAGAAACAACTTTCTAAACCTAAATTTGTGGTGGAATTTCAGACACTGAATATGTTCCATAAAATCTTCTTATTCAGGCGTTTATATTGAATATATATATACTGGTTATTTGTTTGCTTGCTTTCTTGTATAACTAGCTAGGCCTTTGTGATCATTTAATGTCTAAGAATTTTATAGTTTCCCGTGAGTGTTCAACCAGGCCTTACAAACAGGGAAAAGCATATAAATTAACTAGAAAACACTACACATTGGTCCAGCTTCCCGGATCGATGTCCCAGCCACTCACTAGAATATCAACTAACTAACTAGTGTAGAATCCCTTTAAACTTCTGAGAGGATTTAGCAGACTGTTTTTTTCTGGTTCAGACAGCTGTAGAAGAACTATTTTTTAATTTAATGGCTGATGTCATCAGCTGCTTTACATGTGACCCCTTCTAAAATCTAGCAGAGAGGTGAAAAGGGTCACAACTTTTGTCCCAGAGTAGCTTAATGGGTGTTCAGGACTAACATTTTAATAATTATTATCTCTGAGAACAAAGCAAAACACTAGATCTTTTTTCTTCAATTCTTCTTCTGCATTTTTGTTTGCTTTGTAGAACAAGCCTGAAAATGACCCAGGCAGGATATTATCCTGTCCTACAGAGGCTGTATTTAACCCAGTAGCAGAGTATATGCAAACAATCTTACAGTTCGCCCAGTTTCAAAAAGAGGGTAAATCTGTCTGTGCACTGCATGGCTCACAATAGTCCTGTTAGGCACAAACAACAATGGCTGCAAGAACTTAGACGAAAACAGCAACTGGATGAGGATATCTCCTGGAGGGGTAAATGATTCTGTTGAGAAGGCAGAAGGACCCTTGAAATTCTTGACATCTCTACATCATCCCTTTGCAAGAAGAGTACATTGGCTATACGTAGGTTTATGGTTAAGTACAAGGTTATACATAAAGTTAAGAGATCCAAAACTTACTCTGTCTAAAACTTTCCTTCTACCCACAGCTGGCTGTATAACCCAAACTTTTGTGATTCCTAGGCTTACTATTGTAATCCTTTGTAGCTGGACACAACAATCTGAAGGAGTCTTCTACCAAAAAGCTATAGGCAGTTCAGAAGAAGCAGACCACTTGCTCAGTGTCACAGCCCACAGAGAATACACAGTTCTTGCTGCTCTCACTCTGCTGAACACAGTTAAATACAAGGTTTCAGAAACCTTCTCAGAATGGTCTGGCTCACCCTGCATGACTCTCCCTGTTCACAGCCCTGCCCTTATTACCCCAGAGCAAAGAAACTGTTAACCCTGAGAGAGAAACACACTTCTTGAAGACAAGAAACTAGTACATGAAGCTGAGGTTCATGCCTGGAAGAGACTGAGATACAAAAACACCTCAGCTCTTTCAGCGCAAACAGCAAAACTTACTTGTTGAATTCCCCTTCCACCTGTGTACACCAGGGTCCACATCCCAGTGGTTTTGTAAAGAATCGGGAAACAAGACAAAGAGAAAATATTTATTCATACATATTCTTCCTAGTCTTGGAAGTCATTAGGACACTCTAGAACACTCCCTAAGAGCCTCAGGGCATGTGGGTGGAAATGTAGTAACACTGAACACGCTCAGTCTAGTAATTGTCCTCAAGAGATATTTCTTACAGCTAAAGTTGTATCCTGTTATTAGTTATTTGGTTTTTCTGTTTTGGGAGGGTACGGGAGTTGCTTTTTTTGAAGTGTTAGTTGACCACATAGTGTACAATGAAAGCAGTAGAGTTTGCTAATTTGAAATGAGTCCTAAAGACTTTAATATTCCTTGCACTATAGCAATGCAGAAAGTCATTCCTATTTAATTAGTTAGGCCAAAGTATTTGCAAAACAATTAAGAATGTAATTTAATTTTGGTGTTTGGTAAACATCCAGGGATTCATTCATTCTGAACTTATGACCTACATGTTCAGTTTACTTTGCAAAGTATCGTTAAACCAGTCAGTTAGAACTCACAATTAAAATGCATGATATGGCAAGCCTAATAAGTATATATTACAAATTAGAAATATGTGTTAGAAAATTATTTTTAAAAATGCCTTGATAGCTTAAAAAATTAACGGTTTGGTCAAATCAAAATGGTGTCAGTGAGGAAGTCCCTTTGAAACATTTCCATGAAGCCTGAGGCATTTAGCTCTTTAAGAAATTATTTCCCATGTTGCCTCCTCATTCCTGTGGAAAGACTAATTCACGGTAGAGGTTCCAGCGAGGCACTGTGCCTACACCAGCAGCTCCCACTAGCAGTGCCCATCAGGGCAGACATAGGCAGGGGTAGCATTACTATGTGCTACAGTCAGCATGTTTCTGTGAGGAGGCAACAAGAAAATTCAGATGGCAATTGGCAATTCACACAAGTGCAACAGTAGTTCACTAGCCATGTCACAGCTATATGCATCATGCCTACCTTGCTACACACAAAAAAGCTGTGTTAAAAGGATGTTATTAAGGCTCCACCTTCATTCTTTCAGGGATTAGGAAATACCAGAATTAAGACTGCCTATGCAACCTTTATTCTCCTGTTCTGCAAAGGTAGTATGATGGTCTTTACTAACATGTTCATATACTTTCCTCCCCATGGGACTTCCCCTGGCACCGTCTCTAAACAGGTGATTATTCAAAGTTTCATTTCATCTTCCTCATTGGTTATTTGAAGTTATTTAATGCCTATCAAAACCTGCAGTGATTATCAAATTATTTATCCCTTCCAACTCCTCATTAGGTTACTCACATCATCACGTCTAAATGCTTCTCAAGCACTGATCTTTACAATGTCCTGAAGGGCAGAATGAGTATTAAGAGTCCATCTTACAGCAGAGGAAAAGAGAGAGTAAGGCCAAAATTGCCAAAATTGTCCATTAGTTTTCTGTGCCCAACATGAAACATCAATACATCATGTATTTTACAGCCCTTTATATACTCCAATTATAGTTCCACTCAATTCTAGATGCCACTGTGAACGCTGAACAAGCGACCTCACCTGTGCCTGCAGTTCCCAACCTCATTTGCTCCTCCGCTTCCACTTTCAATGGGACAGATCAGTAAAAGAAGGGGAGCACTCCACGCACAGTAAAAAATGCAGAATCTTACCCTCAGTTCCCCTTCTGCACCCTCAGTGGTGAGGTAAAACACTTTACACACAGACCAAGTATGAATCAAAGAGATATAAGAATTTTTACAAAATGGCTGAAAATATATTATTTTCCCAGTTTATAAACTTATAAAATATTTTTACTCATAGGATTCTCATAACAAACCTCTCTGAAGCACACATTGAAAGCAGCTGCCTGGAGGGTTAATTTTGACAAACAGGTGACCGAAAGCATGCTCTTATAAAGGCAAGTCCTGAAAGGCAGTCCCTGTAAGACTCCCACAGATACAGAGAGAAGGAGAAGCTCAGGTCTTTAAAGATACGTGAGCACCTGGCTCCGGTGGGAGTTATGCCCCTAACTCTGCTTGTGGGTCCTTTCCCCCGCAGTCAGGCAGACTGTGATACTGTGCTGCGCTTCCTCTTGCAGACATCAGTGTACGCCCGTCCTGCCCACACTCGGATCCTCGCAGTTTGAGCCCTGAGATTTCCCTAAGCAGAAACTGCCAGCTATCTAACACATACCAAATTCAAGCTTGTTTTCTGTGATATAGCGAGACATCCATAAGGGACAAGGCTGAAACCACCAAACCCATTTTACATGTGACCTGAGCCAGAATCCAGCTCTCCAGAGGCAAAAGGCTAGTAAATTAACCTACTGTGTCACCTAACCCTTCACTATTGATTAGCAATTATTCTTTTCAAATGAAACAAGGACATAGGACATAAGGTCATCTACAGTATATCCTGAGAAAAGCCGACATTTCCCTACATCCTTCCATCAATCACTGTTGAGCACTGACTTGAAAGAAAAAACTTCTCATTGAAATACAATTAAAAAAGCAATCTAACTCAGTTTTCATAAACTGGGAAGACATCACGGATGTAAGCTAGCTCTGAGGCAGGCATGACAGGCACAACTATGGTCAATATCTCTTCAATCTGATGAAGCTGTTGGATAATTTGATAAAGGAAATGGTTAATGAATAGATAAAACAACCAGGGACCAGTGGTCCTAGTGATGCTAGTTTAGCACTTGAAATTCTTCCATACTGGCTCCCTTTGGCCATACTGGCCTCCCTCCTCCCTTTGATCATTTCTCTTTCCTTTGTATCTTTTCCTCCATCTGATTAATTGCTAATTAATTGAGTGAAAAACATGTTGCTCATATAAATGCACTGATTGAATTATTTTATTACCTAAAAAAAACCCACTCTACCTTCTTCTGAGCTATAAATGTTGCAGGTAAAAGAACTATTGAGAAAAGAAATACATCTATATCCTTTAAGGACATAGCACTTACAATCATTCAGTGAACCTGTCCTGAATGATAACCAACGCCATATTCTCCAGAAGATTGGCCACGCCTATATAACTAGCAAATAGAACAGGTAGGACCATGCTCTAAGATCTGAATTTCCAGAAATTCCTACTGAATCTAAATCTCAACTACGTTCCACACTTTGAAGTTGAGACTTGCAATGGGATGGATTTAATCTGAGATTCCAGGTCGCAGCTGCACTTTCAGACACTAGAAATTTGTTTTCATTTCAAACTAGTATAAATGCAAGTTTTGTAGAGTAGCGTAAAGGAAGTACAGGTACAAATTCTGAGCAGACAGAAACATCTTAGTCTTTAGGACATTCTTTCTACAACACAGTTGATTGCTAGCTTCCGTGAGGAATTAGTGTTATTGCTTTATTTCAACAAAATAAGAATGGGAGTCAGTTGTAAGTCATCACAGTTTCCACAACATTTTGGAGGGTGCTGGTTCAGTTCATGCTAAAATATATGATTAGTTTACAATTTCTTCTTTGATTCCAGAGGACACATAACAATCTCATACCCAATTTATATGATTGCTTATGTAGCGTGGGAAACACAGTACACAGGGCTCTCAATCCATTAATGCCATAACTATACAGTATACAGCAATTATAGCACACAAAGTCAAATGTGTATTTGGATTATATCCTGTCAGTCAGCATATTTCTAAGGTAGTGCAACCTGTTCACTGTTTCATGGTGGGTTTATGATTCTAATACTTTGAATATGTATGAAGTGTATTTTATCTGAATTCATTTCACATATAAAAACCAAGGAATCTAAATTTCAGCATTTTGCCTAAAACTACAATATAAAGGTATATTAGAATTAAGGTTATCATACCACTCAGTGGCGTTTTTGGGTTTTTGACTTTCTGCTACAGTAGAAATCCCAAAACTGGTATTAAGCTCAGACACCATATGCATTAGATCCAATTCCCAGATCCAACTTGACTTGTTCCTAGCAAAGTGTTTAAGTAAAAAGCAAGCTAAGAACTGACCTAAAAGGAAAGACTGGTCTGAAGTGTATCTAGGCTCCTATCTCACGTGGAAGAAGAGAGGAGTGTATCACTCTCGAGGGTGAAAGCAGAGAACAAAGCCACCCAGCACAGCAGTCTGCTTGATTCAAGCCAGAACATCCTCTCTTTTCTATATTTTAATGTGTTTCTTACTTAGCTTTACATCACTTTCAATATATATTCTACTTTCTGATCCCTGATATTATCATTTTTTATTCTAGTGTACTGTAAGTAAGGTCCAGGTCATACACCTTTCTTTAGATTTCCCAGTACTATGTTCCATAGCTCCTGTGTAGCATCTCTAAGATCTCTTATGTATACACATCATTTCTTGTTCATACACAAAGACCATCCTACTCATCAATTGATTCAGCCAAATACTACCTTCTTTTTTATATCCTTCTGGCAGCTTCTTCTCTATTGCTGCAAATACAAGGTATATCTTTTCTCAAGCCTTTTCACTGCCATCCTTGGCTCTGAGCGTTTCATGCAAGGTTTCCCTCAAGTTTGGAAGGTGTCTTCATAAACACAGAGAAAGCCTCCTCTCATATCAACTTATCCTAAAAAATCTCTTTGTCCTACAAAAAGACTTTGAGGACTCAGTTTGCTGGTATGCTGAAACTATAATTCACAGCAATACAGTATCATTCCTTTCTTGTCTTCTTTTACCTCATCTTTCTGGATAAGCCTGTTGTCCTTGTTTAGACCATGCACTGCCTAATGCATCTGGCTCTGACCTGAACTCCTATAGTATCCATCAATACATATAAAATGATGTTGGTAACTTTCCCACCCCTTCTCTGAGGCTGATTCAAATGTATGACAAAGCATACTTCTCTTTTGCTTATTTCCAAAATCAGATGTTAATGTATCACATCTTTCAGAGTCTGATCAAGATAATACAAAATTAAACTATTGTTCCCTCACAGTTTTCCCATTTTTAAGGTTTAATAGCTTGTCTGCTTTCTTTCAATAACATTTTTCTGAGCAATGTAAACTTTATCTTATTTCTTATGAAAACTACTTAGGCCAGGAGTTTTGATGTCCTGAAGCTAAACTTTTGAATGTTTTCCCAGCGTGGTGTGTGACCTCCTTCCTCTGGCATTTGTTCAACATATGTTGGAAAGATACTTTCAGTTTTTCTGCTCATTGAAGTTGGAACAATTCTAACAGCCTTCTCAGTCCAAAACTTTTGTGGAGGTTTATCACTACCCCCATCAAAGATAAAGTGTTGATTTGTGCTTCACCTGTTAAAGTGTGAAGATTTCTGTTTTTCTTGGTGGTGACATTCATAGTGAACTATACATTTCCAATATTTTCTAACAGGAGAGAAAAAATTAAGGCACTGTGATGTCAGGGAGATGGACATTAGAAGAGATTGAGAATCAATATTCCTCCTTTCACTTTAAATAGTTCTCCTAACATTTTTACATTACTTGAAAATTGATGTCAGATCATCATAGTGCTAAGTAAGCTTTGAGAATAAACACATGACACTGTGAAAAGGGATTGATAATGAAATATGAGTTAATAGGCAGGAAATGTCTTGGCTGCAGATGAAACCGGATTGCTGTTCTTTGTTGCTCTAAAAGAATGACTGAACAACATGAATTTGATTGTGACTCCCTACAATTCCTAATGAGCAGGTATAAAGATCACCAATAATGAAAAGAACAATTAATTTCATCTAAGAATTTAAGCAGTTAGTGGACATGAAGAGCAAATTGAAACTAGACAGTTACTGCAAACTGAGGCCAAGATATTAGCAGAGCAATATGAAGACCTTTTTACTGCTTACACTAATGCTTTCTTTGAGCAAACAGATGTTCTAGAATTGTAAATCCAATACATTTCATGAATGCTAACATCCTCCGGAAAATAAATAGTTTGCTAGAGTTAGATTACAAAGAAGTTTACTTCTTTAAAAAGGAATTTTGTAGCCAGCAGATTTACTAAATCCAATAGTTCCCTGTAGTGCCATATTTCTAAACTTTTTCAAGAATGAAACCCAACATTATTAATGTAAAACTGTCAGTGGCTGAGTATGTAAAATGACTTTTTCTTAGAATTCTTTTTTAAAATATGCGTATCTGAACCAGAATCATAATGGCTCTGACACTACGGATTAACATCGTATAAGAGACCACAATTATGTCAAAACAACCATTTCAGTCTGGGAAGGACAAAGTAGATATTTTTGAAGGTACAACTGAAGTGAACAGTCTGTCTTTCACATCTTCATGCATCTCAATGGCAGGTTTTTTTCCCCTCTGGCACTTTGGGTTTCAATGTATCAGCCACCAGGAAAGGACATTGTTCTGGAACTTTAGCAAAAAAAGCATTAAAATGCAACCACAAAAGAAGATTTTAAGTAGCATTAAGGATCTGATTTAAAACCACAAAAGCAATGAAATTTAAGAATAAGTCAATTATGATTGACATGTGTCCCTTAATGTATGGTACTGCTTGCTGCACATGCAGGAAGTTATTAAAACCATTTAACAATGTATCTTGCATGGTGACAGCCAGATCAAGGAGCACAGTCAATTAAAACAAGGAATAGATAAATTCAAAAATGATGGGAGCTAATTCTGTAAAGGGATGTAATTAAAAGTTCAAGTGATTATGTAAACCTCTGTGGTTCACTTATCGGACTGTCAGCCTCATGGTAACAAGCTAAAGGGACCCTGCAAAGGACCATAATTGTCCCACCTGGTTGGCTGCAGTGACTTCTTCAAACTCAAACACAGACCCCTGCAGAGAGCTGATTTTCTGTATGGAAACAGCAGTCATTGCTGCTCCTACTAAAGTCACTGGGAGCTGCAGGTGGTTAAAACTTTTGTGAAGGCATCATGTCTGTAAGAGTTTGACTTCTGAACATTTTGTTTATGGATATTAACATTTGGTCTTGGTGAAAATAACTGCTATTTAGTATAAAGATGCTCGTAGTGCTTTAAGGATAGAAACAGGTGAAGAGAGTCCTGTAAATTGGAGCCTATGGTTTGGAAATCCCTTCAATAACAAGATGAGAATCTCTTCAAAGATTTCCAGAAAAGAGAGGGGAAAAAGAGAAGGAAGGAGGAAAGGAGGGAACTGTAAGCAATATGTTTCTGGTAGTTTCCTCGTTTTGCAGGAGGAACAGCTCGTTAAAATGATGCTGCAAGGAAAGCAGATTTTGAGTGAATGTTGGTGAGGTCTGCAAATCAGAGCTGAATTCTGCAACGCACGCACATTCACCACCTCCAGCAGTCAGATGGGATGTAGTCTAGCAAACATTTTATGCTGCGAGACTCAGAGTTATTCACACAGAGGGCACAGACTGACCAAAGCTCCTCCGAAAGCTCCCTGTCTAGAAGACACCCAGCCACATTCACACAGCACCAGGCTCCAGCTAATATGCTGACCTAACAGCTCTGGCAGGTTAGATCTCAAGTGGGATTAGGACAGCTCAGTTTCTATCTGCCCATCTAGAGGTAACAACCAACACATGAAATACAGGTATTTTTCCATATTTTTACATCAAAACATTCTGTAACTTTGATAAAAGATTGTCACCTCTCAATATCACTGCCTTCTCTGTCCCTTTTTTTCTTGACTTTTACTACTTAGATTGCAATTTTTTCAGTACGTCTTTTATTGCAGCACCTAACACGGTAATGCACTGATCTTCAGTTCTGCATTTAGGCTCAACATGAAGAGAAATATGACTTCTGGTGTAAATGGTAAAAACATGCTCTAAACCCTTTCCTGACACATTCCATCCAATGGTATGGAACACCTTGCCACAAATTAATACTCAGCCTCATGTAACCATCGTCTCCACTTTATGTTGAAGCAGGACACAGAGCAGTTACAGAACTTCCCCCAAGGTCATTTGTGAAGTCTCTGCCAAAACAAGAATAGAGCACACATGATTGCCAATTTTTACTTTAGCTATATAACAATTATTTCCCTGAGACACAATATCTCTTTATGCATATGTCCTTAGTAATAAAAAATAGGGAAAAGAAATACCTCAGATATATACGATGTAGTCTATAAACAGAACTCTCTCTAAACAATATGTCTTTCAAATTTTTCCATGAGGCATCAACATCTCTTTAAGGACTTTATCATTGTTACTGACACATAATCATTCCTTGCAGGTGGAAAACATTGTGCTGAGAGATAATTGGGATAGTTATTGGATATGACTCCTCACTGGGTTTAAGGCAGTATTAAGGCATGATTGCATTCTGCTCAAAGAAAAGAATGAACATTCTTTGCATTTATGTCAGATTGAGTGATTTATGGGTACTGTAAGTACTGCATTAGATGATAAGGTCTAACATTATCTGATAGGATGCAATGCAAACTTAAAGTATGAATGCTTTCCCCCTGTAGAGAGGAAAACCTTTTTCGGCTGTTTGAGTCACATTTGCTATTGGTTGATCTGGGTGGGGTAATTAGACCTCAACATATGTGGAGGAAACTGTCATCTCAGGGTACCATACTCACTGTAAAGGGAACAAATATTATGAAAAACCTTCCTTAATAAGCGGGCTTATTCATGAGCAGATTCTGGTATCTGTAAATGAGCACTTTGCTGACACATTTGTGAACAATAAATTACTCTCATGAATCTTGTTTGTGGTGGACAGCTTAAATGACTAAGCAAACCCTGGTTCCTCAAATAAGGGCTTGGGCTTGAAAGTATGTGGGAGAAAAAGGGGGCAGTTGAAGGGGGACACTTCTTTATTCAACAAGATCTTTAAGAGGGAAATCCCTGCCTAGGTAATTGGGGAGGGGAAAATCCCCTACTCAGAAGAAGCAAAATAATAGCTTTATATCGCTAAGAAAGCTCTAAGGAAGCATCCAATTTGCTATTCTTTGTTCTTCAGGATAATATTCCACCTATCAGTGTCCTGGAAAGGCAGTGTGTCCTCCTGTCAATTTTTTTGTAAATTATGTATGTATGCAGTTATCTGCAGACACCCATAGCAAACACAGTTCCACACTCATGCTACATGTGTAGATTTGGATGTTTGGGGTTTTTTTCGTTCTAGTTGTGTCACACCTGAAAAAGATTAAACAGGTAAATATATGTGCACTACATGAACAGCAGGTGTGTGATACCAAGAAAACTAGAAAAAAAATCAGTTATGTAACAAAGCTCATGTTTTGTCTTTAATTCAAAATTGGTCTGACCCAAAGCCCACTGGAGTCAATGCAAGTCTCTGCATTAGCTTCAGAGGGGTTTGGATCAAGACCAATATCATTCCTGTTGTTAGGGCTCATTGTTTAATTTTAGTAAAAGAGAACTGTTTAATTTCCTTTTTTAGAAGAAGAAATTTTACAAGACCAAATGTCAATTGTGTCCAGTTTTGTATTAAAAGCTTCTTCACTGGATACTTTGTCAGTAGAACAGTTAAGTCGTGGTATATTTTTAGGATCTCATTCAGTGAAAAGGGATGTCAGAAATTAATAACCCCAAAATTTACACCTCATGCCATGGAAGCTTCCCAAGGTGGAGGGGAGGGGAGAAGGGGGGCCAGGGGAAAGTAAAGAAACTAGAAATAATTTTATTGCCTAGTGAGACCTTTGGCTATTGTTCTGTGCTTCTTTCATGGGATATAGTGTCACTATGTGCAATACTACAGGCATTTCCAGTCATTGTTTCATTTGCGGAATTCCCATTGAAGTCAATGGCACTGTTGCATGAAACTCCATGGCAGGATATGGCTGTAAGAACAGTGAATTTTATCCTAATGTAACAAGTTAGCTGACCGCAAAGCCATCACTATGCCAGGTGATGACACTACTGAAGCTGAATTCCCTTTGAAAAAATAAGAAAAACATGAACATATAAGACACCAAGCCCAGATCCCCGCTGTTCCTCCACAGCCAGAGAAACTCAGGCAAAGTGTTTGCAACCTTCTCACTCTTACAGTCATCTTCTCCCACCTGCAGCTCCAAGTGCTGAAGAGGGGAAAGCAAGCCTTTCCACCACAAGGCAAGAAGCTTCTCTGATGCAAAAATACCAGGTCCACCTTCCCCCAAACCAAAGCTGGCTGCAAAGAGGTCATGCCATATCTGCCCTGTTCAGCACACGGGCCTTTGAAAGACGTAACAGTCATAGGGTTTTTTACTTTTTTTTTAATTCTGGTCAGCATTTTAATGCTGGATCGTCATTATCTCCAAAAGTCTGATCTAATGGTAGTAGTTACTGTTTCAGCCTAATTCTCAAGTGATTTGCCACCTGTCTCATTGAAATTGAAGTGGTGTCCAGCTATATATTCCAGGTTGTTAATTTGTGTGAGCCTTTAACCTTGAAATGCAGGGTAGCAAGCAAGAAATAAGTCCAGAAGGAGTGTTCTGTTATTGGGGGAAAAACTCCAGCCACACCAAGAGCTTAGGCTGTTGTGAATATTGCAGTGTGTCACAGCCACTACTCGTGGCCGTGCATATGGCTGCCTGCCTACGTGGCCTCCAAAACCAAGCATGTCTAGGCACGGTGCTTTTAAGGCACCACAGTTTCATGGATATGATTTCTCCGAACATTCAACCTTAGGGCTATTTTCAGTTTTTCATTACTAGGCAGTGCCCGAGGTGATTTTTAAAAGGAAATTCTGATGGAAATGTTTTCATCAGTTTTTGAGGAATGGAAGAACGAAGGATCTAGTCTCATTGTAAAAAAAGAGGTGGTAGCACAGCTCCTGCAAAAATGTCTGATTCTGAGATGTGAAATTTAGCATGGGTATCTTGTGCTTAGTTCCAGGGTGAAAAATAGATTGAGTGATAATAAACAAGAGGAAAATCATTCTTGTGCATGCTTGGTAGACAAGTAGCCTGGGGAAGAATATTTGTGATATCATCCCATGATAGGGAAGAATGCTTTTTAGTCTCTCGAAAGTGGATAGCATATTATATTGGTTCTCAACAAATCTGGATTTTGTCCCTCTTTCTGCCACTGGCCTCATGAGTGACACCAATAAAATCACTTTTCTCTACTTTGTAGAGCTTCCACAGCTCTAAAATCAGGCAAACGTACACTTATCTTTTTTCTTGGGTTTTTTTCTTTTTTTCTTTATTTTTAAGATCTCTCAGACACCTCAATTAAGAATCTAGAAGAGAGCTAGATAGTGTTATTACTATGAATAACTTAGGTTAAATTGCGAATAAAACAGAAATGATGACTCTACAACTTTTTTTAATACAAATTCTCCAGTGTTCAGTCTGGCACAAATGTTATGTGTAAGAGGACAGAGAAATAACACAGTATCAAGTCAACTCTTCTCAAAACAGCCATTAATTTAGACTACCTCACATTCATGAAGTTCAGTTTAGATGTCTTTTTTTTTTTTTCATATTTTCTTCAGTAAGGATACACAACATCACTTCAGAGAAGAAGGGTTGGAAACGCTGAAAAGGAAACCCAGCATGTTTCAAGTCACGCTTTTCGAATAATAGGTGGTTTCATTTTGTATTAAAATAATAAAAATTTAAAAAGTACTTTAGTTGACATTTTAGGACATCAAATGCTGCTCCATTTAGGACTACATCTGCGTGTGTGTGTGTGTGTATGTGCAGGTAAGCATGTGTATCTATATACTTTAATTAATGTTTGGTTCCGTAAAGCATTTAGAAGAAATAAAAAGAGAAGAAAATCTGGTCTCTCAACTACTTTAATTGACAATATCTCATTAAGTTGAGGGATTAATTTTATTCCAAGTGCATGGCAAAAGAGAAGTCAAAAATTTTACTCAGAGCCAAGGGCAACAGGGGAGTTGCCTTTTTCAAGAAACATGGCTGTAAGAAACTTGCAAAGTTTATGGAATCTCTCTGGTTTGTATTGCTTTACAAGATCTGACAGAGGAGTATTGTTTCCAGAAGCGTAACTTCTTAATGTGTTTCCCAGAATTCTTAAAATATTGTATGTAGGCAGTAGTGGACTAAGGGTCACCTGCATCCCGCTGGAATAACCTTACCTATACATGGACAGAAGTAGTCCTGTGCTCTTTTCTTTCCTTTTTTTCAATAGATTTTTGAGAATATCACAAAGCTGTTGAGACATTAAGGATGTTTTAGAGCACAGGAGGAATACACTTTAAAATTTTAAGTATTAAGCAAAGCTTTCTGCTTTGTTGTTCATTAATATTTAGCAGAAAGCACAACACCCTTCTTCCCCTGCCCCTTCATTTCACTAAATGCCTCACAGGTAGCATTCAAAGGAGATCTGAAATTCTAAGAAATACAAACTAACTTGATCCAGAAGTCTCTTCTCAAGAAAATTATCCTCATCAGTAGTATGACTTCATATGGTATTTCCATGGATGTAAAGCACACGAGACAAATATTTTAAACTGCTGCTCCCCAGTACTGACCATATGCAACCAATTGATTGTCAACTATGCCTAATTATTTCTTTTTTTTTCAATCTGTGAGCTATAAAGCACCTATCATGGCTACCACCCAGACTTTACAATAACATTAAAACAAAGCAAAACAAAAGACCCCTCAAATATTGACTCAGTAATCTATCTCCCTCCCTCAAGGAAAACTCGCCTGCCATAAAATTCCAATCAGTTGCACACACACAATTATGAAAATATGGGCCTCAAAACTTCATTCAAAGGCCTGATTACGCTAAATATAGATCAACGTGTAATTTCTGCTTCCTTTCTATTTTTAAATCATGTTTTTGACAAATGTTGAAATGATAATGAACGGTTTAGATAGGGGGTTTTTTTTCTTTTTTGCATAGAAGGGTTTGTAGAGGGTTTCATAGTTTTAATAGCTATGTATTTTTTATTGCTCCTTTAAAATACTAATAAAAGTGATGAAAAGGCATGAAAAATCATCACTGATTGCATAGGAATTCACTTAAAATATGATCTTTCCTTTGCTCAGTTATCATCTGTGGTGGTGTTTCCTTACAGAAATGGTAAAGGGCTAAAAGTTCTTAATAAAAAACACATGCTTTTCTTTACTCCACCACCACACTTGGATGTATTCCCTTGTGGAAAACTACACCAGGTTAACCACTGCAAGGCAGCCTTACGGTAAATCGGATCCATTTTTAAAAATGCATTCCCAGAAGATTCAGTTTAATACACTGTTTCTGAGAATACCTCTGTAAGAGTGTCTTTTCGATAGTCTTGCTGGTCTTCATATTTGGAAGTAACCTCAGCTGGTGAAAGGTAGGAACAGAAAACACCATTTTGAGACAAAAAAAGAACCAAAGACTAGAATTACTTAGAAATTAAAGACAAGGAGTATGTATATGTTGCATTCAGCATCTTTTTTTTCTATCTCTGGACATGTAAAATTATTCTTCCCACTTAACAGAAGGGAAAATGGATGATTTTCCTTGAAGTACGTAAGAGGCAGTGTTTCACTGATTCAAACCTTGAAATATAACAATGATACTAAGAAGGTATTACCTGCACTTATGGCCAGGTCTGGAATATAATTCACCTTCTAGTTAAAAATGTAAAATGGATTTTCAAAGTTGGGGGGGTGGGGGGGTGGGGGGTGTAGGTTTTGAAAGTTTATGCTAATTTGAGGGGAACAAAACATGCTTAGCATGGAAATTACTGTTGACTCAGCAGCAGAACTTCTCTTAGAGAAAAAAATTTTAAGTCAGGTCTTCCAATTCACAGATTGCATGTTAGGATTTGCCAATAATAATCAATTCACATAAAACTGCTTCCCTTCCTTGTTCAGGAGCAGTGACAGAGCCTTGCGCATTAAGGCGGGGCAGAGGGGGAGAAAAGGATCTTAATTCAAAGACAGAAAGAGCAGCCTAGAACAAGCATTTGACCTTGCTCTGAAGCAAAAAAAACCAACAAAACAAAACAAAACAAAACAGTAGGTGCTAAATGAAATAAAAAAAGTTGCTGTTGGTGAAAGATGAGTATCAGATCAGCTGGTTTCCTGGTGAAGCTGCTTTCCAGAAAGGTTAGAGGAACACAATGCCTGACAATACACTCCCCCGTTGTCCACCATGCAAGTAGCTTCAAAAGCACACCAGGAAGGGTTTTCTTCATGAAGGTGGTAGGTACAAGGAGAGTTATCGGCTTAGGAAGAGGCTCGTTTTCTTTGTAATTTCTTTCTCAGACTGTGAGAGGTTAAAATGGTTAAGCAGTTTTCCTTCACTCCATATTATGGCTCATTCCTACAAGCAATAAAATGAAGGAATTACTTGTAAGGGCAGAAATGTCATTATTTTTGCACTCATCCTGACCCCAGCATCTAAAAATACAAAATGCTGGAATTTGTAGAGCAGGTGACATTTTAAAAAAGGGCCCAGGGAAGTCTAATAGTGTAAAGGCTAAATGTACTTAGGAGGTGGAGGGACAGAAATAGAGAGATATCTCTGCTTCTGACCTAGGCCTAACAAGATTGGCCACATAATTCATTTCAATGACTTCTTGTCTGTGCAGTTTACCTCTGGGTTTAGACAGAAACATTTCTCTTTAGCATAATGGATCACAGTGTCAAGTTGGCTACCTTCTGTCTCAGAATGGGGTTAATTTTAGCCTGATCCTAACGTTGAACACACAGGGAATATATATGACTCATCAACCTTTGCCAAAAGCATAAGATACATCCCTGAACTCAAAGGCTATCTGCTTTTTTAAAAGATTCCGCTGCCTTCTATTAATTGAGCTGAGCTTCTTTTTAGGTCTCCAGCAGCCTACTGAAGATACACAGGAAGGTATATAAAATTTCTAAACTGTTATATCACAGTTCTGCAACCCTTCCCCACCCCCTGCCTTTTTTTTTCCTAACAGCCTCACTATATAGCCGGTCAAAATCAAGTGTTTAATTCTGCTTCCACAGGCATACTGCATTATTTCTAGTGTGTTAGCTAGTATTTATCCTGCAGGCTCTCAACTCTGAGCATGCTATAGCCTGGAGAATCAGGCTTTTGAGCAGGTGTGAAAGAGGGATTAATTAAATGGTGAGCAAAAGGTCTTTTTATTGTTCTTGATTTGAAGGCAGACATGGCTAAATACTGAAGCACATGAGTAAAATGGCAAGGAGTCTATGAGAAGTCCGGTAAGAATGGCCATGTAGTTTCAGAAAAATTAAGAAATTTCTCTGTATTCCCCTTAGTCTGTTTTTTAAAATCAACAAATACCTGCTAATACTCTCCTGCCCCTCCACTCAAATTTCCAGCTCTCATGTGTAATCAGGCCTAGAAAAGTTGTAAGCAAAGTATTTAAAGGGCAGAACAGCGCAACCTGAGTAAGGGAAATTTAGGCACTTCCAGTCTCAGAGGACCTAGGCTATTTTTTTACAGTATTTTTTCAGAGCAGATATGACCTAAGGCTGAAATCCCTGCTCCACTGCAGGCCACAAGGAAGAACTCACGGGCTTCACCAGGGTCAGGCTCTCACTCAGCGAGCTTGTAGCATGCTTTGCTGTTGCAAACAGAACTGAGCCCAAAGAACAGATATGTTGACCAAGCTGGAGTCATTTCTTAATAGTCATCTTCTCACCTGCCACAGTAGCAGCCTGTGGTGCAGCAGGAAAGACACTTGCAGCTCCCTATGAACAAGATCCTGCATTTCACATGACAAGTCCTTCTGCTTCCCCAAAGCACAATGATTCACCAGATTTAGCCAGAAGCTCTGCCAAAAAGCTCCAGTCACACATAGTTTCATCATTGACTGCTATATTTACTCTGCCCTCCTTACACCAACGTTTCTGCCCTTTTACCCGTGCCCATCTCCACGACAGAGAAGCCAGGCAGACCAACGCTGGGCTGCTGCAGCGTTGGCAACATCCTTATCTAGCAGTATCTTGCCTTTCCTACTTCAGAGAATATCAAAGCATATCTTTTCTTCACTAGCCTCACCAAGACCACTGTTTAGGCAAAGTATGGCCATTGCTTGCTCTCAGAGCCAGGTCCCATCAAGGGCAGCACCAGCTTTTTGCCACCAAACTCCTCAGTGCCAGCTTCAGTGGGAGAGACTGTCACTGCGTTGATAATTTTCTTCAGAAGCCAAAGTCAACCCCTCTGAGATGCAGAGAGCCTCCTGTTATAAACTGGCGTAGTTCCATTAAATTTAAACTGAGTAACACCATTTGCAACCGTAAGTCTACCCTCTTGCATATATAAATTATGAAACAGTTTTTAGTTACAGTATCCCATGTTGCTTCTCAAGTAATAAACCATACAATAGTCTCGATCTCCTCAGATGCACGTTTAGCAATACCTTGTAATGCTTTTTATAGTTTTTCTACCTTCACTAATTTCATTACCTTAATGGTCAATGTCTTTATACTTATTGAAAAACCTCAGGTTAACAATGGTTGTTAAGTATAGAACAACAGAACTACTAAAGAAAATTGTAGTATTTGATTAAAGTGCAACTGGCAAAAAATAAAGAGGTTCTTGTTCATTCACTAGTTATAGCTTTTAACCAGAGCACATAATCAAATTCCAGATTTTGGGCACATATGAAATGTGAACCCTAATCTGAATGACAAGTAACCTCTAGTATTATAATGGGATGAAACAAAAACCATAGCTCCAAACACTCCTAAAATTTGGGGGTTTCTAAATCTGGATTTGAAATTCATGGCTTTTGCCTACTCAAATAAACTTCTATTTAAAGCCCTACTTCAATAAACTCCTATTTTGTGGCTTGGGCCTATTTAAGTAAGCCTTTTAAAATTAAGTTCTATTTATAGGCCCCAAATTGATTTACAGTATCATTTTTTAGGATTTTAGGATTAGCTATATCTTTATGTAAAGAAGAACCTTTGTTCAGAGAATATTTCTCCCTTCTTCATCCATGATCATAATCTAAGGGATGCAACAGAAATGGTTGCATCATGTGTTTATTATTATAAATAAATTGCGTATTGGCAGTGTTTCATTATAAGAACATACAAAAAAGACAAGCGTGAGTGGGTAAGAAGATTTTAGTCGCTCTCTCTTATTCCTATAATTTCTTTCTTTTCTTTGTTTGAAATAAATTTACTGTAAGAGGTTTTGAAGTAAGTTTAATAGCAAAGTAGTCCATGCCCTTACTGCATATTTCCCAAACTGGATTAAAGACTTGAGGTTATTTCTACAAATCATGATTTTTTCATAGTGTTCAAAAATATCACCCAAAATGAAATGATCACAATTATTTTTTGCAAATATGTTTTCTGCCAGACCATTCTTTTCCAGCAGGTGCCATTCTTTATTACCCATTGCCTTCAATTTATGTCTTTTTTTCTTCCTTACTCATCTGTTTCCTTTACTTTTACCAGAATCTCTGCCAGTCTTTTTCTTTATGTTAGTCCCCCTTCGTCCTGTTTAGGGCCAAAAAACAATGCTGAACTCAACTGATCCTCTGATAGCAAAAGTATACATGACTTTGCTAGAGTCAGCTTGCAGGATTAGGGTTTTTATAACTTTCTTCTTATCTCCCCATTAGCGCTTGAACTATACCTCTTTCTTATATGGCTCCAAGTTCTTTCTCAGGAGAGATGAGCAAAGAAATAGATGACAGTTGCCGCTTCTAGGTTTCCCAAAAGTTGGCAATCAAAGTGAGAAGTCATGAATCCACAGTACTGCTGCACTATCATTTTCTATAGACCTAAGACACAACTTGTCATACGATTCCTTTAAGCTCCCTTACTTCATATGCTGTGGTTTTGTTTTAACAATGAAAAAGGTCCATCCTTTTTTCCATTTCAGCTGAGGAGATATGACAAAAGGCAGAGTTTTCATGAACTAATTACAGTCCTTTGGAAATTACCTTTTGTGCTAGGAAAATATGCTTTTTTTTTGCTTTTTTTTTTTCCCCCTCCTGATGAAAAAGCAGTTTGAATAAGAAGTACTATTTAAAGAAAGAGTACAGTTACATAACCTTTACACAAAATTCAGACAATTTTTTAGCTCCACTTTGCAAAAAAAAAGTATGCTACTTCCACAGCATTATACATACAATAATCTATAAAAAGATTTCTGTACAGAAAAAGAGGGTTTTTTCCTTTGGAAGAGAGTATTGCCTTCTGTTGCAGTGCACAGTCACCATTCAGCAAAGCCATCATGTTTTGCCCTGTTTCTAACAATATACAGCAGAACCTGCTAGCATATACTCCTGTCTCCCTACTTTGAAAATCAGGGACAAATGTGTGTACACACTTAATGACACACTTCAGCCCCTTAGGATGCATGTTCACAGTCATCATAAGCTGATCTAGAGCCACACTGTCACCAAAACAGGCCCTACCACCCTTCCCCAAGGCCCTTGCCCTGCATTCCCACAAGCTCTTTTTGCCAGCATATCTGTGTGGCCCATGGACAGACAAATCAGGGATGTGGCTCAGCTGAAAGCCCATGGAGTTTCTGCAAGACTCATTTTCATCTAAGAAGATGACAGGAGCACGAACATGGGCAAGGAAGATGAAAACTAACAAGGAAAGCTAGCGAGGCGGTGGAGAGCTGCTTAAGTCGCCAAGAAAGTAGGTATAATCATGCCCTGCAGATTCAGTGACCCACCCACCCTTTTACAAGCCATGGTCTGTACAAGTACACACTGCAACACAGCATCTCAGAAGGTTCAAATCTTGAAGAAAATGTAGAAGTCCTTGTCTGCGCAAGATGGAGCAGCTCCAGAAATTTCATAAATGTGTTACTTGTACCCAGAGCTGTAGCTCAAAAGGCAGTTGCCCACACTGGAAAACCATCATCATTATTTCATTTTTTGTTGTTGATGTGGTCTAGAAGGACTATGTGGGAAGTGCTCCCAACTTAGCAAAGAGTTTACCAGCACTGCTGCTAGAAATCAGAAGAGGTACTTGTGAAATGTGACCAAATTTGGTGACGTTTCAAGAAGGTATCCTGGTACATGTGTACCGGAGGGGTTGTGTAAGTTGCAGTGGACGTGTTTATTTCACAAGCAAAATTTATGCAAGAGAACATTTACTACAAACAGTGTCTCTGCAATGTCTTTTCCACTTTGGTGTTGTACTGAAAGCACAGAGATGAACCAGTACTCAGATAGGATAAGAACAGGGTTGAGGATTTTTTGTCAGCTAAGAACTGCATGCAAAGGTGTCATCTACCTTTCAGTGTTTGACCAGCGTGTGAGAGGACCCCACAAATAACTCAAAACCAAACAGGGGTAGCTCAGGCTTTCAGGTTCCCTCAGCTCCTAGGACTCCTGTGTAAGCACTTCTTATTCAAACTATATGTGATGCACATTAAGAAAGTCCCAGTTGTTTGGCTGGAGGAACCAGATTTGCATCTGTATTAGAAATATTCTCCCTCTCTCTTTCTTCCCCCAGCAAAGTGTGATAGAGTCATTATTTCTCATTTCAATAGACAACAGCAGGGTAACTTTTTATATAAGAAAAACCAAACATCATGTGAATCATGCACAAAATCTCTTCTTTTTCCAGGAAGGGTAGAAACATGAAAATAATTGTAACAAAATTTGGCATACTACTTTTAGTGCCTTCCTGCAGCCAGAAAAAAAAAAAAGAAACAACAACAAAAAAAAAGTTGCAAAGAAGCTTCATGGTTTATCAACTATACTACTGAGCCTTTTGGCCATCACTGCAAATCTCTTCAAATTCTTGCTCCTGTTTTGATGGAAAACATTCAGTTCTATAATAACAGTACTTAGATAACCTGTACTTGACCTGTCTTTGGATAGTGATGATTTTCCATACAAGATGTTTTACTGTGATAACACAGTGATTCAGACACTCTATCTTAAGGCAGCTGGTGTACAAGTGCTTGGCTCTGGGATTTTTTTTTTCCTCCACTGCTATTTGAATGTAAGCTGCACGTTGAAGGCCTTTCATCCCAGGCGCATTTTCAAAGTATTCTCCCAGTTAATGCATTTCCATTAGAATTCCTCTGTTTTTGATTTCAAGAACACAGCACTGCACCCATGGGAACCGAGCTTTTCAGGTGTTAAAGAGGATTTGTTATAAAGAAAGTGATTATAATAGGATTTAATGTAATTGAAAGTCAAGGTACAGTAGCCATACACTGTATCAGAGACAGCATTAAACTTGTATTGTGAGTGAAGGAGTATTGCTAAGTAAAACCTGGGGCCACAGTGAATAAACCAGGGTGGAAGACCTCCTGCTGTTGTGCACCTTTTGTTAGCCAGTGCAGTCCTGACTGCTTTGCTCCCCAGAGAGGCAGGACAAGCAGCAGAGCAGAACTCACAGAGGCTTGTAACAGCATGAAAAAAAATCTTCAGAAATAACAGCAGCAGCTCCCATGGACTCAGCCCATCCACGTGAGTGCCTGTTTTGCAGGTTGTCACTAGCTCTGGCAGAGGTGCTTCCAGCCACAACCCCAGATAACTCGCACAGAGGGCCTGATATTGCTGTGCAAGGCAATGCCTTTGTGCACTGTTGCACGGGACCAATGTGAAACTCATCTGACTCTTCCTCAAATTCACTGAATCCCTCTGTATCATCTGCCCTGCTGGAAATCAAAGAAGTTGTCAAAACTCTCTGGAAGAACCCTGTTCCCCTTAATTGCTTTCTCTGCATCCTTGAAATCCATTGGATGGACAGGCTTCCGGTGTCTCACATACTTAAATAAACCCTTATTATCAAGTAATTGCTATTCTTCAGAAGTTCCATCTTCTTTTTCCTTATCATAGCTTGCACTCTTTTCTGTTGGCTTCGTTCCTGCTGTCTTTCCATTTTCCAGGGGACCTTGCTTACCTCAAACAGCACCTTCGGCTTCACCATTTAATCATAATTTGTTTTCTCTTTCCTCCTCCTTTCTTTTCAGCTGCTTCTGCGAGTGTTACAATGTCCTTAGATAACTTCTTTCTTGACTGTATGTGGGTAGTAGAAGTCACTGTTATTATCTTTTATTACACTTTGTTCCCTCTTTGATATTCTTCAACATTATGCATTCAGTAACTTCTCCAGATCAGAGGTCACGAATTTAGCCCCGCTAGTGTTTGGGTACTTTTATGTCCATAGCCGAGTTGGTCAAAATATTTTTCATTTAAAAGACAAAACGCTTCTTTCAATAAAAATGTACTTTTAAGGAAAAAAAATTTAAATATGTTTTTACAATGTTTTCCATGGCAAAAGGGACTGTTCCAGCAAGTTATTGCTTTAGTTTTCACTTTTCACAGGAAATCTCTAACAAAAAGTCCAACATTTTTCTTTCAAATTTCCTAGGGATGTAGCTGGCATTTGGAGGTCATAATGAAAGTAGGTGACTGCACAGATACATCTGCCTTTAAAAAAACTGTGGTAGCTCTGTATTTTGAGTCCTCACCAACCTGGGTCTTCACACTGAACAAAGACGTTCAGAATAATGAAGCATTTTCATGGACTACAGTCAGCGTAAGGTTCTCACAAGCTGTTCCTTCCTGAAAGATGTAGAATATATGCCTGATCTTGAGTCAACCACAAATCAGCTTGGCATTTGCTGCATGCATGCATATATGCATCAGCATCAAAATCATCTCCATACCCTACCCCACTGCTTGTTGCCATCCCTGAAACACAGGCCCCTCTGTGGTGTTGCATGGCAGCAATTACAATGGCATAAGCAGCAATAAGACACCTCCAGTTTTAAGCAACATCTTCCTATATGGTTTGCTTCCATGCCTCCTCCCATCTACAGCTCATAAATTAGATGAGGGTAAAAAGAGGAAGATGTGCTGCAAGCAGACATCTGTCAAGGAAGGTTGGCTCTTGTTTCAGAAAGGAAACAAATGATGTACCCTCACCCGAGGAGGTGGGTGGGGTGTGTTGGGTCAGAGGAGGGAAGGGTGGCTGTGATTTTCAAGGCTTCCTTGCTGCTTGTCCTGCAATCCCGCTTTAATGTTCTCCTAGATGGGGCATGAAACTCGAGATCCCAGTTTCACCATTCCCATCCTTCTTCTCTTATTCTGAGTACAGCCTGGGCAGCATCTGCTACTTCATTTGAACCATCACTTTCATTGCATTTCCCAAATGTGCAGTGGCCATGCACTCCTAGATTCCTCAGAGGTAGAAGAGAGAAAGCTGTTTACACTATTATTTCCTTTAATTATTTCTGCCACTTCACCTCTCATTTCGAGTCAGGATTTGTTTTCTTTCTCTCTAAGGAAGAAAAAAAAAACAATGGAGGAAGTTCATTATGAAGTAAAGTGAAATGTCACCAATAATTAGTTAAAAACACCAACCCGAGGAACCAGTTTAGGAACACACATATAGACACACACACACAAAACAATTAGTGTTTCAAGCTTAAAATTCAGGACCTTTGATGAAAATGTGCAGTGGTGAGAGGATCAATTTCTGATGATGTTCTTGAAGGGCAGAAAGAGAGATAATAACTTTGATGCTCTTTGTTTAAATGACTATTGTTTGTAGTTAGCTGCTATTTAATCTCCACTACAGAGAGGAACCACTACACAGCTAAACTCTCTTCTAATGAGATCATTATTTTCTTACCACTCTTCAGAATGAATGTAATTTTACACAGCAAAACTACAGAGGCAGCGTTTTAGAACACTGCTACCTTTTATCTAACCAACATAAGAGGCACTTGAGAAAAGGACAAGGAGGGTCAAGAAGAAAATGTATGCAGTATAGTTTCTTTGCCTGGCAGGCAGGGAAAGGACAAAGGAAGTGGTCCATGATAACAAGACTGACCATCATTATCAGTGGAGAGGGGTCCAAGCAGCAAAGTTTCAGAAATAGTTAGAGCAGGTATGGCCCAGTATGTTAAAGAGATTTGCCTGGATTTATCGCCAGCCTTCAGGGTTTAGTCACATTTTTAATTACTGCTAAATATTGTTTAATACTTTGACATTTGCCAATTATTACCCAGCCTGGAAAGATAACAGCGAGCTCAGCAGCGTCAGAAACCTCGCTCCTTTTGCATACTGCCCCTTTAAAGAGTGAAGTCTCTCCCTTCCACACAAAGGGGACATGCATGCGATATGTGCCATTTTGCATTTCATTTTAGCTGCAGACTGAGAGGGAGCGCGCTCAGAGCGGTGAGAGCCGGTGCATTTTGCTAGAGCGGTTTAAAACCCTCCTGCCTGCCCTGCCCCTGAGGCAGATGCTGCCTCCCTCTAGAGCCACGGCAACAAAAAGGAACATATGCCCATGCCTCAGCCACTGAAATTCACAGTCCACAGCTTAAACGGCTGATAAAGGTAGTTCTGCACTAATACACCGGACTGCTGTTCCAGGCATGGAAACCTCTGAGCAGGGAGGGAGGGTGCGCACTGCTGGAGGCAGTCGTGTTTTAAATTGCTGGAAGTCTCTGCTTTGGTGCCTGCCACTCGGATCAGTCAAGCAGGATATTCATATTCATGGGGCTGACACTCTACCTGTGCCCCTCTGCCTTGTTAATAAATGAACGGAGGTTTCTGAACAGGCATTTGCAGAGCAAGGAGCTGCCTAGAGCCAGCTAATCAGAAAAAGTAGTCCCAGGGAGCAGGTAGAAATTATACTGCCAGCCTTGAGCATCCAGAATTGTGAAACTGGCCCAAGGAATCATGAGAGCTACTTAAAAATCATGTGATTTTAATAAACAATTCACACGGGATTCTTTTTATTTGCTTTCAGATTTTATAGATTCCCAGGATCGTGTTTATAAACTTTTAGCCAGAATATAAGGCCCTGAAGGCTCCCATTAAAAAAGTAAGGGAAAGAGAGAAAGATCTGCATCCCCTCCTGCGATCCCAGGAACGGAGCCATATGACAACAAAAGATGTGTATCAGAAATTGTACCACTTGTCAGATTTTTAAAGCCACCCGAGCAGGCAGTCCTTTAACCTCTTTCTCCCCTTCTCCCCACAGCACGGAAATTTTTGCATTTGTTCCTTCTGTTGTTGCATTTGTTCCCCCGACGTTTCTCTAAATCTGAAATAAGTCATCTCTTTCGCCCTTTGTTTATGGGAAAGCGTGTTTGAGAAGCAAAAGAATCAATGCTCCGCTCATCAAATGGAGGAGTGCTTGGCATTCATAACATGAAGGGATGAAAATAAATGCCTCTGGCTGCTGTTTTCGTCCTGCCGTACCACGCTCGGCTCTACCAGGCCTGAATCTGAGTGGCGGTGTGGGGAAAGGGGGCCTCTTCTGAAGTTCGCAGTGTAACGGTCAGAGCGTTCAGGCATGTGCAGACATGCCAGTCCTGGTGTGCGCTTTTTGTTTTTGTTTGTTGTTTGTTTTAACAGCTGCTAATAATTATATTATCCTGCCACAGAGGTTGTTCTGGGAAATGGGGGTCTTTGAAAGCACCAAAGTGATAGGAAGAAGATGCTGCTTCCCTCCCCCCCCGTCTCTTCCCCATGTTAGTTTTCTGATACAAACAGCATTCCTGCCTCATTCCCCTCTGAAGTTAAAAGACTTAAATTCTTTACAAGGAAGGTCATCCTTTTGTAGCCAAAACCCTGTTTGCTTTTGTCTTTCCACTCACTTTCAAATGAAAAAAAAAGCCAACCCTGAGAGTGTGCACCAGCCCACTTCACCAACTCAGAAATTAAGCATAACAAGCTTGGGGGGGTGAGGGGGGGTGGGGGGTGGGGTAGAAAAAGAGGCTGTGTTTCAGTTATTAATGTGTGTGTGTGTGTGTGTTCAGTGCTGCACACTTGCCAGCAGCTCCGCCGCGAACGCCGCGCAGATTGTTCTCAACGTGACCCGATGGCGAGCGAGCGCCGGGTGCGCGGGCTGCAGTCACACGGTGTTCAGGACCTCGGTGTGCTCACTCAAAGGAACACTGTCAACTACCTCTAATAGTGTTAAATATAATTTATTGATTCTCCATTGTTTGTAATAATAACCTCCCTGAAGCTTGAGAATAATGTTTTCTTTTCCCCTGCAGATTTCGTCCTGTCAAACGTATATTTTTTTTCTCGTGGTGTTGCTAATAGACCTTGAAATTAACATTGCATTTATGTTTAGGATCTATACCGTGATTGTTTGTGCTGGTGCACTGCTCTCATCCATCATCAAAGCAAAATAGGAGAAAGAAGATGCATCTGAGCCCCTTACCATCCTGGGAAAAAATGGGTCAAATTCTGCCCTTAGATGTAAGCACGGAGCTCTCATTAGGGTCAGGAGGAGGCTGACTGCATATGTGTCACTGAGGCAGAGTTTGGCTCCGTGCTTGTTAGTCAGTTGCAGCTGTAAAGCTAGAGGGGGCATAAAATGTTGGGGAGTGTTTTAATACGTCCTATATAAACATTGGCTGTTGGGGATTTTTTTATGACTCTGTGAGGTCAGGTACATTTAAAATAAAGTAAGGTATCTATAATTCCCTATGAAATTCGAATAAGCTTTAAAGTGAATTAAATTGGGGTCTGAACCAAATGACAGTATCCCTTTGAACAGTCGCATAAGAGAAATTACCAAGCTCTAAGCAAAATTGGAAGACTGGGCTTGTCAGACTGACTTGTATTTAACAAAATGGCAGTTATTGCACTTTACATTAGCAATTAGCAATAAAAGAATTTATAATTCACTTTGAACTTTTTTTCCCCACTTCAACATAAAACTTCAATAAAAGAGTTATGCTGCTATTAAAAGCACATTGTGTTGAGAATCCCTGTAAAACACAGTATGTTTCAGGGTCACATTAGCAAGCGGGAATCAGGAAATATTTAAAGGGCCCTTTGTTACCTGCTAGTATCTCTTTCTTTCCCATGGAAAATGAGAAATGAGCTGGAATGTAAATAGGGGGAAGCAAGAGAATAAGAAATGCACCAGGAGCATATTTGGGATAGCCAAAGCCTATGGCTTTGCCTTGCAAGGCCTCTGACTTCTGGGGAGGGGGTTTCCACAGCTTGTAGCGCTGATGATGCATGGAGGGCTGACGCTGCAAAACAGCCAGCCAGCGTGGGGGGAAGGGAGCAGGGACAGGGTGAAGGAGTAGTATATACAGTTTTTCACCTTTCGGTCTCTATTCAATTTACTTTCTGAGAGTGTTATGAAAGCACTTGGCGCAACACAACCTGATGAAATAATCACACTTGCAAAATCTGTGTGTATCTAGAAATTGCCAGAACTTCATCTGTATGTAGGGTTCCCATATAGGAAATAAAAGCTGTGTGATTTATGGCATTTTATTGCACTTCTTGGCCATTGCTAATGTTTTCTTCATTGAGAAATGGCAGAAGCTGCAATTTGGATTTTTATTGTGCAGTTTGCCAGCCTTCTCCCCATCCCCCTTCCCTCTTTCTTTTTCCTTTCCTGGGTGAACTTGCTCTGGGTTTAGGAGATGAAAGTTTATGGAGGCAGATGAGTGTCAAGGGGACTGAATCCAAACACAGAGCCAATGAGCATGTTGCCAGATTTTATCTACCCTCACTGAAAATACAGTATCCAGAAAAAGAAGAGTGATTATAAAGGAGAGTGACTTAGCCTCTAACTTACACAAAAATTCTTGGACGGGTTTCTGGTTTTCTTTTTTAAACAAACAAAACAATGTTTCCTGGTTGGCAGTTCCCAAAGTCTTTCCTTTTTTTCCCATTTTTTGGCACATTGCTGAAAGGTCATGCTGATGTATTTCCAAAACATGCTCATTGAGTGCAGCTTTGTAAAAAATAAGAGCCCCTTTCTTTAAGGCCTGATCCTGCTCTCGTTCAAGACAGAGACAAAATTTCAACTGTTTTCAGGGATACAGGAGTAGAGTCTAATCACAGAGTCAAACTCATTGTAGGATTAAATGCAGGCTGGGTAGCACCAGCTACTCCTAAAGCTGCTGACATCTGTATACCATCCTGTTTACCATTGCTTGTGTCTGCCAGACTGTAATGGCTCAGCCTAACAATGCTTGCGCTACTTTTCAGCCTCAAGTAAAGGTTTCTGACAATGAGGCAAGGGCTAAATCAGCTGTTTCTCATGTTAAAATAGTCTCGTGATGGTTCCTTTGAAAGCCCTTGTGCCCATGCACTTGGGGGAAGGAACTGAAAACCCAGTGTGCTTTATTTCTGGGATGAACCATATTCCACCAAAATATTGCCAGATGAAAATCCTTTCCAAGGTTGCACTTTCCATATGCTCAATGGGCTGCAATTTTAAAATGTTGAGTTTGGTTAGGCACCATGCATAGAAATGTACACAGACACGGCTGCTAAAAGTGAAGGTGCTCGAGCACGCTTTGTTGGCTGCTTCCAGACATTTGAGTTTGCAGTCATACTGTCTTGTAATCTGTGCACATGTATGTCTGCATGTGTGTGTGTATATGTGTGGCTGCCATTGTTTATTTGGCTTAGGCAGGCAAGCAGGAGGACGGGTAAATGGACAAAGAACTTGACTAGAACTCAAGGAACTTACGCTCTGTTCTTGGCGCAGCGTCAGATTTCCTGCATGACCTTGTATAAGTCACTTATTCTATCGTGCACCTCAGTAGTCCTCCCCCACAAGAACTTTCCTTCCTTCCAGTAGTGCTATCTAGTTAAAATGCATTCATGCACCAAGCAAGAATTGGCCAGGGGGGAGGCAAAGGGGAGGAGTGGGTGTGAAAGGAAGACTTCCTTGCTAGTGTGAAGGGTCTTCGTTCCAGGTAACTTCAACCGAAAAACAACTAATATTACCAGTATTCACTGTTGTATTGTAGTAGTGCTCAGAGGCACTAGTCATAAATTAGGAACCCATTGTGCTAGGCACTGTGCAAGCAACGGACCAAAGTGTTACATATCTGGCCTCAAAATTATCAGCAGCAGGATTTTCATAACACTGTATAAATCAAAGCCAGTGTTGCCGATCATCATGCCCAGCACTTGTTTTCCTAGGGTTTTTATATTCAAGGGAACATAGTGTGAACTCAAGAACAAGCACTGAAAGTTTTAAGTACTCCTCTGATATGAAGCCTACTGCTCTCTCCTTCAGTTGCTTTCAGTAAGAAGTGAAATCTTGTTGGCTTCTGGATCAGGCTTTTATCTAAGGAGTTAAAGCAAATGTGTCTGTTGCCTTTAAACTCCAGCCCTGATCCCAGTGAGTGTGCAGAGGGCTGAGAGGCTTTGAAAAGAAAGGCATATTTTTTGTCACCTTTGACACACAAACATCCCAGCAAGTTACCTTTTTGTTTATTCCACTGTACAATTCCGAACATGCTGCTTTCAGGGTGCTTACCTTCCATAGCATGACCTTTCAAGCAAATATATCCCTTCAAACTTTGGAATTCAGTGAGGTAGAATTAAAACCATTGACCTTTCATTCTCCTTTCCTCCTAGCCCACCTCCCTCTCATACACTTTCCCTTGAATAACCAAGAAGCACATCTGCAGTTTTTGCCATAAACACTGCAAAAAGCATTAAGGTTTTTAAGGTAACCTTGGCAAAATCCAAATTAGAAAACATAGTGCAGTGATTCACATTTAACCTCCAAGTTATTTCACAGTGTAGCTGACAGCTTGCATTCTTCAGAACTTTGTGTTGTTTGCTTTTTTTCTTCCCTGCTCTCTCTGTAAGCAGCAGGACAAAAAAAAAAAAAATCCAAAATAACATAGGAATTTTTTCTCCATTGGGGGCCTGACATGTAAAATACACATGAACAACTAGTTCCTTTTCTAGTCACTGAACTAAAAAGAGACACATTTTTTGCAAGTTTAGAATAACTCAGTCAGATCAACAACAACAATAAACGCCCTGCTTTTTTATAAAAAGCTGTGTAGCTTATTACTTGATTTAGATCTTCAGCTTTCTCCCTTCCAGTCAGGGCCACTCAGCCAAGAAAGAGCCTTCACTGTTTAAGTCATCACGGTACTGTCATAATTTCCTAACCCTGCCAGTGCCGTTGCCTTGGATCATCCTCCGGAGCTGTAGTGGAGACAAAAGCAGTTTGGGGAGCAGGGTGGGCAATATACCCCAACGGCAGCGCGAAGCCAATCAGCCAGGATGGAAGGCATCAGCTCGGTCTCACTGAGAAAGCAAAAGCAAGAGAAAGATGCTACAAAGGGAAGGGGTGGGGTTCTGTTTTTCTCAGAAACGTGCTGCACTGTAGGACTGTGCCTTTTATTTTTGGCACAAATTGCTGTAGCAAATTATATAGCTTATCAGATGTGGTTTGTTAGGCTCAGTAAAGAAACCGCTGCAAGGACTTGTTTTCCTTGTTGTCTGCACCCGATTATGAGATCGGCACAAATCAGATTCCTGATGTTGCACAGGAACAAGGTTGAAACTCTATGGGCCTTGTTTCTCCTGTAACCAAATTAAGCATGATTGGGTTACAAACCAATTCAGTCCAATGGGTTGAATTACAAACTTAAAGTCTCTCTCTGACTTTACGCGAAAGTAGTCTGCCTGTTCACCTTGATGCACAGAGATTTACTGGTGGATAGGAAGCTAGGTGCTAATTTCAATCATGGCGTAAGCCCACACAGTTCCTCTTAAAACAGCTGAATGGGAGCGATGTGCCCTTGCTCCAGGGTTGTTGCGTTTGGTCCCTTAGTTAAGTGTGAGAACCCACAGACTGCAGGATCAAATCCCTGTTTTCTTCCTAATAGTCCAGCCCAGCCCTGAAGGATGTAAACATGAATTAGAGGAGATGCAGAAGAAATTTCCAAGTACGTTATTAAACAGGGCTTAGCCACGGCAGCTAGGGAGCAGGTACACGTTTTATTCAGTTCTCCCAGCTACTGGAAAAATAACCTTTGGTAAAGGGGTGGGCAGTGGGGAGACTAACACGGCCAATTAAATCCATTTGCATCCAGAGCTACATGTAGTGCCTCTCCCACACCAGTAAGACTGTCACCACTGAAACGACATAACCTGTTTGCTCTGATGCCATGGGTCCCTGATAAGCAGATCTGCTCAGCAGTGAACAGTTGGTGCCAAAGGTAGAAAGGAGCAAAAGTGAGAAGATAGGCCAAATACAAAATCCTCAGCCACCCATCTGTTTTCAGGGGAGGAGAGAAAATATTTCATTTTCTACCTGTAAAAAAAAATGGATTCATGTCACATCCTTCCTTGATTATCACCAGCATTATGCAATTCAATAGATTTACTGTCTTGATTAGACAGGCAGAATAGAATTTTAATTGTGAGTCTCTGGAAGGCAAAATGGAGAGATTTGTATGAAAAAATTGGGAGGCAGCAGCATTATTGGAAAGCTAAGCTTTTTACAGTCAGTCTTTCTGCTTCATTCAACCATCTGCCTTTACTTGTGCTCTGCTGCTTGGGGTTGAGAAGTTGCTGGCTTTAAAGATGAGCCACAAAGTTTAACCAGATAAATAAATGTGTGCAAGATCTCTCCCTACTAGCAGAACAGCCTTCAGCATTCCAGCTACATATGTTGACAAAAAGAATGTTTTAATTTTAGCATTATTTTTACTGTTTATCAAACAGAAATGATGCATGTAGTTGCTTGCACAACTCACAGTTAAAAGAAAGTCCCTTTCAAAAAGTCCTGAGAAATGTAGACTGACAAAAGTATTTTACTGGGGGGCAAACAGAGAAATTATTTTTTTATTCATTTTTTTAGATGCATGTGTTATAGATATATTGGTAGGAAGGGGAGTTGGCTGGCCTAAGCTAGTGTTTGCAGGTCAGGGAGAAGGTACCGAGTGTCTGAGTCAGAAGGCAATGCTAATTTAAGGAATTTGGGGCTTAGTTCATGCCAGAAATCAGAGCTGAACTCATTCCAGGACCAGGTGAAAGCAAACATGGCTTTTCTGATACCTTAATTCTATGTCAGTGATGAAATGTGTCAGTCGTATTTACTGGCTCAGTAGGTGGGCAGTAAAGCCAGAAGGCTGGGTAGACAAAGAACAGTTTAAGCAATATGTGGTAGTCTCCACTACAGGCATTCAACCCATTTTGGGACATCATTTGCAAGCAGTGATTTTCACTGAGGTATAATTGTCTCGCTGTCTTTTTAATAATAAAAGCTCTGGTGACAGAAAACATTAGTTCCACAGGTTCATACATGGATTTTCCAGAATGTGAATACACAAATTCCAGCCCAAATAATCCATGCACTGAGATGTGTAAGGTCCCTGGTTTAACTCACTATGAGCAGGCTCTTAACCATTAGGTGATGCGCCTTCTCTCTGTGAAAAACTTTAAAAGCATGCTGGGTTTTTTCCAACGGGAAAAACAGTTGCAACCATAAACAGTTTCATAAGGCTGGGAAAGTGTTCCCTGCCCAGATCCAACCTTTTCCATAGGTGGAACAAATCTGAAAACATCTTGAAATGCACTGTTGATACTAGACAAGCGATTTACATTGCTGGATTGGGGTTTTCAGTATGTCTTGTCTGTAGCATGACTCTAGAGATCCTAGTGTCAGCCCAGTTAAACATCTAAAAACTCAGGAAGTTTAAAGTTTTTGATGAGAAAAGTTATGCTGGAACTCTCCTGAGACTGTTCAGCATAAGGAGATTTCAGGAATTTCTAGCTTCTCATTGGAAATATTTGCATACAACACCTTGTTATCTGCCTTTGCTATGGTCCGGGCATTACAGCTGCTACCACCTGGCACTCAAGCACTGCCCAGTAACATGGGCATCTTTGTTTCTGCTATACTTTCAGCCCTCTTTTGCAGTGACCTCTGACTACTTCCATCAGCAGTGCCACATCTGCAGATGGGGAAGTCTTGCCCAGTTTTTGCACAAGCTTTGCATGGTGTCATCTCTGCATCTGCACAGGAGGCGCAGCCACTAACTGCAGCATTGCCGTTTCTGCACCATTTTTCACTTTTGTACGTTTGCAGCTCTGCGGGCCCTTGTGAGGATTGAAAAGCCTGCGCCATCACCTACCCAATAGTATTTTGTACAGAAACAGCGACACTTTTTTTTACAGAGGTCAACTTAGCCATCACATTTTACTTATAATATTTATTCTTATCTCAAAGAATAAACTGTTCCTTTGGGGACTGTGCTTATACTTCATATGGAGTTTTCTTTACTTCATGAAGGAGTGTTGCAGTAAGAAGGTAGAAAGCAAACTTACAGCAAAAAGTTGAAGAACCAAAAAAGAAGAAGCTATGAATGAAAATGAAATGAAAATGTAGTTATGAAAATACATAGCCTTTCAACATTGCCAAAACATCTGTAAATCTCATTTCAAGGCAGGCATAACAGACAATTAGGGACTGACTCAAGGAAATACTTAAGCTGTGCCCTTATACAGCAAAGCACTTAAGTATCTGATTATCTTCAGTCTTGCCTTTTACCAAAGCATTTATTTATACACTTTGCTAAGCCTGATACTGAGCAAGAAAAGCTCATCTGAATTTAAGGCACTTTACTGAGAAGATCAAGATAATATTTCAACTGATTAACTAGAGTTAAGGGCTTCTCCTTCTCAGAGATATGAAGGACATGCTGGTGCAACTGAGTTCAACAAGAACTGCAAATGCTTGCTGCTACCTCTGGAAAATGTCACCTTTTTCCTAGGGATCTCAACTGGGGCTTCCATGACTGATGCTAGGCACCTGCAAATGGAAATGTTGTTATTTGCTGTGTTAAACCCTAATCAGTTACTCTTATTACAGGGGTTTAAGCAATCAAGTTTGTAATTCGAACTTGCACAGACAAAATGCCATGCACAGAGCAATGGACCATCTACTGTACCAAAGAAAATGTACAGTCCAGCTGTTTCATGGCCTCTCCTTTCTGTGTGTCACAGAATCAGTACTGCTGTGCTTAATGATAACACATTTATCTAACTACACAGAAATAGATGTTAATTTTAACATGTATCAAGTGTAAAAGAGAGAGAAAAGGAGAAAAGCACTGCTGCAACCTTCTGTTTGTGGACTTTCCGAATTTTTATTCTAAACACGAGTCTAACATCATTCATGGAAATACCAGCTCAGCACTGTTGAACAGCAGTCTGTTTCTTTATATTTATTTTGCCCCCTCATATTTTCTTCCATTAAAGTTTAGCAATGTACACAAACAAACTGCAATGAGAAAAAAAAGGAAAAAAATGAAACTCATAAAAAAGCACGCTATAGAAGTGACCTTTGCCACTCCTTTGATAGCATTTTGCACATTTCTCTGCTAGTGGCTAAGATATTTTTTTTTACACTTTCAGGCAACCATAGATGATAACATGAATAAAATTGTATGGTGTCTCATGAATTTAACAGAATCATTTTGAAGGCAATAATTGCTCTTTCTGCAGTGTACTTTAATTTAGAGATGGAATGCTTTCTGTGATTTATGTAGCAGTATATTTCATACCATGTAAGGTATGCTTTTAAATCTGCCTGCTCACATACGCACATATTTGAAATGTTTGCCTTCATACACACACTTGTACAAACATAAATACACAAATTCATAGACACACCCACATACTTAAGAACATGCAACAAGCTACACATGTATATGTGAATAAATCCATGTGTGAAGGCAGATATCGGTGTAAATGCAGAAATTTCAAATTATTCTATCCCTAATAAAATCATATTTTGGTCCTATGCAGAGCCATAATGAATTATAAAGAAAAGACAGCACTCTAAGGGAAAACACAGGAAACGCTTAGGACTGACCTTCAGTGCTTTCCAGGAGTAGAGGTTATGGGTAAATTTTGTGTATATTTGGGATCGCCACAAAATCCTGATCAGCAGAAATAACCAGATGCTGATTGCTTTGTGGTTTTCTTCCTTTAAATACATGCCCAAGCAGAAGACACTCTCTGTGTAATGGTATGTTAAAGAAGCAGAAACATAGTGGTCTTCAAGATTGTCTTCATCTGCTACAAGTGGGTAGCAGCCCATTGTATTAGTTATGGTAAAGACTGCAACAGATTTACACATTCCTTCTATCTGCCAAGACATTTTCTGTGGATGCTGCATGTGGTGCAGACAGCACTATATGTTTAGCGTTACTCTTCACCAGTGTAACCCCATGAACATGCCAATGCCAGTGACCTCGTCACACTCTGCTATGGCTGTCTTAATAACCTGGGGACTAGAAGCCAGGAATTTTATTCCTTTTTCTTCCACTTGCTGGCTATCCCTTTTTCCTATCCCACAAATCTAACTGAGATTTCACAAATTTTCCCACTCTGCAGCAAAAGGAAACCAGCCTTGTGTAAGTTTTTCCACACGCAAGCGAGGCTGGCCCATTGCATACTAGCCTTCAGAGAGGGGCAGTCAGCCAGGACATAATACCTTGTGTATCCAAGTCCCTGGATGGCCATCGCCCCAGCTGCTGCGTTACAGCCAGAAGACTCCAGCCGAGAGGAGGCTAATTGTAGTCCCCTGCACTGGAGAACAGCAACACCAGACTATCACTGGACTAGCTTTAGGACCCTGGCCTCTCACATCTCACATGAGCTGGTTGACTAGTGGGCTAATGATCTAGCTAGAAACTTTTCCTCCACTGCAAAGATATTTAATTAGTAACAAGAGGTGGAGTAGTTGGAATGGAGGACCAGAAGACAAAGAGTAGCACAACAGCCTCGTGCTTACCACATTCGGACACACTCCTCACTTCATCTGCAGCAAGGCAGAGAGGTAAACCCATGGCTGCTGTATCTAGGCAAGCTACGGAGACGGTTTTCTTTAACCAAAGAACCAATTCTGTCAGCCTTTTTCACATTCACTATTCCTTCGAAAAATATTCCCATTTCAGTTGGGTACCTGTAGAAAAAGTAACTGTTTAGCATGAGAATGATGGGCCAAGGCCCCCTACAACCTAGGCATAAAGGACCAGGGCTTTTTCATTTCTTTTTCTCTCCTCCATGTGTCCTTCTGTGAGTCCCTCCCTGGAAATGGAAATGGTGTATTGTAATGCAGATTTCCTGCAGAATCTCACAGATCACTCTGCAGGGATTTCACTCCTCAGCTGAAATACTTTTCAGCCATGGTATTGTTCATTTATTCAACAGCTTTATTTTTAAACATGGAATACTATAACTGTGCATTACTAATTCCTTTTAAAAGTATTATTATGTTATTTTTTGATTGAGGCTTGAGGGCTCAAGACCATTTAGCTGAATTTTGTTGGGGTCTTTTTTATTCCATTATTTATGAATTTAAAATACACTATGAAAGGATGAAAATAAAGTAAAAGACCACAAAACCCCACCAGCCTTGTTTTCCTTTCTTCAATCCCAGCACCCAGTCTGTTTTCTCTTTCGTGCTTTCCACAGAGAACCATTTTCTTTAATGTAATCACTGGCTGATTGGCTCTTGCCTCTGTTTCCACTTTCGTCCTATTTGTGGAGGTCACAGAAACAGCAAAAGCTTCATTTAACTTCTCATTAGAGACCAGACTTTGGCCCCAAAGCACTCCAGAGCCCAGAGCCAGCCAGAGAAACACTGTCCACCTCAGCCCACAGCTGAGGTGTAAAACCAGAACGGGGAAGCGGGGACATCCTCAGTCCCGCCCTGAAGTCACCTGCAGGAGCAGGTCTGGTCTTTGCCCTGGGTCACCTAATGCTGAAGTGGCCAATGGATGGTCTTCTTCAGCAGCGCAGTGGCATCTCCCTCCCTACGGTTTCAAAAAAGTCAGACAATTCAAAAGGAGTGCCACGATGGTGAGAACCTCTCTGTTCCCAGCAGGCAAAGGGATGATCTGTGCCCCAGTGCTACTGGTGCAGCTGGTACAGAGGGAAGATTTTGTGGGCAGATGTCTAAGCTTTTGTTCTGCAGCTGCTTCAGAGAGACTAAGCCAGGTTTTGTGGAGAGAGGGGAAGAGACAGACCCACAGAAAACAAGATCCCTGTGGAAGAGGGAGAGGGGAAGGGTGGTTTTCGCTAGCTTCCCCCACCACTGCAAGCAAACTTTTGGTCTGAACCCACTCTCAGCATCTCCCATATATACTGTCTGCCTTATCCATGGTATCACTTCAGCAATGGGAGAATACATTTATGCTGGGCCTGTTTTGACTGTGTCAGCCCATGCCAGAGGCTGGGGAAACCAGTGCTGCCTGCACAGTTCAAGTTTGCTGGCAGTACCAGGCAGGATGGCTCAGGGGGTCTAAAGAAAATAAGCCCTGAACTACACTCTTTGGGGATTAGATATTAATTCTTCAAATGACTCAGTACAATTTAGCACATTTCAAAAAGAAGCAAGAAGGTTTGTCCTTACAATGATGACTACAGCACACAAAATTTCCAGTCTGGCTTATGGAAAGGTCCTGAAGCATTACACTGATGTTCAAGAAGATGGTGGCATCTTACTGGAGCAGAGAAAAGTTTGAGTCGTGTAGACATTAATAGGTCTCAAACATACTTAACCAGGGAAGATTTCACCCCACTGAAAGCAAAGCATGGGACTAGGAATTTTGCTGAATCTGGGCCTCTTGAGTTGCATTGTTGCTCTGGAAGTAATGACCACAGGTATGTTTTTATACCTCCAAAGTAAAAAATATCCGAGAATGAAAGGGAATATTTATACTTCAGTTAAGAAACCCTTAACAGAAGATTTGCTATGGGCTAATAAAGTTGTAACCCCTTACAGTATCTTTATAGGCTAAACTCTGCCTTAAAATGTGCATGGGCAGTTTCCATTGATGCATGTAAACATAAATTATTGAATAAAGAATAATTGATTTAGAAATATAAAAAATCAGCAGCCTTGCAGAGAAAAAGGACAACAGTAGATGGATACAATTTAAGTACTAATGACTCTGCCTTATGAGAGTAGCTTTACCCAGTGTATAATGCATGAGTGGTAAAATAGGTCAAACCCTGGAAGCATCCACATCTTTGAAATCATTATGAATACAATGGTTTTACTGCATCACCAATTGCATAAGAGCTCCAAAGCAAAGGCATATGTGGAATGCAAAACATAATGAAAATCCTTGCTCTTGTGTCGCAGATTAGAGAGCTACTACAGGTTTTGGATCCTTTCCCAATTTTAATACAGTCACATTCCTGTGGCCGGTACTTCTACGTTTTCACTTCTGTATGTCACAGGAGTTTGCTCCTTTGTGCTTTTTGTACCGTTCATAAGATTTCAGCTATTTATGGTACAAGAAATCTGGCATGTTAGCAATAATACTCATTTTTATTCAAAGAAAAGTTTGGCCATCCCACTTGTATTCTGTTAGGGCTTTGGAGGAGAGGGCTTCATCCCATAATATTCCATCCCCCACAAACAGGGGAAGCTTGTTCACTGCCTACGTATCACTACAGCTAAAGCTATGTCAGTGCTAGGTAATGAAAAGGTTTTGTTTTTTAACAAGCAAATAATAGAGAGCCTTTGTGCAAGGATAATTACAGGGGTTTGGATATTCCTGGATTAACTCTTGGGATGAATGTTCACCTCAGTAGATCACTAATAAATATACATTAGCACCATGTCTCTCTCCGTTTTATTCTCTAGTCATCTTGGACATACTACTCATAAGTTTATCTGGGGCTGTTTTTGTAGTACAGGCTTCAATACCCTTTGCCTATCCTTGCTGTATAACTGTAACCAAACAATCAGAACTTCCTGCATTTTATCTTGGCCAATCTGTCTTCTGATAAAGCAGCAACAGGGTTGCATAGCTTGCTGGCTACTGGGAAGAGTAACTGGTAAATATTTGCACAGCACTTCAAAAAAGTAGGACCTGACTCATCATGGCATTACTTCAGTTTTATGTCAGTATTAACTGTTGAAATTCATGTCACTGTCATCTTAAAAACCAGCTGCTGAGAATCGTGCCCATAAAGGGCCACATGCCATCGCTGCTGCTCTTGTACTATTTTGTACCTGCTGGTTTTGCTGAGTTATCTGTTGCCTGAGACAGTTCATCACCCAAGTCGATGAGGGGTTTCTGGGAACAAGGGAGGGTATGCAGGCATCAGTGGCAGGTACTGGAGATGCGCAGCCAGAGGAGAGGAGTCACGTTTGCCCAAACCTCTCACTAGGCTGAAAACAATCCATGTCACAGACTGGTTTCCATGGAAAGAAGAGCATTGAAATTGTATAAAGAGCCCTAAATACTGACCACAAAGATGCGCCACATCTCTTGCCTTCCTAGTTTGTATTTGTGAAAGTCAACACAAGCCCAAGACTTCACTGTATATGTCATGGCTCCTTATTTCGCAGGATTACCCACAGATACAGGCAATGACATTTTGTTCAGTACTGCTGCCCTGGCCCTTAGGTCTGACTGAAGAGTTTTTGATGAAAATCAGGAGGCACAAGGTCTAACTATTTATCTTATACTTACAAGCATTATTATCTGAAGCAGATTATGCTACCTGACAGCTCTTCTTAGTCAGAGGGCTACAAAATAGCCCTGTTTGAAAGCAAAGCAAGGCACAAAAGTTTATAGAGGGAAGTGAAGAGTGGGCAAGTACTGCTATTACTATGGAATAAGAGTGCTGCAAAATTGCTGTGAAAATTGGAAATCCATAATTTTATTGCCAAACCTGGTTTTGCCTACAATAATACTCATAAACTGTGGAGATGGAAAAAAAGAGCCATTAGGTCATTTTTTCTGTCTTCTTGTTAATTAAGTGTCTCCCTACAAGGATCTTGACTGTTTTGTTCATTTTACAAATAACTAAAGCAATGAGGGTTAAACTCATTCCCTTGGGAGACCTTTCAGCAGGCTAACAGACCTCACTGCTAGGAAATTTTTCCTCATTATCAGCATGGATTTTTCTTTGTTCACTTTCATCCCGTTACTTCTAGTTATACCTGGTTAGACCATTTCTGTATTACATCAAATTCCATCATTTCATCTCATGTACGTATTTCTTTCACAGGGCAGATACTGGGCTAAATCTAAGCTTCGGTAAAGAAACTGGATGTAAACTCAGAGTAGCAATTGGCTATAATAGGTCCTATTTTTACTACATATTGAGCACACAGACAAAGAAAATTGCTATTTAAATTCTGAATGGGAAATCTGAAAATCAATTTTTTTCTTCAGGCACTTTTTATTTTTCCCAAGTATATGGCTGCCTGCTTCTCAAATACGCTTAAGCACTTAGAAAGCAGCTTACAGACACCAGATTCTTCCCCTCCAAGAAACCTGAACTGACATGCTAGAGCTGAAGATCACATAGTAGTTCACATTTAAAGGGAAGGAATATCTTTTGTTTAGTACAGGGCCAATACCAGACATATCTTTGCTCAGTTAGCTAATGGTGAATTTGTCCTCTATGCAGCAGGTCACAGTGGGGTACGTACCACTTAAGTCTCAATTATGCTCTGTTTATACCTCCCTCTGACACTTTCTCTAACTGGGAGATTCTAAAAATTTTTCTTCATTTAATGAAATTTTGGGTATTTCACAGTCTCTTGGAGAAGTCAGTTGTAAGAAGAGTCAATGAAATATTATCATTAATGGTGTGAGTGAGGTAGACCTCCTAGAGTACAGGAAGAGACAACAGTGAAAGGCACTTAAGTAATATTGTTAACTATGATTATGCACATTGCTCCTCTTTCTTTTCACCCATTCTCAGGTTTCTAACACCTTTAACATTCAATCCCCTGTAAAGAAAGTGAAAGTTTTATTGAAAAATCCTTTCTTTTTTTTCCCCTCAGAAAACAGGGAGGGAAATCCATGAAGAAAAATACAACAGTCTTCTAACCAAACTAACAAGGAGAAAGTAGAATCAAACTGCCAGCAAACAAATGAACAAACACATTTCAGAAGCTTAATATTAACCTTCAATTGAGCTAATGAAATTATTACGATGTTTCCTACTGTTTCTCTGAAATTCTTATCCTTTTATTTGAAACATGTTCTCCATAAAAGGACATTGGTCTCAACATAACATCTTCTTTCAAATGGACAACTTTTCTCAAGAGAAAAAAAAAAAGGACAAAACATTCATGCCTGTAGCCAGACTCCTAAACCTGTGGCCAGGTACCCTAAAGAGAAACTAAAACTTATGCAGAAGACCCAATGTTTCTGGTTAGTAAGCCATTGTTTTTATTATGTTGCTAATTTTCAGGGGGGAGTAACTGTGTCAAAAATAAATTTCTAGATCCTTGCTTCCTGTTTCTAGCCAACTCCTCCCTTCTTCTATGTTTTGCACTTCAGATTAGTGAATACTTTCTGATTTGCAACCTACACGCTTGTTCCCTCCAACTGTCCCTTGTCCTTGTGAAAATAAAATTTGTCCGCTCAACTTTCCCCGTGTCATACACACTCTGGGATGAGAGATTGCTCCAGTGTGAAGCCTCTGGATCTAGTCAGCTGCATGGCACTGAAAAGAATGAGTGGCTTATAGGTAGTAAAAAATCAATGTGAAAATAAAGAAATGCTTAAAACTACATTGAAGCACGTGTAGTGTACTTCACAGGAAAGCCCAATGCATCTGCATTCTGGAGAAAGGTATAACGCACCGTGAACTTCCTAGGCTTGCTGTATATATGCCAGACCCTTGAAATTAGCTAGTGTGAAAAATGTTCTTGTGGTTTCTTTTCCTCTGCAGGGTTTTGGTTTAGGGTTTTGTTTTGTGGTTTTGCCTTTTGGGGGTGTTGGTTGTTTTTTCCCCCCTTTAAGCAATTAAAAATGCAAGGGAAAAAGTCACCAGTGCAAGTCCCTCAAAAAGCAGGTTTACTATCCCCCATACACATTCTTACCTTGTGTTTGTCACCATTTCCAAGCTCTGTCTGTTGCTGCATAAAGCAAACTGATTTATCATTCTCTCCTGAGAGCACTGTGGACAGTCTGGGGTCTGTTTTAGAATATGTTTAAATATTACATACACATTCATGTTGTACCAGTGTCCTGGTTTTGGCTGGGTTAAAGGTAATTTTCTTCCTAGTAGCTGGTACAGTGCAGTGTTTTGGATTTAGGATGAGAATAATGTTGATAACACAGAGATGTTTTAGTTGTTGCTAGGTAGTGCTTACTCTAAATCAAGGACTTTTCAAGTTTCCCGTGCTTTGCCAGTGAGGAGGGGCACAAGAAGCTGGGAGGCAGCAGAGCCGGGAGAGCTGACCCAGACTAGCCACAGGGATATTCCATACCATAGAACATCATGCTCAGTATATAAACTGGGGGGAGCTGGCCACAGCCTGTGCCGATGGCTGCTCGGGGACTGGCTGGGCATCACTCAGCGGGTGGTCAGCAATTGTGTTGTGCATCACTACGTTAGGTGGTTTTGGGTTTTTCCCTTTGGGTTTTATTCCTCTCTCTTTCTCTCTCCTTTTCATTACAATTGTTGTTATTATTGCTATTATATTTTATTTTATTTCAATTATTAAATTGTTCTTATCTCAACCCACTAGTTTTACCTTTTTCCCAATTCTACCCATCCTGCTGGGGGCGGGGGGAGGGCGGAGAGGTGTGTGCAGGGGGGAGGTGAGCAAGCAACTCCGTGATATGTAGTTGCCAACTGGGGTTAAACCATGACATCAGTTTATATTTAAAAAGGCAAGTTCAAAGAACTGATGGTGGTAAAATTTACAGTAGCCTTTAGTCTTTCTGGATATAAACTCTACAGTTCTGGACTACCAAGCAGGACAGCTGTCACTCATTAACTTAGTGCTGAATGTCCTAAACAACAACATGAGCCTGAAATGTCTGCAAGGGTTGCTCTTAACGCAAGATGCTCTGTTTTTCAAGGACTGAATGATTTGCAGCACTTTTTCCAGACAAGGGATGCAGGAAAGAAAAGCCCAGATGCTGCAGCCCAGAGTGAGATGAATCTTTACCCTTCTCTTACTCTTGTGTGAATGAGTGTAGGAAGCTTTAGAGGATGTTCTTAGAGGCATGTTTCCCCTATTACTTGAACATCCCCAGTTTTCCTTAGGAGCTTTTAAGGATCCTTACATCAAAAGATGTGTAATGGTCGAGACTGCTGACACACTGAAGGGTGCATGAAGGCTCCCTTGGACCACGATTCTCTCCAATATGCAGCACAGAAAACTTACGTGACTTTGTAGCTCCCAGGGAGACTATTTTGAAACTGCATGAAACAAATCAGTCTGCAAAATAATTTTCACAGTCAAAAGCTGGAGATACTAGTCCATAAATCAAACCTGTACTGCATTCAGTCCCTCTACTCTACCCCTTTCCTTGAAGACATTGAAGCAAACCCAGGTTTCCTTAGTCCAAACAGTGAAGTTAATACCAGCCATTGTCTTCTAAATTAATTTGAGAAGCCTGTTTGGTTGCAGTTGTACCAGGGGACAGAAGTAAAGTTGTTGTGATCCTTCAATTCAGAACGTACAGTCAAGTCAAACATTTAGATGGGCTTCTGATATCTGCTATTTCTGGTAAGTACTAATGTTTTCGAGAAGTCCCATAGGCAGGCTTGGCAGTCTTCATTTTACTCCAGAAAGGATTTTGTATCATTAGTTACACCCTAAAACACAGAGGCTCACAGGAGCAATGGAAACTGACCTTTGCAATAACGTTGCTGATGTAAGGCAGCAGTATAGATAGATTTATATAATGTCTTGACCAAATCTATACAAGTACTACTACAGTTCCAGCTTTTCAACAGTAGATTAAGACAGTATTAACAAAAAAATCAAGTTCATCAAACACTGCAGTATGTTCTTAGCAAGATGCTAACAAATCTGGTGAAATACCAAAGCAATCAGTCTTACTTCACCTTCAGACAAACTAGCAAGTTAGGTGGTTTGAATTTACTGTAAGAAAGCCTTGTCTTGTTAACTGCGTCCGAGCAGCCCTTTCTCCCAGCATTGCTAACTGTGGGGTGGCTCCAGCAAAAGTACCTGCAGTGCCCAGTGCAAACTAGTAGAGACAAGTTCACAGCAGGTTCCTGGACACTGTTTTGTCTAAAGCTACTCAGCCATTCTGTGCAGCAAAGCAGCTACTACCTTAGACCTCCTGTTTTTGCTGTGACCAGAGGGGCTGCATTGCTGTTAGCAATGGGGAGGGACAGGGACAATTTTCGGGGGGGGGAAAGGAAAACCCTAATGAAAGCAAGGGCATGGAAGCGACAGTTCAAACCAAGCAGCTCCAAAGCACTATCACTACTTTCAGAGTCCTTTAAACATGTGAAGAAAAGCATGAATTCAAATTAATCAATTGTCTGTTAAAGTAGCTGAGGTAGCACTCTGACTATTACCTGTGCTTTTAGTGTGCATCTCAAATGTGTCATTCAGGCTTCTGAAGACAAGAAAGATACAAATGAATCACCTTGTTACAAATTAATCACCCTGGGATTAGGGGTAAAAATTTCAAAAGCACCTTAAAATGTCTTAGAAATCTAATTCCCATTTTCAGAATTGACTTAGGCAGTTACATCCTGACTCTAGTCAAAAGTCAATGGGATGATAGCTCCTAAATCACTCTAATGCATCCAAAAATGTTACCCACTTCTACATGTAACACAACACCAAGCCCCTCTGTAGTCCCATTTGCCCTTCAGTGAGAATCCCAGGCTTCTGCTTTTTCATCCCTGATTTCAGTCCACATTTACCATATGTTGTGCTTTCATTTTCATTAAACATTTTGAAAGATGGAGGTTTCAAACAGTGAGCTACTCATTCATTCATCTTTCCACACAGAAACGTAGCATCACTAAAACACCAATTTCGGACTATTATTTTTAACTAATGAGAAAGGAAATGTTTTTCCTGACACTGACAGCAAAATTTGTCCATTCATTTTTGTATTTTACAAGATAATACAGCATGTACCACTGTCACATCTCAGACTAAGTGTATGTTTTGGTCTTCTTCCAGTTACATGCCTTTTTCATAAATTAATGAGCAATCACAGGATACCCAAAGTACCCTTTGACTCCTAAGGCGGTAGAGCAATACTTGAGCTATCTAGATGCTACTGCTCTTCCACTGACCAGATTACGATAATGTCCCTTTTCCTCCTTGGGGCATTGAAAAATCTTTTTATTTCTCCATGCCTGCTCCCCTCCACCCTGTGTCTGTCACATCCATTCTATCTGCAACATTATGTTGGTAGCACTTCTTCATAAATGTCTGATTCCACTGTGACACAAGCTATAAAAAATAAACTAAGGAATACCTATGTCTAGATTACACCTATTCACAAACGTATACAAATGTAATATCTTGTTCTCTGATACAAAAAAGATGAACTTCCTAGTGCTAGTGAATGACCAGTTAGAAAAGGGAATTAAGGCAGGGCAGGGAGGCAGCGAACAAAAGCAAAAATCACATTCAGATCTGAAAGAAAATGATATTCACAGCAAGTCAGCAGTCATCCTGGCTTTCAGCTCTTTTTATGATTCCCCCCTCTTTTTTATTTCTTACTTTTGAGTTCTTTTGCACAAGATTCTGTATTTTTCACTCTTTTGTCATCTTCCCTAGACAAAAGCACAGGACCTGGGGAAAAGGATCAGGGAAGGGGAAATTCCTATCCTGACATTTATTTCTTCAGTGACCTTGACAAAGTCACTTAATTTATTGTTTCCCTTGCTGTAACAAAATGGACAGGAATGAAAATGAAGTATTTTTCTAACATTCACAACCGCTTTGTGATCCAACCCTATCTGCCAAGTCTGCTTCGAAACCCCAGACCAAGTTAGCACAGATTCGAGACGTAATTGTTATCAGCAACGCCTCGCCTCTCTTCTAGACACACTTTCTGCGGCGGTCAATACCTGTTCAGCAGCCAGTCATGGTGGGAGAATAGCAATCGCCAGAATAAATGCTATGCCCTTTCTCCCAAGCCTGTTGCATCTCAATAAACTCTGCAGTGTCTCCAGCAAAGGGGGAATTCAAAAGGGTGGTCCCAAATCAGGACTCTGAAGGGCTTTGCATTCAGAATAAGACACTATGGGAGTATCATGATGACAGCTGCACTTACATCACTGAAAATAATTATTCTGATCCATGAACACAAGCTAAGCCATAAGAATGGTCTTGTAAGCAAGGTCTGTTTTAATAGAAACATAAGTATTATGCATTACAGTCTATTATAAATTGGTTGTAATTTTCTCCTGACACTCTGTGAATTAAACTAGTTAGGATACCAAAAAAAATAACAAATGCCACAAAGCAGAAAGCAAGCTCAGTGTCTGAAGGTTAATGATTGCTCATGAAAGCTACAGAAATAAATTATCTGCCTAGGGACACTGTCACATGATCAGCACAAAAGCTGCAACAGCCGAAAATGTTTATGTAGAGAAAAAAACACTGTCAGCATCACAGGGCCCTTCCCCCACCGCTGAACTGGAGTCCCGAGCCAAACAGCTGCTCCTGACTGCTTACATTAAACTAATTTGTGCTGCAACATTGCAGCTGCTTAATTTTTAGACTGAACTTTATCACCAATAAGTGTTACAATAACAAGTGATCCAGCCCTATCTCTGAAGAAATAGCAAGTTCCTCAACAACAAAGGCAGCTTAAGGTGCCGAAATTCAAGAAAGAAGTAAGATGACAATGCCCAAAACAGTGTTTTAAATCATAATGACCTACTCTGGCTTTTACTGGGAAAGGTGGGTTTGCTCCTAAATCAATTGGGGGTCAGACTGTGCTCCAAAGCAGATGGGGCTTATCCCACCCCAACACTGGGGACCAGTGGCCGAGAACCACGGCAGAGGCTGATGGATCAGCAAGGTGGAAGCAAGGTGAGGTGCTGCAGCTCTGGGGGGTCGTCCACCCTTCCCGGCTGGCCTCCCCTGCACCAGGCATTTTGAGATTGCACTGCAGAGCCTCGGCACTCGCCCCTCGCCTGCAACCTTGTCCCTTTGCTTCTCCAGGCTCCCACCGGTTTGGGGTTTGGTGTCTTGTAGGGCTGCTTGCACATCCTTCTGGCCACAGATCCACTGGTGTCTCCTTAAAACATTTATTGCACTCAATGTTTAAAAAGAAGAAGTTAAAAAAAAAAAAAAAGGTGGGGGGGAGATCTAGCTCATTCATATCCTAACAGCTTGAAAGCCCTGACCTCCTCCTCACCCCTCCCTCTGCCTCCCCCCCTGAAAAAATGTGTTCAAAGGCAGTTGCATAGGAGGAAGTGTTTACAGAGCGGCAGCAGAGTGGTGCTCCTTGGGTAACAGAAGTGCTGCAATTACAAAATGTCACATGTTGTTCCTCCCGTTTTCCTCTGAATTATTTTCCTCTGTTAACATGCAGGGCTTCGTCTTTTGCTGAAACAGACACTGACCTGAACTGGCGGCGATGCCTGCCAAATATGCAGGCACTGTTTTGCTACATTTTGGAATTCGGAGAAGTCCATGTGTCAGGCATTTGCTTGCGCTCAGGAAACGCCAGTGCTCAGACCAAAGCCCTCCCCGCCCCCTCCCACCCCCAGTGCTTGGAATGCACAGAAACTTTTCAGTTTTTAATTAGTTTTAATAAGATTAATGTTTTTAGCTGCATATCTTGTTACATCCAGTCTGCTTGTTAAATTTTTTTTAAAAAAAAAAAAAAAAGGAAAAAGAAAAGGACCTTTTAAATGTACTGGTCTTCGTTATTAAGAAAACAAATTGAGATGGGGGGGGGCGAGAAACCACCGAGAGAGCAATTATACAATTAAACAAAAAGCTGTAGCTGCTCGCAGTGGTAACAGGGTTGCAGATAGACTGTTGTTTGCCTGTGTGCATGTGTGTGCTTGGGGAAGGAGAGAGGCATGGGGAATCGGTAATGCAAAAAAAGGGGTGCTCCAGCAACACACCCCACCTTTTCCAGTCTTTCAAGGACCGGCTAGAAGGAGGAGATGCTAAATGAAATGATGGCCTCTTTCTGTTCAATTTAAAAGCATAAAATAAACACAGAATCCCTTGCGGGGGATGGCTTTTTGTTTTTTATCAACATAACGCTAGTCGGACTTTTGCCCAACAGCAGGAACTGATGATACCTGAAGTCCATTTTATTCCACCCCAAATGTGTAAGAATGGATAAACAGGCTCCAGGAGCTTCTGACCACTATTCATGGAGCAAAGCTGCAAATGGAAAAAATATTTTACGAAGAAGTGGGGTAAAGGAGAGAATAGCAAAGTCCCTTGCACCCTTACCAGGTTTTCCTCTCAAGTTTGGCCTTTAAACCTTTAAAACTTTATGGATTTCTTTAAAGAACACCTCTGAAAGAATAATCCAAGGGCTAAGACCCAGCTACAAAACTGGAACTCTCATCTGTACAACACAGGAGAGCAGCGTGGGGGGATAATTGCAAATGAGGCGAAAGGAAAAAGAAGGAAAGACTGTCAAGGAGCAGTTGGAATCAGGAGTTTTAGGGAAAACAGGAATATTGGAAAAGGAGACTACCTCAGATCCAGAGGCTCTAGGGCAGAAGCCAGAAGTATGAGAAGAAAACAAAAGGAGGAATCAAAAGGAAGCAGCAGCACACTCAAAGGAATATTGGTAGAGACTTGTTTATTAAATAGACTCTCTTAAGCAAAGGAACCTAAATATGCAATGGGACCATAAGCAAATATGGGGATTCAAGGATAACTTGCAGAAAATTTGAATTTTCTCTCACTGAAATTTCAGAGTCCCAGAATTTCTTTTTATATTATCAACAAAACCCCCAAAAGTCTGTTTAAGATGGTCTTTTTTATAAAACTCACACCGAGTGCGGCCTCCTTGTGCAGTGCCAGCAGGGTGGGGAAGGGCATTGCCCCAGGCACAGACAAGAGGTTCATCACCTGACAAGGTGGGCACATGGGCAGGTGGCTGAGCATCGTATTGCCCACGTCCGCACCAGCTGCAATGCAGTGCATTATTCCAGGGGAAAGGTTGGTGTTGTCCTGCCTCCCAAATTTTCTCCTAATACCTGAAAACATTCCCAGCCATATATAGGTGAAACTAAGTATGTGTCTATAAAAAGATTTGTCTCACTGGATCAACATTTTCCAATATTCTTCAAGAAAATTCCAGTCCAGCATAATATTCATGAGAACAATGAATACTCAGCCAGGACTGCACAGCCTGAGCACACATACACATTTATATGATTCACTTATGATTATACTGACTGAGCTCTAATTCATTCCTTTACTCTTTTTCCTCCAGATGCATTTGCACACTGACAAATCATTTTCTTTTTAAATCAATCGGCCAGGAAAAATGTTTCCTCCATCTGCAGAAATTCCTGCGCTCGCCATCCAAAAAATATACCCAGCTGTCACTGTGGAGTGACATGGCAAAATAGCACATTCAGTAAGAGCCATGTGAGAAATTCTGTGTAAAAAACAACTTTATCAAGCATCTTTGACCTCTGCATATTAATCCTGCTCTCTGGGACTTAGTTTAAAATTTCAGGGTCACAAGAAGTTCCAGAAATCTTTGTTTTTCTTCCTCCCCAAATAACTCCTAAAGACAAAGGCAGACAAAATCTATCCCAGAGAGATTTTGTATTAATACAAATCATAACTTAAAGCCTGAAATTTTTCCAGCTTTGTGAAGCAGAAAAGGTAACTGAAAGGAGAAACCCCTCCTTTCCCAACTGGTCCTTGTGCTTGCATCTAGCTCTTAAAACTTCTTGAAATACCAAATTTCAAACTCCCAATATTTTAATGTTATTTTCAGGGATATTTTTTTATGGCTCTCTGAGGCCTTGGATAGATATACAGGTGGAAACTACCAGAGTTTACAAGCAGAAAGCAAACTTTTTTTCCAATTTTTTTAATCTAACTGCTTTGAAAATATTTTTTCTTTTGGCACAATACATGCATCATATTTCATGTACAAAGTGCTGTGGTATAACGGTACTATTCATAACAGCAGGAGATGGCCCACTGTATTTTAATCATTAATAGTGTGGCTGTCCCAAATTCACACTGAAAAAACATCCTATTATGATATAACATACTCTCTGTATGTAGGTATATATGTAATAAATATACTGCTCTACTCTTCACCATCTAAAACCAGTAATTTATTTTCCCATTTAGATCCTACACAAAATGTACCATATTTATTTTCACTTTTAGCAAGAATATATGCCTCCTTTTTTCTAATCACCACGTAAGCTGAAGCAGTTAATAAGGTATGCAGTAATTGCTAATTCAGACCATTAACGCCCATAGTTACAATATTCACACATGTTATTTTTTAGAAAGACAAAGTAAGAACTAATGTATATGTAGCACTAATACTGTAAACCTCGTTTTATACAAAGCTGAATTTCAGCCATAGATTTGGTGTTCAACCTACTTCAAAATGTTTCGGGATAAGGAGGTACCAGGGTTTTGACCAGTTCTTTGCTTTTGTTCTTACTTTCTCCCTTGAAAGAGAAAAGTATTAAGGAATAATATTGTTCACGCCTAACCCTTTGGAGTTAGATGGAGCCTTTCAGCCACAGCTAAGCCTCTCTAGCAGAAGCAAGTTTGCTTAAGAGTCATAAATATTTCCTGGGTCATTTATGCTACATATAACTTTGGGGAGAGGATGTCTCATTTTGTTCTATCACTACCTCCCTACCCTAAGCCAGGTCCATTCCCCAAGGCAGACTGTAAGGGACATTTGGAGGTCTAGTCACCTCATTCATATTGCAGTGAAGATGCTTATGTCCAGGTTCTTCCCTCTGCATTTGTGCACTTCATCTAAACTTATTTTCACAAGCTCCAAAATGCCGCAACTGTTGTATCTGTTCCCTATGGTCAACAGAAAAAGACAAATTGCTTCAGTGTGCAACCCAGCCCACATAAACCAGGCTTAGAGTCCTTCTACATTTGCCCATCTCTCTCCCTTGACTGCAGAGAGAATCTTGAAAAACTAAGCTCCGATCTTTGGCAACTTAGTTAAGCACCTAAATTTAGATATATCTAATCTAACCCAACACAATGGTTGGGGTTGGAAGGGACCTCTGAAGATCATCTAGTCCAACCTCTCTGCTTAAGCAGGTTCACCTACAGCAGGTTGCACAGAATTGCATCCAGGCAGGTTTTAATTATGTCCAGAGAAGGAGACTGCACAATCTCTCTGGGAAGCCTGTTCCAGTGCTCTGTCACCCTCAAAGTAAAGAAGTTCTTCCTCATATTCAGATGGAACTTTGTTTCAGTTTGTGCCTGTTGTCCCTTATCCTGTCACTGGGCACCACTGAAAAAAGTCTGGCCCCATTCTCTTGACAATTGCACCTAAGATATTTGTAAGATATTGATAAGATCCCCTCTCAGTCTTCTGCAGGCTAAACAGGCCCAGCTCTCTCAGCCTTTCCTCATAAGGGAGATGCTCCAGTTCCCTAATCGTCTTTGTAGCCCTCCACCAGACTGTCTCCAGCAGTTCCCTGGGGAGCCAGACCTGGACACAGCACTCCAGATGCTGCCTCACCAGGGCAGAGTAGAGGGGGAGGATCACCTCCCTCAACCTGCTGGCCACGCTCCTCCTAATGCACCCCAGGATACCATTGGCCTTCTTGGCCACCAGGACACACTGCTGGCTCATGGTCAACTTGCTGTGTCCACCAGGACTCCCAAGTCCTTCTCCGCAGAGCTGCCTTCCAGTAAGTCAGCCCCCAGCCTGTATCGGTGCAGGGGGTTGTTCCTCCCCAGCTGCAGGACCCTACACTTGCTTTCACTGAACTCCATCAGGTTCCTCTCCAGCCTGCCCAGGTCTCTCTGAATGGCAGCACAGCCTGCTGGTGTATCAGCCACTCCTCTCAGTTCTGTATCACCAGCAAACTTGCTGAGGGTACACTCAGTCCCTTCATCCAGGTCACTTATGAGTAAGTTGAACAAGACTGGACCCAGTACTGATCCCTGGGGAACACTGCTGGCTACAGGCCTCCAGCCTGACCCTGCGCAGCTGATCACAACCCTCTGAGCTCTGTCATTCATCCAGTTCTCAATCCACCTCACTGTCCACCCATCTAACCCATGCTTCCTGACCTTAACTATGAGGATGCTGTGGGAGACAGTGTCAAAAGCCTTGCTGAGGTCAAGGTAGACAACATCCACTGCTCTCCCCTCATCTACCCAGCCAGTCATTCCATCATAGAAGGCTATCAGGTTGGTTAGGCATGATTTCCCCTCAGTGAATCCATGTTGACTACTTCTGATAACCTTATTTTCCTCCACATGTTTAGAGATGACCTCTAGGATGAGCAGTTCCATCACCTTTCCAGGGATGGAGGTGAGGCTGACTGGCCTATAGTTTCCTGGGTCCTCTTCCTTGCCCTTCTTGGAGACTGGAGTGACACTGGGTTTCCTCCAGTCCTCAGGCACCTCTCCTGTCCTCCATGACCTTTCAAAGATGATGGAGAGTGGCTTGGCAACAGCATCTGCCAGCTCCCTCAGCACTCAAGGGTACGTGCTGTTGGGGCCCATGGATTTGTGAGTGTCAGGTTTTCCTGAATGATCTCTAGTCTGATCCTCCTTGACCAAGGGAAAGTCCTCCTTTCTCCAGAATTTCTCTCTTGCATCCAGGATCTAGGATTCCTGTGGGGTGGCCTTGGCAATAAAGACTGAAGCAATGGCGGCACTCAGTAACTCCGTCTTCTCTGTATCTTTCATCACCAGGGCACCCACCTCATTTAGCACAGGGTCCACATTTTCTCTAGTCTTCTTTTTGCTACCGATGTACTTGAAGAAGCCTTTCTTGTTGTCCTTGACATCCTTCACCAGATTTAATTCCAAACAGACCTTAGCCTTCCTCATCACATCCCTGCATACTCTGACAGCATTCCTATATTCCTCCCAAGTGACCTGTCCCTTTTTCCACATTCTGTAAATTTCCTTCTTCTGTCTGAGTTTTGCCAGAAGCTCCTTGCTCATCCATGCAAGTCACCTGCCCCCTTTGCTTGATTTCTTATGCACTGATCTTGAGCTTGGAGGAAGAGATGACTGAATATTAACCAGCTCTCTTGGACCCTCCTACCTTCTAGAGCCCTAACCCACGGGATTCCTCCAAGTGGGTTCTTGAAAAGGCCAGAGTTAGCTCTCCTGAAGTCCAGGGTTGCATTCCTACTTATTGCTCTGCTTCCTCCACACAGGATCCTGAACTCCACCATCTCAGGGTCACTGCAGACAAGGCTGCTCCCAACTTCCCCACCTCCAGCCAGTCTTTCTTTGTTAGTACAAGGTCCAGCATTACATCTTGCCTCGTTGACTCCTCCACCACCTGCATCAAAAAATTACCATCAGTACTCTGCACAAACCTCCTGGACCATGTCTGCCTAGCTGTCTTGTCTTTCCAGCAGATATCTGGGTGGTTGAAGTACCCCATGAGAAGTAGGGCCTGTGAACATGAGGCTACTTCCAGCTGTCTGTAGAAGGCCTCACCGACTTCCTCTTCCTGATCAGGTGGCCTGTAGTAAACACTCACAACAGTGCCACCCATGTTAGCCTGCCCCTTAATCCTCACCCATAAGTTCTTGACTTGTTCTTCATCCACCCCTAGGCAGAGCTCAACACATTCCAGTTTCTCTCTCACATAAAGAGCAACTCCACCACCTCACCCTGCTGGCCTGTCTTTCCTAAGTAGTACATAGCCATCCATGACAGCATTCCAGTCATGTGAGCTACCCCACCATGTCTCTGTAATTGCAATGAGATCATGGCCCTGCGACCACACACAGATCTCTAATTCTTTTTGTTTATTGCCCATGCTATGTGCATTGGTGTACAAACATTTCAGAGTGGTAAGTGACCTGCAGGTTTCCCAGGAGGGTTGCAAGAGGATCTACCATAGCCACAAACACCCTTGAGGTTGTTGGCCTTCTGGTTCTCATCTTAGGAGGCAGCTAAGGAACATTTGTCACTGCTCTGGTTGGCCTGTCTTATTCCCCAGTCGGATGCAACAGCCTGAGCATTGCTACTTTGGACCCAGCCCCTCGAGTCCTTCAGTTTAAAGCTTGCCTCACCAAGTTGGTCAGCCTGCTGCCAAGGATTCCCTTGCCTCTTCTAGACAAGTGGACCCCATCCCTCCTTAAAAGACTATAGTGATCAAAGAATGCCCCATTGTCATAGAAGCCAAAACCCTTACAACAGCACCAGCCACAAATCTCTGCCTCTAAGAAAATCTCAGTGGAAAGCTTTGATGAAAAATGGAAATGAACTTTCATGAGAATTTTGTTGAGATCTCGTTCCTTTTATTCAGATCAGCTCTAATTAAAACCAATAACTTCATCTTTAGTCAGAAGCTTTGAGCTGTCAGCAACGATGTCATAGGACTTGCTTAAGAACCCACTTCAATAAGTCAAGCAGCCTTGCTAAGCCCAGTTTTGAGATCTCAAGGTACTGTTTCATGGAGAAACATTTCCATGGACCCCTCAGAAGGTGAATAGGACACACAAATTGTTGCAAGGCAGGGATCTGAAATACATAGGCTTATTCACCTTATCAGCAGGAAAAACACAAATGAGGGGACACGTGCCACAGCAACTTTCTGACCAGCCAGAACTAGGCAAGGCATCTAACAAGCACCTCCCATCAAGGACTGTAACTTCTCCCTAGATCTAGCATCTTATTTTGTGCATATGTTGGAGTTGAGTGATTTCTAAACAGATTCTTAAAATATCCTCGTAGGAAGAGTACTGAAGTATAGCGCCCAACAGTGCCCTTTGGGACCATCCAGGAAGGAAGGAAAAGCACCTCAGGGCAACCATTTTCACATCTGCCATTTGCTAGGGTGGTTCAGCTGGGTGAACCAGATAAAGTTATGCCTGAAAGAATCACCGTTGAGTGGGTAATTTACCCATACTCTTATCAATAACCTCTTGCTGTAAAACTGAAAATGAGACACGCTTGGACAGCTGGCAAGATTGTCAGAGTTGTGACATCGATTCTGGAGCAACAGCAGCTCCACATCGTTGCTTCTGCCATTCACAAAACACCTTTTCCTAGCTGTTCTTCATAGAGCATTATTAACTACCTAAGTAACGTGGTGAATCAGCAGTGGCGTTCACCAGTCAGAAAGACAAAGGTCCAAGCTCACAGTGCCTTCCAAACGGTCCCAATAAGCCCAGAAACGTCAGTGACAGCTAATGACCAAAACCAAAGGAGTGATGACACTGGATGTGACTTCTGAGGTAGTTATATGTTAATGCTCCTTGCCATTATGAATGTAGTAACTGAAAATTACTAATTGCAGAGGTGAACTGTCAGATAATTTCAAAGGGTTTTTTCATCACAGAAGACCATGGTTTCTACAGAAAGACAGCTTTAGACACATGAAAATTTCTTTGCTGAAGGGGACTTCTGATTCAAAATAGAGAAGAAGATTCAAAACAGGGACAGGGGATGTTTTAAGAAAGCCAAAGAATGTTTCCCATGTATGTGAAATTGCAATCCCCTGAAAGATCATTCTAGAATAATTTCAAGACAGAAAACCTATTAAAAACCCCACATTTTTTATTTTTCACTAGTGGCTACAGTTTTGGGGGGCATAATAAAGTCATGAAGCATAAACAACAAAGTGAATAAGAAAAAAAAGATATCTTCTCTCTGCCTAAAAATTCAGGAAATTACAGTGAATCTTTAAAACAAAGACTACAAAAAGATGAAAAGGACTTCAGAACAGTTTCACACTGAATCCAGTCACAGTTTCACCTAGCTGTTAAGAAGAAAGGGATCATGAAAAGTGCTTTTTACAAATTTTTTGTGCTAGCATTTTTGAGCAAAAGCTGAAGCTGATGTTCAAAATATTTCTGAGAACAATCTGAAAAATAAACTGTAAAACCTTGAGAAGATCCCTTTTTATCCTTTATCATTTAAATTAGAAGGCATGTATATGTCCTAGGACTGGGAGAAGACAAATTATATATTTAATTATATAAGTGTGTGAAAATCAGAGTGGGTTAGGAGCTTCCTGGCAAAACATCATTTTTTCAGAAATGTTGACTCATCAAAACTGAAGTTAAGCAACTTTGGTTTAGTTACAAAGAAGGGGAAATGTTGGCAACTCTCCCAACTCAGAGAAGCTATAGAAAAAAATTGCTTGAAGATCTGATTCTATATTTTTTAATTGGAAACCATATTTTATTGTTAAAATAACTTTTTATTAGAGTTTTTAATTAGCATATATTACACAAAGTTCTTCAAATCGAAACTCTGTGTTATCAGAACTTCCCTGCTATCAATTTTGGCACAAGCTCATCTACAATCAGGTCTGTCTAGTTCAAGCTAGCATAGACACATGAGTTAAAAAGAGAATTTCAGAAAGAGGTCTGTGCCTTCGGAAGACAGTTTCCAAAAGCAAAGCATAATGAACAGATCTGACCACAGATAAGGTGAGACCCTGAACAGATTTTAGAGAAAAGAAAGCGTTTTTCAACCTAGAAAAATTTACCTGAATCTGAAATCCCATTTTCCAGCTCTGTCCAATCCCTCACTTCCAGCCTCATCCTCCACCTGCCTTGCTGCATGCTCACACATCCCCAAAACGTGTATCATGAGGAATGAGTCTGCACACAAACAGCTATGCTGAGCCACTGGTATCCAGGAACAGGGCATGTGTCTATGGGGGCTGCAGCCAGTGGGGACTTGGAGTCTACATGCGCCTTACACCACCCTTGATTATAAAACTACAGCAAACTCCCTCAGAAATCATGAGTACTGGCTATGAAAATGCATTTTAATACATCAGGCTAGAGACTAAGAAGAGCAGAAGGAAAAAAAACCTAAACCGGCATGAAGTATGCTTTGAAAAAATGAGTGAGTTACTTCATTCATTTTCTATGATTTCACAACTCTTTAAACAAAATATGAAGCGTATTCCAAATAAAGTGTTTCCCCTTTGGGACAGAATTGTTCATAAGCCGCACATTGATCTAAGTGAATCCACTTAGAAAGTGAGAAACACTTAGAAAGAACACTAAGAAAGTAGAAACTACTTAGAAGAAAATATCCTGCTTTGCAAGGGCAGTAGAAACTGGCCTTCACCATGAATTGCCACCATCACTAATGAAAGTGGCTAGCTGGATGGCTAACGAGACCTCTCATCAGGGAATGTTAATGGAGAGGAATCAACCTTATATGCAATAAGTGAACAATCAGGTAATGGAGTCAAGGAACCATATAGGCAAGGTGGAAAATAAATGCCAGGGACTTGAAAAATCTAATCAATGCCTGATTCAGCTAATTGAAGCCTGGCCACTGAAAATTAATGATTTGGAAAATTGCTCCCAGAACAGAAAAAAGCAAAGACTACTGGATCTCACATAAGAGACAGAAGGTTCAAATGTGAAAGCAGTTATCAGGAGATTAATACCTGCTACCCAGGGTACATAAAAGTTTGCTATCTCACCTTTCGCCACATTAAGTATATTGCTTCCCTGCTGCTTCTCCAAGCCGATGCAACCACCAGGTCTCTGAAGTCCATTAGTTTGGATATTTCTTTTTTTTTAAACTGTAAGAATAAAGGGAGCACTAATGCTGAAAAAAGCAGTAACGTTCTAATTACTCCAGAATGTCTTCCTTTTCAACTTCATTGAAAACAAAGGGCCTGTGTTCAAATTGGAAAACATAAAGTAGAGATGCTAAAAATAGCTACAGCATGAAATGCAAAATACACTTTAGCATGTGCTTAGGTACAATTGTTCCAATCCTAACCATCACAGTTTTCAGCTAAAGACTCCTTTAAAAACCCTTATTGAACCAGGGGGATTTTTTTTTTATTTTTTTTTAACCTATCTATGGATTCCTGGATCTCCATTGACTACTCCTGGGATCTGCAAGTGGTCGTTTTAAAAAAACCCAAGCCTAGTATCAGAACACTTGCACTTACCACACAGGAGCCTGCACCTGTACAAGAAATTTCTCAAGGTACTACAAATCAAAAAAGGTTGAAAACCATTAGGCTAGCAGACCTTTGGCACAGAGAACTCCCTGAGCCTGTGGGTGGGCAGACAGGCAGCCTGAGTTCAGCTCCAGGCACTAGTAATTCAGGCACTTCACTGAGCAATGAGAAGCAATATTCAGGTTTTTAAAACCATCAAGATGCAAAAATAGTTAAAAATGTACCTTTCAATATGCAACGTTTTTCTTAGGCCAAGAGATCCCAAACCAAATTCTTGTGGTTTCCATGGAGTTCTGCTAAGCCATGAAAAGTAGATGGTGGACAGTCCACAGGAGCATATCAAGCAGTACTATAATTCATCTATTAAAAGCGTGATGAGAAGAAAGTGCATGCTTTTATTAGTAGTCATTTCATTCTTAAATTTATTCTGAATTTTTCTGATTATATCATCTGCACCTCATTACCCGTTTGAGATGTTCTCCTCATTGCATTCACATATTTTAAAGCCATCCATGACAAAACTGAAGGTGTGACAGTAGTCCTTTGACATAAAATGATTTAAGCATCACCACTTTAAAGCAACAGTGATTTTAGCCTGCCATTGTGGCAACTTTGCTGCCAGCTTTGTTAGCACCTCCTGAAGTTTGTCCACGTTTATTTGACCCTAATTAAATTATTTTTGAGCATATTATAATTTAATACCTCATCGGTCTTCCATCTCCAAATGTCTAATAAATAGACCAACTTCCATCCGTATGTGGGAACCTGAGATACTCCAAAGGTTATTTTTTCCCCTGAGGAAAATGAACCAATTTTTTTCTGCTTTGTACTCTTATCCACACAGGATGTTACTTTCTCAGAGTATTACTTTGCTCAAAACATGAAAGATACTAAAGTGTTACTATGCCTAACTCAGACATGCCCTGATGTCTAATGGCATACTTGCATGCAATTAATATGCAGCTAAAGAAATTCCCAAAGCTTGCTGAATGTGACACTGCTAAGCAAGTCAGCAGTGAAACAGAGGAAATGGGTGGGGTTTAGGCATCAATTCAGCTGAGACAGGCATTCTGCCAGGGACTGTAAATCCTATCAGAACAAAGGGAACGAAAAATTCACTCCTTGGGATCTTGGAAATCTACAAATTTAAACAGCTATTTTGAATACAGAGAATGTAAGATCAAATCTGTCTTCTGCACCGATTCAGAAGGAAGACTTGAATCTCAGAGTTCTACCTCCTCTCACTACCTTTTTAGGGAAACCTACATGCTTTTGTTTCCTTAGCTGTCACTTTAAGAAGTAGCAGTGATTATGTACACAAATACACTTTATCAACTGGTTTTCATTCATGTACTGCATCATTTATACATTTAGTGAGGTGCAATATTCCTTTACAGAATTTGTGCAATTTCCTTCCCTACCATATCATCAAACTGTATTTCTCAGATTTTTTATAACTGTATTTTTAATCATCTTGTCAGTTAAGTCACCAAGAGCTGAAGTAAGCCTTACAGGTCTGTAATTCTTCAGGTTATTTTGGGGCCTTTTTATAAAAATAAGTACAATATTTGCTATCTTCCAATATAATTGCTGACTTAAATAAGACAATGTGTACTTTAATTAGCAGCCATTTTGCTCTTAAGTTCATTAACATGCCTATTTACGCTCCGTCCAGCTTGTTGCTCTCCTGGGCTCATTAATTTGCTACCTTTGGACCCTTCAGCAATTTGGACGGTCACCTTCCTGGCCGGGTAGAAAGAACTTCCAGGTCTCCGTTCCATTAAAGATTAAATTCCTTGACCTGCCAGTTGTCAGAATGCCATATCTTGAAAGGAGAGCTTTCCTTCAGGATCTGCCTTGACTTAATTTGTCAGCTACCACTACTCTCTTGTTTGGGGCAATGTTTGTCGTGGAAATAGAAACCATACATAGAAATTGTGTGGATAATCCTTCTCACTTGCAGCAACTTCTGCCACGTCCCTACCATTTTTTGAATGAAGACTGCTGCAGTGACTCTAGACTGAAAACAAAGCAGCAGCGAGAACTAAATCAGCCTTCCCTCCATAGCGGGCAAAGTACTGTACTCTGCAGAAGCAGAGCTCAAAGGTTACCGGAGTAGCCCCGGAAAAGCTCTCCCCTCTGTTTGCATCTCTCTGTTTGCATTCTTCATTTCCCCTAAGTTACTGCCCTGAATCAGAATACCTTAATTACCAGTGCATCACATTTCTCTTATTTATCTGTCCAACCTTTACTGTTGATTTAGGAGGACACCAGCTCAAAAGCCAACTAAATGTACTGCTGCAAAATAACTAAGAAAAGTATTGTATGCTGAGCTGCTATCAACTCCTTCTTCTTACAGACTGTGAAATCCTCTTTTCCATTCTGCCAAGCGCTATTGCACAAGAAACCCTTTCCTGAAAATATTGGTTATTTCAAGCAGATCAAATAGATCTACTTCACTGTGTAACACTCCTATGGAAAACTATCGGCTTTACTTCCTAAGTATGGTAGCCTTCCCCAACTGGTGTAAACTACTGAATTTAATCAAGAAAGGCCCTCTTCCAAATCAAGTTCCACATCAACCAACTCTTCAGAAAGACAAGCATCATTCCCCATTGCCATTGCAAGCTTTATTACAAAAGGTTATTTATTACAAAAGGACCAAAGGATTCTCACCCTGTTACTACTATATTATACATTTGCTTTCATAAAATCTTCACTCTTAAATATTACTGGAATATTCTCCATATCAAGAATCAAGTTCTTAAGTGTTCACAAACAGAAAGTATAAAAGAGCAGTGGACATGACTGAACAAAAATTTCCTGTTGAATTCAAATGAGTGCATACAATTTTTTTTTTTTTTCCCCACAATTCAGTCAACTCTAGTCGGATTTAACTCTGATTTAGCAATGTACAGCAGTATGTATATTGTGCAGGTACTTTCTGGGTGCAGCACAGTAAGATGTTTACATGGAATTTAAAAAAAAAACTTTAAAAACTGGAAAACGCGTACCATCTGAAAAAAAGCTGAGCTAATTATTTCTGTACGCTACAATCAAAAATAAAACACTATATTTGAATTAGACGGTGAATGCACGCATAAATGCTATGTTACATCATAAAAGGAAGCTTTTGTTGGATTACAATTAATTTCATATAGTCTTTATCCACAACTACATCGAGCGAAGTGGACAAGAGTAAGCTGCAGCTGGAGATCAGATTTCCAAAAAAAGTGCACTGAAAAACATAACTTTATTATATATCTGCACTTTTATTCCATGCAACAATTGCAAGATGCCACTCATGAAATGCCATCTCTGAGCTGGCTGATAAGATCATTTTCTTATCTCTTTTTTAGCTCTTGTCATTCTCCCTTGCCATACCAGTCACAAAAAAATAGGCCAAGAGGAGGTGGGGATAAGTAACATTTAATAAATCTACTAAAAAAAGGCAAGTGTGTGTGTATATATATCTGTTAGAAGCTTATACATCTGACTACATTTTTTGCCTATCTTCGCCAGACATGCAAAAAACAATATTCATGTTTATCTGCAAACAAGTGAATAGCTAAAATGAGCCAGCTTCGCATATGTTAGCAGCCTTATCAGGGTCCAGTGAGTTCAGCTTTGAGGGAGGGTCATATTTTCATGTGCTGGGACACAATGGAAACTTGATGCTTCTGATAAGAGTTTCAGGGATCTACTGGAACCTACACAGGAACTAAAACATAAATATTAAATAATTACTTAGACCGTGTTCCACCTGAATCAGTAAAAGATAAGTTTTGTAGTCTGAATTAATCTTCTCTCAACAAAGAAGAGACTCTCTGATTCTCTTAACAATTTCATGGTGTATCCCAATGTTACCACAAGCCTTGAGAGATAAGGGTTTTCCTCTGTTAAGAAAATCAAGTTATTAAATTGTTCAAAGATGACTCTACCAGAAATGTATTCAAATCTTCTTTATTAATTACCATAGGAATTTAGTTTGAGAGTCACATATAAAATTTTGTTCAGTTTTCACAGATAAAATATATTATGTACAAAAATTCCTAGGATTTTAATTTAGTAAAACCCCAATAGTACTTACCCGAGCAAGTTATTCTCTGTACAGAGAAGAGCTCTGCAGGACTGATTCATTCTTTTACAGTGCATTAGTTTAATCACCTAGGAGATTTCTAACAGATGATGAAATCTAAACAGGAGCAGGAACTTCAGTTATCTTTGGATGAACGTATTTAGTTTCACATTCTATCCTAGCACCAAGCAAAGTAAAACAGTCTAAATACACTACAGTTTCATCCACACAATTTCTTTAACTTTTGTTGGATTTAAAAAGGCAGAACTAGATACTGTTTATTAATGCTGCAGTTAAGTTCAGGTTTTCCTATTAATAATTGTCTTGAAATAGAAGCCTATATAATTTTTTTTCTTTTACTGTTTTTTGACGTACAGTAATTGCAATAACATAGTAAAATTTGTTTAGAGTAGACAAGTGAGTCAAAGTAACAATTACAACAAATTGTAGAGCAACCTTCTATTATACTCTATACCTTTTTTTATTAATAATTTGTTGTATTATACAGTCTCCCAATTATCAAGGAATAATCCAGGGAGACTCTTAAGATATAGTGACAGATTGTTAACAGCTCAAACAAAAGTGAACTCTAATGAGCAGACAAAATCAACAAACAAAAGGACAATATCTTATTTTCCCTATTCAAAGAACATTCTTTCCTGGTAAGAAGATACTGGATGAGGCCCAAAGTGTACAAAAATAAAAACAGAGTTGATGATAATAAGATAGGTATGATAATCTGTGTTCAATGCTACCTTGTCTATTCCCACTTTCTCAATGACTCTAGCACACACAAATGTATTTTGCTCTATAAAATCCCGTATTTTAATAAATCATGCCAATGTTTTTGTAAAAAATTACCCTTCTAAGTTAGTTTTTCATTCCCTTATTTTCTTCCCTTGTGTTTCTTCTTTGTACTTGTAGAATTGTTCATAACCAAAGATGTCAGTGGTTAACATTATATACCATGCACTAAGTTTAAGACCTGCGTGTAGAAATACGTAACTAGGTGCTAACATTCAGGAGTACACCAAGGGGAGCTAACATGCAACCAAATCCGACTTATGAAGAAGTTTTGTGGTATAAAGCTCAGGAAGTTCTTGACCCATAGTGGAAGTATGTAGCAGCAAATCTGTATCTCCTACACCTTCCTCCCCATTCCACATCATGCTGATGGTGTTGAAAGAGTCCTCCCACCTACACATCAGATGTCTGTGTCATGAAGGGAGCATGGTTTTCACTGGAGTGAGGGTCTTCCCTGCACAGATGCCGGGAGATGAGGAAAATGCTTTCCTACCTGGCTGCATGAAATGACTTGTGAAGGAGATCTGAACGCAGAGAAAGTAGGAATTAGGCTAACATGTGGAAGACAGACATAAATTTTGTTGCCTTAATTCCCAGGATCAGTATATTCTGATTTATCACTCTCAACAACTTTGTTAATTTGAATCCAATATTGCTTTTCATTGTTGACAAGGAAAGCTTTGCCATCAACTTGTTATGCAAATCAACCTGTAACTATTAGTTACAAGGTTAGATCAGTTCGTTCCCCTCATAAAATCAAATGATCTATGCATGCAAAATACAAGCAGGTCTGACCTACTCTATCCTGTTGATCTCTGTACATTTAAACAACAGCTGTGCATGGAAAAGTCGGAATTAAGGACATAACTAATATAGTAACGAATCAATGCAATATTTATTAAGGTAGTCCGTGAGAAAAACAGGAAAGTCATGACTCTGTTTCAGGATATACAGTTCTCAGAAATGTCTTGCAAGGTGACTGAAAAAAATGGAACATGCACACAGGAATAAGAACACCCTGTAAAAAGGAAAGGAAGAGCATATACTGCCACACATAACATAACAGACACATTTCTAGTAAATAAATCTCCATCTGGAGTTCCAGGTTTAGGAACCGGATACTGAACTTTGGAAGAATAAATTACATTTACTTTGAAATATTTTCATAGGCAATTTTCACACTGATATAAGAATTATGTAAACAGCTGCTAAAATAAATCACTGGTATTTAGATTGCAAGCTGTCTGGACTAGACACTGTCTTTAACTTTATGGTTGCAGAGCACCCCGTGACACACACCCTGTCACACGGCCCATCTTGTTATCTGTTTCACCGCAGCACTCAGTGGAAATGGGGATCTTAGTGCATAGGTCCTTAAAATGCTCACATACATTTTAAGAAATTAGACCTGTCAGGAGACCTTGCACACTAATTAAGCCTAGCAAAGTGCAAGAGAAATTAAGATTCCCATTGTACAGTCAGAGAACTAATGCTCCAGAGGCTAGTTAAATAATTAAGTCAAGGGTTCCTTGACCCGTGTCACAAAACCATTTATCCAACCAGAAATCCAGATAGGCTTTTGTGTTGTGATTCTCAGTACAAATTGTCATGGGGAACAAAAGATACACTACTTCAGTGCATCTGTATACAGTTTCTCTTTCAGCTGAAAAAAGTAATATTCAAAGATTACCACCAGGAAATGAATGCTGGGGCTGACCAGACTTAGGTTCACAAGATACCTGTGTGCCTCTCTAGGTTTCTAAGCCCAACATTTAAGGCACCATTTGAACACTAAATGTTTAAAACATCCCCTTCTGCCACTGCTAAAGTCAACAAGGTGCTGTTGAGTAGATGCACAACCATCTAAATTGTGACCAACCATTACTTCATCCCAAAAAAAATCACAAAGGCACTGTACTTCCATCTCCCTCTCAGGAGCCCACATCAGTAAACAACAGCGCATGAAGAACAATTCTGGATGCTCCTCTTCTTAACAGCTATGGAAGTCCTCTCTGCTTCAGAGATTTAATTCAACTGTTACATGACTATCATAATTTCCAAACAAGGAGATCACATCTCCACTCTTCTCGCTAGGGCTTTTTCATTTTGTAAAAAATGTGTAAATATTTCTGAGTAGAAACTGGAATGCCACATCTCCCATGCCCCCACGTGAAAAAAATTAATTATTGGGCTCCCGGTGTTTGGGCTCTCACTTCAAGCATGCCACTGAGGATGAATGAAACAGGACAGTCACAGAGGGATGTACTTTAACAGCCCCATTTACATCTAAGTGCCATGTCGAGAGAACTGGGCATCTGACAGGCTCTAAAGGATGACTTAAAGGACTGAAATGAGGCTTAAGGCAGAGACCTGCCTACAGAGAACCGATAGGAAACACCAATCACAGGGACTTTGGTGGAATTCACACAATCTGAATATGACCTGTAGTCTTTCGGTACCATCTAGCATCTTAGAAGGCGTGCCTGTATCATGTAATGAACCCAAACTAGCTAGTACCTCCACTGAGAGCTGTATTGCACTACATGGGTATGTCAGCTCAGGTCCCAAGACAGTGCAATCAAATTAGTATAGAACATGGATCTAGTTAATAAGTCCTGCCCTTCAGCAGGCAAATACAATATCATATTAGCAGTGTTACACTTTGGGTATAAGACATTAATAGGGTTACACTATCTGGGCATCTCTGCATCACATCCCATTCTGAAATGCACGTGCTAACTCTTATCTGGCTTGGGGTTTTTTTTCCTTTTTTTAATTTAATACCTCTGGCACTCCAGCAAACACTCCCATCCCAGTGTCCACAGAACACTTTAAGAGCAAACACACTTTATTTTAAAAACTTGGGGCCTGACTTTAGGAAATTGTCTCAATCCAGATACACTTTGCTGAGTGCAAATTCAAAGCTTGGAGCAAGGCCCATCGGGTAATGAACCTCAGGGGCTATTAATCCACAACCTACAATTTGTAAATGTGCAGGATACTGACTCAGTAGAAAAAATAATTTTAAACATCTGTGGTATTCTTTCGATTCCAGATTAATTACACTGCTCAGATTGTAACGTTAGCCAGAAATTTCAAGTCTCTCTACTGCTATGTTGAGAATGCTCAAATTTTCCTTTGTGTTTATCACTGCTCTGCTACAGTAGGAGGCTTCCTGCCCAACACAAGCTTATGTTCAGTTCTGTGTCCTACATTTATTTCACAGCTCACCTTGCCTGCCTTTTCTTTCTTTCTTTGTCTGAAGTCCTTCTGAAAGTCTTTGTTACACAGCATTAATTATTATTATTATTACTTTTAAGACAAAGGCTGTGTACATACCCCCACATCACTCCATCAAAATGGTGATATAAATGAAAATCTAAACAGGCTGTTTAATCCTTTTGAGAAGCTAATAATTATTTTCAATCAGCAAAGACTATTCTGCCATTTCAAAGAATGATTAATGAGAGCAAATGTGTTTGTAATTTATTAGCAGCAGCTTGAGGGGGGGAACAACTTAGGAATGGCAGCCATAGCATCAACATCTGACAATGTGAAGGCACTTCTGCTCCATATTATAAAGTCAAACATGAGGCTGCCTCTTTGTTGATTTATACTCTGCACAGTGATACCAAGTGCCTGGGTTTTACTCATGAATGGCTTTGCAGTTATTTTTTGTAGAATTGTCATGGAGGAAAGAAATCCACGAGCATGTACCTCTTCCACAACACTCACTCAGCCATCAGTATTCATCAACGTATGCTGCTCTAAGAACAGAAGTATATCACAATAAAACAGGAGGGAAAAGGCAAACAAGCTGAAGGAAAGCAGAGGACTGACTGGATTGAGATAGGAGGAGCATTAAACCCCTCTATCATAACACCTGATGAAATAACTTTATGGCTCACACACCACACAGTGTCTGAGAACTCTGAAGACTTGAATATGTAATTTCATTTCCACACCACACTTGCATGAAGAGAATATGTCCATGACACAAACAGGATACTGAGGCATGGCAGGGCTGAAAATTCCTTAAATCGCATTATGTTCTTATCTGTTCACTTAGTTGCCTAAATACTTCTAAAGTTTGACAATACTTCTGAATTTTGACTCGTAAGGTTAGACTCCCCCCAGAGAGGACTGACAATTAAATGGGACTTCATGTGCCTAGACAACCCACCTGACAGCAGCCAGGCTCAGCTGTCATTTTGTCTTGAAAGTGCCTTGCTTCTCCAGCACAGAGCTTTCCCCCAGTCTAGGGAAAGCAATGAAACCTAGAAACTAGAAAGGCAATTCCTATGTCTAAATCACCTAAGCATTGCATTTCCCAAACAAATTAATATGTGCAGTATTTCCAAAGGTACAAAAGTCCAGCCTAAGGTATTGCACACATATTCTACTTGTTACAAGGGCAGTGGGGTGTCTGCAATATGGACAAACACAGAAAAGCTTCAAAATCCAAAACAATAACATTTTTGCATGCAAAATGTATCCCTTCCAAACAACTGACAGGACCAAGCTGGAACTGGCTGGAGCCCCTATCCCTCGCCTCCATCCCAAGAGGGTGTTTCTTTGACAGCTGGGATCAGTAGCAGCACCATCTGCCCCTTCTTTTGAAGTTGTGTCACTATGCAGAAAGAAAAGCAAAACTGAAAGAACCAGAAGGAAAAATTAAGCACAGCATCACAGCATCTCTTTTCTCCCTTCTTGTAGTCCCGGAATCTTGCCTTCTCACTGTAGTTTATTTTGTATTAAGGTAGAGGGATGAGAGGGAAACCAGCCATGACCTATTTCATAAATAATCAATTATTCCCATCAATTTAGCACTTGAGGGACCCCATCTGGAGCATTGTGCGTAGTTAGGGCTCCCCAGGACAAAACAGACTTTTACAAACTGAAAAGTCCAAATAGGTGGGTGAAGCACATGACATATGATGAGAAGCTGAGGAAACTGCATTTGTTCAACCCAGAAAAAAGGCTAAAGAAGAGTCTAGTTTCTATTTTCAGCTTCCTAAAGGGGGCAGAAGAGCCAGAGAGAAGACAGACAGCTTCTTCTCAGCAGCGCACAGCAGAAGGACAAGAGGCAATCCTCAAAACTTACAGCACAGGAGATTCCAATTACATATGAAGGGGGAAAAAATTCATAAGAAGGCTGGTCAAGCAAAGGAACACACTCACAAAGAGGTTATAAAACTTCCATCCATGGTAATATTCAAAGTTTTCCTGAACAACACCTGAGCAATTTGACCAAATGTTAGCACTGCTTTGCGCAGGGGCAGGTTGACCAGATGACATCCAAAGATCCCTCTAACCTAGCCCGTTCTGTGATTCTGCTCAGACCTTCTTGTAACATGATCAATAGGAAAATGCAAGTTTGAACTGATGCAAGGGTAAGAAGGATATGACATACAGGTTGACCTCCAGTGCCCAACTCTACATCCGCATTTTGAGGAAGTAATGCCTTAGCTGGTGAGATGTGTTTTCCAACTTCAGCAACAGTTCCTGCACAAAGAAGAAATGAATAAAATATCATAAAAGTTTTCTGAGCAATCAGAAAAAATTAAGATAAATCATTCCAAAGAAATTCACCTTGCAAACCTAGCAGTTTCTGTTGAAGGCAGACATAACTCATGTAGGCACTGAATCTGGCAGCATTACAGGGATAATATTTTTCTAAGGATGAACTAGTCTTGTAGCATTTTGCCTGTATGTTAGACACAGATACGCTTCCTTCATCAACTATCAACTGGCATGCATAGCTTCTTTTTCCACCTCATTCTTACTTAACCAATCTATTTACAGTAAACAAGACAAGCAAAAACCTTTGGGGGGATTTTTGTATGGCACATTATGAATCACATTTTTTGGCCCGTTTTTTTACATCACAGGGTACTGGCCACAGCTGGAAGCAGAACACAGTCCTCCTCAGATCAATGGTCTGCTCTGATACGACAAATTCTGTGTTTTCATTCTGTTCCCTTTGATGTCTCTCTCTCTCTTCTCAAGCCTCATCTTGTTTTTATTCTATATATTGTATTTGGCTGAATTAGACTACAAAGTCTTGCAGAAGACATTGGTTTGAACAAGACTTCAAAAAATGGCTTAGTACATCTGGATACCTCAAGTTGAGTGACACTTTAATATAACTGGATTTTTATAAAATGATGGACACCTGCTCTTTGAAAATCAGGCTCCTCTTAAGTTGTATGAAGATAAGCAGAAGTGACGCACCTGAAACTAATAGACACTTCTGAAAAATCCTGTGTCTTTACCATGATTGATAGAGAACTGTGTGCATTTACAGCATCCTTTTAAGAAAGAGCTGATGTCTGGCTCAAGGGTAACAGCATCACTGGTTTCATATGCAACTACCTCTCATAGTACACCACTATATTAATCTATTCTGAATAAATGAGAAGAGTGTTAAATTTTTCATGAACAGTGTTTCCACCTGTCTCAAGATAATGAAAGAACATAAAGATGTTCTTAGAACTTTACAGAAAGCAAGAGTAATTAGACACTATCGGCACCTATAAACTTGGGCTGATCGCACCACCACATTTTGTGCAGAAAGGGGAAATTTTCTTTTATGGATCTATTCTTTCTAAAAGAAAATAATTCCTTGCTGTTATATGGCTCAGGGGAGCAGCACAAGGGAAAATACAGCTCTGTTCCACAGATCATTCTGTAGTCCCACTGTTCTGTAAGAATACTAGGGTCTTATGGGCAAGGGATGAGACCTACAAAATCCGTACATGGGCTCACACTCACCTCCCACCTAAGAGAAAGCCTCTGCCACAAAAGAAAGTGCCCAGGTCTTGAACGTTCAAGAAATTACCACTTGAATTTCTCTGTCTTATAATATGAAGATCTGGAGTGTTTTCCTTACCTCATTGCTGATACGTTGGCAGGGGAATGACAAACAATATTGAGGCAGGAGTCTCGTGCCCACCTTGGCAAAAGCAGACCATCCTTTGACAAGTCTCTTGTTCTGCCTTATCATTCAAAACAGCTTGTGTGCATTACGGATGAAAAGGTATCTCTTTACTAATAGACAAAGTATAGCACCCAGCACATGACAGGACACTTGCACGCTTCTCACATCAAGTCAAAACGGTGTCAAATGTCTTTTGTCTGTATTTGAAATGCAACTTCCTCCCCCAAGAACATACGTGTGAGCAACAATCATGTAACTCACACCAGATCGTGACACTAGGCTAGTCCAACTTATGTTTATGAGGCAGGATGAGCGTTCACCGTCCTGCTGCCTAATGAAATCAAATACGTGAATAAATCCAACACTAATGAAGTATACTATTTGACAAAGTATGGATTATAAAAAGACAGTGCTTCCAATTAACCAAGTTGTGAAAAAATAACTACCTTGTAGGTCTGCAGGTGTCCTGGAGCTGCTTAACTGCTCCTGCAGAACCACTGAATTTTGAGGACCTGATGGTAGCACCAGCACTGTTCATGATCATGTGGCTCTCTGGCTGCTGGACAGGCCAGACAGAACTCCTCAGATGTGAAGTAAAAGCAAAGATTCGACTCTACACACTCAAAATGTTTAGCTGGAACTACAGTGCAATGTTTTAATGGTAAGCAAATAAAGATATTAGAGGACATACTGAATTTGGTTCTACGTATCACTCAGAGCAGATTTATCCTGATTTTTAAGAATGCAAGAAGGAACACAAACCAGCTTACTGAAGAGTTGAAAATTATGTTATCAGAAAAGAAAAATTAGCTATAAAAAGTGAAGAGGCAGTGAAACAGAGGCAAGAGGATGAAATGACAACTGGTCTCAGTGAGTTATGTAGGGCATGTATAAGAAGAATCACTGAAAGAGAATGTGTAAAGGGTATGGCAGTGCAAAATAATGTGATGTAGGAATACTTAAAACTGAACTAGTGGAGATCTTGACAGAGGACATAAGAATGTCTGAGGTTCTGAAATAGGTTTTTAGAAAGGCCAGCACTAAAATAAGTAGATAATTAACATGTCCTAAAATATGGTTTAAGCATATCAGAGAACAAGAGATAAAGATGGTGGTATAGCACCTGCCACCATCAGGCTCAAAGAATACAGACATTAGTGAATATAAATGAAAAACAGCTTGGAATACTGTTGGTCCTAAATGGCTGACACCTGACAGTATTCAATGATCAAGAAAACAAGTTAGCACAAATGAGAAACATACGCTATCACAAGGTGTGTATCAGAGTGTTAAAGAATGACTCCTATTTTTGCCTTACCTTTAAAAAAAACAACAATGAAACTGTGAAAATGAGAAACATCAAGGAGACAGAGGGGAGATAAATCTTTGACTGTTGTCAATAGACATTAAAGTCTTTTTCTCTCTCTTTTTTTTTCATTAGTATAGTTGTACAGTGGTTACACACTGACAAAAATCCCTCATGTTTCAGCATTCAGACTGTAAATATGGCAATCCAAGATAGTCCTAGAAAGAAAAGTTATGCACATGTTTTATTTGATTCAAAATGAAGTACTCTGCACATGAATCAACTGTTCTAATAAATGAGGAATCAGACAAACCATAAAGTAATTTCTTTATCGAGAAAAACTGCTTTTCTGGATATTTATTGTAAAGACTGCTCTGAGTAGAACTGAATTCAACATATATTTCATAGACACTTGAGTTTGACCACATAATTCAGCACAATTTGTATTATATAAGACAACTGTGGCAACACTACCTAATGTAGATGTACTACCTCAGTAAAAAAGCAACTATTATTAGTATGGTTTACTCTGAGGGTTAACTGTCTAGCTCAGTGCAGAACTAGAAGTCCACACTGCAGATTAAATAAGACTGCAAATACATCAGTTCAAAACTCACTGCAAACAGAGCCTCAGTCAGTCCAAGATAAAACTGTGGAGTCTTCCACAAAGGCAGAAGTGATAGGCAGGTTTATAAATAAAACAAAGACACATTGTTTTACAAAAATATACGATGCCAACTTGAAGGAAGGGGGGAAATCAAACTGCTACACGAAGAGACTAGTGATGTACACTGCTGTCTTCCTAAAGCTTTTGTCAAACTACACTTTTCTTAAACTTTAGACAAGACACATTATCTTTAAGACACACTAAATAGACTGTCTTAAAGCTGCAGGGGGAGCCTAGGCTCTACCAGGTTAGCATGGGTTAAAGTTGGTTGCACATGCTAACATGACACCTTTAAGTCTTTGTCTAGACAGAGCATTAGAATAGATAACTTGTTTGTAGGATGTAAGTATACAGAATTAGATAACAAACTGCTCCAATAGGCGTAAACAAAAAGTCAATGTGCTGACAATGGATTGCAGAAGACAGAAGTAACAAGTTGGGTTCCTTGGGGATGCCTGTCTAGCTCTCTGTTGTTCATTAATGACCTTGAAAGGTGCTGTCTGTATGTGATCAAAAATATGTGGTAACTGGAAATATCACAAGTGCTTCATATACTTACAGAATGTGCCATACTACAAAATAGCATTCAAGCTCCTGCATTGACAAAGGTAATTCCCTCATGCAATGCATTAGAAGGACTTCTGGGAGCACGTCCCCTGCACCATTAGCCTGTATTAATCTCAGCTGCTTTGCACATTCTTCTCCAGCGCTCAGTGGGAATACACAACCAATCTACCTAAGCATCTGTGGGAGCCAACTTATCTAAACATCTCTGGGAAAACCTAAGGGAATGTACAAGATGCTGGAAGAACAGAGGCACTTGAGGGTGACCCTGACCTGCAGGGAAGTTGCATTTATAGATTTCATCTTCAGCTTTTCTCACCAGACACCTTTCAATGTACCAAAGGGGATGGATTCCTAAATTAGGTTAGCTAACCTCACCTTGCCAATCCAAGCTTCCAGTCAAGGAAGCCTAAGTGTGAACGTTTTCTTTCCTGACAGCTTTAACGGGCAGAGCTGTTCAGTGAAAAGTTGTTCTATGGCAATAAACATATTCTGGCAATATCATATCAATCAGTGCCTGATTTGCATACAAAGGACAGTTTATCCATACAAAAACACATAGATGTTTTCAATTGTGAACTCCATCACCTTGCTACTCAAATTTCTAAATGTGTGATGTTTCAATTAAGGCAACTTCTAAACTCTGCCGGTCATGTCTCAGGCAGAGAATGAAACCAACCAACAAGTCTGGCATCAGGGAGATATTTTCCCTGCACAAGGGCCCTGTACTAATAGTGCAGCAAAAGGTAAACCATGCTTAGTCCATTTCCTTTGATCCCAGAATTGCAATTTTCCCTTTACTAAAACTTTTGGGGTTTAGTCTTATATCTCCTGGATTTTTCCATGTTTCTCTATAACTCACCAGTTGGGTCCTGAGTAGTTTAACCCCTTCAAAACACATCACAACAACATATTCCCCAGGCTTTCAAATCATGGTCTGTCACTCTTGTGTAATGTACCAGAGTGGTGTTGCTGAAGTCATGGCACAATATAGGGTGCTTACCTGTTAGTTCAGTGTCCTTATGTCCAGTTGAAACAACACATGAGAGGAGACATAAATATATAGTGGAAGGTGATAGTCAGATTCACATCTTTTGTCCCTGAAAAAAAAAAAATATATATATACCTATATTATGAATGGATAAGTACACAGGTACTTTCTCACCAGGTAAAAACTGCTTGTAGGATTCTCTGTGGTTATAAGAGGGGCAGGAAGCCCCAGAAAATTGTTAAAATACAAAGGGAGTTTCCCCATAACGGTCCATGCTTGATATCCAGCTTATTAATTGCAGCATGTTTTATTTGACTGTACCTCTCCCTGCTTCTAAAAATAGGACTGTCAAAAGGCATCGCAGTATCAGCCAGTTCCTCTCTGCAAGTTAATCTATTATACAAGAAAAGGACTTTACAAATGGCTACATTAAAGACATCTAATGAAGTAAAAGCAGCTGTTTTAAAACATATTCAAACAAAACCTAGTCAATGAGATTTGGCCTCTGAATTTCATGTTGTACTATTAGGTATGTAGAAATTGAGCTTTTCAGGGGAATGAATTCTTTAAATTAAGTGAAAAGTCAGGCTATTTGAGCACCTCATTATACTCTGTATTGAAGATCTTTCTCATCCATATTATCCTATTAAGGATTTCAGTGATACTCACAACTGTATTCACTGGTATAATAAAAGGACACACACAGCACTCAAACCAGTGCTTTTGATACTTCTGTCCTTATTCAAGCTCAGTTCCTATTTATCTCAACAGAAATTTTGTTACAGGATATGGAATTAAGCCATGTGTTTTTAACCCAACAATATATTATATCCTGTAAAAATGTAATTTTCTGGGCCTTACAAAATATCAAAGCTTCAGATCATTATTAATTACTTATGCATGCATATTATTCCTCCTTCCTACTGACAGATCCTCTTTGAAGCAGAATGGGTGCATTTCCTTCAGGCTATTCTGCCTTAAAAGGGTCAGCTTGAAAACCACATTTTTGTTACGCCTATCAAATGTGGTATCCACAACAGTAAAAATAACACTTAAGGCTACTGCAACTGAAAAAAAACCAACAGAGAAATATATATCTGTATCTCTGACATTCGATTATATGCCCATCCTAAATAGGCTGGTACAGGCATGTTTTGCATGTGCAAGCTCTAATTTCTCTCTTACTCAATGATCTCATTCATTTCATCAGGGAATTAAAAACTTCAATTTAATAATTCAGAGTATATTAGTTAAGTGCACTTCACCAGAAAGTGCGTATTTCTGACCAGAAAGTTTTAAGGAGGGTCCCTTTAAGTAGTTCAGAACCAAAAAGCATTAAGTCAGGCGGCCCTGGGTAGATTTTACACTGAAATATTAGTGATAAAATGTGGGCATATATATTCCATTCCCAGCCATGAAAGGGATGCCCATTGCATCTAATAGAAAATTTAATGCTTAGGAAATCATGGCTTTCATGTAAGGGCACAATCCCACTTTAATTACAGTCAATTTGAAATCTGATATTAATATCAGTGGGAGTAAGTACAAACCTTTATTTTTTCAGGAATCGGATTTAATACTTTGTGCTTCAGCTAGCAACTCTGATTCCAATCTATCACAAACTACAACAGTAACTTTGTTAAACCCAGAAAATCAAATTAACAATGGCTAAAACACATATTTGTTTGTGTTGCAGAAGTAATCGATAATTCCTGGAATACATATTCAAAAGTAGCGTTGTCATGATGCATAGAAAGTAAACAGATGGATACATATAATGGGCACTTTTTAAACTATGAGATATGACATCAATTAATCCGCTTTTGTTTAATTTAGCTCTATGATCCCTTTCCATAACATTCTGCTTTCTCTTTCATATTTCTCCCAGTTCTTTTTCCTCCCATTCCCACCCTGTTCTCACTCATCATGATGTTCCCTCCCCAGCATCCCCTCTGTTCACCCTGTCCTGCCTCCTGTGCACTGAGCATCAACAGTGCCACCCCAGTACACCAAACAATACAGCTCATCCTTCAGCCACAGCGTCCAGAGCCTTTTATTCACTGCTGCTTTGCTTCCGTACACCGCAAAGAAGTGTGTGGGTCCAAGCACCAATTTGGTTGTCTGCATACTAAATTGCAGAATGTAAACAACCTTCCATAACTTCTTGGCGGAGTCATTCACCGCCCTAGGGTGCCTTAGTTTCAGCAATATGGCCAAGTGGATTGCACATAGGACTGAGAGCCCAGAAACTCCTGAGTGCCAGCAATAGCTTTAACTAATGATTCTTGCAATGGATCCCGACAATTCATTAATCCTCTTTGTCTCAGATTACCTGCAAAGATTGGTATAATAACACTACCGTTGCCTTCCTCACAGGATTTTGCAAGAAACAGTCCGACATCCAAATTTTATTCTCTCTCTATACACGCTTAGGTTTTATTTACTTCAATGGGAATTATGCTTTTTCATCTGAAGGCAGAACTCAGCCCTTGTACACTCTAGATTATGTTGCTCTCTGAAGGTGTAAGCCTCAAGTTTTATTATACTTTTATTAAGAGACATATGCAAAATCAAAAGTTGAACAGAAGGCTGTTACTCCCATTAAGAAGAGATATGACAAGAAAAAGAACACAAGGAAAATGAAGACTAGTGCTCTCTTTAAATTAGAACAAATTTGTGTCCCGAAATAGAAGGTGCAGCAAGATGCATGCTTTCAAGGGAAAGTATGTTAAGTGCTCAAGACATTGACTAAATTGTTCAAGAACACTTCATGCTTACTTAATGACTGATTACTCAGTAATGTTCCCAAGGTCAGCAAAATCTTGGGTATCTGTCATCTGAATGCTAGTCCCATGACTTAAAGTGACCAAAATTGCAGTAACTTTCAATAGCTGACATTTTTAAAGGCTGTGTCCCTTTATGATATTGTTTGTTTATTTAAGCATAGTCAAAATATCTGTATTCCATCCATTTAAACTAAGCTCTAACGAACAGCACTCATGTCCAAACACTTAGACCTTCCTACTTCAACCCTCCAAAACATTTTTTTAAAAAAAGAAAGCCTTCCAAGAAATATGTCTTCAATCCTCCCATTTCTCGTCCCCAGAGAAGATGTAGTAGAACACACAGCACGACCTACAGGTCAACAGATTCATGCTCTGGCAATAAATGGAGGAAGCAAATTCCATGGTAATAGATTCCTGTTTAGATATGCCCTGTATCCAACCCTTCAGCTGACTGTTAGCCCAAGCTTCGCAGATATCTCCAATTCTGTCTTATCACAGATGCAGAGAAGACATTCTTTTTGTTACCTAGGAAAAACATATTTATGTCTTTGGGATTTAAAGCTCTTTATCTTGCAACCCTAAATGTATCGAAAGGAAGCACAGATCACAGAACAGGAGTGTAGCACCCTTGCACGGGGGACACAAGAGAACATCTACATCCTGCTCCAGCCAGAGTTTTAGGTGGCCTCTAAGATGTGGCACCATGAAAAGCATTTGGCCATGAGCTAATGATGAGGTTTTAAAAGCATAAATCTACTGAAGGGAAAGGTTACAAATGCCAAGCCACTATTTTTCAGCTTTTTGGACATCTAGAATCAGCATAAGAAGGGATCTGTAATAAAAGTTGCACACACTCTCTCAGCTGACTATAATTTTAAATGGTTCAGTAAAATGTAACAGGAAAAAAACCTGTTCATACCAAAAATGCTATTCCTAGAATTACATCTGAGTGCCATGACATTACAATATAAATTATATCCTCACAAGAGTATTAGAAAAATGGGTAATTAAAAATGCCAATTTATACATACATGAAACACATTTTTATTGCTAAAATTAAGTGCTTATTATAGAAACCAATTATTAAGCTATAGCACACTTCAGATTTTATGAACTAAATCTACAAATGACTTGGGTGCCTGTCTCCACTGTTGGGTACCTCAGGTTAACATCTCAGCATTACCGCAACCCACAGACCCTTTTCAATCCCTGCCTAAGTTTGAGGGCAGAGCAGGAGATCAACAGGTAGGCACACACCAGGCTGTGAAGCTGCTCATAGCCCTACCTCATGCCTAATCCCTGCTGGAAATCTTGTGTTCAGCATTTGTGGGGGGAGGTAAGAGGGAGCAGCAGGGTCAAGGCACACATCTGTCAGGATTAGGGCACATGCGTGTGTATTGGGAAATACATTCTGAAGTCTCCTTTCTGCCTGATTCATTGAATGAACTTGAACCCATTCTGCTGTTTCTCTGGGAAGTGGCCAAATGTCAAAGCCATTCGATGTTTTGAAAAAATCTGTCTCAATCTGTCCTGCTATAGCTGCTCCACTTCATATAAACATTTGTACATTTCTTGGAACACACATATGAATCTGAGTCTCCCACATGACCACTTTAACCAGCAGGTTAGTCTCACAGGCTCCCATTCCCAGTGAAGTAGAACAGTTTCAATAGGAGATACTTGCCCAAAAATATGCTATGCCCTCAAATATTGGAAACCTGTGCTCATATGTGGCTCCAAATCAGACCAAATACAAACATGGTCTGAATACTGGCCTGCTATTTTGCACCCTCCCTCATAAAATAAAATAAAACAAAATAAACCAAACCAAACCAAAATAAAATAAAATAAAACAAAATAGAATAAAATAAATTCTCTATCCTAACCTGTAACAGACTGGCTTTCAAGGGATTTTATATTGTTTCATGAGAAATTATATACTCGAGTAAACTCCACTAAATATTGTGAGTAGAAAAAGCACATTATCCCAGCAGTGTGGAAGCAGGGTCCTACCAACCCAACCAGACACTGAGCCAGGGCAGCATCTTCTTGGTCTGAGCACTAAAAGGCAGGGAGAAAAAAAAAGAACAAAGAAGTGTTGGTCACACCCAGAGCAAGCAAATCATGGGCAACTGGCTCCTCACAAAATGGTACAGAAAAGAGCTTGCATAAAAATAATGTAACAGCCAGCTTGGGAGCCAGCTCAGGTATAGTTATATATTCTCTGAGCACACCAAACTACTTCCTGAATAATCTTGCTTCCTATCAGCCCCAACTCAGTAACACTGCCATGATGGTAACGGGAAGAGGCTACCCTGTAGTACGCTGAACCATCCCAGTCTTTAAAAGCTGCCCACACAAGAAGTATTTGTCAGCAGCCTTGCACTAGCAATAATGTGGTTGTAAACAAGAAAATTTAACCCAAGCTTGTCCTGAGCAAAACAAGCCATTTAGTGACAAAGGGTTAGGTTCTGTGCACTTACCCTTTCCTAAAATAAAGGAATAAATTCACTTCTTCATACCTTTGGCCAACACAACTATGCTTGCAAGTGTCTAGTAATGCATACAAAGCCTAATGCTGCACATACCAGGCAGCAACAGCAAGAGATGCTTTAGTGATTCACACTCCAGTGTTCGTGGGACTTGGTATGTTGACAATGGTGTATGTGTGTGTACCTGGTAATGAAAAATTAAATCATTCTCAAATGTCTACTTGTTCCCTGCCAAGCGCATTACTATCCACATGGAAACAACGGGCAATTACTCATCTGCTCTGAGGTTTCTCTTGTGCAGAGCACCATTCTGTGACCACCCTCACATTAAATTTGGGCTTGTCTACACATGGAGTTGTTCTTGATTAATGTCATGTGTGGCCAGAGCATCCACATGTGGCACTAATCAGAAATAGCTTTACGTGTAGTCAAGACCTTATTCACAGTAGGAGCTCTAACAAGATCAGGAATGGTCTGTGCCCAGGACCTCTTGGGACAGATACTTCTTATGTAACACAGTTTAAGACATTCCTCGGTTGATGGGTCCAGCCACAAGATATCCTCAAAATACATAAACTGCAAGTAAAGCACAGTCCCAGGTACTTTTCTTAAAGCCAGTGCTGTGGAGAGATGCTCAATTTGGAGACAAGTGTGTAAATGTTCTCTAATTGTTCTCTTCTGATAGACATCCCTGCTCTCACAGAACTGGAGGGCTCACTGCAGTCAGTCCCAAACTTGTTCAAGCTGTGCTGATTTTGGTCAAGCAGCAAAGAAAGGAGGTTTGAGCTCACTCAGCTGACTCCGCCTGAAGCAGACTAAGGTTCACTTTTCTCTCTACAAGTCCCCAGACTCACTTCTTCCTTGGTAGCCACTGAAACTTGCAGACTCCCCCTTTCCTTGCCCTGGTTTTAAGCTCTCATTCTCTCTTGAGTTCTTTTCTACCCACGTATTTCTGATGCATGGAGACATTGTTCTTTCTCAGCAAGTTTGAGTTTTGTTTTGGTGGTTTTTTTCCCCAAGCTGGTTCAATTATATATTGTATTATAGAGAGCCAAAATGTTATTACTCCAAGTGTCACAATTCAAAAGTACTTTCTTAACAATTATTTACTGGTTTGTTTTTGGTTTTGTTTGATCTGCTGGGCGCTTACACTCAGTTCTGGCAGTGAACAGAATTTAAAGAATAATTCTCAGCAGAAGTTATTAAACCAATGTCACCTGAGCACTCCAGTTTTCTTATTTATATACACAAAACTGAAGTAGGACTTAAATTTACTAGCCAAGATAAAACATATTTATTTTGATAGAGACCCTATCCGGTGAATTTTTATTTTCCAGGTTTTATCTTTAAATGTTTCTATTTTGTTATGATTCAAAAACTGTACATTGATTTATACAGCCATTAATTACAAAAAAAACCCTGTAAATATAAACTGGTATGCTGTTAGCTACATTTTCTTCATTTTTTAAAATCTTATTTGTAAAGTTTTGAGTGTTTAGGCTTTTGGGTTTCTGGGGAGGATTGCGTGCAGATAGGGGTTTAACTGCCTGTTTATTTCATAGGGAAAACGATACTGTGTCTGTGTGTTAGATGTGGCTTTGGAATTCTCTTTTAACAGTATATCACTTGTTTTAGACCAGGTGTTGACTGGTCAAATTACAGGAACATGAAGTATAATTTGTACTTGTCACGCAGGCAGCCCTTTCTTAGAGGCATTAAGTACTATCTTTTTCACCTGATTCAGTGAAAAGAGATCTAAATGTGTGGTGGGCTGTTACACTCTTTCAATGCGCCTCCACCCGCATCACCCTGCGGATGGTGCTTTGTTATCTGAGCACTGGAATCATGCTGGACCCAGCTGGAAAACAGGCAAAGAAAGCAATGTGGGAGGAGCAGAGCTCTTAGAAACCATTCCTAGTTTTGTAAATAGGAAAAAGCAATTTTAATTCAAGATGATGTAGTTTCCAAGTGATTAAGCCAGAGAGAAAGATGACTTATTCTTCCAGTGGAACTAGAAGAGGCATGTAGGGAGTCCCTAATGCACACAAGGGTCCAAACTGCCAGCCAGAGGGGCCAGAAACTGTATTCCTAAAATCTCAGGCTCAGTTTATCCTTAGCCAATAATTTGGCATTATAGGCACCGATAAGTCAATCGAAGCTGTTGGTACTGAGGCCCCTGTATCTGCAATTCAAGCAGTCTGTGGAACTTACTTCAGACTAGGCTTAATCTAATCCCCTGAACTGAGTGTGTGATCCCCCAGCTGATTCAAAGCTGTCCAACGGACCCATTACAGGCTTGGACCATCACCAGGTGTTGAAGTGTTTTTGGTGTACAAGCAGAACGAAGCTTCTGGTTTAGTCTCTCTGAAAGGAAACAAACTTTAGTTAGCACATACCAAAAAACTTTGCAAACTAAACCAGAGCTTGGTAAGCAGAGACAACTGGGGAATTAACTTCAAAACTGCATTTCTGCTCCAGCCTGGAACACCACGCACAGCCTCAGGCACTTCAAAAAAGAATCTTGATTCCCAAAGCAGCCAAGTGCCAACTGTACCCACTGACTGCTTATCTTTGGAAACAAAAACATAACATTAAGCTACATAACAATGGCCAATTAATTAAAAAAACCACACACACACACACAAAAGAAATATTGAAGCTTCATTTATTCTTTTTAATGCCTCATATGATAAATTACTGAATTAGAAGTCCTAGGCAGTGTTTAGAGCAGGGAACTGGAGGCCAAATATTCAGGCCAAAAGCTACAAAGGTCTAAGGCACAGAACAGCTGTGTAGATGGCCAGCTCACATTGAAATCGAGGTGCCTAAATAGCATTGTTCCTCCTGTCTCCTTCTCCACCAAATAAACTAGGGCAAATAATTTCAAAATTTTTGAGGTTCGATTAATGGATCTCTGCTTAGGCAGTTATATAATAATTTTGTACCTCATCACTTCAAACGCAAAAACAACTGACAGACTTTCAGACTGTAGATAAAACTGGTAATACACTGCACTTCTAGCTTGTTATTCAATGGATGCTACATAAAGCGGGATTGATTTTGCAGCTATTGCACTTGAGCAGCTCCTATTTGGGGCAATGGGTGCTTGTGTGGGAAGAACTGTTGTGGAAGCAGTCCCCATAATGCACTTATCGACAAGATTAATCCTCAGTTTTCCTTCAAAGTGACTACAAGTTGCATCACCATTCCAATGCTCTTAGAAGGTTTCTGTGCATTTCCCCATACGGTGTTAGCAAGAAATTTTTAAAACTCTATATGGCAAAAGCTTGATTAAAAAAAAAAATCCCTCAACTGGGCCATATGTAGGACATTCCTCTTGGTAATCTCTCTGTATTATGGAAGAGCCTCCCAATTTAAATAGAAATCAACCCAATTTACAAAATTGGATTGGACAAAACACTAGAGAACATGTTACAGTGCGGGGAGTCATCATGCATACGCAGTGCAGATGCACTGCTGAATGACCTAACTTGCCCATTTGCATCTCTAATTTCTGTGATATAATCTCCATTCCACACTGCAATTATTAGAGAAAGAAATTAATTTCTTGGTTTCAAGGAAGTTGGGAGAGGAGTAGATGGGTGAAAAGAGGAAATCGAATTTTGCAGAACCATAATTCCTAAAATAATTCAAAAAAGAAAAATCCTGTATGTCTAAGAGGGTAAAAAGTTATGGAAGAGAACTGATGTGCAGCGTGCTGTTAGAGGAAAAAGCCTGCATTGCTGAAATAGCAGCAACAAAGTCACTCCTTGCTTCTATTGTATTCAAAGAGGTTTTTTCTCTTCCACTATTCTTTGCCATTTGTTTTTATATTTACCGTTCCATATACCAATTAAGAATTCTCAGCAGGTCTTCCAAGCAGTAGAAATTTAAATTAGATTACAAAAAGAACCTCAAAAGCAGAGTGAGATTTTAAATGGATCATTGAAACCAACTGCAAAATTCTTTTATCAGAAGGGAGAAGAGTAATGCTTTTTAAGAGTGCCTTAAAATTAATCCAAAATGAGTATCGCTTATTTTCAGCATGTCAGATTTGGCAGGTCTAGTCTGAGGTTAATGTGAAAGTGAATGTAAAAAATATTTTAAGCTTTTTATTCCCTGAACTGGAATACCATGAACTGAAAGTTTTGGGAAATCAAAGTGGTATCAACAGTACCAGCCACAGAGTGCATATAGGCACTGTATAAGTATATGGGCACTAAGGTATATTCTGTTGAGGAAGCAGAATCGGCATACAAGTTGCTCAGGGTACAAGTTGCTGTTTCACCTTCTGCTACGTGAAATAATGAAAAAGGTATCTGGCTGCACATTACTCGAGGGGATCCGCAGTCCTGCTTTGCACTGTGTAAGCCAGCAGAACAAGCAGTGCAACCTTCCTTCCATGCCACTGCACACCCGTCTTTGCCTCCTGCCCCGTGCTGGCACGATGGTTGTGTCCTGACCAGAATCACTGCTGGTCTTGCACATTTAAAACTGTTACTTTTTGCTAACAAAAGCCAACAAGTAGTAAACAAGGCAACCTTCAAAAACTGCTGCGTCTGCCATTTGGGGCGCAGCAGCCTTGTCTACACCAGTGTTTTTTCTGGAGTCTCAGGAGTGACAAGGCCAGTCTAAGCCCACCAGCATCAGCGAGGCTCGGCGCACAGCTGCAGGTGAGGCTCCCCGGCCGTGCGTATTTCAAGCACCGCCGCTGAGACTCCAGGACCTGACACCGCAACGCTGAATTTGCCAGTGACCGCTTCAAACCTTCATCAGCCCTCCCCAAGCTGTAGCAGGAGCTGTGCCCCACCGGTTACCAGCGCTTAACGGCCTGTGGAAAAAAGTAAAACAACAGAACAACAAAACAAACAAAACCAACCCCTTACGGAATAAAGTTTGTCCCCTCCTGTGAAAGGCCCCAGCTCCGAGCAGCTTTGCCTCTCCGGTGCTGGGCCATTTCCCACACGCTGCAGAAAGCCCCTAGCGCTCTGGGCCATTATTTTTTGGCACCAAGTGATCTGACCTCCTTTCTTTTTTCTAAGTAATTTTCCCTTCCTTACACCTAACAAGACTCTGGCAAAGGTGATCCACACAAAGCCAGACCGCAGGCCAGGTGCTTTCTGCGCGCAGCTCTGGCCGGTTCCCTGGGCTGGGCCGAGGGACTGACCAGGCAGGCCCACTGCTCTCCTCCCAGTCGGCAGGTCCCAGCTCACGGCCACTGCAAGAAATGGCTGAAACAAGAAACAACGAAGCCTGCCCCAGAGCCAAAAGAAATCCCACCCGGCCCCTTCCCCGCTCCCCGCACAGGGAGCACCTGCCGACGTGCCCGACGTGCCGGCCCCGCCGCCCCCCGCCG
>JAVJGI010000062.1:52026909-52037145 GCA_035590275.1 Ibycter americanus
TGAGGCGGCGGCCGCGGCGGGGAGGGCGATCGGGTTGAGGGCCCAGGAGGGGCCGAGGCCCCGGTGTGAGGCCTGAGGGGAAGCGGCGCCGGGGCTGAGCGGGCGCGGTGGGGTGGCAGGGCGGGAGGAGGCCTCGAGGGGAAGGGAAGCGCGGAGTCACTCGGCTGGCACCGGCGGCCTGAGGAGCCGCCTCTGCGGGCAAAACAAAAGCGTGATAAACTGTCATGAGGGAGATGATAGCTCCCGACCAGCCCGTGTCAAATTTAGACCCCAGGGTACTCTGAACCCTCAGTCAGCCCCAAACCGGGATGTGGGTACTTGGATGCGGCCTTGCTGACAAAGCGTGATTTCTCAATTGTATTTTATTTTTGAAGCTCTCAAGAAGAGAGTGCTTCTGAAGAGATGGCTGCTGGTACAAAAGCCATCCGCCCGCTGGATGGATTTAGTGTATCAAGTAGCTCCCCGTCGTACTGCAGCACTGCAGTAAAATAGGCCTGAAACTCACCTGCCTGTACAGGATAATGAAATAACACCGCTCCTAGCAACAAAAACTTCTGGGTCAACAAACAAAAGTTTGTGAAAAGAAAGAAGGATTTGAGGTCAGATCTTTGGATTTTGAGCAATTTTGTGAAGTGATAGCAAAATGCAGGGTAAGGGGGAACCAGAGGGAGTTATTTGAACAGTCAAAAGGCTTGGAGTAAAGACTGTTCGCAAAGGGCTACTAAGGAAAGTCAGTTGCCAGGAGGAGGAGAGTGGGTAACATCCTGCAGCCGTGGATGCAAATCCAGTTAGGGGATAGCACACAAGGGCAGAGCAAGAATAGTTTCTCAGTTCTCTTCACAGCTTTTAAGTAGTGGGGTGCCTCAAGGATCAATACAAACAGTGGCATTGTTTAACATACTTATTGAGGACCTACTAGAAAGGCTGGATATGCAAGACTGGCAGGCAAGACAAGGCTGGTGGATCATGAGGCACCTCAGTAAGCCTTGACAACACTAAGTAACTGAGTAATGCGTCGGCAGAGGGAATGTGGTGTAGATAAGTGCAGAGTAATGCGCCTTGGAAGGCATGATTTAAACTACTTGTATACACAGATAGGTTCCGAATTAATTGTAACCTTTCAACAGAAAGATTGAGGCATCAGTGTGGACAGCTTAATGAAGATGTCTGCTCTGTGTGCTGCAGTGGTCAAACCCAGAAAGTAAGCTGTAATAAAAAAACGGATGACAGAAAATAATGCAATGGGATTATATAAAACATTGATAGAAAGTTTCAGTTAGCCAACCTTAGAGGGATGCGGAAGAGAAACCTGCCTAAAGAATAAACCGAACGACCTTGTAGAGGTCAGTCCTACCAAATGCCAAGATACCTCCGCTGTTACTGACCGCAGTACATCCTAGGCTCTCAGCACCTTAAGTGAGCAGAATGATGGCCTTTAAAGAAAGAGGACCGGGGAGTTTGTACAATGAAGGGTAGACCAGACATGGCACATAGCATGCCTATGTATCTTGTTCAATAGTAAGGAAACATGCAAAAGGACATCCGTTATCAATGCAGCATATAACTGATCTGTAGAATACCAGTCATGAATGGTTACTATGGTAAATAGCTTTGTTTACCACCAAAATGGAGGAGACTTAAACATACATTTAAAAAAAAAAAAGGAAACCCAGTCTTTCAACTCATGTAAATTGAGTCAGTCCATTAACTGCTGTAATCAGTAGAACTGATTACACAAATCAGGGAGGTACCATTTCATCAGTTGTTGTACAGAAAATAAAAATGACAAGAGCCTTCAACTTTCAATGTTCAAGACTTGGCAGCGTTAAGATAGAGATCCCTCAGATTTATGTCTCCATCAGTGATGATATAACTGGCAAGTTGCTTTATATTAGAAGTTTGTCTTCTCAGTTGTACAGCCACGAGGGAATCCTTCCCCAGGTATAGTGGTGTTGAATGCCTGATGCATTATGAGTTCTTTAGAAGACATTAGTGTTGGCGCTGCTAGTAGGCAGATACTGAACTTAGCATACCAACAGCTTTTTCTGTGCTATGAATACCTGTGTTCAGGCAAAGTACATGTGACAATTTTAGATATCCTTTTAGCTATTTGTTCTTTCTGAAATCAAGTTCCCTTGCGCTGTACTAACAAAAATTCAGTCAGGGGTAGCTAGCCATAATACATGAGCAGCAATGAACTTTATATGACAGTTAAAAATAGCATTAATCAGAGCTATACACTGAATTTAAGCCAGTATTAGTCACAAGAGCTGTTTGTTTATTCTGCAAGCAACATAAATATTCTGAAGCAATCAACTAGCCTTGAGAATTTATACATGAAAGACAATGAAATGTTCATAAAGCATTGCAAACTGGCAGTAGTTTTGTCCATACGTGTGAAGACTTTTAGAAAATCTGTAAATGTAAAATACAGAGTAGTGGATATTTCTCAAACTCTTGGAGGAGTAAAAGGTATAGGTACATGTTTATTAGTAGTAACAAACCTCTTCCTACCCTGGCATGGGACTGGCAGGTGGTATTGGAAGTGCAGGCAACCTCAGGAGATAGAAGGGTAGGTCAGCCTCACACTGGGAGGAAATACTTTACTAAAGATCTTGAAGACAACTTTGGATGGATGTAAAGCCCTAGAACACCTTCTTGCTATTGCTGAACACCTTCCATACTAGAGCAAACTGTAGGATATTTTATAGTGCATGCGCATTATGGTGGGGGAAGTTGTTGGATTTAACATTTTCTGCATGAATGGAAATTGGTTATTGGGATGTCAGAGTCTGGAGGGAAGAAGGAGGCTGTGGATGCGGTTATGTGAAGAAGTTGTTGTTGAAGAACATAACTTCACTGTGATGGATAACACGTTGTTGGACTGCTGCCATTCACCGTGTGAGAGATTTGGTGGGGAGTGTTGCATGTAGCTGCAGGAAATGGGCTATTTGGAAGGAAAATTGCAGTGATCTTCCTGGACAAGAGCTATGAGGATTGAAAGTTTGCAGGGATAATTCATCCTGGAGCAGAAAGGAAGCAAGAGCCTCCAAAGTCTTGCAGAGGTAATTGGTAAGAGGCACTGGGAGTGGAATATTTAGGACACAGGGAAGGCAGAGAAGAGAGGGGAGCATTTTGTCCTGTTGCTTGGGTGGGAGTGAGGACTGTGAGGAGCAGCTGCCAAGAGGTTATTGAAAGGGTTGGTTACCTTTTGTATGACATTAAAAGTGCCAGGGGTGGACCTTGCCTCCATTGAAGTCAGTGACAATAATTACTTATTTCTACTGACATTAAGGTGGCCAGGGTCCCACTCATGATCTGAAATAAAAGCAGAAGATTAGGATAGCTTTAAAATCTTTTTGACATCAAATATCTGTGGCCGCAGAGGTGATACTTAGGTGTTCACTCAAAAAGATCTCTGCTAGGCATATTCTAGGAGAAGGGTATCAGGTTTTTCCATTTTATAGAAACTGAGGTCTGTGTGAGACTTTCACAAAGAGAAAGGAATTTGGGTGCTTAAGTCAGATTTTCATGACATTGCTGAAATTGGGAGAGGGGGGAAAACAAATACCCTGGCTTCTGGATCAGACCACTACATAGGTTGTTAAAGGACTTGTTTTCCCTTCTGATTACATATCACCATTTAAATCCATCAGCTTCTACTTTAAAAGGAAAACAGTGCATGCTCAATTCTAGAGTAATTAGGTAATGTTGGTATTATGCTCTGAAGCTGTAAAGTGCTAATTTATGTAAAAGGCTAGTAGCGTCATTAGTGCTTGAGTATGATATCATCAGGCTGATGCATAAGAACAGCAAAGTGTGAAAAATTGCATACATCTGCTGTGCCCTCCTAAAAACAACTTAAACCGGAATTAATCAACTGAAAAAAATCAGTGTATCATAATTTTGCAGCACTCACAAAGATATGTCTGATTAAAAAACAGGGCTTATCTTTATGTTTCCAAATAGAGGGCTAAAAAACTTGAGTTTAAACTATTTTTAGGAAATATAAACTATTTTGAACTATTTAGATTTACTTTGTTTGCACTTCATTATTTTTCAGGGGTCCAACTGACTTCCTGTACATATTTCAGAGCAAAACTTGAAACATACTGAAATCGAGTCTGTTGCTTCCGAATGCTAGGGCCCATGAAACAGCTACTTACACAAGTGGAAACAACACTTGCTGTTGCCAACCAAAATGAAAGGTTGAGAGAAAACAGGAAGTAATCCACATAGAAAATGTGTAACTAATCTTGAGAGGGATAGCAGCAAGCCTCTTCTGCAGCAAGCATTAAGGAAGGGAGAAGCACAGATAGGCATCTTGTACATGAGAATGGCCTGTCTGAGCGAGATTAACCCTTGCCACAGAAAACAAAGATAATATATCTGTGTTCCAGAGAAAGACAATGTGAAGTACAGGATTGAGATGAGACCCAATTTGAAATATAAAGCCTCAAAACAGAGGTTTGCAGTAAAAAGGGTTACAGGTTCTTCACTAAAGTCATGCAGTGAAAATCCACTGAAAAGACGGGTCAGACTGGAATGATTCCCAGAGCCTTCATACTTGTAAAAGGAAACCATGCTCGAGGTGTATGTGAAATAAGTTGCGTAAAATGCTGAACAGGATGAGAAGGTTTATTGCTTACAAATTCTCCTGAACCCACAGCATATTCGTTAAGGCCTGGAATGAATGCTGCTGCCATTACCACACAGTACACACGTTATAATTATTTAATTTAGGAGAAAAACATAATCAAATCAAAGGCGAAAATGTAACTGAAACTGCAACTGTCTGCTGACAATGTGACACGTGACCAACACCACAGCTGCTTGTAACCCTTTGTCATCATGAGGAGGATTAGACTACTTCCCTATTTATTTAAATAAAATTCAAAGTGGCAAGGGTGCTGGAGAAGCCTTAATGACCACAGTGATTATACTGAAGAACTACTTTCCTGCATCCTGCAACATTGTTATGTCACACACTTGTTTCCTGTATGCTGAACCCTTGTAGAGTCCCCCCATGGCAGTCAGTATTTCTCATGTGATTTAGAAAGATTCTGCTGCATATGGTACCATTAGGCCCAATAAGCATGTCCAAAGTATATCCTTACCCAAATGTAAACTGACATTCAGTACAGCAACAGAACATTTCTCTTATATAATCATTATGTTAATTTTACTAATATTTTCTTCAAGGCAGAAATACTGGAACTGCAAAGGGAAAATGTGAACTTAATCAATGGAATAATATAATTACATTTTAGATTGGATATTATTAAATTCCAGTCCAGACACTCACACAGATCAGTGTCTCAAGTGGACTGTTGCGCTGTAAAGATGCAACCACCTGGAAATCCAGTCCCAAGTACAGAACATTGTTGGATTTAAGCTGTGTCAATTTGATCAGTTGGTGGTTTCAGAAGTTAAGATTTTTGTCAACCTTACTCTTACTGAGAAGTGTCATGCTTCCTGCGCAGCCACACGATTTAAAACAGAATATTTGTATGCAGATACAAGAGAGTAGGGTACTGTGTGAAATGATCTGCCTAAAAGATGTGACTGTTAATCATGTGTATAAATGTATCCTGGATTGGGACCTATATTTGTAATCATAAATCTTTCTTTTTTTGGAACATTCCAATTCATTCTAATAATATGCTTCAATTATTCAGTGGACTTCAAATAAATTACATGTCAACTACCACTGCAATTAATTACAGAATGTATGCAATGAACACTTTAGGTGTAATCATCCAGGTCTAATGCATACTTAGAAATATGTACTCTGCTTTCTAATAATTTTTAATTAAATAAAACATTTCATTCTACCTGAAGATTTTTTAAAAGTCTTTGTTGACCCAAAACAGTAGTATTATTACTTGGCTTGGTCTCCAAATGGAACAAAATTTTGTTCATACAGCCTAGCTCGTGGCCACTTCCCATCTCTGTGTTCTATTTGAATCTGGTGTCATCTGGTTTACTATAGACGCTATTACCACTTTCTCAAAGGCACCTGAACATTTTCCTTTTGTTATTTCTGGTTCCCACTGATACCCAAAAGTAGAATAGCAAAAAGATCCGTGTTAGGGTTCTGTGTGACAGAACACAAACGAAATTATATCTGATTAATGATTTACTTGTGTGTGTTTATTTTTGTATATTTACATCCTCATGAGCCTCTTCAAGAAATAATGTTCTTAATACATTTTCTCATTTTCACAGTTACTTTTTTCAAAGAAAATACCTTGCAGTGAAATTTCACTTAAAAAAAAACCTCAGCTGCAATCACACAAGCTTGAAGGACTGCGCTGAAAGGGTGTAACAATAAAACAATGGAGCTTGTCACACTTCTGAAGACATTCTCACACAAATAATATGATGCAGATGAAGGGTGCAAAGCCACATTCATTATTATCGACATGAAATATACCAGCATGTTACTATCTTGAGCCATCTAAACAAACAGGAAAAGGTGGGTGGAGAGAGAGTAGCACAATTTGCATAGCCTGTGTTCCTTAATTTAGAACAGCACTTCGATGTGTACATCTTTGGTTCCTGGCACACCAACAAGGGATGGAAGCACATGAAACCCTCTAACATACCCCCAAATGCTTCAGGAAGTTCCTTGCTCTGGATAACTCTGCTTTTCATAAAGATTTGTTGCTGACAAATACACTGGTAAGCCCCATTCTCAGCAGAGTAACCACATCCAGTCAGCGCAGAGATGGATTACCTCGTGAGACCTGGCAAAGAAAAAATGAGATGCGTGCTGACTAATGGAGATAGCGCATGCTCTGTCTCTCTCTGCATTTCCACCGACTCTCCCACACTAGCCAGCTGTGAGGAACATAGTACAGATTTGCTTTGACATCAGTCCAGTAGCTCCTTGCACCATAAGCCACCACTGAAAGAAATCCCCAGTGGGTCATCTCTTTCACACTCGGGCTGCCTACCTGTATGGCAGGTGACTACCTCACCAAACAGTGGCCTTCCCCAGCAGAGTAGACAGTTAAAATGGGAGGGCCGATGCTCAGCTCTGGGGAATGCCTGGTGATGTCTGGACCGGCAGAGGGGAGCTGTGGTGGCTTCAGGAATCTTGTGCCTGGTATGGAACTAAGTGAACCGAGTTAACCCTACATTTTCTGCTATAGTCTGGACTTTGATGCTGTTCAAACAGCCAAATTTGCCAAGGTAATTCCTTCCTACCTGGATACTTGGGGGATCTCAAGCCCAGACCCATGGCTAATCTTGTGTCCACTCTTCCTCCCCAATCACATAAGAATAATCGGTTTCTCAGTAAAACGTGTCAGAAAATGGAACTCCCTTCTAGTCAAAAGCCCTGTGTTTTCACCCCACAGGCAAAAATGCCCACTGTTCTTCTCACAAAGGGAATTCCAGGAAAAAAAGAGGCTTGTTGAGAGACCAAAACCAATTTCTCTGCTTTCTGGGTGCCCATCTGGAACAAACTTGTCATGTTTATTTTTTTTTCCTCAGGGTGGGCAGTGAAACCAGCGACAGCCATCCAGCTCAGCGCTAGTAAAGCAGAGAGCTGGGAACCTTTGCACCACAGTTCCCTCTTCCCTTCCAAGCGCCTGGTGCCCCAGCGAAGGGTGGGATTGAAGGAAGCTATGAGGACGTCAGCTGCAAGAGCAGCCAGAAAATCATGGCTTGTCTTCTCAATAGCAGAGATTAATCATTTCTACAGAAAGGGCATTTCTTCAGGATATCATTCTAATATAAAATTTCCTATCAGATAACCCTAGCAGATGTTCTGAACTGGGTTTTCCTGACTGCTTTGTGTCAGTGTGGGAGGGAACACATAGAAACTCACCTCCACAGTGATCTGGGACAAGCAAGTTACAGAGAGTTAGGGATTATATTTTTGGAGTTGCAAAAAAGGACTTGGAGATCCAAGTCGTCCTGAAATCCATTGCCCTGTGTATCTTGTTCCAGTGATATATCCCTGGAACTACAAGTATTCAGCCAGCTTGAACATTTCCCATAAATACCTGGAAAAACACCATCTGGGATTCTCCTTTCTGATTTTCCTTTCCTTCCTTTCACCACACTCTGCAGACATTCCAGTCTGGAAGGAGTGAGTGGGGCCATATCCATAACCCAGCTTCAGCAGCTGCCTGACCTTCCGATCCAAAATGTTAACACCCAACCGAGGATCCATCTTTTCCCTTCTTTTCCGTTGTTGTGTTTGATATTTCTCAGTGATTCTTCCTAGATGGCCCCAGCACTCACATTCTGCTTTCAACTCTACTCAGATTCTTCACTGAGGAATGACTCTGTGAACGCTGCTGCTTTCTTTCACGCCCCTGGCCATCTCCGGCATTCTCCTGATATGCAGTGCCCTGCTTTCTTGCTGTTTGACTGAAGAACCAACTCAGGTATGCAGAAGACTTTGAAGAATATGAGTGAAAAGATTTCTTTAAATACCATGGCTTAGATCAGGAGAGGCAAACGGATGAGACTCAGGGCTTCCTGCTAGCTCAGCAGTGATGGGCTCGTGCTTTGTCCTGCGTTCCTCTAGCTGCCTGTCACCAGTCTTCCAGCCGTTTCCTGGAAAGCAACCAATTGACTGTGTTCCCACTTTGCTATGGCCATAAACAGCGACAAACTTGGCTCGTCTGGCACCGCTCTGCTGAGCCTTACCTGGACCCCACTGCAACCCGCAACGAAGAAAGCGCCATGCTGCCCGATTCTTTTTATGTGGACTGTAAATACCTGAAGATATGTTATGTATGAGTGAGGTATCATGGAGGCTGTGACTTCCCTACTTTTGCTTCTGGCAGTCTCATGCCAATTCTCCATAACTCACTTTGGCAAGCTGGCAGCTTCCAGCATCTGAAAGCCGAAAATAGGAAAGGGCATTTGCAGGGCGGTGATATGATGTGTGCTTGGCTTTAAAAAGGATCGCAAACTTAAGGCAGTGGAGAGCAAAAAGGCATACCAGTATCACCATGGATATGTGACATTAAACAAACCACTTGTCATGATACACAGCTGACTACTTGCCAAATGGAACAGGATCTTCTTATTATTCATTGTTTTGCCCTGCAAAACCTGCACAACCACGAGAAGGAGAAATCTTCGGAAAGGTGCTGTCACTTCCCTGACCATCCCTGGCCATGCTGGAGGTCCCAGTTCAGCTGCAACTCCCAGACATTCACCTACTCACAGGCATTTGAAGACCAAAAGGTGAAGTAGTGGTGGGCACCCTACTTAATCGCTGCAGGAAAGGGAATTGCAGGATGCGGTCACTTCCTTGAAGTAACCCTGACACTTGTAAAGCTTCCTGTCCTCCCAGGGCTTTGATTCCATCCCTGCTGTTCCTCACAGCTGGGGTGTCAGCCCGGCATTTTTCTGGTGTCTTGTATGTGCCCACCCACTGCTGCCTGCCCACATGGCTTTGCTAAGGATTGCACCAGCCATGCAGGGAATTGCCCTTCTCCTCTCATCCTCCACACCTCGCTGTGCCCTGGAACCCAGCTCTGCCTCCATCCTAGGGGGAGACGAGGTGGAGCTAACCCTCCTTTTAGTTTCACCTCCATAGTTCACTGCATCCAGGTAAGGACATAGCCCACCCAAAAGGGGGGAAGGTGGCTGCCATATGGACAGCATCTTGAAGTATCCCATTTGCCCTTGCCGGCGCCGCCCCAGGGAGGACCTCCTGCACCACCGTGTCCTCGTGGAGTGCATGGAGGAGCAGAAACCCCATCTTGGCCTACACGATGGCCGCTTTGACCTCAAAAGAGGAGCACACAATTCCTTGTGTCCATGGAGGGCATCCTGCCTCGCGCTGCCCCTTCAGCGTGCCCGTGGGCAGCTGACGGGGGGAGGTGGAGAGAGGGAGCAGGAAGCCAGGCGAAGGCACTGCTGGAAACGGGCCACCATCCAGCGCGTTCCCGCTACTTCAGCACGGCCGCCCTTCAGCGAGGAGCGGGTGGATCCGGAGCACGGGGCAGGAGCGCAGGTCGCGGGGGGCGGGGGGCTGCACACGCCAGGCGCTGCCGGGGTGGTGCCGCCAGGCAGGGCACCAGGCAGGGCACGGCCAGCGCGGAGCCCGGGGCGATCGCCTCTGCAAAGCGTTTAGCCGCCCGCGCTCCCCGTGGTCTGCTTTTCTTTGCCATGCCAAGAAAAACAATCGTAAATAAGGCCAATAAACCCCACCAAAGCGGCCAGGGGCAGGAGCGGGTGGGCGCTCGCCCTGCACACCCCGGG
>JAVJGI010000062.1:52043494-52065655 GCA_035590275.1 Ibycter americanus
TTTTATTAAAAAAAAAAAAAAAAAAAAAAAAAAAAGTTATATAAACGAGGATTATCCCCTGCTTATCTTGTCTTGCAAGGGGGATTGGAAAATTCCAACATCTGGATTTGCCGAGTTCCTTTCGTTTCGTTTGTTTCTTTTTTTACTTTCTCTTTTTTTTTCCCCTAGGAGGTGTTTTTCACACTCTGTTGGATGCAAAGCCCCGTGGATGGCTGGTGTCTGGCCGAGGGCTATGGCGTGTGCCTGTGGAGCCACACAGTGATATTCTTCAGGGCACAGGTAGCTTCTGCATCAACATCTCGCCATAGCAGCGTCCTGTCCCTCCTGCCCCCGCTCCCTCCCAGCTGTGTGGCACAGAAGGGCTTAATGTGTGAACTGGTACCCAAGGGACTGATGCTCTCTCGTGTCGGAAACCTCAGAAAAATTGGCGTGGGCTCGGGCATGGAGGGGAGAGAAATGAAGTCAGAAAAAACAGTCCTTGTCCCTGACCCTACAGCTATCCTTTCTGAAGCCTTCATTTCCTCCAAAGTATTCGCTGTGGGGCTACCACAGACAGGAATAAGAAATGCCAGTGTTAGGGATCTGGGCTGCACACACTGACCTTAACCTGCTCTATTTCTGTATCATCACTCACAGGGGTAGTAGTGTGAATGAGGACTAAGTAACATTGACATGAGCTGTTTAAATGATAAGGCAGAGTATTTTTTAAATAGCCAGGCAAATATATTTGTCAGATAACACTGCATGTGCAATAAAACTAAGATGAGGAATCAAAGGAATTCAGAACCTAAGGCAGCAGCATTTTCTCGGGATTTCATGTATTCTAAGTGCATCATTTTGTCAGTACAGAGGAGGTGTTTTACATAGTTTCTGAAAATATATTTACACATTTCAATATGGTGCCACTATTGTGCTCACTCACAAGATAAAGCTGAGTCTCAGTAACTGCAAGAATAATGAGATACATCAAATGACTGAACAGATGAACTGCTGTTATGGTAGGTTCTCTGTTATTCTCTTTGCCTGATTTTAGAAAGAAATCTGCAACACCAGGTTTTTAATAGAGATGGATCAGGTATTGCAGTCCCTCTCCATCTGCTGTGCCCTTCCTCCTCTTAAAAAATTACAGAGGGGCAATTTGATCACAAGCCTGAAACAGATTTTGAAAGACACATTTACCATATTAAAAATAAGCAAAAGATTTTCCAGCTTATCAGGCTTCATAAAGTGCTGACCACATTTCTCACCTTTTTCTTTCACCAGCCCATTTTGTTATCTCTGTGTATTGGCGTGTTCATTTGGCAATATATTCTCTATTTTATCAGCAATAAAGTAAAATGGAAGAAAATTTCAGAATTGTCCAGCTCCTAAAATCATGGCTGAAGTTAATAGTGTGAGTACACAGCATTGCTTAAGCTCAAAAGAAAATATTTAGCAGATGCTTATCCCAGTAAGATGCTGAAGGTGCATCTACTTATGTGCAGTTTTGACCAAGAGCCTCCTAACAATTGCACTGTGAACTTCCTCTCAGTTGCAGCCTGCTTTGTCAACACCAGTGCACCACGCAGCAGAGGGTGAAGCTTCTGAAAGTGTATGAAATTCCTTCTCTGCTGCTATTCAAACAGAAGTAACACAGAGAATGTCAGGTATCACTTTCTCTTTCTTTGCTGGGATAAGTATTTAAAGACTTGTTACTCAAAATCTTTCCTGTTTTCTTCCAGCTACATTATTTGGTCAAATAATTGATATTATATCTGTCTACAAACCTGGTGCAGTCATATGTTCTCCATCAACTTTGTATGAAGTATGTATTTGAAAGCAGGAGTGGATTCCTGAGATTTTCCAGTGACAGGAAATGACACCAAGCCCCTGCGCACATCTGCTTTGTGTGGAAGCTAAATAGTTACATTTTAGGTTGCTCATAGGATTATAAGGGTTGTACAGTTATGTTTTGGGTTGCTTTTGGGTTGCTTATCAGCAGGCTGCACGAAGGCTAGCGTGTGATCTGACAAGGAGATGAAGGGCAAGGTTCAAAATAGGTATGGAGATAAATATAAAGCCCTTCTAAGTAGCAGACAGAAAAAAATCAGTTATGACCATCACAGAAAAAGTTTTAGGGGATAGGTCTGAAAACCAGTCAGCCCTAACCCACAAGCTGAAACAGGTGCCTGTCAGTGGAGTGATGGGGACAGCTTGGTTTTGCTTGTCATGTTTGACGGGGCACCATGTTGTACACAGGAGAAGCAGAGAATCTGAGAAAATGTGAGGTTGTTAACTTTCTTCACAGACCATTATTTACAACATAAATCTGAATTTGCTCTAGTGGATGTTAGTGAGCAAAGCTGCCATCGAACAGAGCCGATGAAGCCTGCAGTCCTGTGTGCTGGCTGCTCTGCTCTTGAGAACAGACATGGGATCTGTGTCCTTGCTCCTGGAAGATGAGTAGGGAGCAGTCCCATTCCCAATCAGGCACCACGCTGGAAACTGTTGTAGGCAAAACATGGATTTGAAGTGTGTGCTCACTCCTGCTTCTAAAAACCACCTTCTCTCTTTTTAAATCCCCTGTAATCCAGTATCTCAGCCTCTCTGGTGGGATTCTCTTTCAGAGGCCAGGGAACACGACAGACCCCGTGCTTTCTCATGTCCTCACTTCAGCTGAATGAGGGCAAGCAGAAGTCGCTGGAAGCGTTCGAGGCGGTGGGGTGTTCGCCTGGGGATGCGCGGTCAGCCGCTGCGGTGGGTTAGCGCAGCCGCTGGGTTAGTGCAGCCGTGCCCTGGGATGGTAGGGGAGGGCGACAGCTGGTCTGTCACAAGTCACCTTGCGTGTGACTTTGCCCTATAAGGACAAGAGCAACCTCTGACGGGTGTCTCACCCTGTCCCCAGCTTCACAGAGCGGGCCCTGCCGCCGGGCAGCCCTCTGCCCCATCCCGTGGCTGCTTTTCCCCTTCCTTAGCTCTCGCCTTTGGAGATGAGCTCCTCCTGCCCGACCTTTTAACCAAACGCTTTACATGAAAGGCAGCAACGCACAGATAATCACACAGCTTTTCGAAGGGAGTTGGTTAAATTGTTGATACTTACTTGGAGGTGCTTAGTTTCAATTCACAGTTTCTGTATCGGAGCAGAGCAGAAGTAATTTAACGTGACAGCTAAAGCCCGGCTGGCGGGGTGGCTGCGGAGAAGCTGCAGTACGGGGGCCGTGTCCACTAGGTGTAGCTGGAGCCCTGCCTTTCTTCTTGACTAAATTCTGTAAAAGAACAGCCCTTTGATTTGATTTATCGTATACGTTTTAACTGAATGAAGGTAGTCAGAGCGAATAGTGATGGATGCTTGTGGAGCAGAGCCTTTACCTAATGCAAGAATTACATCCTGGCAATTCCACAATGCCATCAAAAACGTCAGGTTAACAGGCACAGGGACTTTACTCTGGTTCTGCTAGTCCAGACCTTCTAGTCCAGGATACTTTTTGACATGGTTCATTTTCCATGTAAATATTGCAAGCAATGAAGTCCTCTATTAGTGGACTGTGTGTTTTTCCCCCAGGCTCTGTTTTAAGGGCTGTTTTTAAAAGAGGAGTTTGGCTCCACAGAAACCAGCGAAGCAGAGCACTTCTAAATTCCACAGGTGAATTCTCAGTTAGACTTTTGGCCTAAGGAAGAAAGGGAGAATACTTTTCTGCTTTGCCTCACCTTCTGAGCTCTCTAGCTCTTTCTGTGCATAACAGCTTCGCCCTGAATGATATCTTCATAACTTTGAAGATAAGGCAAAACAAGGAAAGACTGGTATGAACGCCAAGTTCAGGAGGTCCATTCTCCATTTCGTTTTGGTTTCGTTGGTTTTTTTGTTGGGTTTGGTTTTTTTTATGGTTAGCTTTCAAAAGGCAGTGATCTTGATTTATGAATTGTTAAGATTAACAGGAATTAAGATTATTATTCACCTGTGATTTTCCCAGATAAGCTTCACCACGAAAATCTAGATCACTGATACTCTGGGTCTAGTTCTGACCTAGGTAACTGCTTGGCCAGTGGTGTCCAAGTCAAAAATCAAGGCCTGACTGATGGCTTACCCAGTATAGTCATACCCTTGGGAACCCTTTTGGAATACAGACAGTACTTTATACCAAAACTGTATTGCATATTCTAAGTCTAATGCAGTTATTTCAGTTTCCCGTAAGTCACTCCACCAGTGTCAGTGGGTCTAAAAGTGCTCTGAACATTTTTGTCCTTCATTTTTGGAGGACTATACACTGCTTGGCCAGGGTGCACCACAGTGGAGTAAATCAGTTTCAGGTCTTGCAAATCCTTCGTGAGAGTCTGGAGTGGTGTTGCTGGAGTCCCTGCTTGGCCAAGTTAAAGCGTTGCATGAGCACAGCACTGTAGGTGCAGACATGAACTGTTCTCTGTAACTCCAAGACCTTGTCTTACAATAATTTCAGATTGGATTAAGTCAGGATTCACAATCACTGTGATGACCAAGAGCCTATCTGAACTCCTTACTAATTCAAATATAACATCACATATTTGAGTATGTTCTTAAAGCAGCATTTGGGTCTGAAATGGATTAGAGTATTTTCTGATCAATATTTTGCTCTGACATTACCTTATTTTTTTTTTATTTCTGTTAAAATCACTCTAATAATGATTTAGTGGGACTTTCTATTACTTTTTTTCCACAGCGTATGGTGAAATAACTTGAAAATGTCTTCTTTCTTAGTTTTGGGGTTTTTTTGTATCACCCTGGGAGCTGGTGGCTTTTAACTATGGAAAAGGAAAGGAAGGTAGATGGAAATCTGATTGACTAACATTTTCCTAATTACACACACACACACCCCTCCCAAAATGAACAGCTCCAAACTTCCAAACTGCTTGTGGTCAGTGGCTTTTGCCATCCTCTTTCATTGTGAGGAAATTACATGTTACTTTTTAAGGAAGCTTAAGTATATGCGTGTTTCACTTTCATGTATGTCATGTCTTAGAGGTATAGACACTTCTATTTTTCAGGTTGTTCTGCTAAAACAGTGACAAAATAGACATAGATAGTATGTAATATCCCAACCAATTCAGGTTGCCAGTAAAGCATCCATTGTTATTGGGGGGCTTTCATACTTTTCTTTGGAAAGGCAAGTTGCCAGCTTACACCTGCTTGTGCCAGCAGTTACCAGGTTCATGATTTCACAGTGTTTGTTGCCTGAGATGGGTGATCGTGCTGAAATGCTGCATTTCTCCCTTCTTCCACTTTTTGATGAAGGATACCTGGAAGACTGATGACCTGTGGGTATCCTTGACACCTGACAGTCAAGGAAGGAACAGAATGACAGAACAGGATTTTGAAATTGATAAAGCCTCACAAGGACCCAGCTAGTCAACGTTAGTTGGTGACATAAAAGGAAAGAGAAGACAGAGCAAGCCAGATGTAAAGGAACTGTATCTTCTCCTTCTTTGCTGTCTGGCACATAGGTTTCACGGGGACTTACTGCCCAGTTTGCCCTCCAATAGCTTTTCCTTTCTGTGACTAGCAAGCAAGTGAGAAAGAACAGGACTAAAGGCAGATCTTTTTCCCTCTCCCCCATTTTCTGGTTGCTGAAAGAGTCCACAGTCTTAGGAATAGTGACTATCCTTCCTGCCTGCTCTGCTGGCTGTCCTCCTAGTGAGACAAGACTACAGCACAGAATCTAACACTAAAGCCTGGAGGTGCAACCAGAGAGCAGGAGCCTGCTGTGCCAGGAGACTACAAGCATACAACAGAGAGGTGGCTCTGGGAAACTTACCCACTGGCTTATAAGACAGGGAAGGCAGGTGGGAGACCAAATGATGAGAAAAAAAAAAACCAAACTGAGAAAAGGTTATATTTATTAGTCATTAGAATAACAATATGACAGTCCTGGGATTGTATTTACATTGTCCTGTGTGGGCTTTGTAGGCACAACTCCTGAAAAGGCTCAGAGATCCCACAGATGTCTTATGAATGTAATGAAAATCAGAATTTTGATTTTCCATGGTTATGTGAAGTACAGTTCCATTGTATAGGGAAGATTACTTTATATTGGCCAACATTTTGGCACTCCAGTCCTAACTGGAGTCCAGTATGATTTACCTAACTTAGCCCTCCTTTGTGCAAAGCAGTGTGGTTTTTAGACCACCTTTATTCAAGGTGACTAGACAGGTCCTATGTATTTCACAACCAATGCAAACGCTTTGCAGAAAGCGAAGGCACATAAAGCACATAAAGACACTGAACATTTTTGTGAAGTGGACCTCCCCTTCACTCTAAGCATGCAACTCTGGCCCTCATATATAAAGCAAGCACACTGCAATTAAAGTAGAAAAGAATTGAGCACATCTTGTTCCCATCTGCATGACCTTGGGCAAGTCATTATTTATTGTGTATTAACATGTAACGCTTTGTGTCTCAGTTTACCCTTTCAACTAATGAGTACAATGTGCTTGTTGCAGTTCATTGCTGCTTGATGTTGAACTTGCTTAATAGATTATATTAGCTCCTTGCATGCAAGCTACCACACAACTGCAAATCACTGCCCCAGAAGTTTGTACCTACATCTTCAATTCTAAAAGTTTGATTTAAATATTTTAACCCCAGATAACCATGATTTGTAGTAAAATCCATTTGGGGCTCAGAAAACAGAACTAAGAGCCAAAAAAAAAAAAAAATAATAAGGTAAACAGTAACAACTGATGTGTTGTTACAATGCTTGCAATGCTATAGAAACATAGACTGTATTACAGGTTGGCTGATGATGATTTCAGAGTATCCGAGTGAACTAGCATTGTTCTCTTTGATTCCAAGGGCGGTGCTAAATGGTTGATTTTCCCCGGGTTTAGCAGTTCCCCATACTCCAACTCATTTGGGAGTCTCTAAATTACGTAACCACTCTGAAGCTTTTGAAAAGGACTGCAGTCTAACCCATCCCCTCCTTTAGAGTGCCATTAGAGGAAAAACACTTTTTAAAATTGTAGTAGTAGTAGTAGTAGTAGTAGTAGTAGTAGACGACTTGTGGAGACACATTGGAAGATACCTAAAACGAAACATTATGCATATCTCCTATTCAAGTCCAGGATCTAAATCAGAGACCAGTTTGCCTTTCACAATAAATATGACTTGCATAGGGTTTTTATGTATGCAAAATGAAGATTTGCTATATTCTAAAGAACTGGTGACATTGGTGCCACCTCTTGTATTTGTCTTTCAGCTCGGTAAAATATGAAAGTCACTCTCATCTGATCTTTTCTTTATTCATCCTTTTATCTCTTTGTTTTTATTTTCTTTTTTACTCATTTGGTCCGCCAAATGTTGTTATGTTTAACAAGGTAACTCTATCTAGAGAGCTAGAAAACCCTTATAAAAAGATTCAATTAACACTGTTTCACAGTTTCTATCTGTTAATGCCAATATACCTTTTGCATCTTTTTGCCTTTCCCATGTAGTGATTCTCCTTCCACGCATGTCTTAAAATAGGTCAGTGGTGTTTACATCAGCAGCAGTTTCAGGTATGTAGCACTACTACATTTAGTAGTGCTGCCAGCTCTGCAGATCACTGCACGGTTCCTTCTGAACGAACAGTTCATCAGCCACCTTGTCATTATCCTATAAAACAAGATGCTCATCAGGACTTATTTCACCACCACTGTCTCTGTCATGTCCCCCCTTCTTTCTACAGATTTTTATCTTTCACCACAAACGTTCCCCTCATTTCCAAGCATTGTTTAAGTGTTACCTCAGTCTGTGTCGTTCCCATTGTGTCAGTCCCTATTCTTCCCTCCTGTAGTCTTAAGACAGGTTAGTCATAACCTCAGTGCTGCTCAGCCCCCTGTGCCCCTCAGCTTACTTATGACTGTCAGCAGAATTTGGACCTTGTCCTTTCCAGAGAAAGATGTTTGGCTCCAATTACGAGATGCTTTACCGCCCGTGTACAGCCCGTACAGCTGAGAGAGCTAGCCTTCAATTTCTAATTGGCTTTATTCTCCGTGCTGCTCACCAGCAGGTGCTGCTGGGGAAATCAATGGCAGTTCCACACACAGAGCAGCTGCAGGACCGAGCCTCTAATGACTCTTTTCCATTTCTAATTTTTACAAGCCAGTTCTAGCAGCGATCTGAAAAAAAAATGTTGCACATAGATAATGAAATGGATGCAAGCGAACATTACTGGCAAATGGAAGGGGCTAGAAAAGGGAGGGAAAGGCAAAAAGCTACTTCATACAAAGCAAGTCAGTTTACATTATCTTACTGGAATAGATAATTTCTTCTCTGCAACTCACCCTTGGCCAATGTACCGTTGGCATTTAAAGGACTTCCAAATTACACCTGGTATGTGATTTACAGTATGATCACATCTGAAATGGGCCCAGAGATTTCCCCTGGCAGGTTCACAAAATGTCCAGGGCTGACGGCTGACTTGGCCCAACTCTGTTCCACAGTCTGTTGATAGAAGATCATTGCTAGCTGGAGGAGCATCATTTTTAAATTAAATTAGATTAAAAATAGACTGTTTCAGGATTTGGTATCTTTTTGAAGTTTCATGCTAGATTTTATGTTAACTTATAAGGGTGTAAATCAGCAGTAACTTCACTGCAGTACCAGAATAAGTGGAAACAGCTAATACTGCTCTTTTTCTTCCCAATAAATTACCTGTATTTATTAGAGAAGAGTTGTTTCCAAACTGCAGAGATGCATTCAGGTGTTACTGCATGCCTTACCTGAGGGATTCCTTTACCTTATGTGTGATTTTTCAAGTGAAGCTATTCTCCACTTTGCCAAATTCTTCAGATAGCACATAGCATAATGTATTTATGGAGAGTCTATCTCTTGGGCAAGCTGAAGCGGTGGAAATTGCCTGGAGAAAATTGAAACCCTGATAATTGATTTTACTTGCTCTTAAAGTTTCAAAAGACTTGAATCTTTCCAAGAATAAATCAAAAACTGTTCAGTAGTGAACCGTGGGGAATTCCTCCAGATTCTTAGAGTAGTTTCCTTGCTAAAATTCAGAAATTATATTCTTACTGATGTAGATTAAGAATTAAATTATTTGCTTAAAATAGTTAAGTCTGTTGCCTATTGGGATTTTCCATGTCAGCTGATTTGGCTGCATTATTAACTGCCATGGGTAGCCAGAATCTTTGAGCTGTAGAAGAAAAAAACCTGGCAAACCTTAGGTATATGACAAACCCTTCAGGCCATAAAATCTTATTAGAAGGCAAATCATAACCTCCCAACCCTTTTGAGATTGATTTGGAGCTAGGAACTCTGTAGAAAATTGATGCAGTGTGGAACACCTGCTTTGTAGATGCAAATACATGCAAATATGTTATTTTTTCCCTCTTTTTATTTTCGTTGACACAGGACTAAGCAAGAGAGAAATGATTCCTAACAGGTCACCATGCAAAGTGTCAGATTGGTCCAAGTGTTTACGACATTTCCTTAGAAGTAAATTAAACCCAGTGGAGATCGGTCTTGACAGACTTTGCATTGGGAGCCCGTAGGACTCTCCCAACATGGGTCCAGTTGTAGCTGCCCACACCAGGGACATGTTGCCAGACTCAGCAAGCTTCTGACTTCTAGACCACTGCTCACACATCACCATACTTCTGTGTATCACAGCTTTTACGAAGGCTCTTTCTAAATTGTAATTATCACATTTTACATTATAGGCATTTCTAAATTCTTCATACACACTATACTTTCATTATATATCTTACATGTCTGCTTGTTACTTGATATGATCATATTATAAGTATATTATATAATTATGTAATGGCATATATACTATGTACTATACTATATTATGGTACATATTTAAATAGAATGGATTGATTTTATTTCCAATATAATTGACTGAAACAGTGGTATTAGAGGAACTGGTTCTGCCCAGGTAGAATATAATTTGAAAGACTTGTATCTTCCCAAAAAGAAATGAAAAACTGTTCAGCAGGAAAGCCGTGAAGAACTCCTCCAAGTTCTTAGCAGAGGTGTTGTGCTAGAACCCAGAAGTTGTGTTCTCACTGATACAGATCTGGCACTGAAGTGGCAGGCCATGGCAGTCCACAGCAGTCTGCATCCCCATGTACGGTGGGACTGGGAATGGTTGTCTCCAGATTTTCTTGTGCAGGCAGAGTCTCACGGAGCAGAGCAACCACAATTTGCACAGGGATGCTGATGGCCCTTTCTGGTCAGTGCAAAGGGCAGGAGACCCTCCCCAGCCTCTTTACCTTCTGTCAAGAGACTGGCCTGCAGGCCACATCAGGCTATATGGCTTCCAGGGGATATTAGCGCTTCTGCAGAAATTAAGCTTTCGTTTAGGTGCAATAAGAATTAAGGCTTGCCATCGCTTGTGGTCAAAAAGAAGCGCTCAGAACTTTTTAAAGTGCTTTTAACCAGCACAGTATTGCCTTCAGAGAGAGTCTGCATTTTTTAAAGCCCTTGAGCGTTTGAGAGAGACTCTAAACTTGAACTGTCACTCTCTCACCTAAAACCTTCCCTTGCCACACAAAAAGAATACACAAAATCCCCAAAAGTGACTGTTTCAATGCCAGTGACAGTAGCACTGGAGAGGGGGGAAAGCATCAGCAGGTGAGAGCCGAATGTTGCACGGAACAACAGGAAAATGGCCTGGGGAAAGAAAGGAAAAAACACATCAGAAAAACACAGGAAGAAAACCCAAATCCTTCAGTAACATTGACTTAATGAATGAGCTTGTCCTTCCATTTGGGAAGGCTGAATGCATTGAATATCATATAGAGCAAATGATTAATACAGGTAGAAATTTACTTAATTTACTTTCCCCTGCCTGCCCCGGGAAGCCCATGTCTTCAGTAGATTTATGCTGCTGCTGCTGCTGCTGTTTAATCCAGCAACAGGCAATTTCTGTGTAACTTTACCAATGACCTCAGTGGAAACACCACTGCACAACAAAGAGAGTGTAGAGTTATGGACATGCAATCCAGCTCACAGCTGTACGCAACTGAAAAATAAATTCAGCCTTGTTACAGCACATTCTCAAGGAGTGGTCTAGCTTTAATATGAGTAAGGTACATTTCTCCTCTTTCTCGTGGATTAGAGAAAGCTTTTCTTTCTCTTCTCCTAAATAGGGACATGAAATACCCAAAGCATTGCAGAAGCAGAAACCTCACAAGCAGTGCAGATTTCACAGAGAATGTTTTCAGCCAGCTCTCTCCTCAGCTCGCCAGATGCAACCACCCCAGCATGCAGAATCCGAACGCCAGTCCTCGTGAGCTGTCCTCAGCATGTAAATTGCCTGCATGGCAGTTTCAACACACTCCCCTAAACCTCTCAGTCTGTTTCCCTTTTCGTTCTTGAGGTGGTTGTTTCAATTCACAGGCCAAAATCCAGCAGATCCCTTTTAATCTTCCAGAGCTACACACACATACTCCCCACATGCGCAGGAACACTGATTTTATCTGCCCTTTTCTGTTCCCTGACCTTGCGAGAGACTGTTTTCTTTACTTGCATATTTAGGAACAACTCAGAACACATCACTTTGGATTTCTTGTAGCTAGTTTTTATAATGACGGCCCTAACTAATTTCCTGTTACCAATAAGCTCTGATGTCTCAAGGACATGACCAAGTTCCCACTGCCCAGTGAATCCTTGCATGTCATTTGAACTGCAATAAGGGTCTGTGTGCATGCTGTCAAGCTGTTGCAAAAATGAGCTAACATGTAATAGTTTTAACCCCAGTGAAAGACACCGAAGCTGAACACGTCCTGCCTTCTATTTGCCAAGGACTGAGGATATGCTGGAGTAACTCTCTGCAGCTCAGCTGTTGCTTAGCTCCTTGGTAGCTCAGTTGAGCATTTTGATCTCAGAAACCCTGGAGCTGATTTTATTTCAAAAGAAAGATGAACAGGGGATGGAACAGGAGAATTCTCCAGTCAAAACAGGAAAAGCACAAGGAGCTCGCACACACACTCTTTACTGGTATTCCGCTCACTCACACTGCCCTGTCATAAACAAACCCAGAGCTTTATCTTCTCTCAAAACACATCCAGCCAGTTTCCAACCCCCTCCAAAAGATTTGCAGCAGAAGCCCCTGACCCTGCAAGCTCCCTTTCATTATCCTTAAATCTGTGACTTCCTTAGGAGCACTACTGAGCCACCACCAGTGTCTGAAGAAGATTTGAAGAACTGATTTTTCCTTAAGCCACAATGCCCACGTATCCCCAGATAATATGAGCTGCCTTTTCCAAGCAGATAAATAAGACTAATGAGAAACCAGCCCAAGTATGTTCTTTCCGCCTCACAGACACTGTCTCTACAAATATAGCAGGACCTTTAGTCCTCTCCAGTGAAAGTCTGAGGTGCTGCTAACAGGTGGACTGTTTCTGAGCCAGTACTTCTTGATATTAAGCTGCCCAGTACTGTTTTCTTTTATATCCCTTGTAAATCTGGTGCAAAATATTTCTGGTTCCTCTAGTGCCGTGCAACAACGGTTCGGTTTGAAAGATTACTCCAAATCATTGTAGCATACGTGTGTTTTTCCCCCTATTGTTGTTCTGAGCCTTACTATTTTTCACTGGAGCCAAAGCTCCATTTCTCTTCCACAGCCCTGGCTGCCACTTCCAGTACCAGCCTATCGCTTCTCAGTTGTTTGCATATTTGTGCATTAAACTGACCTACATCTCTCTCTAGGGAGTGGGCAGCAGATGGTCCTCAGGCCATCTGGCACCTCAAGATGCTGCCTGAGTGGCTTGTGGGTCACAGAAGTGGGAGATGCTGGCTGCTGGATAAACAGCGTGCAGCTGAGCTCCCTGGGAGGCGCTCTGCTTGCTTTTATAAAAAACTTTGGGCCAATGTGAGCCGGCACAATAACATGCAGAAAGTAGGTTAGACAGGTTACCTTGGCAGCAATGGGGACATACGTTTGGGAGCTACTGAAATCAGGGGGACAGCTAAACCAGCCATCTCCATTAGCATCGCTGCCCCACTGGGAGAAGCTGGTCAGTTCACTGGAAGGTCACCACGGTGGCTGGGACTGGAGTACTTGTTCCATGAGAAGAGGCTGTGGGAAGTGGGATGTTCAGCCTGGAGAGAAGGCAGCTTTGGGGGCCCCTAACTGCAGCTCCACAGTACCTACAAGGAGGTTATTGAGGAGACAGAGACAGGCTCTTCATAGGGGTGTAAGGCGGGAGGCCAAGATGCAATGGGCACAAGCTAAAACAAGGGAAATTCAGGCTAGATATGAGGAGAAACTTTTTTGCCACAAGGACAGTCAAGAAGGAGAATAGACTTCCCAGAGAGTTCACGCAGTCTCCATCCTTGGAGGTTTTTAAGACTAATATAAAGCCCTGAGAGACCTGGTGTGAAATCACAGCTGAGCTTGCTTCAAGCAAGAGGTAGAACTAAAGACCTCCTGTGGTCCCTTCAAGCCAGTGAGTCTATGATTAAGAATCAGTCTGTTTTTTAACAAATCCTGCCCAAATCCCAGGTTGCAAAGGGCAGTTGCAGCTGGGAGTTCATATTATGAAAAGCCATCCCAGTCTTTCTGGTACAGACAAAAATTAGACCAAGATTGAGCAATCCATAGTCAATACAGACAAATTTCACCCAGCACAATGCGTCCAATCATTGAAGGATTAAGACTTAGTTCTGAAGGGTAGTAGCTGTGTATGAATCCTTCCTTTATTTTATCTTTCTGAGGGCCCGAGTCTCTAATCTCTTGCGCTGTCTCTGTCAGAGCAGGGAATCGCCAACACAGCTGGCTCAGGCTGCCAGCGCGCAGGCAGCCTCCCCGCTCGCCTATCAGAGCCGGTCCCCTGCCAGGCACGCGTTCAGTCTCCGCGGTGTCATTCTGTCCTTCCCCCCTCACTTGGTCTTCCCATCCCTCTTCCCTCAGTGGCAGGATTACAGTACCAGTGTCCTGTTGCTGGTGTGCCCTTGCCTAAGCTTTCTGCCTGACTTTATTCCTCTGCTCAGCTCTTCTCTTTACTCCGGTAAGTCTCATGAACAGCTTCCTTGCTGTCACTGCTTGGTGGCATGGCGCAAGGGCTTTAATCTAAGTACTTCCCTTTGGGAGTGTCAGCCCACGTTTTCTAGGAAAAGCCTTAAAAGCTTGGGCACTGTGTGGCATGTGAGGAAAACAGGCGAGTATCTAAGGCTGTTGGTGAAAGTAAGAAATGTTTCTCTAAAGAGTGATCAAAAAAATTTGAGCTGACTTTGGTGGACCTTGCCTTTCCGTGAGGCTAGGGGCCATGGCTGGTTTGCTGCGACAGTAAGCGATCAGGACTCAGGTGCCGCATGAAAGGCGAGGCAGGGGACTTCGGAATGTCTCCAAGTCTGGTTCTTTCCGTGCCTGTATGGAAACCTGCCATGAAACCTCCAAATTTTTGTTCAGTTTTGTACTAGAAAATTGTGCATAAATCATAAAGCTATTCAAATATAGCATGTAGTTGGTAAAGCTGATTTTACCACCCCTTTCTGCAGTAATACATCAGACAGTGTCTAGGCTATGAGAAGGCACTTGTATTTTTCTGGAGGGTAATCGGAGCTACAGTAGCATGGGCCATTCCAGAGTGTAATGTTTGCTGCTTTGAGGTGTTACTGTAGTTCAATCTGGTGTTATGTTATAAAATCCAGATTTTATCAGCATATGCTGGCTGGTGTAAGTGTATGGAAGGCTTCATTTTAGAGAATTGTGTATTTGTATGTGAATTTTGAGTATAAAGTGCTAAATACCATTACCCATTTTAGAAGTGCTTAAAATAACTCCTGGCTGCAGAGCAGGTGCCATGTGTCCTTCTGCTGGATACATGGGGAGGCAAGAGCTAAATATAGACCAGTTTGTAAACCCTCTAGAAGTTCAAACTGCAAGAAGGGAAGGAGGAAGCAAATCCCATGAGAAGGAAGGGGAAGCACTGTTTAAAAAAGGTAAACAAAACCCTGCAACAGCACGCAAGAGAGTCTGCAAGAGAATCTAAGATGATGTTTGTTTTGTGCTGTGCTCATGCCAGGACGATGCCTGAGCAGCGGTGCCTGCCCCAGCAGTGCGAGAGGTGGGCTGGCGCAGCCCAGCGCGGGGGACGGTTTCCCCAGCAGCAGAGGGATGGCTATTGCAGCTCTGCTAAGCTAGGCACTGGCTCTTGCCAACTGACCTTTTACTTTGGAAGTACTGTCTGATTTCAAAGCACAGTGAGGGTAAATTGTGCTGTAAATGTGAAATGTTAAGGGATACAGTCAGAGACAAACAAACTGAGCACGTTACCTGACTGAGCTTAGCAGCTCACCTGCTTCTGTTGCCTCTGAGTGCAGCTGTGGCTGTGCTGCATGCTCAGCCCGGTTTTGTGCCTTTGGAGCCAGCCACAGACTGCTGCTGCCGCAAGCACCAGTCTCCTTGTGGGACAACAGGCATGGTCATGAGTCCTCCTACAGAAAGGCATCAGCCTGGGACCAGTGTCTGTCACCTCCCACCTGCGACTGGAGGTCACCCATGCCCTGAGGAGCTCCACTGCTGTCCTGGGGTATCCCAAGTTTTTAACGGAGGGAGGAGAATGGAGAAGATCCTCTCCCACAGTTGGGAGGCAGTAGCACCCTCTGGCTCTTGGGGCTGTTTCCCACTGGAGGAGAGGAGGACCAGGGTGACTATCTGAAGGCAGCAACCAAAAGTGTCTGGGATCAAGCTTCCATCCAAAACACCAGGGCCATGAAAGATACTGATCTCAGGGCTGTGAAATAGGTCCAGGATTTGGGAGTGCAGGAGGAAAAGAGTAAACAAGATGAAATGCTGCGACTCAGTCAGGTAACTGGTCAGTCCTTCCCCTTGCATTAAACAGGATAAGGCCATGTTGGAAATTCACGTGCCTGGAGGCAACAGTAATGGTAGTAGGAGTCATAAAACTCAAGAGGTGGATAGTCTAAAATTGAGGAAGTCTAAAATTCCTTGAAAAACCAAGGAATTCCTCTTCTGAGCTCAGTCACCTAATTTTTAGGCATCACTGTGTCTGAGATAGTATATATTGTAAACACTTTGGGTCTTGCTGAGGTTGGCACCAAAAGTTTTTTATGGCCTGATAAGGAAGAATTCCTGATGTAAATCCAGGTTAAACAGGTTGGAGCGGGAGGGGGACCAGGGCCAACCGCAGCAAAACCTCAAAGGCTGTAAGTGAGCTGCTCTCAGCAGATGAGAGCTGCCCTGTCTCCCTAAATATAAACTCTGTGACGCTGTGGAAGGTGTTACGCAAAACAAGGCACAGAATTCTGAACGGGCATTGTGTTTGTGCTTGAAAGTAGTTGTCAGACCTCTGGTTTAACCTGAAGAAGAGTAGAATAAAACATTAAAATATTTATTTGTGTGTGTAAATACAATCCCCGGTATGACCCGGCATGTGGGTGCCCTGGGGTTAAAGGTTCATCTCTGGGCATTTCCGTGGTTCCTGCTTGTTCACCGTTCCAGGCTGGTGGCCTGAATCTCAGCAGACGTGAATTGCCATGGTTTCAGAGACTGATTATAACTAATCCCTTTCTAGCCAGGAACGTATATTAGGGAAGATTTCCTGTGAGGCCAGCTTGTGTCCTTGATTCTAAACGTCCAGTTTCTCTTTCATTCACCCACTGTATTCCGTTATTACTGAGAAACACCGTGCATAAATTGATCGCCGCTGTTGATTTAAAGCCTACTGTGTTTGCAGGTATGCTTTGTGATTCACGTAGGAGGAAACCCTGAGCCGGATGGTGCCGCTCCATGAGCAGTGCAGTTGGGAGGCAGCTGAGGGAGAGAGGCGGGGTATAGTGAGAAATGTATCAACTTGTGCCTTCTTACAAGGAGGAGGAGACAGTCAGAAGAGAAATTCATATTTGGAGATGGAGCATTTAGCAATCCTGTTCTCTTTCCATGATAAACATCACAAAAGTAGCTGGTTTAAATTGGGGTTGTACTTTGTGAGACTTTTGTTCTGTCTAGACAAGAGCTGGTGATCCTGGGTTTTCTAGCTGATTGCTCACCAATTACCAATTATCTCAAATTAATGAATACAACTGTAAACACTAGTCTGATCAGACATAAACACATTTTGTGGAGATTCTAGCTTAGCATTTACAATAATCTTAATGACCTTGAATTAATTGGCAGTCAATTAACTCTTGTTAAAACAAGATCACAAACTGTAGTCTAACAGTCATGCTATCTGGAATTATTTACCTAAATTGTGCATGTAGGGTCTAATCTTTCAATGTAAATTAACCTCAATATGACATCAAATCAAATGGATATAAGTATGCATTCACTTTGCAGTGATATAATGGCCATGCCACAAGCAGGAAAGAAAGAATGGGATGCATCCCTCTGACAGGGTCAGGGAGACCAGGTCCAGCTGCCTTCCCAAGCCATTCCTGCTGGCAAGTTGTACCTGTGGGAGGACTGCAGCGGCACGGATTTATAGCTAACAGTCCTCAGCACATCCTGAGCCCCACTCAAATCTTTCAATTATTTGCTTGAGAGATCATAAACAATAATATTTGACTATCTTATCTGTAAGCCCAGTCAAATAGCCTGACAATCAAATCTTAAAAAACATTGCCTTAGCGATGGCCACCACGGCACTTCCAAACATCACTTTGACTGGGGACAGTTTAATAGCAAACACTGAGTCACATATTACAGTAAATTGCATCTCTCTTATCATATACTGCCTTTGGCCAAGTTAGTTTATGATTTTGAAAGCTGTAGGGACTTAGACACCATAGAAGGTATACGTTATGGCCAACTGAACAGGGAACAAAATGCTTCCCAGTTAGCTTCATGTTTTCAAAACAAGTTGTCTATTAAAACACAAGAAAGCAACCATCTCAGATGCTGGAACAGAACCAAGAAAGCAGTCATCTTCCTCTCTTCATTCCCCACTGGCACCATTGTTAATCGTATCGTTAAAAGGAGGAACAAAAATCAGTCTGAAAAAGAGACAAAAAAGACTCATGGCTATAAAGGGTACAGAGTCTGTAGTCACGCAGAAGCAGGGGCTAGTTGCAGGGCAAGACCCAGCTGCACACCTGGCACCTCTGCACTACCTCGTGAGGTCAATGCAGCGGTGACAGCAGCTCTGCTGGCACTCCAAGAAGGAAGGAGCCCTCTCTACACTGAGTTTTCCAGCCGCATGCAGTCAGAGATGCTGTTTCTGCTGGCCCACACCTCGCAGGAGCTGGGAGCAGGTGCCTGGGATGCTCTCTGACACCCTCATCACCAGATCCTGGGTAAGCCAGAGCAGCCTCCAGAGGAACAGAGACACATCAGGGGCTCTGTATTTGCCTGGCTGAGTACAGCCACTCAAAGACATGCAGAAACAAAAGCTTCCCTTTGCAGACAGAGAGTAAATTAGCTGAAATTCACCACAGAAAACGCTATGGACTATCAACCCATGTTACCCCTGGTTGGTTTTACTTTACTGTGATTTATTCCATATTTTGTACTTTGTCAAACAAGCTGTCAGCAGCACCCTACAGGTACAAGAGAAGAGTGGTTTAGAGCTGTTTATCTTATTCTTTGCTGTTATTGTGACAGCACCAAGCCAGGCCTCTTGTAGATAAAGCACCACGCTGGGCTCTGCAAGAGCACAACACAATTTTCGGTGCACAGGTTTCATTTAAAATATTCCTTTTTCATGATTATTGACTTGAGATGTACCGACAGGGGACAAATAGGAAATTAAACTGATGCAGCTCTGAAGCGAAGCCGCCCATGCATTGCAGGTAAACGGATCAAGAAAAGTAAACATGTGGCAAATAGCATGTTCAGGGAGCGAAATGGTATAAATGACTCGGGTGTCATTTCATGTGTTATCGCTGGCAATGGGAATAAGAGGTTTTGATTTTTAAGTATTAGGTTTGGGCAGGCTTTTCTTCTTGGAAAGTATATAATTTGCTTTTCTCCCTGCAGGCAAATCACCTTGGTTATTTATTTAAGTGTGACATATTTATCAAGCCAGAGCTGACGGATGAGCTGCCTCCCAAATTCCACACAAAATCACTCATGTGCTGGCCAAGCTTTGGGAATAACTAGATGACTAATTCCATGTGCTTTTAAATTAACCCTCCATTTGTTTGCTGTCAGGCACTGCACCAAGCATGGAGAATGACCAGTCTCTCACCCCACCTGGGCAGGACATCCAGGGGCAGAGCGGGGACAAACCTGCCCCTGGCTCGCAGCCCCCTGCTCCAGCCCCCATGGAGCAGCCCAGCTCCTGGCCCGAAGCAGCCGTGTGTGACATCTCGGAGGAGCTGAGCAGGCAGCTGGAGGACATTATTAAAACCTACGGGTCTGCCGTGAGCCTGATGGAGAAGGAAAGCACCACTACTGGAACCGACAAGCCTGAGAAGGGAGAGCCAGGCAGCGTGGAGGATGTGGAGTATGAAGATGCGAATGAGGAGAGTGAGAAAGAGAAGCTGGCTCCTGGGGATGCTTCCAGAGCAAAGGAGCTCAGCAGCAGCAAGGAACAAAAGCTGGAGAAGAAAATTCTGAAAGGACTAGGCAAGTACTTGCATACTTACACAAGCTTTCTGTGAACAGAAGTGAAAACTCCCTGGTCCTTGCTCTTTCCCATGTTAAGCCTCTGCTGTGGGACCTCTAGTTACCACTGAAAATTACAGTGACTGTTACAACTTCTCTCTAACTGATCATTATTTTCAGCATTTACCCAACAGATACACACAGGCTGTATCAGGTATTAGTCCTTTTAAAAAGACAAAAGTTTAGGATTATTTCACACAGTTCTGATGTACTATTGGGCTGCCCAGACTAGTTAGCCAAAGTTGTGAGTCTGACAACACACTGCACAAAGCCACTTCCTAAACAAAGGAAAACCTGGACACTAATTTGTGCTTCAGTAATTTTTTTCTTCCCTTGCTTCCTCAGGTATGACTTCTCACTGGTCATAATGGTCTTAATGGTGCTACCATGTGGCACGGGAATCTGCAGAACAAATTCACTCTGATGCCCAGGTTATTTTTCGTCTAGCAGACCTCTGGGCTCATCACAAACTCTATGAAATAAGCCAATACACTTATTTGCTCTAAGCACAGGGCTTAGAGAGCGCCTTGGCCATGGCAGGGCTCTGTGAGCTGAGCTAGAAAGAAGTCTCAGTCAGCTTTTGTGAAGTGTGTCCTTTCTGCTGGGCAGCCACTAGAGAGCAATGTAGTTACATCCCAGCCTGGCAACCCTGCAATTTATTTCCCTTCCTACATTTAACTGCCGTCAGTCTTGGAAGCCTCTCCTTTGCGTGAGAACCCAAACCCAGCCGCAGACTAAGCCTATAGAAAAATCACTGCAGGACGTTCTTACCAGACAAGGGACTAAGCATAGGACAGAGCACGGATTTTTTCCACAAGTTCTTTGTATGTCCAGAAGAAAGTTCCTCAGTTTCTATGGCCTTGGCTTTGGTGCGGTTATTGGTACCTCTCCAAGACCAGTGAAAACACTACCAAAGCACAGTTCTCAAGCTGCACTTGCAACAGTTTTCACTCCAGGATTTGATTTTAGCTCTCTTCAACTTATTTATGCTGGTGCTGTAGAGATAACTTAGTGTGAGACAGTGTATTTTCTCCACAGGCAGTACTCCTGAACTGCACTAGACTTGAAGTAGAAAAAGCCCAGCAAATTTGCTGGAAAGAGGAGCATTTGGAAAAGCACGGCCAATCCCCTGGCACCACACCCATCCTTATCTCCAGGGCCTTTTTATATTTGATGAACAAGCAGCGTTCAAGCTTCAGCTCATACTCAGGGCTGAAATGAATACCAAGAAGTATCAGAAGAGAAGCAATACATAAATGGCTATGCAGTGATTTAGCGATGCATGCCCAGATAGTTATTAGACTGTCCCTGATATCCAGACTCTCTTCACCAAGTCAGGGAACTGATTTACACCACTATCATATAGCCCAGACCTGGCTGGCCGTTGCTGCTGTCTGTTTCCATCCACACCACAGCCTCCGTACCTAACTTAATCTTCCTTGTCTTGCATGGGTTGAGCAGCACAGGAGCTGTGTGCACCAGCTTTCAACAGTTTTCACTTGCAAAGAGGTCTGGTTTCTGAGTCTTCAGGGTCCAGCCCCTTTCCATCCTGTTTCAGTCAAATGTGCCGTATATGTGACCCAGTCATGTTACAAAAGCATTAAATGAAGATCAGATTATACAGGAAAAAAGTATTTTGCTTTTGCTAAGAGACAGCACATTACTGAGGGCTGAAATGCAGGAAGATTCAAGCACGTTTGTTCTTATGCGGAGAAGAAAAACTCAGAAATTCATAGCAAAAATTATTCCTCAACCAACCAATTTCATAACAGTACATCAGTTCCAAACTACCTCTACCATCAAATCTCTGCTTCTTTTTTTTTAAGGGAAGGAAGCCACCCTACTGATGCAAAGCTTGAACAAGCTGAATACTCCAGAGGAGAAGCTGGACCTGTTATTTAAGAAGTATGCTGAGCTGGTTAGTACAGCACTGGTTCTTTTCTGTGCAAACTGTCTACACAGGAAGGTATAAAAAACATAAGTCATGCAGCATGGTTAAGCCTCATATAGTAGTAGCATCTGTCCTGTTAAGTGAATCCCAAAATAATTGTCAGGGTCAAATAATCAATTATGGGTGAGAAGGAGAAAAACAGTTAAGAGTGAGGAAAACAAACTGGACTTTAGGTTGTTGATGAGGCAGAATATTTGTACTCAAAGATGAATCTACCAAACTGACCCACACTGGAGGTTAGCGTCTAGGCTCCTGCCTTCACCTTCTGCAAGCAGTTTTCCATACCTCTGTATGCAGGTATTGCTTTAAAGTATGTATCAGTGATTTAATGTGGTGGGTTAAGCTTGTCTGGACACCAAATGCCCACCAAAAGCCACTCTGTCACTCCCCTCCTCAGTTGGACAGGAGAGAAAAAAAAAAATAACCAAAGGCTCATGGGTCGAGATCAGTGCAGGGAGAGATCACTCAGCAACCACCGTCATGGGCAAAACAGGCTCCACTTGGGGAAATTAGCTTAATACCAATCAAATCAGAGTAATGAGAAATAAAACCAAAACATCAAAACACGTTCCCCCCCTCCCTTCTTCCCAGGTTTAACTTCACTCCCGATTTTCTCTCCCTCCCCTCCACCAGCGGCGCAGGGAGATGGGGAATGGGGCTGGGGTCAGTCCATCACACGCTGTCTCTGCC
>JAVJGI010000062.1:52066228-52103145 GCA_035590275.1 Ibycter americanus
TAAATACGTTATCCCAGAGATGCTACCACCATCGCTGATGAGCTCGGCCTTGGCCAGCAGTGGGTCCATCTTGGAGCCGGCCAGCATTGGCTCCATTGGACATAGGGGAAGCTTCTAGCAGCTTCTGACAGAAGCCACCCCTGTAGCCCTCCCTGCTACCAAAACCTTGCCCTACAAACCCAATACATTTGATCAAAATGAAAATAATACAGGGCTTAATATAAAATGTTAGGAAGCAGAAATTCAGAAAATAGAGAACTGAGGCTAATTGTGAGAGAAACCACAACACAGTGAAATGAAGAGTCAAAGCTCCTGCCACCATAATGTCACCCCTGTAACAGTGCCACTGGTCTGACTCTGTTCTTTCCACACTTAAGATGGGCTATTTTCAGATCAAGTTTTTTCTTCTAAGTAGTTAAAGAGCTGTATGGCCATAAGCTGTGGAAATCTTACAAATGAAAAGGCTGCAGCATTTTACAGCTTGTGGAGTGCTGAAAAATGTGCCAAGCAGAACACTGACTTTGTAATTGGTTTTACACACAGAAGTGTCCATGTCTCATCATAATGTGAAGTTCAGTTTTCCCTTTTTTCATGTAAAATCCTCTGATTTCATAAATTGGACTCAGGCTCTTTATGGTTTAGCTCATGCTTAAAGCAACTTCATGCCCACGGATTAACTGAAGTAGGTCTTCTTTTTCCTCTGTGATGTACTCTCCACTGCATTCAAACATCACTGGAGCACTGTATGGAACAGGGGCCATATTGCCAGTAACGCATGCAGGAGAAAGGTGCTAAAAGCAAAAATACTGAGCATTGGTTTTTGACATCTTGTGCAATGTCACTAAAATAAATTGCTTAATAAATACAGCTAAAAGCTTACTGGAGAAAGCCTTACACTGCTCACTCAGCACGGGTGTGGTGTGTAGTGTGATTAATAACTTGTCAGCAGTTAGCTGTAGCGGTTACCACTCTCTCTGCTCCCTCTTGTCCATCCCCATCACACACTTCAGGTCACTTTTTGCTTTTGCTGAGTTGTTTTCCAGCCAAATCAGCCCCCTGGTCTGGTGAACCATGTGGTGACACAACACTTGCTGCAGCACAGCTTGGGGGAAGGTGCAGCCATGTGCCAGGCTGAGCTGGGTGCTGGCAGTGGCTTCAGCTGCGTTAGATAGTGCTCTGCTGGCTGTGGCTTAAGAGGCTGCCCATACTCGGGGACCCTATGCAGTACCAGCACTTCGAGCTATATGCTACTTAACTGTTAGCACATGCCCCAGCACAGTCTAAAGCGACAGGAACATCAGAAAATGGAAGGCATCAGGGAAGAGCATGGGCTGGTGCGAAGGAAGCCATGCTGGCAGGGATGGGGAAGCAAGACAGTGTAGCCATTTGGGCACAAGTTGTGCCGTGCCACTTGCCATCAGGGAGTGTTTTATCCACTAATACTGCCGTAGGCAGAGTGGTTGGGTTTAGTAAAGTAGACTGTGCTTTACTACTTTTGCCTACAACCAGCTGTTGCAGAATTGATTGCGACCAGCTTGTTTTCAGAGGTCCTGAGGGTCTCACAAGTGCTGGGTGCAAGAGCTACACATGAATAAGTAAACATGAGCGTTGTCATTGTCTGCAGTGGGGTCAAGATAAAACTTTTTTTCCTAAATCAAAGAGTTTATCTCTCTAGGTAAGCATTCCAAAATCAGAATTCCTTTTATTTCCAGTTAATTTTAGCTAATATTTCATTAATTATTCTTAAACATTTATCATTGGCAGCCCTTTTGTTATTCTTGTTTACCAGTGAATTCCCTTCTTCAGTGCAAAAGTAACACCATATCTTAGAGATTCCTGAGAACTTTGAAATGCAAGTTTCTAGTGCAAGTCATTGTTATGGAAAAAAAAAAGAGAAAAAAATGCTTGGAAGACTTCTCATATCACAATTAAGACCTATTTTATTCTAAGCCCCCTATCTTGAGCACAGCTTGAGTGAATCATCTGAAATTTGGATAAATCATTATCTGCTTAGCACAGGCTGCACATGCAAAATGTGAAGTAAAAGAACTTTTTTTGTGTTTTAAAAGGGAAGGGGCCAAAATCAAGCTTATAAAGGAAAACAAATCTCAGCCTTAATTACAGAGAGGCTATTTTTATCTTACAATACTAAAAAAAAAATACTTCAACTAGTGCAGCTTGATTAGATGCAAAAGCCCCTATTCTGATCTACAGGGGTGAAAACACAATACACATGCTGAAATTTGGGCATAAATTGCAAATATACTCCAAGCTGGTGATTGCATTGTTTTGTCGTATGCCTAGCTGCGATTTGGTTGATAATACACAGAACTATACTGCAAGCATAAATTACAGAACATCTGCAGAAGACAGATCCTCGGGCAGAGAAAGTGTAAAATATGATGCCTGTTGACTGTTTTGTTTGAGCTGCACATCATTCCCCTGCACTCACAGATTTTCCCTGTCATACTGGTGTTAATAATTAATACTGGCAGTACCAGATTATTAGATAATGTAATCTTAATAGCAACTGCTATTATTAAGGTTTGCACATTGCAGCTCATGTGCTGCTGTTTTTCAACCAGAAAACATCTGGACTTTGAAATATCTCACAATGTATGCATGCCTGTAATACAGCGAGGAGGGCTGCTGTGTGTTGGAATGGGAGATGAAATCTTTAAAAGCTTCAGAGGTAAAATGCTTCTTGGACACGACCTTTACAGTGTTAATTTGCAGTTCAGGAAATTTCTTCAAAGCGGCCAATAATAGGCATGTGTCACAAGAAATGAACAGCCTGTGCAGGGACTGCTGTTAGCAATTCTCTTGCTGCCCCTCTTTCCCCCTCCAAATACAACCTCCTTCCCACCAGACCTCTAGGGAAGGCAGGAGCCATGCACCCACAGGAGCAGCATGTTCCCAAGTAAGCATCAGGGACTGTCCATGTTTTCTTCAGTAATTATATGGAGCCGAAGAGCCCAAAAGAGGTTTGATTCACCGCAACCCACCCTTGTTGATGACGGGACCTCCAGAAACACAATGGACAGACGCTCCCACGTGCACCCACGAGCAAGAGGAGCGTGGCAAAAGGAGGTGCCCACACACCATTTTGGGGAACTCTTCCTTGAAGAGCATTCTCCTCCATCAGCAGCAAAGCCCCCACACAGACAGCATCCCTGGTCTCCAGCACCTCTTTTGCTGCTACTTTTTCCAGTTGGCTCTTGGATATCTAGGAAGCTGCTTCTTTTTCAGGAAGCTGCAAAACAGAATGAACAACTATTGCATTATCTCATGATCTGGAGAAATGTCTCTGCATAAAGCGCTACTGGCTGCTGCGGTTCCTAACATTGAAATAAAAATAAGAACCTGACAGCCGTCCTTCAAAGAAATTCAAATAGAAGAAGGAAAGGCTGAAATGGTGTGGCAAGAGTATTAAAAATTATGTTCACCCACTCACACTATAGCACACTTGGGGCTGTTGCAGTGAGCAGGTGTGGGACTCCCTCCAGGTTGCTCACTCCTCTCCCATTAGTGCTGATAAATACAAAACATTTCCTAAGAGGCTGAGGAAGTATGAAGACTTTCCCAAAACCAAAAAAGGCTCATTTTCTTTTCTTTCCTGTCCTACTTTATTTCCTGCCCAGCTCGAAGAACATCGTGCCGAGCAGAAAAAGCTCAAGTACCTGCAGAAGAGGCAGGCCCAGATCACCAAGGAGAAGGACCAGCTGCAGAGCGAGCACAGCCGAGCCATCCTTGCCCGCAGCAAGCTTGAGAGTCTGTGCCGGGAGCTCCAGAGGCACAACAAAAACCTCAAGGTGAGTAAAGCGGTGGCTTTATCAAGGTACCCAGCAGTGGCAGGGAAGAAGACGCTGATGGCTTCCCATCTTGTTCTAGTACCAAATCAGAGGCATTTGCAACTGCATGTGCAACATATCGTCATATATACACTCTAGTCTTGAGGACTGTTTACGCCAAGACCCTTTTATTCCTCGTTTGGAAATATCCAAGCAGTTTTGGACATTTAGTTTGCCTGCACTAGCTGTAAGCCTTCCTTGCGTACTCAGGGAGCTCAGCACAGAGAAAACCAGTGGTGCTAACAGACCGGGGCTCTGAGACTGCAGATGCAAACGCGTGTGCATGGACAGAGTAGTAGGAACACCAGCTTTGCTCCAGGGGATTCACAGAAGGCTGGCAGGTGTTTTCATGTAATTTGAACACTTGGGCATTTTCAAGTGATCTGTGAGGGTTAGTCAATCAGGACATTTGCCTCAGGACCTCAAACCTCAAGATAGGAAGAACGCCCACACTGTTTGTGGGGGTCATTTGGATTACTAGAATCAGTTCAAAAAGGAAATTTTCAGGAGTGTCGAAAGTCTAGGATCCATATGCCATGTCTGCCTATTGCTTGGTGCATCACACTATTTAAATGTGAAATTTATAATATGATTATGCTTCTTGAAAAATGTTAGGTTCAAGAAGTATATTTCTGTTGTGATCTTCCTCTTTTTGCAAGTACATGTTAGTGATGCTGGTGGTACTATACAAAAAGCCTCTGCTTTGATCTATTAAAAATCCTTCTTTACAGGGATATAGTTATGTATAGAATTACACGTATCAATTGTCAGCAGCAAGAATTTCACCTGATATAACCTCTATTAACTGTAATGGACTTTCACTCATTTCCACCAGCTCAGGAGTGGGCCTTCAGAGTCTAGCTCTGACTTTCGTTGTACGTTGGTAAGAATACAGCTGGGGGGGGGAACAGCCACATACACACTCAAACTAGTGCACTAGTAGAAGGACGAAAGCAGTTTAACAGATAAGTTTGACAGAAAGGAAAACTAAAAGCAAATCTGTGTGTGCTCAGTTATGGTAGCAAAATACTGATAGTGTCAATGAAAGTTGTGTCTGTCATTTGTACCAGACAAGAGCTGTACCTTGATATTGATCCACACTGATTTACCAGACAGTCTTTGGGCAAAATCTTTCAACAGAAATACAAGCCAATTTTAAGGTGATTGAAGAGTACAGTGTACAGTGCTTTGCATAGACTTCACTGAGTTTTCTAAAGAAATCATATCAGTGGAACTGGAGTATAGAGAAAAAGTAATTATATTTGGAAAACATATTTGGAACAGGTTTTGTTGAATTCCTCACATGATTTCCCAGCTACCATATGCTTATTAATCTCACTAGTAGACAGCATGATTTCTTCTTTCTCTTTGCATATAAATACGTCATCTTTACATTTCAACTTCATATTTAGGAAAGTCTCTTTCCAACATCTTTCCACTTGTTTGACTGTTTTACTTTGGTACTACATCTCCTAAATAAACATCAATTTTTATCCTGCACCTACCCCAGGTGAGCCAGGAAAGGTACCCAAGCTGATCTGGTAGTGGGAAGAAGTTTTCAAATTTTGCCCACTTCTTTCTAAGAATGGGAGACCTTTTAAGAAACCCAGAATACTAGCTTTCCTCTGGTACCTGTGCTTTCAGCATAAAACCCCCAAAGTTAAATAAGACAGTAAGACAAAATACACTTGCAGAATGAATAAGAATTAAATTAATAAACAAAGGCATTCCATATCTTTATCCGGTTTTGTCTCTCTAAGAACTTTAACACAGTTCTTGGAATATTTGCATTTAAGCTTTAGCTCCCGGAGATCTGTGACTCTCCGGAATCTCATCTTCTGTTTATTTAAATGAGTACAATTTTATTTCACTTATGACTGTACTGAGAGGGCCCAAAACAGGAGAATCCACCAAATGTTATTTTTAAAATCTCCTGCTTAAGTAATTTTTATTTTGGTTTTGGCAGGACAGAGAAGCTGATTCATAATTTTTTAGCACTTGGGATTAGCACTTCTGATTATGTTCCAAAGCGTGGAAAATAAAAACTGTAGGAGATTGTGTCATTTCAATAGCAAAGGAGAAACCTGGCCCGTCCAGATCATGAATCTCCTCTGACTTACCATGTGGTACGTTATATGCACATCACGTCATGTAAATGTCATCTTCACTCATCTGGTGTGTGGAATTCCCATTAACTGGAGATCAGTGCAGCCAAGTGGTGATGAATACGCAATGCGGAGCAGCGCTGAAAATCGACAGGGCAGATCAGAGAAGAAAAATTTCTGGTTAGTATTGGATACTGGCCTCAAAATCTGACTTACTTACAGTCCAGCTATTCAGATTATTTCCTTGCAGTTACACTTCACAGCAGAAAACAGATGTTTAATTCTCCCTCCAAGAAAAGCAGAATAAATGTTCGTGAAATAGCAGAATGTGTTCCCACTGCAATAGAGAGTAGCTCTGCTAAGACCAATAGCAGCTCACTTCTCTGCATGGTGTTTGTGTTCTGCCAATTAGCTGACAGTTTTGTGGCTACTTAGCATCTTGTAGTGATGAACATCTCAGGTCCCCTGTCCTTCCTGCTACTGGCCATTAAGCAATGACTTTCATACAAATGTCACAGAAGTCAACAGCTTCAGTTATGGGCTCAGCTCCAAACTGGCTCAGTCTGGGGTGCCTGGGAATGAAGAGAACAGTTCATTGAAAATAAGGAGTCCATGCTCAGATTGTCTCAGCTGATACAACTTCAGCAAACCAACAGTCTTCTTGTGTTGCCCCAGACAGGCACGAGGACCAGAGACAATCCTGCCCTTCTATTTGCAAATTGTCTCACATTCCACTGATAAATCCCAAACAGCAAAATATCCTTTTCTTAATTTTACAAGGTTTTATTCAATGCATTCTTACATTTTTAGCAGTAAAACACAAGAGTGATAGCAGTATTGCAGTAGGACACAAGAATATATCTTTGATAGGGTAGATATGGAGCACAAAGATTAAGAAAGTGCAGAGGAAAGGGAACAGTAGTTTATGGCTGGACTCCAGTCTTCCACAACTGGAAATCTAAAAAGAATATACAATGCTTTATTTTTCTCACTCAAACCAAACACTTAATTTAAAACTATTAAAAGAATAAGCACAGAGTGAAGTGGCCGACAAGGCCAGTTGTGGTTTGCATGTTATGGATTCATCATGATGCTGAGAAGTCACCACCTCAAACACCCTCTGCCCCCTACAACCAAGCAAGACAGGAGCTCTTGCCTCCCCACAACTACTTCAGCTGCTATAGCAGCAACACAAAACAGAAGTTAGTCATCAAGCCTCCAGTCTGGGGGAAAACTTAAGGATCTTACATTACACTATGGGGTCTTGAAATGGGAAGGACTAAGGAACCTATTGGGAAAAAGTGCATTTTCTCAGGTCACAGGGACAGGTATAAGCAAAGAATTAGGGCTGTAGCCTTGTCATAATAAAACCTGGGTGATGCCAATGATCTGGAGTTTGCCAGACCATGCCTGCCCAGGTGAGGCAGGTGAAGGGGAGCCAGCCCCACAGCCCTGCAACAGAGCTGGCAGGGACGCAGGGCTCTGCTGGTGGCACCGTGGGCTTCCAGCCCCTCCTCGGCTCCAGTGCCAATGCAGACTCAGCCATAGGCTTTTACAGCTAGTAAAGGCTCAGATTTAAAGCAGGCACCTCCAAAGATCCATCACGATTCCCATGGTGTTATCAGTAGCACCTAGAAGCCTCTGAGATTGAAACCGTACTACCTTACGGACCAGGCACGAGCCTACCAGCAGCTGGGCACTGCCAGCATCCCAGCCAGCTCCATGGCATGGCAGAGCACTGAGGCACCGAGGGGTTTGTTCCCTGGCTCAGGGAAGGGGCAGTGCCTGAAGGTCTCTGCACAGTGCCGTAGTCACACAGTCGCCTTCCTGCTCAGCCAGCTCCTCTACCCACACCCACCCTTAATCTGTCACTGGGGTCTCCAGGCTGTAACAAATCACTGCCATTTCATGAGGCACCCTGAGGAGCTCTCTGGGACACATCCCAGCCCCCCCCTCAGGCAAATATCCTCCTCAAGTATCTTTTTCTCCAAAGCAGAAGAGGTCAAGAGAAATACTGTGCCCTGCAACTAAATGCTTCCTGGCTCAGTGTCTTTAACCATGAATCTTTGTATTGTCTCTGCACTCTGTATAATTATTCTACGTCAAAAGAGAGGATGAGCAGGAAATAAGATCCTCTGAGTAACACATGCACAGAGGTGGATTTTTTTTTACATTTGCATAATTGCTACTCTCAGGATGTCTCATTTCACCTTGTAATAGAACTGTTCGGTGTGACATGCACAAAATCCACCAAATTTTTGTTTTATATTCAGCTGGATTTATTACTCCAGAAAGCTTTAACTCACAGCAGTGACATGTTATAACACTGTTTGGTCCACTGAAACAATAAAGTATTTTTGAGGAAGGATGTTTTGAAGTAATAGAAATAGGACTCCAGGCATGCAAGTTCAGTTTCTCACTCTGTCTTTGACTTCTTGAAGTGAGAGCACCTGGTCATGCTTCTCCCTGCTCAAGGCTGTACCTATACAATGGAGAATTAAGAGGCATGAGAATTTTTTTAAAACAGTGTATTAGAGGTAAAATGGAGTTCTGACTTGACCAAAACTATCTAGGAATTCAAGTTAAATCTGGCAAAGTTTTGAACAAAAGTGAAAAGGAGGACATTATTTGTAAACATCCCACTGCAAAAGAAAAATAAAAGTTTAGTTTTGGGAATGCTAAAACGGTTGATTTAGAACACCTTCTGAGCAGAATTTTTTACTCTGGAATAGCATTTCTGTTTCAATATTGCACTAAATGGGATAAGCAAAAAGTAACTACAAACAGAACACAGCTCAATTTCTGGTCAAGTAAAATGTTTCAGGCTAAATCGAAATCATTCTCACCGATTGAAAAAAATAATTGGAGAGTTTCTCTTTCATCTTGCTGCAGATTTTTTGTGGGTCCAGTTTCCAACCCCGGTACTGAACAAGGACCCCCCAAGTCATTTGCCCAGCTCCATCTGAAATTCCTTCTTCCTAAGAGTGAGAGTCCTTCTGGGCCCACGCTTTGTCTTACTCTGTCAGTACACACACGTGTTCTTGTGTAAACTGCAGAGAGCACAGCATAGTGATTTCTGTGCATCATGGCATTATTAACATAATGGTTTCAAAACTTTCCTCTTGTCATCCAAGGTGTCATCTCTATCACTCACTGGTCAGCAAAAGGACACACGTCCCCTGCTTTGAAGAGCAGTTGTCCAAGATCAGGCTTGTGTTGTGCATGCTAAGTAGAAATTGGGTCATTTAATATGCATCTTACTTTAAGAGTAGGGCCTGAATCAACACCTTTTATGTCACATTTATGATACAAATTATACCTCATTAGAGTCAGCTAAGGCTTTATTCAAGTATATTTATAGAAAATATCCATATGCAGTGTTATCAGAGATTTTTATGTAAATGATTATGCTAGTTGAAGCCTTAATAGAGTATGCCATTTGCATGCTGTGGAGTGGGTTCTTAATGTGGTTCTGGCATGATTTGTAACTACAGCAGATATGGTCTTAGCCACTGTATGTCAGGATTACATTCCCCAAAAGAGCAGACTGCCCTGGAAGCAAATGAGTAGGGAATAAAAACAGTCCATACTTCTGGATCCAAAGCAATGAATCCATATTCTTTCTGCACTGACTTTTATATAAACAAATCCAAAACAGAATTTCAATAATCAGGAAGAAAAAATCCACCTATCTTTCTCCAGGCAAAATTCTGATTCTCTGCTTTGATTCTGTAAGAAACTGTCTACAGGATTTCCTTGATTCCACTACCTAATAAATTAGTGCAAATGTTGGTGTCAGTTTAAAAGTTAGGGAAAGAAAACTAAGGAACTGGGGGGGATTTTACAGAAAGTGATGGATTTCTCTTAAAAATGAAAATCCCAAAGACCATAAATTTAATATGAGCATTCCTAGTTAAAAGGTGGCATTCTAAAGGGTGATTTTTTAATTCTTTCAAAAAGAATTTCAATAAAAGAGCTTTTGACTACTTCTGCTAAGTATCTTCTCCCAAAGCAAAAGCGGTGCTGCAGTATCATGAATGAAGACATGTATGTATGTCCTCTTTTCCAAGCTTGCTTTGATCTGAGACTGCTCTACATCCATCTTTATAAATGCGAATTCTTAGTTTCCTAATTTTTTCAAGGCCACTGCATAATTTGCTCTGTAAATTTAGAATCATGCCTAATGCTGGAGTGGATGAAAGCAAGAAAATCTCCAAAGAGGAATGCAAACATGTATAATCCTTCAAAGGGAAGCTTTATGCTGCTCTGTAAGAGTATCTTTCTGGAACTGCTTATTATGTGTCTTTCTTACATGACTGCATTCTCTCCCATTTAACAACAGGAGGAAACAATTCAGCGGGCACGGGAGGAAGATGAGAAGAGGAAAGAAATAACTAATCATTTCCAGGGCACACTGAGTGAAATCCAGGCTCAGATCGAGCAGCAAAGCGAGAGGAACATGAAGCTCTGCCAGGAGAACACAGAGCTGGCAGAGAAGCTGAAAAGCATCATTGACCAGTACGAGCTGCGGGAAGAGGTGAGAGCAACACCCTGGCTGCCTGTGGGGACAGGCAGCAAACCCGGCTTCCCAGGGGAAAGCAGAAAGCATTGCCAGCCTGTCCTCCCTGCTGGCTGTCATTCAGGTGTCTCATGGAGGTAACGAAGGTAGCCCCCCCACGCCTTGCTGTCTGAGCGGGACTATACATGCAGCAAGCCCGCCAGACTCTGCGTGGCAAACTCTGCCCGCACCCTGCCTGCAGCACCCACCGCAGCCTTGCCGCTGTGGGGAGAGGGGCCGAGGCACTCAAGCAGCAAGGAGTGCTGAGCTGCCCCCCACAGCTCCCCAAAACCCCTGGGGACCTCCCCCAGCACCCCTTTCCTGCTTCCCCCCAAGTCCCCACGGAGCACCTCCCAGCTCCCATCATTTTGGACAGCCTGCTCAGCTGGTGACACCAGATATACTTTTGTTCCCTCCAGACACAGACTGCTGAGAAGGGCTCTGATGTAAATGCTTTGACCCTTCCCCAGAAGCAGAAAATCAAGATGACAGATAAAGGAGGCCCTTTGCATTGCAATAGATTCCTCTTTGCAGGCACAGTGCTTGCCATAAGATCTACTAGCTAATAGATAGATGGGAAATTATTATTTCTGTAAGCAGTAAGAGTTGGTCAGAAAATTTTGACACAAAAAAAAATCCTCCAGTAAAATCCCAAACTACCATGTTTTAAAATTTATTTTATGATAAATGCTAAGAAACATCACAATGGGTCTTTTTATCGTTTCTAAATACATTTGCTGTGAGCCTCAGTGCAATCAGACAACGTTATCATACTGAATAAAACATAAGTAATCTGTCCTTACAATCTGGAATGCCTGATACAATACATGCATTTCCAGATCTGTTGCATCGTGTGTGAAGTCTCCATGAAGGAAATGTATGTTCCTGCCTTGTGGTTTCTATGAGAAGAAAAAGTAAAGCATTGCTCCTGTGAATTTTATCTAAAAGAATCAGGAGTGAAGAGGGCTATTAGCAACATTTACCTCCTGAAGGTCACCGTGGAGCCGGATGGTTTACAGACCAGAGGCGGCCTCTGGTTCATCTGGTCTCATCTTCTCCACATCCCCACTCATGTACTTTCACCTGGGCCCTCCAAGCCCACGTTGTGTGTGTGTGGCCAGAGCAAAGGGGATGTGCGGGACTTGTACTTACAGGGAGGATGACATGAGCTGTGCACATGCTCCCAAGTGCTGCAGGTGCAATGTCTTTACACATTTATCCACACAGTGGCTTAGATCCGCTGACCACTTAAAAGATCAAGAAAAGTATGAAGAAAAGTGTGTCCCCTGCATATTTATTATTGATGAGCAATTATTTGATCTTCAGTTATATTGGATTATATTGATGACTTCATATGTAGGCCATAGAACTGGCAAAAATGCTAAGGCTTTTTGATTTATTGCAGAAAAAAAACCAAAAAAAACCCCAAAAAACCTTAACTAGATAATGTAAACAGGTTTTCCTTCCCATTCAAATTCTGGCACAGTTTGTTCTTATCAGTGCTGCAGGTTTTTTAGTAATTGCAATAGGCTAGGAGTCTTCCTGTTTCACAATATTTTTGTTTTATGAGTGTTCCAGTAGATAGCTGTACATGCATGAGCATGAAGGTCTGTGTACATAATTAAACCTGCACATTCAGCGGAATTTATTTTCTTACAGCACCTTGATAAAATATTTAAGCACAGAGAACTTCAACAGAAACTGGTGGATGCCAAGTTGGAGCAGTCTCAGGAAATGATGAAGGAAGCCGAGGAGCGACATCAAAAAGAAAAGGAATATGTACCTATCCTTCTAATCTGTCTGTCTTTTATCTAACTTTAGTCCAAAAAGAGCCCTGCATGCTATTTCACTAATATATTGGTTCTTCAGGCACAAGCTGGGATGCGGTAGCAGAGACATTTTTATTGTTACTGTCAATGCTTAATGTAAAGGAACAGCCCCTGAAAGGCTGCTTTCATTGGCATTTACACTTTTTGAAGCCAAGTGCAGAGCGGTGGGTTAGAGCACAGACTGCTCTGGCTAACTCACCATTACTACACAGGTGATCTATCATGGCGTTGGGTCAGGTGATGCCATTAGTTTTCAAACAGCTCTGATGTTTGATACTCCATCTCCCCCCATGATAAATGAGCACATTCAAACCATCAGAGAGAAGAACAAGAACATAGGATTAAAGTGAGGTGGGTGAAGGCCGCTATCCCCCAGGCTCTGAACCTCCCCAGATGTCCTTCTGTAAGTCCAGTTTGGCCAGCAGAAGAGGCCACAGGAGCTGCTTGCTGTGATGGAGCCTCCCCTTCTCTTTTGCAGAGGTTCTCCTCCCCACATGGGCCTGCCAAGATCTCTCTCATGGGGGAAGGGTCTGGGTCCATTTAGCAGCCCCATCTGCTGTTCCTCCCCACCTGGCGGAGGGGACACCTCTGGCAAAGGGACAGAGAAAAGCAACTCCAGGCCAGGCGGGATGTCTCCCGCAGGCACAGCTGGGATGGGAAGGGGGCACTCCTCCGTGGTCTGACACATTTTGTGACTCAGACTAAAATTAATTTTCTCAGGCTGCCTGGTATTTTCACAGCAATCCTCACATCTACAAAGGATTGGAGTTCAACACTGTCACATAGTCCCTCTTCTCAGTGGAGGCAGCAGCTGAAACTACTCAGTTTCCAGCTCTCATCCGCTGGAAGAAAGCTTTAGTCTTCACCAGTCATCCAGCTAACTCAGGAGCAGCATGAGAGAGCTCTAAAGAGAGCGTATTTATCCCCTCCCCATATCTGGAAACAGATACATTAGCACAAGCATGGCCAAAGTATCATAAAATATGGATGAAAATGTGGGGCTCTAAGGTCTGTGGCTAGGGCACAAGGGAAACACAACAAACACCTCTTACCAAAAGTTGCCCATAAGAGGATTTATCCTCTTTCTGTGTACTGACCTTGTGGCTGGAACACCCATCCCTGCTCAGCTTTACTCCCAGATCAAGACTGAGGGGGGGAAGAGGAGCTGGGGCTTCTCCATGTGCACATCTGCATGTCACTGCATGACACTTTGTGGTCCAGCTGAGTTACTCTCTTTCGCTGTGAGGCCTGTGTAAAGCCAAACCCCAAAATTTCATTTATTACCATTGATTCTTGGCAGATTCAAACCCCAGGAAACATTTCCAAGAAATCCCTTACAATGGCAAAGCAAATCTGGGCTTGCTTTACTGCTGTCACTGGGGGTTTTGCTACTGAGTACCAGATTTCAGATACTGGGGAAAAAAACCCAGAAGACGTAAAAGACAGGGCATTGGCTCCGTGGAAAACTGACACATACAGCCTCATATCAATGACCTTTCTTGCTGTGCCTCACAGAATAGGAGTTTTGGGGCTGCCTGTTGCCTGTGACTGGCCCTGTTTCTAGCCAAACCTTCTTTGTGTATTTTATCCAGAACCAATATGCACAGCTTTCATTTATTTTAAAGCAGTGAAAGTCATCACCGTCTACAGTTGGGAGTGGGAGATTTTCTTTGTGGCTTTGCTGTATGTATGACTAGCACCTATGAAATAGCAGGTTTGAAAACAGGCTACGAAGCTTTTAAGCAGTGGGTGTGTAATGATATGCACCATGTACAAGGAGTATTTTTCACACTGTCCAAAGTAACGCTTTAAAACCCTGCCTTTGAGGTAGGCTGCTGATGTATGGCGAACACCGCCTCAGAGCAAGGTAGATGTAGTTGAAGAACTTAAGTGACTGGCCAGAAGCCATGCAATGAGTCAAGGCACAATTAGCCTGTCGTGATTCATCACAGGTAGCCCAGCACCCAGAGAGCTGGCCTACACTTGTCTCCCACCTCAATCCTATTGCTGAGCTCTTAGTCCCACCCACTCAGCTATTGTGCTAGTTTCTGTGGGAGTAATGTATATATATGTATGTATGAAATCACAGTGTTTTTGACGGAGTCCTCTCATTTAGCTGTATCTCTCTCCAGCTCGGTAATGTGCAAAGCCAGAGCCTTACTGCATTTCAGCATCCTGCTCTTTGAGGGAACAGCTTTCAGAACCTTTCCCTCCATGCCATTTTTTACATCCCTGTGCATGGTTTTTGCTGCAGGATTTACAGATGTCTTTAAATGAAAATTTTTGTATTCTTTTATCTATTTGATTACTCCTTGAAGGCTCACTTTGATGTCTTCCTAGGCAGTTCTTCCATGTAGGAATCTTTGCCCCTCTACAAAACTTCTTTACCTCACACAAGGAAGATGTCCCCTCCTGCAGCCTCTGCACACCACATCTCCATAGACAGGTCATCTCATTGCTTGCACAATTCGCTCTACAGGTGCAACAAAGAATGCAATCCCCTCTATAAGTAGTAATAGTTCATACTGTGTGGCTTTCCCAAAGGGTCAACTTGATCTAAGGATGCAATTTTAAGATTATCCCATAATTGGTCAGCTCTGCTTGGACTGCCTACCATACCATACATTTTTAGCACTTGTAATACAAACTTTGATGTGCAATTAATTGCAATTTAAGCCTCCGTGGCTTTCAATATATGACTGGAAGGTATTGATCATATTTCTACATAATTGGAATTTGCAGAGTCTGGTAGCAAAAAGGGAAGCTTAATTTTCACTAAGTCAGTCCCTAGATCCATGTCATTAAATGAGAATGTATGTTTTTGGGGACTGTTTCTTTTAGTCCTGAGCATGATGTGACTGCCTGGCCCTCCAGCAGCTATCATAGCTCTAATAATACAGTGTAACATCACCACACTACACTGAAGTGCTGCTTTGTAAACACCACATGCAATATTTATCCATTTCTTTACACTTCAGCCTCCTTGTTACCTCTTCATAGCCTATTAATAAATGTATCAGTTCTCCTGATTCATTTTCTCCCAACTTGGTGTTTGCAGATGACCTCAGGCTGCATAAGAGCGCGTGCTAATTTGAGCAAGCCTCTCTGTGGCTTGCTTCCATTACAGAAGAGTTTGTTAACTCTCGGATTTTTACTGGCTGCAGAAGCTATGTGGGTCAATAAGAGAGAAGAATTTCATTAACAAACAAGAGAAGCAACTTTTCTTTGCCTTGGCTGTCCACCTCGTGTGCTGTGGCAGAAGGCATCACGCAGGAGGTGGGGCCTTTTCATTATCCCAGGCACGCTGGGTATGAAGGTAACCCTCACTGAGATTTAAGCAATACAGATAAAAGCCCAGTTCTTCAAAGTAATGACTGGCCTAGAGACTGGGTATCTCTGAAGGTTTTCAAAGCACTTTTCATTAGAGCATTCAAACTAGACATCCTCTATTTCCTAAAAAAAATTTTAAAAAACCCAAAACAAGTAGATATTGAAGTACCTTGAAACTTAAAAATCCAGATTTCACCCAAACATAAAAAAAAATTAATTATTTTTGCATACATAAAAAATACCCTCTCCCAGGAAAACAAATGCATGAACTGAGGTTCATTTAACCCAGGCTACTCATACCATCTCTTTCTACTGGCTGTGACACAACTTATTTGAAATTTTAGCCAAGATCTAAACTTAATAATTTGACTTACCGCCACTGAACCAAACATCAAATTAAATTCCCAAATATTGAGAAACAGGTATAAAACAAATAGAACACGGTATTTCTTCATGCAATGCATAGTTGAGCTGTAAAACATTCTTGTCTAGGAAACTGTAGATGATAAAAATTCAGTGCATCCAACTCAAAAGGCCAAATCAATGGAAAAAATATTTTTCTAGAGCTAATATACATATATACACACCCACACACACATGAGCAAAAAGTCTAATTCAGATAGTCTCTGTGCCACAAACAGCTGGAGGTAGGGAGGGAATTCATTATGTTGTTCACTTAGCATTTGCAGGGTACATCCTCAGCTCTTTCGCCAGGTGGTATTCAAGTAGTTTACATACGTTATTTCCAACAAAATGGTTAGAATAAAAGTTTTTACTAGGGATCAAATAAATTTTCTGCATATGGTTCTACTCACCTTTCACTTCCAATGTGAGAGTAGGATCTACTGATTTACATGGCACTTCTGTTTTCAATATATTTTCAGAGCACAACTGTGCTATTTTAAACAGTACAACTTAATCCAACAGAAGAAAGTCCTGTGGTAAACTAACTTGTTTATATCTCATTTCTCAAGCTATCATTAGCATTCTTTTTCTAAAACACGTTTGGCCTAACCAGTAAAAATGCTTTATAAATGTTTGGTAGGTGATAGGCACATTTCTTTAACACTTCAGTAAATGTTTCCTGCTTTCAGATTAAACCCATTACTACAAAATGACTACGCACCTTGGAAGTGCTGACTCAGAACTGCAGCCTGGAAAAGTCTCTGCATACCTCATTCCTACAATTCATTCAGCCTTGACCGACCCTCCCATCTGCAGCCTGCACATCAGAATGTCATTTTGCCAAATACCTTGAAGTAGAGAATCACATCTTCCCAGGAGCAGCCAGGGATGAAACTGCAGTCAGGCTCTTCCTGGGCTGCCTCCTTGATCTGAGGCATTTATCACCCTGAGCTGGGCTTCCCCACTAATGGCATGTTGATGCCAATGGAGCACAAAGACAACAAACACCAGTAAATATATGACATTTACTATGAATTCCCTTTCTGAAAGCACGCAGATTTTTTGAGGCACGTCTGGCTGTGACCATACCTGTATGCTAAGTCCAGATCATTAATGCAAAAGGGAGTTTGCTGTTCACTGGAGAGCAGGACTTTGGCCGGAGCTGTGCTGAAATGAAAGTGCCAGAAAGTACCATAACCATTCTCTAGAAGTCTGGTGAAGATACGGTTAAACACTACACTTTTTAGAGCCCACTGTACTGCACACTTATTACAAGTAGGTTTTGAACTCCTATTCAAACGTGCCTTTGGAAACCAAATACCCTGTTCCGTAACTGAGGACAGCACTAAATACTTGATCTTGCCCAACTCCTCTAACTACATTCACCCGAAAGTTAGATCACTCCTTATCAAGCTATCAGTGTCAAAAGCATAGGTAGCTGCAGGATGAGGACTTCCAACTGACAAACTAGCGACCTAACGATTTTCCTTCTGTTGTCCAAAACAGCTCCTGAACCAAGCTGCAGAATGGAAGCTCCAGGCCAAAATGTTAAAGGAGCAAGAGACTGTCCTGCAGGCACAGGTGACGTAGGAGAGGTGATTGCATGGTGTGCCTTTGTTTCCCAGTTTTTAACCCATGAGGCACATTCCAGGTAAAGTATCCAAACTACTTTCTATGTATTCCTTCTAGCCTCATTCTACATCCCATAGACTATTGCAAAGGAAACAGATTATTTTCAAGCCAACTGTAAGGTAATGCCCATACTGCAAATCATAGTGTGGCATGTGAGTTGTTTAGTCTGGAGAAGGGAAGGCTCTGAGGAGACCGTACTGCAGCCTTTCAATATTTAAAGGGGGCTTATAATAAAGATGGAGAGAGACTTTCTACCGGGGCCTGTAGTGATAGGACAAAAGGTAATGGTTTTAAACCAAAAGAAGGTAGATTTAGATTAGATATAAGGAAGAAATTCTTTACTACGAGGGTGGTGAGACACTGGAACAGGTTGCCCAGGGAAGTTATGGATGCCACATCCTTGGAAGTGTTCAAGGTCAGGTTGGATGGGGTTTTGAGCAACACTATCTAGTGAAAGATGTCCCCACTCAAGGCAGGGGGTTCAGACTAAGCGATCTTTAAACGTCCCTTCCAACCCAGACCATTCTCCTATGGTGCTATGATTTATGAGTGTTTACAGTACTCAGCCACACAACGTGTGTGCTTTGGCTTGACTATTCACCATAACTACTCTTCAAGCAGGTTTCTAATTCAGCAAAGCACTGAACATATCACAAAACATGTTTACCAAACTGGAGCTGAGGTACTCGCGTGCTTTTCTGGACTGGGGTGTGAAGGCAGTGTTTTAATCAACTTCATCAGGAATTCTGCCTCTAAGGGCTTATACAAAGGGGCCTCTAGGATTTCAGGTTTTAGCTGGAATTTGAAACATTCAATAAAAAAAAAATTACTTGCCAAATTTACACTAAGAGTCAGGCTGGAGTGAAAGGCAGTAAAAACAAGAAACAGCCAGTATATACTATACTTCGAGAGCAGTGCAATAATCAGCCTTGAACACGAGTGAGATCATTAGATGACATGCTGGACTTTCACATCAAAAACTGACAGCATCAGTAGATTTTTCCTAGACTTGCAGAAATGGTCACATAGATTTATCTTCTTTGACCTGTCTGTGAGAAAGGTCTCGCCCAGCAGAGCTTTGGCAGTGGGGTGGGGGTGGTTGTCAGCCCTTAAGCCCCTCTGCAGCTGCCCATCTCACCCATCAGGAAGTCCCCTCCCAGCCCTTGCTCACAGTTAATCATACTGGTAAGTTGTTCCAGCTCTGCCCTTGGAGATGGTCTAATTCCTACCTGTTGAGCAGTCAAGAAAGGCTAGCACTAAACTGATAACCTGGAAACAGGCTAAGAAGGGTATGGTTTTTTACATGTTTTTTCAAAGACTAAGATAAGCCAGTAATGCACCAAAGAACATCACATAAACTGCTGCTGACACCAGTTTGACAGGTCCTGCAATCAAACCTCAAAGGCCTCCAGCTGAGTCTGGCCCAACTGCAAACTTGCTTCCAATTTTCTCATAGTGGTTTTAATTAAACTTTTATGTTCAACCAGAAAGAGTTTTGTATGCAGGCAGACCTCTGTAGCCAGTTTAATGAAACTGAAGGTATTGATAAAAGCCAGAATATATTAAGCACACATTTGAAATGCTAAAATTGTTTTAGAAAAATCCAGTCAAACAAGTCTGCAAAGGCATTGATAATACATGTGCCCCTTGCAGGCTTGTGTAGATGAAAATTAAGTGATTCGCTTGCTGAAATGGAACATGCAGTAAGGTGTTCTGCTCGAGTGTGAGAGCCCTGTCACACAGCAGCCTTCATTTGGAGCTATTGGGAATAATAACAGTAGTAGTAGTAGTAGTAGTAGTAGTGGTAGTGTTTCCAGTATGGCAGCACTGAAGGGCCTCCCTCATGGACCAGATGTCATCATGCAGGTCATTGTGCAAGTGCAGAACGGAAAGAGCATAAAGAGCTCCTTGATGCAAACAGCGCAAAACAAGAAATAGATATTAACAGAGGAACAGCTGCATGGAAATTATGAGAAGACATTGGTCAGTGAAATAAGGAGAAGTCATAATACAGCCCTCACAGACTGCTATAGTGAGTGAGATACCACTCCATTTTAGAGGAGGTAATGAACACCCACTGCTTCCTTGAGCTGGAAGGAATCAGGGGCCATCACCTTCATGCCAGCCTGTCTCTGGGCAGCACAGTGTGCCTGAGACAGCCAAATCCGACTCTTCAAATGGTGACAGGGGTCTGCCACCAGCTGAGGGAATACACCGAAACCACAGTGGTGCTTCCCAGGATGTTGCACACCCTCCCCAGGCATGTTGCTTAGGCAAACTTTTTTAGCTTCATGCTTCACAACAAAGCAAGAAGATAAAAGTCAGCTGAGGCTTTTAATTTTCAGTAGCCGGAGTAGTGCAACCAGTGGGCTATGGCAACCAAGAACGTAAGCAACACCCTTGCTGCAGCACCCTCATGGCATGGTGATGCTGAGATGCTCCCACTTCCAAGTTCTCACCTGGCAGCAGTGCTGCCTCCTCTCTCCCTGTACATGCTGTTAGGGGTGCTGGATGGGTGCTGGGCAGCAGCAAAGGGGGTCCTCATCTCCTTAATTGAGGAGCAAGAGTGCCTGCTCCTAGTGAGAGACAGCTCTTACAGCCTGCTTCCAGCCACTATGAAAACATTCATCTACTATTCAAATTTAAGTTACAGAAGCTATTCTTGGTGCTGTGGTACTGCCTAGGGCCCCAGCTGAGATCAGAGCTTGCCCTGTTCAAACCTGAAAGGTTTTTAATCTAATTAAACAATAGGCAAAAGCTGGAATGGAAAAGTAGAGACAGAAAATTGAGATGGGTTGTTTTAAGATGAGAGCTCTGGGCTAGGAGCCCCAGTTTGCTGGCTCCCCACCCTTGCTCCCTTCCCTGGCTTTGGGATACTTAGGTATTTCTCCTTAGAGCCATGACGTCTATTCCAAATGTCTCGTTTGGTATCAGTGTCCCACTTACACTGTGGCACTCAGGCTGCTAAAACAAATCCCTCTGAGTTTCTGTTTGTGTACAGGTCACAGCTCTGGCTACAGCCTGATATAAACACACACATGCAAGCTTCATGTCAGCTAGCTCTGATATTGGCACCACAGAGCTCTGCAGGGATTAACCTCCCATGCCTTCACACAGCTCCGCGGGGAAGGGCTGCAGCCACTGCTGTATTCACAGCCACCGAGACCTTAACTACCTAGTTTAAGCTTAGCTCAGGCCCATCCACAGTACACTGCAATTATGGCCATGACAAGGGGCATCATAACTAGCCAGAATGAAAATGAACCATAATACAACCATATCTGATTTCAAAATCAGAATTAAATTCACCCTACTCTCAGCAACATTTTCTAAACCTTCTTTTCCTCAGTAACCGAAGAGTAGTATCAGGGGAGGGGATGTGTTGGCTGGCACCAAGCAAAATAAAACCTCCTAGCTAATCATTTAGTCAGCTCCTCACAGGTGTGGAGAAGGCAGCGAGCCTCCACCCAGCCACCTGAGCACTGCAGGCTGCTCTTGAACCTCCCGTTGCTCTGTGCCCACCCCAGCCCAGCCCCTGTGTGTTACACCAATCGCTCTTTTTCTAACGAGAGCTATCAGGCTGGGCAGATGAAGTGTCTGATCACCTAAACGCTGCTGGGGGTGCTCTGGCACCAGAGGGAAGTCGATGAATTGGAGTTGGTCTTCTTTTCCAAAGAGCAGAGAACTGTGTTTTATGTATATAGCATCCTGCATGATTTCGGAGCTTTGAAAGTGCTTTTCCCACCCAGAAAAAAAAAAAAAAAAAAAAAAAAAGAAGCAGAAAACAGGAAAATCTTGCAGAAAAACTAGCCTCAGATCTTTAGAACATCTTTTTTAAACCGTGCACAGATTTTATATATAAAAATATGGATTACTGATAAAAATACAGCCACAGATGAACTTTCACATGGCTACCAGGTATAAACTGACAGTAAAATATGGAACCTTAATAGTCTTAAATGCTGTCACATTGCAACAGATCTTTCTTCTTCTCTGCTTCATGAAGTGAAGTGAAACTGGCAGAAGAGGCTGGCAGGGGATTATTTTATCTGCCTTTGCTGGCCTTGCCCGCAGCTGCAGTCCACACACAGGCTACAAAACAGAGCTTGACAAGGTGCCCCCTCAGCTCACTCAAGCCACAGTGCAGGGATGCAGCTTGAAGGAATCCAGTGCAGAATCACGGTGATATGAGGTGAAGACTGGGCTTCGCTTCCTGTTGGGGCTACCCTGCATGACAGATAGCATAGGAAGGGAGCAGCAATGCTCCCCTGCGATGGTGGATTCGCACTGAAGCACGTCAAGTGCTGCCTGCTGCAGCTCCTGGCCCCAGTCTGGGCCACCGAGTGGGGACTGGAAAGATGAAGAGGGTAAACTGTGGCTGCAGCGTGATGTGGGGTTGCCTCTCCTCCTGCTCGCTCAGACATCGGAAGCAGGGCAGTCAGGGTAGCATCCAGCTCCCAGCCTGGCTTGTTGGGGAATCAAGAAGGCAGGTAAAGAGCTGGGCAGCCAGGCTGTACTGAGTTCCTCTGCTAAAGCCTTCCAGAGCTGACACCCTGAGGTTAAAGTTGGAGTTTGGCGCTGTCTGCATGGTGAAGCGAGGCTCAGAGCACAGGCACAGCTCTGACCATGCCCACTCTCACCTTGAGTTAATCCCACTGCCTGGTTCTGCACATCAGTGGTTGGACCAGCTCAGGTTAGTACCTGCCCATGGAGATGGCACAGGGATCACATCATTCTCTTCCATTCTGTAGGTCATCCTAGGATGACCTTTCCTGTAGATGTCAGCCACAACTGTACACAGAAAAGAAGTATACAGGGCTTGTGAGGAAAGGCACGGACTGGAAATCTTTGCGGACTTTACTGCTGTCCTCCTGAAGTCTCCACAGTTACCAAGGGAAATATTTTTGGAAGTCTTCACTTCTAGGGAATTCTTTTGCTTCTGGACATGCTGTGTGGAGACACCATAGCTGCAACTTTCAAAATAGGGCACCCATAATTCTCAGATCTTTTTAAAATTGCTGGTCTGCATCTTTCTATTCTTCCTCAGTTTACCTTTCTGCAACAGAGGAATCATAACAGTTTGCAATCTTAAAAAGATGCAGAGATTTTCAGTTCCCTGACATTTGTGCTTCGTGGTCTCCAAAATAAGTGAATTTCCATGTCCGAACACAATACTTATTATCTTCTACCAAAGCAGAAGTTCACCATCCTGGAGACTCTGAAATTATTGTGGGGTTGTTTTTTTTTTCTCTGTTAATGCAGATCACTCTCTACTCTGAAAGGTTTGAAGAATTTCAGAAAACATTGACTAAAAGCAATGAAGTGTTTGCCACATTCAAACAAGAGATGGAGAAAGTGAGTAGCAGCTCATGCCTGAACTCTATGCTTGACACTTCCCTTTTAGATTTTGCTATTTCTCACTGCAATAATTTTATGTGGGGTCAGACCATTTCTGCACATTTTGGAGAACAATCTCATCAACATCCAAATAAGATCTGGGGCACCCCCAGCCACGACTGACAGCAGCTTAGACTTCAGCACTGCAAGCTGAACTTTTCACTCTCCCTTTCAGCTAAAACCGAAGTTGCCTGGAAGAATAAACATTTTACCTAAAAGCTGATATGGTGGCTGGGTATAGAACCCTCAGAGATACCAAAGGGGGAGTCCAGAGCTGCATTTGTCAGCCCATGTCTTCAGGAGTGCCCAGAGCCTCCTGGGTGACTGGCGCTGGTACAGAAAGGTTGATGCAGGCGACACATCCTCCCCCTGGAGTGTGTAGGCAGAGCTGAAGCCCACTAACACCCTCCCACCATTAAGCCCAAGTTACTGTTTCCTTGCAGCCGGTGTACTTATTTCCTGTAATGAATGGGAATCAAAAACCAAATACACCCACATGTTGTACCCACTGTCATAATAAACCATGTTCTGCTCTGCCACCAGGGCCCGAAATCCTGGTGCCCTGATCCATGCAACCTCTAATGATCTTCACAGAGAGTTCAGTCTGCAGAAAACCAAAGGGAAAGGTGGTGCTATTTAGCTAATGGTGTGTTTTGGAGGTAGTATAGAGGCAACTAATCCAGAGGGAACTTCCTTGGCAGTGCTGGCTCAGAAGATACAAGCCCTTCTTTAACTTCCCAGCAATCTAACACTGTGGTCTGGTAACGAGACAGACAGAATAATGCCACCTTTTCTTTGCCTTTTGTTTTCGTGATAGTTTGTACTCTGGGAGTTGGCTATACTTTTAACCACATAATCAACTGGTCCTACTTTAGGACTACAGACTGGAGGCTGAAAGTTATATGGCAGCTACTTAAAATACATCCCTTAACAAAAATTATTACTTAGCACAGCCACTACAGCTGCTGGTAGCAGAGTTATGAGTATAGCCAAAGACCTGAATAAAAGGGATGCCCTAATTTCATCTGCAGCGTGGAATTCCTGTTGTGATTCAGCTTTTCCTCCTGATTCTATAGATGACAAAGAAAATGAAGAAGTTGGAAAAGGATACTGCTACATGGAAATCCAGGTTTGAGAACTGTAACAGAGCATTACTGGACATGATTGAAGAGGTGAGCAGTCTCTTTCTTCTCAGGATGTACCTCTTTCCCCATGTAAAGCTTTAACCAGGAGATGAGAGAACCTGAAACTGCCAGAGGTCAATGAAAAATTTGTTCTTGAATCTAAATGTCTTTTTTTCAAGCTAACTTAATAATTAGATGTCTTTTAAACAAAGACAATCCCAACTACTGGGGCTTTTATATTGTGCGGAGACCTTCATTATGTCCATGAGAAACTGAATTATGCAACTGTGAATTTTAAGTGCTCTAAAAATGTGTGATTGTTAATGCTCTCACATAGAAGCAAATTGGCATTAGTTCACTTCACGCTACTTTCTTTCTGCATAAGAGCATCCACCCAGGGAATTAATGTGCTCTAGCTAATGAACTTTAAATTCACGCCTTTCATTAACTTCCTGTGTAGGCAAACTCTAAGAGCCAAAAGCAAGTACTGTGGCTCACCATAGTTTTAAACATGCTGTCACAGGGGCATTGCAGAGGAAATTCATAAGCATGTTGGAACTTGTTCAAACAAGATAAGAGGCTGCCTGAAGTTTCACCCTAAACTTACACTGAACTTGGACCGGGTCCTTCTGGTTAGCTTTGTAGCTCTGTGCTATTGCTATTTCTGTGGGTTTCTGTATCTCTTGTTTCATCACTGGGTGTAGAAGCAAAAAAATGTTCTAACTCAGGCTGCTCTCACAGAACCTAGAAGCAAAATAAACAAAAAATATAATACAGATGGTTTTCTCCCAATTCACACTGACACCCACCACAAGTCCAGGTAGACTTTTGGATGCTCATCTGTGCATGGATGCGGACATCCACTATGTTTTTCCATCTCTACAGATCATCAACAGGTATTTCTGCAAATATTTTTGAGAGAAACTGATGTGAGTCTGTATGGGGAATGCTAATGCACTGCAGTAACAGGAGTGAATGTCCTCTTGAAGCTTCAGTACAAAAGACCATAGTTATTGTAGAACAGCTGGTGAAAGCCAGCTACCTGGCACAGTCCTGTGAGGGCTGCCTACAGTTCAGATTGTTTCCTAATTGCCAGTTCCACCAATTAATTGCATGCACCCAAACTCAGTCCACAACTTTGATGTCTTTAACCACAGAAAGCCATGAGGTCCAAGGAATATGAGTGTTTCGTGCTGAAAATCCAGAGGCTAGAGAACCTTTGCCGGGCTTTGCAGGAAGAGAGGAATGAATTGTACAAAAAAATAAAGCAAGCACAGTTTCCTGAAGAAGTGAATGGAAATGGTGTCTTAGAAGAAGATGACGACACTGATACGAGCCCTTCCTCCTCTGAGCAGGCAAGCATTGAGCTGTGCACTGCTGACGAAAGCATGCTGAAGGAGCTGGCTGAAGCTTTCAGGGTGTCCCACAAGGCAGAGGAGCCCCTCCCAAGCAACAGCAGCAATCCAGAGACCTGTGATGCTCAGACATGTAATGCTGTCCCGGTGCCAGAGCTCCCCTCTCCTCTCACCACACAGTCAGAGGCTGGGAATTACTGTGAGCAGCCCAGCACGAGCACACCAACACCCCCTGAACACATGCCAGCACCTACTGGGAGCACGCCAGCACCCACTGAAAATATGACAACGCCCACCGAGAATGTGCCAAAGCCCACCAAAAGCATGCCCACGCTCCCAGAAAGGGTGCCAACACCCACAGAAAGCATGCCAATACCTCCCGAGATTGTGCCAGTACCCACTGGGAACATGCCAAAACCCATTGAAAGCATGCCAGCAACCCCCGAAAATGTGCCAACACCCACACAAAACATGTCCTTTCCTCTTGGGAATATGCCAGTACCCACAAAAAGTCCACCAGAAGCTGCAGAATCTGTGGATGACCCAGCAGAGCGGTCCGTCCAAGGTCAGTCTGCAGAGCAAACAGGGGACACAGACATGGAAGCAGTGGATTGAAGACACTGGTGTGTCCAGGCTTGTCTTCTACAAACCACAGCTCTACTTTGTCCTCTAAATTGATACCTTTTTTTAAAAAAAAAAAACAAACAAAAAGTGGGTGCTAAAACACACTCACATATCTGTAGGCAAATGTAATGCACTTCTCTTTGCTACCACTGTCCAGTAATAATGGGTCTGCAAATTTTGCTGTCCTTCATCTGCTTGAAGCATAATACTTTCTTAATGACAGGAAAATACAACAAAATTACAGGATCTTTTTTCCCAGGCATAATGAGTCATCTCATTCAGCAAAATAATTTTAAACTGTTGAAGTTTCATGTTTCAAAAATCATTGCAATTCACGTACATATATTTAAAGACTCATAATTAATTGTATCTATTATGACGTTGCATGAAAGATGCCTACTTGGACACATAGTGATTTTAATTAGGTGAAAGGAATCTGTAATTACAAAGTAAAATAGTGAAACCATTAATGTGGTCAGCCATATCCAAGAAGAGGTGCAATAACAGAAGGTGAATTTTTGTATGAGTAAACTACCGCTCCGCACTGTGTCCTGAGCACCCACAAGCTCTTAGCCTTACCTTCAATTGGTCTTTTCTGCTTAGCATTGTAAAAGACTTTTTGTTTTCAATGTAACTACAGGGGAGGGTGGAACTTTTCCAGATTCCTCATAAAATGACTGAAAACAACAGCAATTTCCACACTGATGGCAATTCCCAAGTAGGGGTCACAACCCTCTTTCTGCATCCAACAGAAACCTGCTGGTTTGTCATACTGTTTGGGGTCATGAGCCTAACAGTGGGGCTCACGGCTGTTTCCAGCTCACAAATGAGGTCAGAAGTTCAGAGGCTGGTTGCAGATCCCATTTCTAGGCCAGCCAGGAGCAGAAAGCAGAGTGGAGCTACACTGGAAGGTATCAGGATGCATTTCAGAAGATACCCCTGAGATCATGCTTCTGGATGGTGCCCTCTCTCCCAGTCACAGCCACATGAACCTCTTCACCACAGCATCCTCCTGGCCCTGCTGCGTGTGCTGATGCTCCCAGGAGAAGGGTAAGCAGACTCACCTGTCACCTCATTCAGCAGAGCAGAGCGCAAGTAAATAGCCCAGAAGCAAGTAGGTACCAGGAAAGCAGGAATCCCTCTCACAGACACCTTTGGGAACCAGCTACATTCTCATCCCCTTTCTTGTCTAACCGGCTCTTCCCGTCTGCCTGCCAACACACTATTGCTTAATAATGTACTCACCTTGTCAGAAACTGGTTGATTCGGTGCCAAGAACAAAGATGAAGAGGGAAGGGGGCATGAGGAGGGTACCTACCCAGACAGCTGTGTGCTTTCAAGTGAGGAGAGCAAGAAGGCTTCTTGGAAGAAGAATAAAAAAGTCCTGTTGGCACATTTCTTGTTTCTCACCCTCTTCCTCCAAATTCAGACCAGGCTTTGTGGAGTCTGAGCGGGATAGCTTAAGAATTTGAAAAGGGCAATTAAACAAGATGTCCAAAGGCTGGAAAGTGAAATGTTACAACCAAACCAACCCGTGTTTATAGACAGATCCCAACAAGACCCTGAAGACAAAGTGACTCATTCAAGCCAGAGTTGAAATACAGGTGAACCAAGAACGAAGATGCCATCCTTGGCAGACAGGTCAGACTCCTTCCAGCATGCCACCCTCCAAAGCGGGGCTTGAATCTTTGCTTACTGCCAGCATGGTCCACACCCTGATTAAGTATGTTTGTGTCTGCAATGCCTGGTTCAGCCTTTTCAAGAGCTAACCATTGGAGTATACAGAGCGTAATTTGCAACAGTTTGTTTTGATAAGGCCTTACGAGTAGCTACTATGGCTACAGTTTTCAAATGTGGACGCCATATGTTAGATATGAAGACCAACAAGATTTATTTCATGCCTTTCCTCACCTGAAAGTAGATCATTCAGGTCTTAGGTACCTTAAGCTCCTTTTATAAGCAGTGGAGAAGAATAGGTAACATTCAAGGACAAGTCATCTCATGGTAAGACTGGCATCCAAGACAGAAGAAACCACGTTCTCTCTGAAGATGCCATTTCTCTTCACTGATTCTTGAGTCAGCCTAAGACAACTGGCTTAAATTTAAAATGTTTACTATTAGGTGTTTAAATAAGGCAAGATGAATCCCATCAAATGTTCAGATTCAAAGCCCTAAGTGAATGGCCACCTCTGAAAACCAAGCTAGTTATGTGCCTGTGAAAATGTTAACCTTTAGCAAATCCCTATCCTAAGATAAAAAGTTATACTCACCTGATTTACTTTCTTTAGTTTCCATTGACTTAAGTCTGTAGAAATATAGTTTCTGTTACAAGTTTTGTTTGTTGTTATGGTGACTTTTAAAATTAATGCAATTTATATACCCATTAATGGTTTTTTTCCTTTCTTCGTCATGTTTAATTCTGTTGCCATTTCAGCAATTACCTGCATGATGCCAACTTCTTTTTCTTCAAGCAGGCCCTTAGAATGCCTTTAGTTGTTAAAGTTTTCTTATATATTCAAATATTCAATTACATAATAATAATAATCAATATGGCCTTGCAACTTCAATTTAGTTCTATTTTACATAATCATTATGGTCACATCTTTATATATAGAATTGTTGCCTCATATGTTCCAACTTCAGCAAGTAGGGAGATGAGGTTGCTACAGATAAAAACTTCCTAACTAGTCAAGATTGATTCCTACAGCATCATCCCTCATGAATAATTACACAGCCTTCTGGGAAAATCACTCCCACTCTATTCCACCTTCCTCATTTTCACCCTTTCAATTCTTGCATCTAAAACTGCACTTACATACTTGCAATTCTTATTACTCTGTGAGTTTCCACCCACGTGCCTGTTGCTTCTCATCTTCCATACCATGTACCAACTGCCTTTTACCCCAGCAGTTTCATCCTTGTTCTCAGTGCACACATACAACACTGAAAGCATAGGAGAGTGACCCTCCCGGCTTTTAGTTCCAGGATTTGGCCTCATTTGTTTGCAAGCGATGGGAGAAAAAATTGTAGGGAAAATTTTGGCTGATCCCAGGCTGAATTATGAGCATTTAGAGTCAAACTGTGGGGATGGTTTATGTGTAATCTCATGGCCTATGGAGCTGTGGGAGGCTGGAGTACCCTCAATAGAGGCAGAAAATCTGTAAAAATTCACCATGCACCTGTTCGTCATCCGTTGCATCAGACTGGCAATTTGAACCACCATCACCATCACAGAGTTCTGTGTGTTAACCTACTTTCTCTCACTCTTCGTCAACACTAATTGCTGTCTTCCTCTTGCTCTCTTCTTGTACTGGTACCCAATACAAAACTGCCTTTGCATGGTAGCAATGTCCTTGTGAAAAGCCTTTGGGATTGCAGCCTGCACATCAGCTCACTGCACTTCCCTCAGGTACCTCTGTGCTGAAAACACAGAAACCCACCACACTTCTGTGACCATTTGGAGGCAGTAAGTAGCAGTGAGACATGCATCTTCCCTGGTGTTCATCCTTACCGTCATTCCCCTACTGATACTGCCAGTCTAATGAATCCTGGTGTGTGCTGTGTTTGCCTCCTTCAGTCTTGCTTTTATTTCACAGTTAGTCCCACACCACCAGGCGCAGATTTGTGGGGGAGGAAAGGTGGTGATGGTAGCTATATCCTCCTTACTAAAACCATCCATTGCTGCACTGCTTTTGAACCAGCAACAGCCTTTATTTGCAAAAGTTGCAAGGAAAGAACAAAAATATTTTCCCTTTCTGCATGTCTGACCTTTGTCACCTCAAAAATTTAACAGCTCCCCTGCTGAACATTTAAAACACAACATTTTTCGATAACCCAGAGTTTATCCAAATGTGAGGGGATTTTCATGATGACAGCTAAAATCATATCCATGATGCTAACATGACCCTCTCACCTAATTTCTGATCCCTGTGGCAGACCACAGTAATAATGAATCTTGCTGATGAGAGATTAGTAAGAAACAGCTGATCTATTTCAGCTTAACTTTTCCCACAAAACTGAACAGAAGTAGATGCAGGCATGGAATATATAATCCAGATGACAGAACTGGAGCAAGTGACCCAGAACAGGGATGTATGGTAAAATACAGTTAAACTTTCATTCTAGGCTTCACTATTAATGTCATCTTTAAATTCACTTTGTCAATCAGATTGCAATCAACCACATATGTAGTCATCTCCAGATTCACACCACCCCTCTCTCTTCATGATGAACATCAGTGCACTCATCAGTATTGAATTTAGACTTTTCTTTTTACTTTATTAGGAAATGGCAGCAAGACTCATTCCTCTCCTGGGCCCACACACTACCCCTGCAACGCCATTCACACTACCATTCACCCATGGCTTTTGCTGAGCCAAGGGGCAACCATAAGGAATGGAGATAACCCTGCCCTTGAGTCAGCCTGTCCAGCAAAGCAGCAATGCCAGCTGGACGAGGGAGTCGGGAGGACAGGGAAGGGCAGACAGGGAGAAATGGTGTTGGCTGCACTGGTGGGCTCCCCTTCCCCTGAATTTTTTGCACTAAAACAGTTCACTACTATGCAATGCTGTTTTTTTCACTTAGAAAAGATTTATAATGTCCCTTTCAAAGATGCAGGAGAAGATAATGGTTGTGGCTGTGGCAGGACAGTGCTGGGCCAGCACTCAAACCCCAGGGAAACCCAGAAACATCAACATCCACAGTGTCCACTGGCTTGCAGCCTCACATGGCTCACAGCTCAGGTCGCCCTGCAGCCCTGGCCACTCATCACACTTGACCCAACACAGCAATTCAAGTGGTAATTGCTCGTGGGCCACAGATGGCTGAACAAACCATGGGCCAGCTCCCCCTCCACAGGTATGGTGAGGAGTGGCAGAGGTTCTCACCCTTCAGTCCTGACCTTGAGAGAAGGGTAGCAAAGAAAGACACCATTTGCAAGCAATTTGCGCCATTTGCAAGCAATCTTCAACAACAGCAAAGTAGCTTCCACACTCCTTATATTTGGAGATGGTCCCAAAAAAAGGGCGTATGAAGATCCAAAAGAGGCAATGACTCAGAAATAAGCCCCGAATAGTGTATTTTACAATATCTACATCACATGTGTATGGGCAAGGGTCTAAACGGGAATGCTCTTTTCTCTTTGCCCCTTGCCCCTACTCAAGGGACCCATATAATGTAAGCATGCCCAGACAGAGCAACTGAAGTCATGCATCCAGACTAGGGCAGTCCTGGATTTACCCTGAGGATGCGACAAAGGAATGCACACACACCCATTCATGCTGCTTAACGAGGCATGTGGTCTCTGTCCCATAAAGAGGGAAAAACCACATCATCCTCCTTCCCTGTCACAGCTGCTTGCAGCCCTGACTGGAAGAATGGGAAAAGCTTCACATTGCCCTGTATTTGGATCCTGGCTTCTTTTTTTCCCCCCCTCCATTCATCTCTGATTTAAGGTTACTTCCTCTGTTGAAAATATTTTTATGCTTAAAATAAAAAAAGGGAAAGGCTTAAGTGCAAGTCTGTCTCTGATAAAGTAGGCTTCAGCTTTGAGGTGCAGATGAAATACTTGCAATCCAGCCTGAGAGAAAGGCAGCCTTAGCAAAATACTCTACACTGAGCAAAAAAAGGATTCTAAAGTTAGGGTAAGATGTTGCACCTTGTGGCCATAACCCATGAGACAATGAAGAGATTTAGAAAATATCTCATGTTCACTGATCAAGAAAACAAGTTCTGTATTAGTAGAATATTCCTTTTTTTCTGGAAAATAAAAAGAAGAAAAAGGGGGGGGAAAGGATGTTCAGGAAGCCCTCTTATTTGCATGAATACTTGTAGTCATTGATTATCAAAATACACCACAGAGAGTGACTTCAGAGGATTGCAAAATGCTTTTCAAACTATAAAGATTAAGGAATGACTTATGATTTCACTTTGGGCTGAGGGCCACCTGCTCTGGGTTGTAACACAACAGCAATACACTGCAGAAACACGGACTCTTAGGGCAGTGGCTTTCATCAGGTATAAAACTTCAGAGCAGAACCCAAGCACTAACTGTCTTGTAAGAGAAAGAAGCCTTTTCAATGACCAGTTTATTTCCTAATTGCTTAATTTTTCATACCTTGCCCTGATAATTCTGGCACTGCCATCAGCAGAAAACAAAAGGTCCAGATCTTTGCAGGTGTAAATCAGAGTAGCTCCTTGGGAGCCAGTGGAGCTTCACACACGGATGTCCAATGAGAATCCCATCCAAGGGGCTGAATTACTGGGCCATTAGCAAGTCCTCTGTTCCTGTGAAGTGAACATTTTACCCAGACAATACTTCAGGGGTCCTGAGATAAAAAGAATGGATTTACTCAATTAGAATTTGGCCAACACATTGCATTTAATGAAGTTACTTTTAGGAAAAGTGCTAAAAAAGCGATCTTCATTGACTACAAGTAGCCACGGCTTCTGCTCTGCAGCTCGTCCAAACACCAAGTGCTGCAGTGCTCCAGCTCACATCTTCTCATCAGAAAGGATAAAAGGCAGAACACCACCTCTCCTATGAAGACAGGCTGAGAGTTGGGGTTGTTCTGCCCGGAGAAGAGCAGGCTCCAGGGAGCCTTGTAGCAGCCTTCCAGTACCTAAAGGGGGGCTACAAGAAAGCTGGGGAGGGACTTTTTACAAGGGCATGTAGTGACAGGAAAAGGAGAAATGGCTTTAAGCTGAAAGAGGGTAGATTTGGATTAGATATAAGGAAGAAATTCTTTACCATGAACTGGCAAGGTGCTGGAACAGGTTGCCCAGAGAAGTTGTGGATGTCCCCTCCCTGAAGTGTTCAAGCCCAGGCTGGATGAGGCTTTGAGTGACCTGGTCTAGTGGAAGGTGTCCCTGCCCATGGCAGGGGGGTTGGAACCAGATGATCTTTAAGGTCCCTTCCAACCCAAACCATTCTGTGATTCTATGATTTCTTCAATCACTTCACCCACTTCCTGCAGCTCTTCACTCTTTCTCACACTTCTCCCACCCAATGACGGATCTAAACCTACTCTGCTTGCTGCAGCTTGCTGGATAGTCCTTGTTAAAAATAGAGCAAAATATGATTAGATTCAGGTTTCATTTCACATGAGATCTAGGTCAGGGCTGACAATACCATTTGAGCTGCTGCAACAGCTCTCTATCTCCACAGCGGGGGAGGTCCTGCTCCTCTCACAGGCTTACAGCTCTGCAGAGCCTCCTCTGCACCGGCTCGGGCGCTTGTCAGGCTCTCTGATGAACTGATCTAACTCACGAGCCCAACAGAAAAGTAATCCAACTAAGAAACAACGGATTCTTTTCCAGCATGTTAGAGTGCTGATGCATAAGTGGGAATAGTCCTCCTGGCAGCAGCAAGATACTAGGTCAGCTCAGGTGTACCGAAATCCTGCTCACTTACTGCTTAATTGCAGCGCTACCCAAAATGTGATCTTCCTATTGCTACAGCCAGAGACAGAATACAGGACCAGACGGGTGACTGTTGTGAGCAGCAGGGTATTTGTTATTTCTTAAAGACCAGCTGCCACCAAAGGAGGTCTCCTTCCCCAGCTTCTGCTGGGTATCATGGGCTCCTCTCCTATTTGGGCGCTGGCACCCCTCGACCCAGCTGTGGGCTGGTTTGGGGTTTAACCTGGTGGAAAACTATTCTTGCAAAAGCAAAAAGAAAATTTTTTTGCTCCTGTGGCTCCCAAAACTGGCTTATAATTAGGTTGGGGTGCTAGTGTTTTACTCCATGTGGAAGCTGTGAAGAGCCGAGGGCTTCTGAGCATTCGTGTGCCCCCACACACCAGTAACACTCAGGCCATGAAGAGCTCCTCCAGCAGATCACTCTTATTTCACACCACTTCCAGTTTGCAAAGCTGGGCAGTTTTCTAGGCTAAAAAAGCTACAAATCGCAGGTTGTTGCAGTCCAGAGGGAAAAGTTGAGCTATACAACACCATGGACTCCTTAAAGAAAGGGTTATGGTCTAGGCACCAGGGGATTGGAGAGATCTCTGAGGTCCCAGAACCACGTGCCAGCTCAGTGAGGCATGCTGTGCACATAGGTCTAGGCACTTTACCAAGACAACAGGGCTGGGAGAGCTGGCTTGTGCAATTCGGGTACACGGACCATGCCAGACCTCACCCAGACGGGGAGCCTTTCAAGATCCCTCCATGATTCGCCAGGTGTCAGCAACATTAAAGATGGGCACTGTGACACTCAGTCCACTTTTCAACCCATCCCTTTGGAGGGTATTACTAAACACAACAACAACAACAAAAAAGCAATAGCTTTTTTAAAATCAGCATTTGTTGAGACTCATCAGTGTTCTGGAATTTCTGTCTTCTCAGTTTAGGTGGTCCCAGTGCCCTACAGCTAACACCAGAAAGCTTCAGCTTACAAACTGCCAGCTAGTTCCGTTTCTGAAAAACAAAGTCGCAAGCCGAACACCTCCAGTGTCACAGCAATCGTACACAGAAAGAACCTTAAGCAAGTCCCAAGGGGTGAGTCCAGTTGTGCCAGTCATCAAGTTACTCAGCTGTCCCTTCCCGCATGTCTCCACCAGTTTTCCACAGAATTAAAAATAAAATGCTGGTTCTAGCAGTAGCATGATTTACAGCTTCTTCCCCTGTCACCCCTTTCAAGGCATCACTCCCATCCACAGGCTGCACCCACTGCCCTCATCAGCATGCTGCTGCATGGCTGCACTTGAACTAGGTTGCTCAAACAATTCAGGTTAAAAATATCCCCACCACTACCACCGCCAAGAAGAGCTAATTTTATCTCAGATCATTGCAGTGATCCAGTTGGGTTTTTTGTGACAGTATCTCATGAAACTGTGACCTGAATTCTGGTGACAATAACTGCTAATTGAACTTCACCTATCCTTGGCTCATAAAGGAATCCACACATTTGGATGTTAACTCTGGAGCATAATGCTGTTCTCAGAGTTAACGGTAGCCTTTCCATTGACTATTTTAGCAGATGTCTCCTGGACTGAAAACAGAATTTGAAAAGTTCTATTTTAAATCTTAGTCTGACCCTCTATACAAAAGATGGGGAAGCCACTACACCCAACACACGATGATAATGACCAGCTCCAGTGTTTAGAACTGTGAGTGACATCTGCTCACAAAGAAAATGAAATGTCTCACGCTTCCATATGGACACCGTGGTTCTCATGCACGAGAACAGCTCCTGTGCCAGCAGCAAGGTGATTGCTCAAACTTCAAGGATCATTTCTCTGCTCCCAGTCATTTTGGTAGATACTAATTGGCAAATTGCCTCAGCAATATGAATGTACTGAGTTTCTTTCTTTGCTTATTGTACTACAAAATGCTATTAAATTAATGTCTATAGACCACAGCATCCCAGAACACAAAAGACTCATCTTTCTGTTACACCAGAGGCTGAATGTAACGTAAAGAAAACGAGGCATGTGTTTCAAAGAAAGAAAAAAAAGACAGTGTGGTCAGTGTCATTTTTATCAGAAGCAGCCTTTTTGTGTGGCTTGGTAAGGTAGTGTTACCTCCTGAAATTCAGGGTCACATCTGAATTACATCAACTGGAGACAGTTTTGTTTTTAAGTTTGTGCTTCTAGACCATTGCTAGACTGCCAGACCATTGCAGAAACCCATATTTTTGGCTGGTGGTATTCTGTACAACTAGAAAGCCTGTTCAGAAAAGTCTTGACAACAGAAATAGCAGCTTGACATAGAAACAGGAGAAGATAGACCTGCCACCACGAAAGATGTCTTACCCAGCAGCAGTTCTCTGCACCTGCCTTGGTCAGCCCATTCCTCTTTATCTATCATTTTCTTCATCATTAAATACACCCACACCACTAAAATATAGATTAAAATAACTGCAATTTACAAGTGTAGTACACAACAGCACGATATGTTCAGCTGGCTGCCCAGAAAGGAGATTGAACTTTTCCTTCTGTAAAAGATCACATTCACCTTGTGTGTGCAGAACAGTGGCTGCCATTAACCCACCCAGGCCTTCCACACCTTTAGTTTATGACATTTGCTATCATTTATTTCTATGTCTCTATTATACACATACCAATAGAGATTCTTGATGGAACACAGTTTCATCTGCATTTACCAGTGAATTAACATATACCATATTAACATCTTAATTATATATTAATGTAACATATCATACGATGTAGCATGTTTTACTGTAGCTGTGAAGCACATAGACCTGCAGAGCTGTAGTAGGCACGTTAATGGTGTAAGCTGCAGAGACACACTGCAGCATTGCTGCTCTTAGTGCCTTTCTCCTCCAGCGAGGAGCTGGGGTCTTTGCTGCACCCTGGAGAATCCCATCAGCACTGGTAGATAGCAGGGGGAGACATACAATGCAGACACCAGGCTGTGCACCTGAAACCTCTGCATTTTTTGCATTACAATTGCTGCTCTTGGGACCGTGTCTCAGATGAATGATTTTCTGCCTCATCTTCCTGCATGTAAAATTCAGGTAGTGAGTGTGGTGGTGGGTTATTTTGAGTACAAGCAACATTTACTTCTCTATATTGGGTTTGTAGGGCAAGGTTTTGGTAGCGGGGAGGGCTACAGGGGTGGCTTCTGTCAGAAGCTGCTAGAAGCTTCCCCTGTGTCTGATGGAGGCAATGCTCCAAGATGGACCCACTGCTGGCCAAGGCCGAGCTCATCAGCGATGGTGGTAGCATCTCTGGGATAACGTATTTA
>JAVJGI010000062.1:52103756-52138559 GCA_035590275.1 Ibycter americanus
CTGAGGGGGAAGGAGCGGCAGAGACAGCGTGTGATGGACTGACCCCAGCCCCATTCCCCGTGTCCCTGCGCCGCTGGTGGAGGGGAGGGAGAGAAAATCGGGAGTGAAGTTAAACCTGGGAAGAAGGGAGGGGGGGAAGGTGTTTTGATGTTCTGGTTTTATTTCTCATTACTCTGATTTGATTGGTATTAAATTAAACTAATTTCCCCGAGTCAAGCTTGTTTTGCCCATGACGGTAATTGCTGAGTGATCTCTCCCTGCCCTTATCTCGATCCACGACCTTTTTGTTATATTTTCTCTCCCCTGCCCAGCTGAGGAGGGGAGTGACAGAGTGGCTGTATTGGGTTTGGCTGAGCCCCACAGTAGCCCTCATAGTGTTGTGCTTTATATTGGCAGCTAGAAAGGTGGGGATAACACACCAGTGTTTTAGCTACTGCTGAGCAGAGCTGGCACAGCATCAGGGCTGTCTCTCCAACCTTGGTTGGGCAAGATCTTGGGAGGGGACATAGCCAGGACAGCTAACCCAAACTGACCAAAGAGATATTCCATAACTTATGCTCAGATAGAAAAGCTAAAAGAAAGGAGAAGGAAGGGAGGTCATTCATTATTTACAACGTTTGTCTTCCGGAGCAACTACACGTACTGAAGCCCGGCTTCCTGGGAAGTGGCTGAACATCGCCTGCGGATGGGAAGTAGAGAATAACATCTATTGTATTCCTTCGTTTCCACACGTGCAACTTTTGCTTTCATTAAACTGCCTTTATCTTGACTCATAAGGGGTTTTTCATCTGATTTTCTCCCCGGCCCACTCTGTTGAGGAGCGGAGTGATAGAGCAGCTCGGTGGGCACCTAGCGTCCAGCCAAGGTTACCGCATCACACTCTCAGTAAGATTAATTGCTTTCATCTAATTCAAAATGCCACAAAAAATTATAATCATAGAATATTTTTTGTTGGTAGGGACCTCTCGAGGTCACTTCCCCTTCCCAAGGGAAGCGGAACCAATTTTGAAGTTACATGAGATTGCTGAGTTCCTGTCAGTTTTGAATCTTTCCAAGCACAGAGATTGAACATGTCTGGGTACTTGGTCCCATGTTTGATTACCTTCACAGTGAATTTTTTTTCCTTCTATCTAATCTTCCTTGGTGCAGCCCATGCCCTTGATCTCTCAGATTGCCACTGTGCACCACCATCTTTTCCACAGCCTCCGATCATTAGCTGAAGACAGCATGTCATTTCCCCTGAGCCTTCTCCAGGCTGAACAAATCTAGCTCTTCTGTTGAAATGACATGGGACACCCTCATTTCACGCCAAGAGAGCCCATGTACATGTTTAACAGCAGCAATGAGTTCCCTGCATGTTCAAACTGCTGCTATCCAAGCAAAGCAGTCACCACTCCCCATTCATCCCCCAGCCTTCCCAGTACCTCACCATGAACTCCAACACAGCTTAACCCCTCATCGATTTGGCCAGATTACCAGCTGGTGTGATGATTTCCTAACTCAGCCTGGTGAAAACGCATCAGGCAGCTTTAGATTTAGTTAGGAAAATGCTCAAACAAACCAGATCATTTTGACCCGGCTTTGCTCAGGGAATGACAGCATAGGAAGCTGTGCCAGCTGAGCAGGGGAGCAACTGCTGGCAAACAGGTGGGTTCATCCAGGGCCACGGGGAATGCAAAATTCTCATCCCTCTGCAGCTGCAGCTCCAATGGGATATGTGACACAGCACCAGCTGCTTGGGCCCTACCTCCCACAAGCTCAGGTTCCTAAGCTTGATAAAGTTCTTCTTCTGAGCCTTTGGCAAATCTTTCCGAGTCCTCAGCAAAGTAGTAATTGTTAACAATAACATTTACACAGGTGTATGAACTTTCCACATGTACTGTTCCTACTTGCCAGGCAAAATGTTACAAGGATTAATAAGAAAAATGCAGCACCACAAGAACTTGGTTAAAGCACAGCCATGCGTGTTACATTGAACCAGTGAAAATAAAACAAGCAAACGTCTTTTATAATCCTTAAAGGTTAAGAAGCTTAAGTCAATCTTGTAAAGACATTTTGTCTTGTCATACCAGCCTACCACTGAAAAGCCACACTAGAATAGACTAGACTATACTATTTCAGTTGGAAGGGACCTACAACAGCCGTCTAGTCTAACTGCCTGACCACTTCAGGGCTGACCAAATCTTAAAGCATGTTATTAAGGGCATTAACCAAATGCCTCTTAAACACTGACAGGCCTGGGGTATCAACCACTTCTCTAGGAAGGCTGTTCCAGTGTCTGACCACCCTCTCGGTAAAGAAATGCTTCCTAATGCCCAATCTAAACCTCCCCTGGTGCAGCTTTGAACCATTCCCACATGTCCTATCACCGGATCCCAGGTAGAAGAGCTGAGGACCGCCTTCTCCACTTCCCCTCCTCAGGAAGCTGTAGAGAGCAATGAGGTCGCCCCTCAGCCTCCTTTCTCCAAACTAGAAAAGCCCCAACTCCTCAGCCGCTCCTCATAGGACATTCCTTCCAGCCCTTTCACCAGCTTTCTTGCCCTCCTCTGGATGCATTCAAGGACCTTCACATCCTTCTTAAATTGTGGGGCCCAGAACTGTACACAGCACTCAAGGTGAGGCCGCACCAACGCTGAATACAGCAGGATAAGCACCTCTTTTAACCGGCTGGTTGTTCTGTTTGATGCACCCCAGGATGCTGTTTGCCCTCGTGGCTGCCAGGGCACATTGCTGACTCACACTGAGCCTGCGGCCGACCAGCACCCCCAGATCCCTTTCTGCAGGGCTGCTCTCCAGTCTCTCCTCTCCCAATTTATACTTGTGCCTGGTGTTACTCTGTCCCAGGTGCAGGATCCAGCATTTGGACTTGTTAGATTTCATCCCATTAACCCATCCAGCCTATCTAGATCCCTCTGCAAGGCCCCTTGTCTCTCAGGAGAATCAACAGCACATCCCAGTTGGGTATCATCAGCAAACCTGCTAATGGTGCATTCAACTCCTGCATTCAGATCATTGATATATATATATTGAAAAGAAATGTACCCTACAGGACATCTCCCAGGTGTACTCCAACCAGCAAAGTCTGAACAATAAATGTGTGACAACCATTTTGAAGTCTGTTGGATGTGTGCTTTAAATAAACGTTCTGCTGAAACAACTTAGCTAAGAGTCACCATCAGCTGACAATTAACTACTTAACTGCTAAGACTTGTGAGGTGTCTGCTATTTGGTCTCAAAAGCCAGGGGCAAGGTTAAGACACTATGATGAAGTTCACATGGTTTGTGCCCTTGCACTGTTGACTCCAGGACTTAAAAGCCTGTCTGAAATACCTTCCACTGTGCTGCTGCAGTGTGCACATACAGCAGTCACAGGGAGCGACGGTACTATGGAGGGAAAGTCAGGCTTATTTTGGGGTCCTCACTACCATACTACAGGTTTTCAGAAGTGCAATACAGAAGTTTCTGGGTCTTGTTCGTGCCTGTCCATTTTCAAATTCATGCAGTTAAACCAGTGCAAGTTCTCACATGCCCATTTATCATGCCCTCACCTCCACTGAAACAATCAGAAGAAAATGAGAGTTCACAGTTACACAGTTTCTGAAGATTATGTACACCCACTTTAAAATTTGGCCCGCTCTGTCAGGCTTGGCTCACAAAACTAGGTTTCCACTAATCAGCAGCTGAGCACAGCGGGCACAGAGGATTCAATAACAATATGGCCTGGAAAGTCCAGCTGCGTTAGGTGTAGGTGCGTGCTTGGACAGAGGTGGCAGCTGATCAGTGAAGGGACAACAGGGCAGCTGTCCCCTCAGCCCAGAAGCAGAACAGGGCTGGGCTCTCCAGCGCTCCTCTGCTGCCAGCACATTTACATCAGAGATCAGACAGGGAGCACGCCAAAATCCACACGAATAACAAATCTCCACTGAGGCCACGACAACACTGCCATCCCTGCAGACACAGTCCTTGGCAAAAGCCGAGTGCAACCCACAGACTCCCCTCTCAAGGCTTTCTTACACTGGGCTGTGCCCACTGCTATGGGTATTAACTCCTACCAGCTCCAGCGACAGCAATGACAAGAATGAGAGACCAAAGGAAGCCATTTGTACTTGAGAACCATTTCTCCCAAGCCAAATTTTATACTGCAGGTAAACTAGACTAGTCACCAAACACCTTGATTGAAGGTCTCCCCATCTTCATCAAAATGCTAATTCTGCCTTTCCCCCAGTCTGTAGTGTCAGGACATTCCCCCCTCCACCCGTGCTCTGCCGCACGCTCTCTGGAGGGGAAGTGAAATGTTAATTCTCCCATCACCTCTTTCATGCCTTCAGCCTTCAGCCAAATGTCCTCACCTTACTGCATGAGTCAGACTTCTTCCTGTGAAAGGGATTTAGAGGGTAATTCCTCATTAATAAGAATATTATAATTCTTATTAAGAATTCCTTGTTAATGACAGAACTGCCAAACACATGACTAGCCTAATTTATACAGTGCTAGTTCACAGCAATACCTGTACTCTGAATTTCTGATGTCTAGCAATTATCTGAAGCATTAGGACAAATCCTCTTCTGGCACACACAGGCACAGCACCAGTTCCATGGACTTCAAGAGATAGAGGACAGCTACACTGCCAAAATCCTGGCTTGGCTTCCCAGCTCTGCTGTAAGCTACTCCTTTCTCATTTGTTCCAGCCACAGCCAGCCAGCTCCTGGAGCTACTTCTATTAGGGTCTTCCCAAAGAGCAGAAAGATGGCTGGGTGATCCCACTCCTCCCGTTGCGTAGCTGCTCCACCTCCACGGGCACAATGCCTCACACTAAGCAGTCACATCACAGGAGTAACAGCATGCCCCCACCAATCTTCTTCCAGCACATGAGTAACGAAGCAAGGACCCTCACAAGACATCTGTGTGCTGCAGGGAACACAAGCAAGCTTGCAATGATCGATGTTCCCCTGGGCAACAGGTATTATGCCACTGACACGCAACAGGAGGGGCAGTTAAGTGTCGTTCCTTTTTTCCTTCCTTTTCCATGCAAGCCTTTATGATAAACAGTCCTCAGAAGTAGGTCACAAGCGTATTACAGATGAGGGAGGCAGAACACAGAGGCAAAATAACTCAGCTCAGTCCTACCCACACTGGTCCTCTCCAGGGCTGACTTCAGCCTCTCCGTGTTGCATCTTGTACCTGCAAGCACTGAGGTGCAGAGCCAGGAGGTGGGGCTGGAAGGAGCCAGGTCCATGTCCCCCCAGCTGTGAGCAGCCCTTCAGCCCCAGCACGAGTGGGAGGGAAGAGGTGAAGAGGAACAGGGACTCTTCCAGCCAGAGCCATGGCAAGTTAAATTCAACAAGGTGCAAGCACTGCCAATTTTTAAGTGAGGACTGCTTATAAAAACATCAGGAAAAACTGCCATAAAACTTTTGAGAGGAAACGCCCCTTACTCTGCACTTGACTTGTACTCCAAGCAACCTGGCTGCTGCACCAGTGAGTTACCGCTTACACAGTGTTTTGCTACCAACCATTTAGTTCCCATGTCCTCCTCGGCCATACGCCAAGGTCTGCAGCCTGCTCTTTCCACCGTCGGACCGGCCAGCCAATCTAGTACTGACTGCACCAAATGGAAAGGCTGCCCGATGGCAAGGAAAGACTCCCATGCAGTTCAATATATTCCTTGGCAGAAAATTAAGATTAAAAAGCAGGCTAAACTCAATTACTATTTGTGTAACTGGAGTATCCTGGTTACAGAGCTTGTAACCATAGCAATCATTTAAACAAAGCTTTAAAGAAAGTATTCCCTCATTATTAAAATGTTGATCCTTGATTTTGATTCTGATTCAGTTTCTTGATCTTCCTCTAGTCTCTGATCTCAGAGGTGCTGTCTGCCTCCAGGTTTTATAGAAGACACAGAAAAGGAAGAACACAGCTCAGAGATGCCGAGTATCCTCAACTAGTATTTGTGTCTTGTGGCAATAGAATGATGCTTCCTAAACATACAAATACAAAAAGAGAAGTTTGTCATGTGGGGATTGGGAGGTTTGTGAACATTATACAAGTAATCGGCTAGCAGGGATGTTCCTTAGAACAAGTCCCAGGCAATTAAACTGAGCCTACTATTAATCACATTCCAAACGCAAGGTATTAGTTAGGTTGGGGCCAAATCCATTTAAAAGCTCAGGCACTGAAGAAAAAAAAAAAAAAAGAAACAAACCCAAAAGAAGGAGAAAAAAAAAAAAAAGGCACAAGTATCTGGCAATTGGCAATTTATATTATTCAAGTCTCCTTGATTTCATGGCCAGATTACCTTCTATCTCCAAAGACTCCATTCCACAGTTATGACTCTTGTATTAGTAAGAGTCATGCAGGCATCACACAAAGGCAGCATTGATTTGTTATTCTGTAACTCTATCTGGATAACCAGGGAGATTTTTATTTTGAAAAAATCCTGCTGGAGCTTTTTCTTTTTTTCAACTGCTCGTTAAATGAGTATGTAGCCAGGAAAACGGGACACAGAAGCAGTAAGATGGATGTGATCTGCACATGTTTTTCTCACAAGAAAACAAGTGCCGTGCATGTTTAACAAAAGGGAGTAGCTTCAGGGTTACATTACATAATGGAGTCAGATGTAAATTCTTGAATATACAGCACTCCAGGCAGGTACATTACAAAAAGGAAACATTTTTCTTCATGGGAGAAAGGAACAAATTTTTACTTGGAACATGGCATGAGACATACTCCTGGATGCCACCATGGCTGGTTTGGCCCTGCAAGCTTTGCCCACGTTGAGCATCGTATCCAGCCGTCTGTGGGTTAAGGAGCTGTACCAGCCGCTGTAGTTTCTCTGCATGTCCCATTGATGTTGGTTGGACATCACTGAATGAAAAGTGAATGTGCAGGAAACCCAGTGACTAATACACATATTTAGGGCCAAAAAACCACTAATGTACCAACTCAATGACAAAGCACAGCAGCTGCAGCCTTAACAGGAAAGCAGGTTTTGTTTTATATGGTCAGGTTTTACTAGCATCAGAATGAACAGAAGTTGTTTCACAGAATACTGTCAGAATAGAAATCAAATATGAATATAGCTGTGTGAAACCTGGGCATGTATTTTTAGGTGCACACACCCACACACATATGCAGCCTGAATAGTTCATTCCCCTCCTCTGATACAATTAGAGATGCCTCCAGCAGGAACATGAGCCCAGGCATGCTCCTAACCCAATCTGCCTGTGCCACCCTATTTTAACTACATACTATATCATGTAACAGCTTGAAAAGCTTTTTTTCAGTGACTTTCTTTCTTCCACATTCTCATGATGGTATTCAGTTTCTTTTAGCAGCACAGTAATTACTGCAGCAGATCAATACTGAAGTTCTGCAGTTTACTGCTCAGTACCAAAAGTGGTAAAGACTGCAGTAATTAAGCTATGGGAACACTCTCCCCAAAATACTACTTCTCATTTAGTTTTTCCACACAGGCTTAAGGCTTAAACCATGACCCTAAGATCCCTTCAGCAAAATACCGGTATGGAATCACGGCATTCACTTGCCATTACCTGATAGTAGCTTATTTACATTTACACCTCATAAACAGATCTTCATATTTTAAGAGGCAGCTATCCAGAGTGCTTTTCACAATTAACACACAGGTTTTCATCTTCAAGGTTATTCAAGCCAGCCACAGTATCTGCTTGCAAAATTAAACCTGAACAGCTACGGCTGGCTCTTTAGAGAGCATTTCCAATCTCCAAATCACACCTCATCTCTCTTGAGCCATGGCCCTCCTTCCCCCGTGGCAGGATTTGCTTTACCTTTTATAAGTCTGGACTGCCTCGATCACTTACACCCTTCCTGAACTTCTCTGTGGTAATATGCAAAGGCTGAAAAATTATGCTGTAAGCATACGGAGCAACATTTGCTAAAATGCATGGTTAGATGATTAGTCGGACTGCTGAAAACCTTACACAGGAAGCAAGGATTTGAGGCTCCCTCCCTTGCAGCGGGGTTTCAGAGATAAAGTGTTCAGTCATAACATGGGAAACCTTTTTGCCTAGTGCTACCAACATTGCATTCTTCCCTGCAGAAGCCCTCCTGGTATTTCTCAGGCACCAGAGGGCATAGTTCCATTAACAGACTCAACCAGAACTCAAGGATTCAGCACTCCATCCTCTGTTCATCCCCACTGGCAATGACCCGTGCACACACAGGCATTCCCAGAAAGGCTCCTGCAGGACATGCTACACTACAGAAGGAGCATTTTCAATGTCAACAAAGTTAACAGGACTTCTGTTTTGCACGGGGACATGTCACACCCTCACACATCCTTTTAATACAGCAGTCTTCAAAACAACTACATCAAAGCTTCGTTTTAATTGACACTGAAAACCTGTTTTCACTGTGCCTTTTAATACTTAAGGTGACTAAAGTAAGTCTCTCTATAAAGAGCAGATGTAAGAAACTAGTCAAGAAAAGAAGGGGGGAAAGAAGAACCCACACCATTAGCTGTCTGGTATTTATTACTTTTTAATACAGAGAAGTCACAACAAAATATTCTCTAACAACACACGCAAATGATATCATAACCAATTATAATTTCATCAACATTCATTTGCTATGTACATATTCTTCCATCTGCAAAAGTGCAATCCAAGAATGTCTCAACAAGAAACTTTTATGGACAAGTATATTTTTGAGGGGTTTTCTCACCAGTGACCTTACAATAACATTTGTCCTCAGTTACCTGGTACAGCAAAATAAAGGGGATGGGGGGTGGGGGTGGTGGGGGGGTGGAGAAAAGAAAAAAGAAAGAAATTGGGTTAGACGCCTCCCTTGTAGGAATATTCTCTATTTTTGCAACTAAATTAATTATGAATACTCTGCTCACTACTGGAGAAGTTAATGCAAATAGACTATAGGATAGTCTATGGGCTGGCTATAGAACACTGTAGTTTTAATAACTCCGCAGCATTAGACAGAACAAGAATCTCAGGCTGTTCACCTTGGTAAATGTCAAATTACACATCAGCATGTAAAAGATGTCCATTGTATTAGTTACGGTTATCAAAATTTACTTTTAAACATCCTACTGATGGATGAATTCATTTTTACACATCCAAAATATGAAGAGTCTAAATACAAGCCTCTCCTATGGAAAGGAGTTAACTACTGGAAAGAAAAGCATTTGCACATGCAACTCCTATTACCATCACAAGGAGTATCGTGCACTTAAGGACAGTAAAATGAACCTCTAAATCCAGAGGATTGTATTCTCATTTACAAAACATATTTCAGGCACAATTTAATCTGACCACAGGCCAGATTAGAACACACAGCATCAGAAAAATGAAAAGTAATGAAGAATAAACTTCAGCCAAACAAGTAAAGCAAGCAGCTCCCTAGCTAGGGAAATCATTTCCCTTTTGACACATTTAAAAGCTCATGACTACTTCCAATGCACGATCGTCAAGACAGAAAGCAAAGTAACTGCAGTCTAGTTTAACCTCTGAAGTAGCCGTTAGGTCCCAAAGAAGTCACCTCTGCCCTTCTACTTACGCAAAGCCCAGCTGAAACTCTCCTGGCCAGAGGCTGAACCTGACTGCTTGACTGGAATCTGATGCATGTTACAGAAAATACCACATTTTGCAGTAACCCAAGACCAGTTTTCAGTACCAGCAAGAAGCAGGGAAAGCATTCTCTACAAATTAGGGACAATTTACTTTGGAGTGAAAGTTCAGAGGAATCTTTCTGTAGCTCAGCTGGTTTCCATCAAGGATCATTTTTACAGTGCTACAAGTGCTGCTAGCCTCCAGTTGAGAGATGTGTTTTGCAAGAAAACAGGCATCTCCTCAAGCAGTACATAAGACTCACTTAACAGCAGAACTAGAAAGAAAAGCTGATGGAGAACTACATTGTTTTCTTGGATATATTTGTACGTAACTCCTTGTCACTGTTAAGACTTTAAGTTTGATTTCCCCTTCCCATTTTCTCAGTCTGCTACATTCTTGGTTTTGACTTGAATATACTGTACCACCTTTCATACACTTGTGTTTTTAAAGTTGGCCAAATTCCTTTTTTCCACGTCTACTCATTCTCGATTGTCACACAAACACGTCTGGAGAGGCATCTAAGTACTTAAAGAACAGAAGTATAAATTAACCTACCCTAAGTAAAGCAAACAAACAAGAATTTAGAAGGACTCCCAATCCCGCTCCTCTCCTCCCATGTGCGCTGTACAGTGAGTGACAGCTCCCCTTGCCAACTGCATGAAAAAGCAGGTACACAGCACCACGTAGCTTATGTGGGAATTAACACCCTAGGCTCAGGGCATGAGTGACTGGCACTCAAGACCAAAAACTACAATAACAGATGTATTCTTTAATTTTTTTCATTACAGGACCTTTGTCTTTGCTGTGTGATTTCCAGCTGCTGGAACAGCCTAGCCGTTGTCTGCCTTGTCTGGTTTTCACGGTACTGACGAGCAATGCGACTCCAAACCTTGTTAGCCACCCTAACTCCATCAGGTTGCTCAACACATCAAAGCTGAAGGGCTCATCCTCCCTAAGGAGTTAATTCAAATTATAATTCGATTTTTCTCCGTAAGGGAAGTCTGCACTGCACAGCTAACCAGGTTTTATCTGCCAGACACAGCTCAGGCAGGCCTAGGGCAGCTCCGGCTCCTATGGGCAACGGTTACAGCGCTGGTCTCCCTGCAACTGGGCTGCGTGTAACTTGGTTTGTGGTAGCCATGCCAGGACAGTGTTAGAAGTCTCTTGAAGTCCTTCCCATAATACTCCTTGAAAAGGAAACAGGCTTTACCAAAACTGTCACAAACAGGGAACAACTGCACAAAACCCCAAGTATGTGCTCCAGACCCAAAACCAAGCCCAGGAGCGAGGAGGAGGGAGCACCGGTGATAAAAGCTACACCACAGCCTGTTGACACTGTTGTTCAGACCAGCAGCAGATCACCAGTGTAACTGTATGAGACAGACAGTCCAGATGTGAAAACCATTAACGTGAGCTGCCTGGCTTCTAAGGACATTACCACTCGAGTTAGCAAGTCATCTGTGCCAACATAAGCCCTCTGTGCAGCTTGAGTATTACTCAAAGAGTGGCTAATGCTAAAAGGAGCTAATTCTGCAGTGAAGACAGTCAGGAAATAAAACGGTAAACTTGGCATTTTTAAGGACAAAGAAACATGGATATTCAGTTTGAGTTCTACATGCACATTAATTTCTTATTCATACTCATAATTCTCAATCCAGCATATGAAACAGTTTTTTGGCTTCTGACTTTTTTGTTTTCTTTCCCAGGGTGGCAGAGTATCAGAGCCATTTTCAAGATCATGATTTCAACAGATAAACTCTTTTAAAAAAGATTCTAATTTGGAAAAACAAAAAAACTTCAGAAGAAACAAAAAAATAATCCTACCTCATAAACAGAAACAAACCCCACACCTCTCAAGTGGACAAACACTCCATAAATACATTATGGAGAAAAGCAAAAAAACCAAAACTCCCCTAAATCTCAACTGGCTTGAGAAACCAAGCAAAAGATTAATGATCTATTTTAAAATTTTTATTTAAGGAAGGGAGAATTGGGAACCAAGAATCAACAACTGCAGGGTTTACAGGGCCAAGCCCTCTGATACAAATTCACTGCCTAATGCATAGTCTATTATGTACAGCACAGAGGCATGTAGAAAGTAAATATGCTAAGTTTGCTTTCTTAAAAGTCTCCAAGTTTTTAGATCCTGGGCTTAATGCAATTTTGAAAGACAAAGGTGCAGCAATTAACAGTTTTAAAAAGTGATGCCATGTTTCGTACTCAGTACCTCTCAGCTCTTACAGGTCTGATGGTCCAGATCCCTCTTCATGGTCCTCCCTCCACACCAGTCACACCAGTCCGCAGTAGGCAGCAAAGCCTCAACCCCACCAGACACATATAAACACATCCCCATTCAGTTCAGCCTGTTCCTTCTGCAAAATGTCTGTGAAGAAAACACCTTTAAATAAAGCATTTTAAGATCTCCAGCTTGTTTTGGTATGAACAGATGACCCGGCTGGGTGTACAACAGCCCCGGTGGAAGCAGCACTATCACCGTCCGTCAGTGAGTGCAATGCACAGCAAACGCACATGGCAGGAAGACGCTATGCCAAAAAAAACCTAACTCATTTCAAGATTGCATTTTCTGGCATACATTTACATTCACTTGTCACGATACCTTAGTTTACCCCGCCTTGGGAAATCTAAAAGAAAGCTTGCTGAGGTGACTGGTGCGTGGGGCCAGCTCCTGTGCCCGTGGGAACTGATGCAAAAGGCTGAATGAATTAAGCTTCCCACTTCTACCATGCTGGAGGTACAACAACCCTACACAATTATCCATTTTCCAATTGGACATATTCCTCTCTCCTGTATGTCTCCCCACACCTTTCTTATAAACTGCATTACAATTATACAAAAAATGAAACCAAATCATTTTTAGCTGAACTTTACCCCACACTCGGGATATATTCAAAGGCCATTAAATTGGCTTGCCTCCAACCTTCACAGAGATCTTGTCAGGAGGATTCTGATTTTAACAACATGTATATATACATATTAATATGTACACAGACAAAGAAGCTGCTCTTTCAGTTAGAAAAGAAATTAAATTTCATCACAGAATGAATCCTATAAAAAGATATGTATTAAAGTTGAAATACCCATAAAATAGCTATTACTAAAGCAAAGCTTTCGTCAATAAGCCTCCAAAACTTTAAATGAAGAAAATGGCTTCACGAAGTGGTAGTCTAGATTTCCACAGTGAGGACACTGCTGGACGTTGCTGTATTCAGAGAAGTACTGCATGCCAATCCGTACATCTATTACTGGTTTCCCACAGTGCTTACAGTTCAGTCGAGCCTGTAAAAAACAAACAAACAAACAAAAAAACCCTTTTGAAATAACCAAACTCGCCTCTGCCCCTCACCTCTGAAAAAGTGAGCGCCACATGCAGCCCCCTGCCCTGCCCTCCCGGCAGGAGAAGGGGTAAGTCAGGGAACTGGCAGTAATGGGATCTGCTGGTAAGGACATTCCTTGCCCAGGCTGGTAACTTGCAGGCATACACAATGTTTTTTACATTAAATACCACCACCAAATTCTGGAGAGTAGGTTACCTCCCACTCTGACTGACGGGAGGTAGAGGATTTCAAAGTTTATATATGCAATTTATTGTTTTGTGTTGCTTAATCGCTGAACCGATTCCTCAATCCCAGCACAAGAAGTGCTGTCTCAGTAAATCGTTAATGAAGCCCCAAAGCGAAGAGAGAAATTCTACATTTTTGCCATGCAATTCAGCCATTCAGGTTGACGTTTGAACATGATCTGTCTATGAAATATATCAGCATTTTAATCTTTTGGCTTAACAAATGTATAAATCGATCTACTTTATCAGCATGGCATGGTATTGCATCAGTTTAATTGCCTATTTAAACATTTATAATACATATCAGGTTATACAAACTGAACACCACTTCAAGCACACAAACTATTCTACAAGACCCAACTGACAAAGGACCAGCATCAACTGGGTGGATATAAGAAATAATTAAAGGTAAAGTGTAAGGACAGACAGAGCTATTAATGTTCAGCAGCAACAAAAAACAGTAGGTCTTCAGAAGAAATCTAGCTGAGAAACCCAACCCATCTGATTTAAAGAAAGCAACTGGTGGTGTGAAAGCTCAGCAGGGCGTTTGAAATACTCAGGAGAAGCAGAAGGGATTTGAGATCATAAAGGAGTTTAAGAGCAAAGATGGCAAATGAGCAGCGAGGACATGAACTGTACCATAGCTTAACCTCACTGCCCAATACGCTAATGAAAGCGTCAGCTCTTCCCTGAAAAGACAAACAGTTATTTTCTTTGCCAAGTTGGGTTTAAGGAATTTTCCTGGGATAAGGATGGGAAAAAATTATTTAAGTACGATTACTATTGAGATGACTCAAAAAGAAACAAACCACCAGCTCCACAGCCATCTTCTCTGCTTGTAAAGTAGAAATTGTAATAACAGCCTAGTAAGGTTTAGATTTGTGTGATTTTCTTAACCAAAGTGGTGTTTCCCCCTTGCCACTGTCCAGCACATCAGCTAGATGCTAGGAACCTGACAGTGGCTGCAGTTCATTATCCTACATGCACATTTGTGATGGATTATTAAATATTTTGAAATTAGGTATGAAATTATTCAAAATAAAATTAGCAAGGCAATTTGGAGTTAAATTATATACCATATTTAAATGTCATTCCTCTGTATGCACAGAATCATCTGTAACAATCATGGTGAAACAATAATGCGTATTATCTAGCAATCACAGTCGCTGGCAGCTAATGATTTCATACTCAGTTCTATTACTTACCATGTACTGTCACACTGTCCATTAATCATATAATTAAGGCTCTTGTATAATGAGACTTTAATTCTTGTCTTGTACATTCTACAGAAGCAATTCAAATTTAAATTTGCTGGCTTTTACAGAGCTAGCAAGTCAGCATCAGTGTTTTATCTTAAAAAGTCCCCATTTTTTAAAAAAAGTTGCAATCTCAAGAGGCACTAAATTCGGAGGTAGTATCTCTGTCTTTAGTCATAATTGTTACCAATGTCATTTCAACCAGCAGCGGCAACACCACTTGTCTTTTGAGCAACACATTTTGGTAAATATGTTAAATTTAAAATAAAATGGCATTTCACATATCGACAAAACTGTATTTCAGATTGCTCTTAAGCATGTACATTACCAGGAATTGATCACACTTTGAATGAGTGCGTCTCTGTGATGCTCGTGTCCTAACCCAGTAACAACAAACGCATGTCCGACGCAACAGCCCACTCCTGAGCATCCCAAGCAGACCACTGAGCCATTCCCAGACAAATGCTTTTTCCATGGCTGTCTAACCCTACCTGCACAACCAAAGTACTCTGTCCATCACATGGACAATTCTCTTGGATGCTGATGATCCTACTGCATCAGGAACATGTCTGCTCTGGAGTTACCCCAGGCCTTGGATATATCTCACCCAAGGAACAGATCAGGCGAGCATTTAATGAAAACTATGCTGCTTCAGGCTGTGGTGGAGTACCATCACCAGGTCAGCCACAGCACAGATTAAGGAGAGCTGGGTAATCTCCAAGCTCAAAGACGCTTTAGATCTTTCTGTTCCCTTAACTTTTTTTGCTGCAATTATCATATGATAAAACACAATTCAAGCAACTAAAAGAAACTTGAATGCATGAAACATCTGCTCAAAATGTGCATTGTTATTAAATACTACTGGAATTATATCTGATGTCAAACATACTTGCTAGTGATCATCAGATTTAATTGTGAATGCATTTAAAGGGGCTTTATTTTAAAACATAGGTGTTAACCACTAACCATTGCACTGGCTTTTGTCTAGCTATAGGCCACTGCGCCTCCTAAGTTAAGACAAAGGGACAGGGACTCAGTCAGCTTTCTTGCATTGCGCTCATAGGTACAGGCTGGAAAAGAAGGACGGAAGAAGGGCAGGGAAAACAGATACACAAAGCTTGCCTTTATGTATCATCGGTTGGAATTTCACCTTATGAGTCTTATTTACATATGGTACTAACCTGACAACAGGGAGAAGCTGCCAGAATATCGTAGGTATACATAGTTCCCAGCTGATGCCAGCTTCCATCCCATCGAGACTTGCACTTAATGCAGATAATTTTGTGAACCCCTTCTAAGCAGTCTACACAAACAGCATAGAGGTGCATAAGCCTTCCTGTGGACAGGAAAGACATTTCTTAAGGAGACTAGAACAGAAGATTATAACAGACATTTCCTGCAATGGGTTATCTGCCCTTTAGTGATACAAATCACACCTTATAATTATTTTTGTTTGTTTTTAAAAAAGCTGAATGATAAAATAATAAAAAAAAGTTTCTCTACAGGAAATACACAGGGCTTGACTGAAGCTATTTTCCATGGATGCAAAACTTAGGAATTGGTCATCATCCTGCCCACCCTCCCGTCCTTGATTTGCTGGTAGACTTTAGCAAATTATTTTATAAAAGGAGATGCTGAAGCTTCATGAAGAGATGCCAGGTTAAGCTGTATGAGCAGCTGCAGTGTTTCCAAAACCAGGACGGTGCCCTAGCTTCATCCCCACCTGACAGGTTAAGCTGTATGAGCAGCTGCTGTGTTTCCAAAACCAAGACTGTGCCCTAGCTTCATCCCCACCTGACAGAGGAAATGGAGAAGTGTTGAAGCTTATTAGCAATCCGGGTACAGATTCATTTAACAGCTTGCCAAAATCTTCCAGCAAAGAGGGAACTAAGAACCTAATATTCCTCATAGAAACGAGCAACAGCCAAAAGAGCAATTTTCTTTCAGGTACTTTTTCCTGACAGTCCATTAACAATAAGTATATTTAAAAACATTATACATTACACATACCCGGACTTTAACATGTCATTCAGAACTATAAATCTATCAAGCTCTATAGTGACCTTAGGCTCTGTATGCACAATGACTTCCAAAACCTGAGTTATATTGACTTCCATAAAAATCCAGAGGCTCAGACTTGAAAATGAAATATTTTCTGCACATAAATGTGACTAAACTCAACAATGCAAAATCCAAGATGCAAATTTCACACAAAACAAAAAGCCCTACACAAATTACAAAGATCTGGCATCTAGATTATGCCCCGTTTGTAGCGAGCGAATTGATTTGTAGTTTGTCAGCTATTAGAAGTGGGCTGACAGAGTACTAATTCTGTAATATACCATACTTTTCACTGCTACGTAAGAGAAAGCTAAGTAGTAGTGCAGTTACAGACCAGCTACAAAACAGGACTGCATATAACGTGTTTATTTCGGATTTCAATTTGTGCTCTTTAGCATCAAAGTACTGAACACATCACAACCTGTAATTTAATCAACACACACATCTTGTACCTCTTCTAGATGAAAGTGAATAAAATATTAACTATTTGTGATTAGTCCATACCAGACACTTCCAAAATTAATGGCTGGAGTTTTAACTTGTTTTGTTTTTTAAGCAAACTATTTTAAAAAAATGACAAGAAAAATGAGATTCTTCTTAAAATATATATACAAAATAAATTTGCTAGTATGAGCTGGTAAAAATTGAGTTATTCTACATTGGCATGTCTGGCTCTAGAAAATGGGATGTGATGAGACTAAAGTGCAAATACAATAAACTCTGTTCCTAAAGGGAACACTCAAGATTGGAGATGTTCAAATAATTCCACGCCCAGAAGTTTTGTGTTGTCCATGAAGATAAAATAATTTTCCACAACTGAAGTTCTGCACTGTTCCCACACATTAAAATACTGCACTCTCCCACTGCTTAATTTTCAGGGTCCTTGTTATACAGGAAATGAGACATCTGATATCTTAAACATGCCTGAAATAAAAGAAGTAATTTTCTGTTCTGAAGAGAAAATAACACCTTGGAACAGCACCGTGTAAGCTTGATTTCATTTCAAAGAGTACTTCTGATAATAAACGATTTTACCCAGGACAAGGAGGTAAAAATTTTAACAATTAATTATTCATGGCATCTTGTCTGAGCAAGTTTTTCAGATGTATCGTCCAATGGGTAAGCAACAATTAATTAAAAAAAAAATAAAATCACAGTTTCAGTCTTAGTGGCAAACGTTAACAAGTGATGAGTTTCACTATTACTAAACCAGCTATTAGTACTGATAAAATCACAAGCACATTGTGCCTCCTCACCAAAGCAAATAAGCACTGTTCTCTCACATACGTATATTCTGTTTATATGGAGCTTTTTTCGCTTGTATGTTTGCCTATCACTTTTTCTCCTTAAAGTACATTAGGCAAGACAGAAATAATGTTAGCATGAATACAGTTTAGTGACTTAGTGCCATGATTTAAGGAAAAGAAAAAAAAAAAAAAATACAAAGTTTGCTGAGCAAAGGAATGTTACATAACATGTATTACGACCATGCATGGGATACAACAAATTTTATTGAAAGGAGGTAAACCTAAATGTCAAAATACCTCTCATTAATGCCTTCCCAACACACCTTTCAACATATAATTCTATGGTTTTGAACACCAAATTACAAACACTTTCTCTGACTTGTATTAGCCATGCTGGCTACCAGCAGGTTGCAGGACAGGCATGTTTTGCCGTGTATCACCCTGATCACTCAGTTTGGGGCACAGCTTTCGGAAAGAGCTGAAGCTCATCCTAGCCCACTTTCATTTGTTTCTCTAGGAGGAGAAAAGTAATATACACCTTGGTCTCAACTCAGCTCAGAGCTGGGTCATGATCAGGATGCAGTCCGAACAGGCAGGAGTTTTGAAACAAGTCTAAAACCCTCGCTACACCACTGCTGCCTCAACCCACCATATTAAAAGCTTACTTTCACTACATCCAACCTCTCAGGCTGGTGTTAACATAGGCCAGAATATAGCCCTTTCCATATAAAAAAAAAAAAAAAAAAAAAGTAGTTTTCTATGAAACAAAACTGATATTCTCTAGTCTGAAAGCAGATGAGAGGCATCTCACCTGACCTGTGGTACAAATATAACTTGCACCCATGCTGCAGCACAGCAAGCTTAAATTTAAAAGGTTATTTAAAAGATTGAGGCATATCTTGGAGTAAAGCTCACAACAGATCAGTCAGCACACACACGCTGCAGAACAGATTGGCTGGAAAACCTTGCAATGGTCTACCTAGAAACCGGATGAGAAATCTCTTAGTTGTAAACCCAAACACACGGCATGGATCTTCCTACATGGCATCTGCTTTTTGTAATTCCTTGTAAGTGTTTCAATCTGATCCACATGATCAGTTTGGACGTGACTTCAAGCTTTACAGAACTGCTTAAAAATGCAGAATTAGGATGAAAATCTATAATGGGAGGGACAGGGCACAGAAGGCAGTTCCATCATTTAATGAAACCTAGCATGACTGACAGACAACCTGTACCTTGAAGGTGACAGGGAACATCATATTCAATCTCATCGTGTCTCGATGGGCTAAGGAACAGGGTCCCATCCACCAGCGGAAACTGTTCAAACACTGGCAGCGCCCTATGGCATAACGCACAGTTTACAACATTCCTGTGGCTGGCACTAAGAGCAGCAAGGATGAACTTCCGAAGGTCCTCCCCTTGGCCCACCTGGGCATCGTCTTCCATCCGCACATGGAAAGTATTCAATTTATGCCTGGGGATGTGAGTAAGCAGCTCAGATAGATCAAGCCTTCTCAAAAACTGCACAGGGGCATCGAAGTGTCCTGATCTATGTGCTTGCAAGCCAGCTGCCCCATAATCAAAATGCGCGTTCCTGAACATGCCTCCACTGGCCATGTTCTTCTTATGGGGCTCCAGGTGAATGGCGTTCTTCAAAAACTCTCCTAAGTATCGCGAGGAACGAGGGCCGCTGAAATGTGTGGGGGCAAGAATAGAGTAACCGGTGGGTGGGGACTGGCCAGGAGAGACACAAGGTGAACGCACAGCGTAGCTGCCACCCATAACACCCTTTTCCTGGGAGTTCTGCCTGTCCATCGAGTGCCTTCGCTGCAGGTCATTACTCAAGCCTTTCTGTGGCTTGTTGGCCAGCCTGCCTTTTTTGGCCTCCTCTGCTGACTCTGCCATTGACCTTCCTGTACTCTTCTCCAACACTGATTTTTTCTTCTTATCATCCTGCATTCGCTTCACCTGGTACCAGTCAGTGTCCTTCTTCAAATGACCCTGCCCACACCGACAGGAGCAAAAGCGAAAAGCCAGGTCATATCCCTTCTTTGTCCACATGTTTTGGCGACACTGCTTTTCATTCCAGCTCCTGGCTCTGCCAATGCAATTGAACTGGACGAGAATGCTGCTTTCCCACTCATAGAAGCACTGAAGGTGCATCCAAGTGCTGTACGGACAATGCTCGTTGTTGCATATAACCTTCTGGTAGTCATCCTTCTCCAGGTCCACTGGCCTTCCAAAGCTACAGATCAGTGGAGTAGCACAAGGGGCTTCTGTGGAAGATAAAATGGATACATTAATAACTTAATGGCCCGCTTATTGCAATACTTCTTTAAACACTGCGCCAAACAGGCACGCGAGCTCTTACTCATGATCTGTATTATCGAAGGGCCCACAAGCACTAGAGCTCTGGGTCAAGGCAAAAGCAGTCTTTGCCAAAAAAAGTTAAGTACATGAAAGGAGATACAGAAACAAAGGAATAAAGAAACAAAATGACATTACAGTTTGTTTAATATTCAAAGCCAAAGCACCTCAGAAGCATTAGCCCTCCTCAAGGGTTTGCGGACACCGTTGCAAGGCCTTAAGAAGGAGAAAGCTTTGTGGATGTTTCTGGAGGGTTGCTTTGAAGCTTGAGAGGCAACATGGGGAGAATACACAGAGATGTTTGTTTGAAAAACAAGTAGGCTATACAGCCTGGCTTTGCAATCACAGAGAGAGGCAGGAGTTGATCTTTTCTTTGGGACTGAGCAAGAGACAACAGCTAGGGAGAGAAGAAGGAAGCAGAGGACTTTGAAAAGCAAGATAAACAGCTTATGTTCCTATCACAGAAAGAAGGGCTGCCATTACATTGCTGAGGCAAACATAGACTATACCACCATCACCAACCTCCTGGATAGCTAAATTTCACAAACCAGTTTTGCAACACAGGTTAAAAAACCCAGATGCCACATGGTCTTTTTGTCAGCAAAGTAGCAGTCTTGGCTATATCTTTGAGCAAAGAACAGTTTATTTCAATTCTCTCCCTGAAACAATATCAGCTTCTACACAAAAATGCTCTACGAAAAATGTTCTGCATTTACGGACCAATGATATCTCCCCCTCCCTCACCAAAGTAGCATGGAGCACATATGACTCCTGTTTCTGGCTGCTCAGTTGCAGCTGGGAGGCACAGAAAGGACAGGAAATTTTCAGCTGCAGTTTCTATTGGATCTTAAGAGTTTCTAATCATGAAGTCTTTAGATGCTTACTCAAGTATTACAAATATTTCTCTTCTGTATTTCTGACTTCCTACTTCCTCCACTTCACCAAAAAATACTGCTCCAACAGGGCTGACAGGCTGCTTTTTAACCTCTGCATGGCTGCATTCAAATACTGGCAGACTTTCTCAGGGTCCTCCATGGTCAAGTCCTGTCTCACCCCACATGAAACAGAGCAAATGGTCCCCTGCAGCTCCCCAGTCTCAGCCAGAGGTCCAGGACTTGCAAAAGAAGTACACCAAGCCTTGTGGAGAGAGGCTGCCATGATCCAGGGTTTTTTTCCTTAGAACTTCAAATTTCTATCTGATAAGCAGGGAAAAAAACACCACTCGATTGCATTACTTTTAATCCCATTCTTGTCACTACTAGCACAAATAATACATCATCATTTGCGGTGGGATGATAGGTCTTACACTGCTACGTTTACCCTTACTCAGACTCTCAGTAACAGACACACTACCAACCATCACCTGTCCTACAGCAGTAATATACAGACCAGATGCTTTACAACAACAGATCTTTGCCATACTAGTGATTTTGCCTCTTCCCAACAAGTTTTTGTTAAAAGGCTATAAACAAACCACTGAACAAAATCTTCAAGGTTATCTTCAGTAAGTTCAAGATTACAGTAGCTCTTAAGACTTACTTACCCAGAAGAGCCGGGCACAAAGAGCATGAGAAAATTTTCCTGGGCCATTCCCTGGAAAATGCCACATGCTTCACCTCATTTCTCTGGCTCCGTTTCTAATGCCAGAAGCAGCACAGTTGCAAGGAGAATTTTCTGCAATACCTTTCCTTCAGGGACTGGCCTACAAACAGCAAGCAAAGCACATTCCCAAAAACTTTCTCTTAAAGCAAAAAAAAAAGCCTATTTCATTTCAAAATGTGAGCTTGTTCAGTCATTAAAAACAAATTACCAAATTGGGGAGAACAGAGATAAGAGAAGCTTTCCCTAGAGACTCTTTGGAAGCTCCTTCTATACATGTGACACCTATACTCTTACTAGTTGTCTCCTGTCTCTGAAAAGCCCACTAAGAACATGCAGGTTTTGAGATGTCTCTGAGAAGCATTAATTTTACTGGCTACCGATGACTAATTTCTCTCCACGTTTTTTACTGTGTATTATTGAGTGTAACATTGCTGGCCAAGAGCAAACTTATCTGCTCTGAAACAAAATCTGTCAGTTTACCAGTTCAGAGAGTTCTCCCACCCATTCTCCCAGATTCCGGTTCAAGTCACACTATGCCACACCAAGCATCTCTACAAAGTTGTTTTTTTTATTGTCAACTATTGTTTCATCATATTTAGGGTCTGAAAGTATAGTCTGCAATTATAGCATCCTCATCCAGTTTATCTCAGAGAAGTCAGTTAAACTGAAACCATTAAAGGCAAAACATCAGATGTGCAGCAAGATACCAGAGGTACCAATACGAACAGTTCTCACTTACGCATTTCCTGTATTCATCTATTTTGGTACATATTCCTTTCCACCACTGCCAGGAGGCAGGAAGAAAGAACATGCCAAAAATCTACTTATGCTCCCCCTGTGTTTCAGAGTGTAAATGTTCTAGCAGTCACAGGTATAATTATAGCTGACAGCCGAGAAAGTTACTATACAGACGAGTCTAGAGATCTCCACTTTAGAACAAAGACTTTACACTTGTTCCTCCACACTGGCATAGTTAACTGACTGAGTAAGAAAAGTGTTTCCTTGAGTAACCTTCGAACATGTTTTTGGTTTTGGATGCAAAAACATCTGATCTCTAGCCCCCTGAGAAGTTCACAGCCTCTTAATTATGTGGACAAAAACCGAAATTGATAAATAAGTGGCTGTAATACAGAAAAAAACACCACAGCCTGTGTATTCCACAGAGCTCGTCCACAATTAATTGATACTGATCATGTACTGGGTGTCTCAAGGCTTTTGTAAAGGTGACTTTCCACAGATTTTTCCCCTTTTTCCTGGTTGGTCAATGGAAGGACTGAGGAATGGGATCTTCTCCAGCTTCTCCTCAAGATTACCCGGGGAATGTGCCACACAGCATAACTATAAGCAAGAAAAAGCTTCAAGTTTTGGATAGAGGCGTATTTTTCAATATTCAAATTAACCAGATGACTACAAAGTTTTCAGACATTCCCTCATCTGATCTTCTATCTAATCGCTGCGAATTGGCTGGTCACACAGTCACCGTAGCAAAAGCAGGTCTAGAGCTGCTGGAAGCAAGCAATAGAGTGAACAAGAGCCTTCCCCCATGCAAAAGACCCCACTGAATCATTGAACGGTGTCACTGGGATTGTTTTGGAAAACATCGTTGCTAAGAGGAAAAGCTGGTCCCTACTCACCTCTTCTGGGGACTCCCCTGACATTTCACTACTGTCATTGTAGTAGCATAGGGAAAACCCACAGGTGTCTCTGCCACGAGGCCATGCTCCACAGGAAGGTTAATCCCATGCCAGTCAAAACACCACCTTTCATTGACACAGGTTTGTCACCAGCGAAGTCTGCTGATGTGGAGAAGGCCTTGATCAAACCACTGCAGTATTTTCACCACAGAAACTGAAGAGCCCAGCAAGGCTAATGCAAGTTGTCTCACTAGAAACTTCTGCCACTTCTGTAGCGTTGTCGTGGTTTAACCCCAGCCGGCAGCTAAGCACCACGCAGCCGCCCGCTGCGGGACGGGAAGGAGAATCAGGAAAAGGTAGAAATCGTGGGTTGAGATCAGAACAATTTAATAATTGAAATAAACTAGGAAATCATAATAACATTTGTAATGAGAAGGAGAGAGGAATAAAACCCAAAAGGAAAAAAAAAAAAAAAAAAAGCGATGCACAACACAAATGCTTACCACCTGATTGATGCCCAGCCAGTCCCCGAGTAGCCATCGGCAGGCCCCAGCCAACTCCCCACAGTTTACATACAGAGCATGATGTCCCATGGTATGGAATATCCCTTTGGCTAGTTCGGGTCAGCTCTCCTGGCTGTGTCCTCCCCCAATTTCTTGTGCCCTTCCAGCCTTCTCACTGGCAGGGCCTAAGAAACTGAGAAGTCCTTGACTTGGTATAAAGATTACCCAGAAACACTGAAAACATCAGTGTGCTGTCAACACTATCCTCATACTAAATCCAAAACAGCATTGTACCAGCTACTGAAAAGAAAGAAAATTAACTCTATCCCACCCAAAACCAGGTCAAGTAACCTTGTATTTAACACAGCAGAAAACTCCACTACCTGAAAAGCACACAGAAACCTCAAGCCAACATTTGATTCTGCCTAATATTTCAAATTCCAGCAGGTCTATCTGTACAAGACAGACTGTGCAGGACTGAACATCCCTTGCAGACTTCTCTCCATTCCTGTCTCCTGCCAAACATAATCATGCCACATGTTACTACATAAAGAATAAATGAGAAATGGAAAACAAAGCTATTTTTTGTGCAACTTGCCCAGTTCACAGCAACTTACATGCCTTAAGAGCAAAAGAGACAGCATTCAGATCACTTAGTATGGGAGCCACATTAGCAAATGTGAAGAGCTCTTCCCATCAATTCACACCCTTGGAAGCGCTCTGGGTTATTTAATCATCATTTTACAAACGAGATAAAACACTTATTACAGAATCACAAAACTTTAAAAATTCTTGTTATCAAGTCCTTCTATTTCCCATTAATTAGAAATGCATTTTGTGATAATTCTTCACAAAGTCAGAGCTAGAATCATCACCTTAATGTCTTTCTGGTAACAGTACAATGATTACTGTCAAGAAAGACAATAAAGGGGAGTAAATAGAAATTCATATGGCCAAACTGCCCATCCACATCTGCAGCCCCAAACTGGTTTGTCACCTAAATATAATATGCTTCCAAGTAGCTAATAGCACAACGGATTTCTGGTTTCCACAGTCATGAAACTGAACTTCAGGAAAAACGAAAGATGACCAGGTATCAGAGCAGCATCCATGCTCCCCAGCAGACCCTTCTAACAGAATGCCTAAATGACCATAAAAGTACCTCTATTTTCAAGATGGTTTTCACAGCCTAAGAGAACAAAACCAGGCAGCGTGCAGTTTTGTGTGGCAGAACAGCTTCAACATTTAGACCAAGTGCGCGGCTGTTAACAGGCTGCCAAGTTGCAACTACAATTGCACGCTGCCTCTTTCAAAAAAGTTATGTTTCCACAGAAAGAATAAATGTCTTCTCATAGTCCACTGTAGCGATTTTGATCAGCAATTCTGAAAATAGTTGCAAGGGGCAGCACATAAATGTCCTCTAAAACAGAAATAACATACAATATTCCAAACAAACGTTCATTTCAGCAAAGATAGCTCATTGTTTAAACAATGTTATGTTTTATGTCTGATGGGACTACCATAAAATTAACCATTCTTTCAAAAACGAGAACATGACAGAAAACTGCAAGGAAGCTGGTTTGGGTGTTTGGCTTTTTCTCAGTTTTCCATTCAGGTTTATAAACATCAATAAAAGCCAGGAATATAAACAGACAGTCGAGATGAATCTCCTTCGACAAAAGCCAACATTAACCAGTTTCTACCTTTTAATAAAAAAGAAAGAGGGTCTATGAAGACCACCCTTCCCGTTTCATGAGCCAAACGAAAGCAGCAGAACAACAGCTGCCTGAGAAACTTCCCTCTGGTGAAGTAAATGGAGGAAAATGTTGTTTACTTCTGTTTACACACCCACCATAAAACCAAAGATGCACCCAGCAAGCCAAATGCAATGACTCCATGGCTTCAGTTTCATGACTGCTCTCATTTGTTCCAAGTCCTCGATGTGGATGCCTAAAGCAAAATTCGCTCTTCCCCTGCCACGTTCCCACATTATCCATTGTGTTAAGCACCAGTTTTTCAGTCAGTGGACAGAAACAGATAATTATTTCCTGTACTCCTCAGCGTAGGTTTCAGCTCACCACACAGACTTGCAGTCACTGGTAAAGCTCAAGGGAGGTGTTAAACATGTGAGGCTGGGGGCAGAGGAGAGAGAAGCATGGCAGCTGTCGGAAAAGGCAGCCCTACTGTCATCTTAAAACAACTGCAGGCAACAGTAGGTTGTTATGGATCCGGAAAAAGAAATTATCAAAGAAAAGGTAAGGTTTTGGCACTGCATCGGCTGCAAGACACTTACCATGCCTCGATTTTGGTCTACCGTTACTCTAGCATCTCATCATCTATGCCAAGGACACTTGCCAGCACATTACCCAGGCCAGAAAGGTACCTGTGGGGCACGTACTTTGCAAATTAAGCACTTTAACCTCTCCCACAGCTTTGCCATGAACAGTGCTCTCTTCACAGCCCTACACAGCTCGGAATTGTTCACTCTGCCAGCTTGAACCAGAGCTGAGTCATTTCTGTGGAAGGCTACTCCCTACCAACCATCTGCATGAATCTTCTGAATTTCCTCTGCCATCAGCATAGCTTTATTTTAATTGAAGTCATACAATATTATTGTGCTAATACTGTAATGCAGCTGTAGAAAATAAACCACCGCGACAACAACAAAACAGATTCAACAGAAAACTTGTATTAATTGTCCGATGTGTTTGCTTTGGTGAACCCTGGAATACAGTCTAATGTTTAAAAGATTACCAAGACATGACAAAATGGTATTGCCATATGCATAACTGGTTAAACAGTACAAATAATACAGCAATACAGAAACGATCAGCCACCTTCCTCAGAGCCTGAATGCAGCAAGAAGAATGCAATGGGGAAAAAATGTTTCACAAGTGGATCCAAAAGGCAGGCTTGGATCTTCAGTGCAGCAACAACAACAAATAACAGCCAACAAACAGTAAGAGAAGTCTTTCAAAACAGCTCCACTCGTGACTTATATTGATAACACTCACTTGACAATGACAGATGTCTCTCCAAAACTTCTTAAGCAATCTTTGCAGACTGATCAAGATGAAAGTTTCCAGCCGTTCTCCAGAAGGGAGGGGAAAAAACAAGACAGCAACTAGAGTAAGCCACCTAAAACACAGGCTTTCTTCTGCGTTATGAGACTCCCTTTTACATTCTTGGAAAGAGAAGCCAACGCTGGCAGTCCATCTTCGGTGAGCAATAGACAGAGCTCAGGCTGGCAGGACATCCAGTGCAGACCCACCTGAATCACCCTCTGAGAGCCACTGACTCCAGACAACGCCTCATCGCAATGGAAGTCTGGCTGATAGCTTTCCACATGTAAGCACCTACCTACTGACACTTAGGTGCCGATCTGGAGGTCAATCCCACCCCAGGACCAAGTAGCTGCAGTCAATATTTACACTCAGAAGGGACTTGAGAACAAAGCCGTAAGCAGCCCAGCTCTCCTTGGCATGCTTACCCCATGTGCAAGATGTCACTATTAGGCGAGTAGTCACATGAAGTCATCACCTTCCTCTAGAAAAGATTTCAGGTAATTTGGAGCTGCTAAACGCGAGTTCACCTGGGAATTCACATGATGGGACTCCTGGAGGGCTCAGTAGGTGCTAGAACCATCTCCATGCACTCCACTTTCACTGACTTCACGCTTGGCCTCCAAGGGAGTCTCTTCACCAAAAAACCACCAGAAGACCAGAAAGGTCTAGCAACTACACAGCAGTGGGAAGATGCCAGGGAAATCATGAAGGCTTAACTCACACCTGCCACATTACCACCTTCTAACTTACAGCACAGTCAGAGCTCGCGCCTGTTTATGAAACCAGCAATTAGCACATGATACAAAGTTAGTTACCTGTGGCTCTTATTCAACCACCCACTCCCCGCTCAACCATCACCTTACCAAAGTCAGTCAGAAAGTCGAAAGTAAAACTGCAAAAACTACGGAGGACAGGCGCTTACACATGCACAATAGTTTTGTGGTTTGCTTACACAGCCATCTGTGCTCCAGGCTGGACCAACTGCCTACGCCGCTGAAACCCATCATGAGAATTCACACGGTCCTGTAGAAGTCACCATAATCTGTACAGTTATTATTTAGCCAACTTCTTTTCATTTAATACCCACCATTCAAACACAGAGAACAACTCAGTCACCAGCTCTGGCTTTCACTTAGGATGTACAGACCCTCTCTGCATAGGAGAAATCGTGCCCTGGCTTGTGCTGTGATACCCTCAATCCAGCTGAAAATATCACCAGTTCACCATACAGAAGAGAATAGGCCTGAGCCCCACCTGTATCAGCACGAAGACAAGTAATGCCAATGCACTCCTGATACTCCTGTGTGAATTCTGAGTTGGCTTAACCAGGTCAGGCAGCAACTGGTCCTCCATGCCACAAGCAATCGTGCCGGGGCTAGGAAGAGTCCTTGCACTCCTCAGCATAGGGTGGACTTTTCTGGTGACCTCTATCACGGTGATGTAGAAATTAGTGACTATCTCAATACTGGTGGGCATTAACGTGTTTTGAACACTGGCTGTTGCTTTGTCCGGACATGAGTCATCCTCACAGAAAAGCATTTTCACGATTAAATTCTCTCACTGTAGCTTTCCGACAGCTTTTAATACCCTGAAATGTTACAGAAAAGCAACCCTGGTGCTTCAAGAAACAGACATCCTGCCAACTAAAGCAGACTCTAATGCCCCTGCCCTGCAAGTTTTCAGCTGCAAGTTCCAACTCATGCTGGGAATAAAGAGGTAACTGTGGCAAGCAGTAAATGCCCTAATACCCAGCACAGATGTAAACACCGCAGGCTGGACTTGCCCAGATGAAGAGCCAGCTAGCCACCAGACCCAGTCCAAAAGCACAAGAAGGGAAGAGAAAAAGGAGAAAAGGTTGAATCAAGTGGTATCACCACCTCTTTTAGTTTGGAGTCTAGGGATGTTTGTGTCACTGGTCTATCCTTCCCAAGTTTCAATATGACAGACAGTATTTTTATTTCCCGTGCTAAAGGCTAAAGAAGCTGGTAGAAGCTCAGTGGGAAATGAGAGATGCAGTCACTCTAGCTGCAGTACCCAGCATCTCTGCAAGACAGCAGCTCCTGACTGTGGAGCTGTCTGTTCAGATAGACATCTCCCTCACGATGCTGTGCTGGCTCCCAGCCCTGCCCGTGTGCCATCTTTGGCATCTGTGCAGTACACAGAGACCTCAACTTACACTGCTCCCAGAATGGGTATCGGTAGCCCAGCAGCGGAGATGGGGAGTGCCAGGCACAGTTGATCGCCAGGCTCTGACTGAAGCTACCTCCTCTCCCAGCAGGCATTCAAGACATGAACAACAGCAATAACCCTCTCAAGCCCTGGAAGGAGAACAGATAGACTCTACCATTGCAGGACAGACAGAGAGAAAAGAGATAAAGCGAATGCTTTCAAGATAAATGTCACTAAAGTCTACCAGGAAATTCCAGCGCTCCACTCAAAATCCCACAAGCTTTCAAAACGGAATTACCCACTCCAGTGACTAGATTACTCCTTCAAGAGGCCTCTTTGAAACTATTTGAATTTCTATCAAAACTGTTTAAAGAAAGCTCATGCCCTACTAATGCTGTTGTAATTTACACACCTTGAAGATTAGCTGGAGTATTTTACCCTGAGCTGGATGCAAGGTTTATCACTATTTCTTCCCCTCACATACACTGCAGAAGAAAAGCAGAGAAGGATGGACGTCTGCCAGTCAACATGGTACTTCAACATCAAAGGATGTCTCAATATGCAAGGCTGTAAGCAAGGCTGAAGAAAACTCATAAACGTCTCCAAGGACTAGAAATCATTCTGTCACTACTTGTTAGATCACTGGAAGGAAGGTACAGGATGAGTACAGACAAAGTAAAGCAACCAGTTCAAAAACTGTATTTCCTCATATGAAACCTAACAAACATCAAGCCTAACCCTTACTCACACAAGCGCTACACTTCAGCAAATGACTAACCACATGAACACAGAATGCCGTCAGGGCACCGATAACATTTTGATAGCAAATAACTGTTAAAAAAAAATTAAATGGGTGTGTACTTGCTTGCATGAAAGGATAGTATTTATTTTATTGAATAATACCATAGACATTATTTCAATTGCAAAGATTTGCAGAACATAAATTGCATTTGTTACAAAAGCATGGAATTACATAGTTTTAAAAATTATCAAACTAACATGAAAGTCCTTTCGAACCCAATTTGCATTGATAGAGACAGTGAAATTTGCATTCAATTGATTTCTGCAGTTAGAATTCGTCAATGGAATTATGAAGCAAAATGGTTTTCCTTTAGAAAATTAATAGGTATTACATTTTGTAGTCACTGTAACAGAATAGAAACTTAATTTTCCAGGTGGTCTCACTGGTATCAATGGGACTCCCTCAAGCAAAGTAAAAAGAAGGTGCCAATACTGAACATCACTAGACTGCCAGATTGGAACTGGATGTTACATGCAGCAGGAAACATTTGACAGCAAATATTAATCCTTGCTTAAATACTACAGCAATTCATGCTCTAAAAATACATTTTTAAATTAAATATTGCACTGACGATTTTTCTGGCCCTCTTTAACTATCCCACCTCCAGGATATGATTTTTTTTTTTCCCAAATCTTAATTGTTGGCCAGTCACGGCTTTCAATACATTAGTCACTGTTGCACTGACTGATTTTCTTCTTCACACACTGGTCCTACATTAGCATTTTTATTTGAAAGTAAATCAGTCTTACAAATTTGTGAAACCCAGGTAAAGAGTGGGCAAAACCACAGATGGCCATTTTAAACTCCAGTAACTACAGACAAGTTCAGAAGCTGGCCAGTGTGGTGGGCACTGCTCGCACAACCCCTCGGCTGCTGCAGCAGGAGCTCCACCCCTGGAAAACCATGCTTCAGTGTGGTTTATCAAAAGAATGTTTATCAATATGGTGATAGGCGCTTCATATATATAAATATAAAGATATACATATATGTTTTATATATATATAAATATAAACCTACAGCAACTACTTCCATCAGCTCCCCCACAGCCGTTTTCCCCCTGAAGGACTCTCATGCCCAGAGATCCTGTACAAATCTGATCTCCGACAACTCACCAACTCGCCAGCTCTGCCACTTTTGCAGTTCAAGCGCTCACCTATGCCCAAGGGGAAGAAGTACGGTCTTAAAACAGGTGGCCAATACACTGTAAGACAGTGATTTAGAGATAGCTATGCCATATTTTTTTTACTTTAATTTATCTGGCTATAATGAACCCCATGTTAAAGGGGAAAAGCACAGATAAAGAAAGCCAGCTTCTCCTTTTCTCTCATCTTCTCATCACACCAACACTGGAGAGATTAGAGTGACAAGGACAAGGGGATGAAGCAGGAAGATGCTAAGATACTGACCATCAAGAGGAGGAACAGGACTTCACTCTACTGGACAATGAAACCAAGAATGGAAACAAGGCAAAGAAAACGGATGGAAGAAAGAATTTTAGGGTAAGAAGCAACTATATGTGGAGACCAGAGAGAGAAGTTTCTAGGATGAAGGGATAAAACAGGTGGAGCTGACAGCGTAAAAGTGCCCAGGCTCAGCAAGGCAGAAACAGAGAAGAAATCTGCCATGCAGAGCCCTCAGATCTGAAGTATGTCTATACATACATGCAACCCTGTGGATTTTCCTCTTCCACTGCTCAGGGCAAAGTATCCACAAAATGCTCACACTCATTTACACCTGCAGATGAAGGTAACCAACTGTTGCCATTGGGAACGCTGGTAATCCACAAGGCTGGAGTCAGTAAGTGCAGAATCCCATGGAGCTGCTGGTATAATTTTACATGATGACAGCTCAGATTATGCAGTTTGGTTAAGAAAAGTAACCCAGAAAATTAGCTGGAAAACTGAAAAATTATTAGAAATATTATTCAACCACTCTGAAGACAGGGAAACTAAGAAATGAGGCCTTCTGTGACACTGCATTTCAGTTTCCCTGTGCACTGTGATACCGTTAAATTAGTCCACCCACCCCACCCCACCCCATGATGTGTGCCTCATTCAATGCAGAAAATGGATGCACTTTAGTCAGGAAAGACTAATTTATCACATAGAGAATTCCTGCTTCATCTGATAGAAGAGATAGGAAAGGAAGGCACAGCTACAGAATGTGAATCCTCCTTGTGGGCATCATCCCAATACCTGCTGAAAAGTTACAGTGCAGGACAGAAAAACCATCACATCTGGTCAGTGGTTACGCTCTCCACCCTAGGCGTCTAGAACCCTTCAATTGCAGTTTGAGCTCTGAACACATAAGAATTAAACCACCACCAAAAAAAGCATAAACAGACGCCCTCTTGGGGCAGGGGAAAAATCAGCCTACATTTCTCAGTCATCATGCCAAAAATTGACTGACACTTTGAGGGAAAATTGTGCAGGGATTGAAGGTAAATTTGTTGAAATGTAAAAGGGAACAACATCTTTCTACTGTAAAGGGGTGCTATAACGACGGCTCTGTATTACATGGCACTGCTAGCCAGCTGCACAGAGAAGCTCAGAGGAAACTAAAAATTCTGTTTCATTAGGCCACGTGGATGGGGGGCAGAAACAATATGTGGACCACATAATGAACTGTGAAGACTTCAAAAAAAATATCTGAACCACCATCCCTTCCCTGAGTGAATCAGGGTCCTGATGGGACTGCATAATTAGAGTCTCACACTGACATCATGATGCAAAGCCAAGGTTTGCACAGACAATCTTAATTTTGCAATTATTGTATCTGCTGCTTTCATCTCTCCATACTTCTGTCTTGTCACATTAATGAAAGAAAACAGGTTACGCCATTATGATCACCTACCACTTTTCCAGGGTAAAGATGGAGAGTAGGAGAGCAATAATACCAGACACACGCAAATTACTTTAGAACAGCATACAGTGACGATGCAGGAGAGAGGAGTGAGCCCAGGGACGAGGGACCCACAGGACCGGTGGGCCTGGGCAGCATGAGTCGCAGCATGCAGCTGCATGGTCCAAAAGCAGCACAGCAAAGAGCTTCCCTGCACCCAGCACACTTAATCCACAGCCCAGATAGTCTCCCATGAATAATCGAGAGCTGACTGTGTACAGCAGAACTCTATTAACCCCACAACTCATTGCAGCAGGCTGCGTCCTCCATAAACTGCTTAGTGATCAAGTAACTGTAAGTGCATGGCCTCTTACAAATGCCTTGAGCCTAGTAATGGGATACTTGCCTCCAAGGCCCTGGCTGTACTACATAGCTTCATTTCAGATTCATCTGTTTTGAAGACTTGGGGGAATCCATTATCAACATCTAATCTTTTCCTTGCACATAAGAGCTGGATTCCCTGCTTGGCAGCATGACAGGAGCAGTTTCTCCTTTCATCTCCTGAACCAAAACTGTTGAAAGCTTTGGATTTATCAGCGAGAATACAATTTACGAAACTTCCAGCTCAGGACCATCTGATGGGCAGTAACCGATGTAAAATAAAGCTAGCAACCACATCTACTCCTCCAGCCATTATGATTATCTGAAATGAAAGATATGACTAGACGCAATGAACCTGTCAAGGCAAAGATCAGGTGTGCTGGCCAGGCACTCAAAGCAGATGTTGAAGGCAATGTTGTACCTCTGTTGGGTGGGGGCGGGGGGATTTGACAAAAGCGTCAAGGATGTTTCTGACCACTGAAGTCACGTGGAAGCAGGGAGAGAGATAATAAAGGAGCATCTCAGGTTAGCTCTCGGAAAGGCAGCCTCAGCTTCTGAGGAAGCTGGCCAGCACTGAGGAAGGATACGTAAGGTACCTGGAACACAGAGTCTTTGAGCTGAGCACGGACAACCTGTCCAGCTAGCAAGCTGCACTGCTTCCAGTGCTCACTGGCATCACCTTCAGTGGCATCTGCACAAGGAACAACGCTTCATTATCCCCATTCAAAACAGCCACACCAGAAACGCACCTCTGCTTTCACTTGGGCTTGCATGAAAAAATTTGGGAACATTGTTTCTCCCCACCTCAAAAACTAAACAAAACTCAACACTGTCACACACCAGACACTGCCTGCAAAGTGGATGTTACACATCACCGTACTGAAGTCATGATAAAAAGGCTCCAGAAATTCACTAACCCCTGCTAATCTTCCTTCTTCTCCCCCCTTGTTCACTCACTCAGAACAAATGGCCAAAAAAAAAAAAAAAAAGAAACCAACCCAAAAGGAAATTCTAAGCATTCTCCATGATTCTCTGGAGTAAGTAATATTCTTATAAAAGCAGCCTGGCAAAGACCTTGTGAGCTGAAGCGATTTGTCATTAATTGCTAATATTGCTAAGGAAAAGTTTCCATTAAATAATACACGGGAATCAGACATCTTGAAAACCACAGTACGATTCCTGGAATTACCTTTGGCGAACAGCGGCCAGGCAAAACTACCGCCACAAAGTATAAAACCAGTTGTAGCTACCCTCCCACTTTTTCCAAAACATGGAGAGTAAAAAGCTCCAGTCCAACTTGGGAGGGGAAAAAAGTCCTGAACAGGGACGCCGTGCCGCACTTCGCAAATCCAGCAGCAGAGCCAAGATGTGGGGGTTCTCTGGCTTAGCAAAAGGTGTAATAAAATCCGAGCCTACCTTTAGATTTAGCCTGAAATATTTAGCAGCAAGACTATCTCCCAACACGGAGAGCAATGCAAGTTTCTGCAAGAAACACCTTACCAAAACCGCTCCGAACCAAAAACCGACCGGCCAACCCAAGGTAGCATAAAATGGTCGATGAAAAGTGAGTACACCGCCCCGGCAAACCCAACTGCTGTAACACGACAAATAAAACGGGCCGAGAAGTAGGGCTCCATTTTTAATTGTGCCGAAATAAAGTCGGGGTTTTTCAACCAAGCACCGAAGGAGCCGGGAC
>JAVJGI010000062.1:52139637-52168064 GCA_035590275.1 Ibycter americanus
AGACTCTGCCTTTGGATGGATATTCCCACGCTGCCTGGAAAATGCGCCACGGCTTCTGTTTCAGGGAGGCAGGATCTGCAACCGGGATCTGGCCATGCAGGGTGGTGCGGCCAGGGCTGGGCTCCCGCCTCGGCACCCCAGGCGGTGTGAGCGCCCAAACGGCGGGGAACGCTGGAAAATGTCACTTGAAGGTGCAGGAGTAACGAGGGGGAGGGGGTTCGAAATATTGCGGTCTCGGGTTTTGGAGGGGGGGAGCGGGTTAAGGAGCAAAAAGCCTTACAGCACTACAGCCCTGACTTGAGACGCGCCATCTCCCGCCGGTACTGGCAGGGGTGGCTCCATGGGTGACGGGCGGGCGGGGGTGAGCCTGGAGGGTACCGGTTCCGTGGAGCAGAGCTGGCGGCACCGGGCCTCGGCAGCGCCGTGGCGCAGGGGCAGCAGCCTCGGCTTCTGCAGGAGTCCGGGCTCGGTGGGAGGCACTGCGGAAAATTGGTAACAAATATTCCCGGGATTCCTGCATGCAGGGAAGCGAGGCGCTGCCAGTCAGCTGCAAAACGGCAGCGCTCGAAACATGCCTTTGCCTGGCCGACGAGCAGCGGCTCCCTGCTCCTAAGTGTCACCTGCCGGTGTGCTCAGGTTGGTACCTACCAACTTGAGAATAAAAAATACAACCTGTCATAAGAATGGGGCACCAGCTCCCAGGCTGAGCAGTTATTCTGAGCCTGGCAAGCTTTTCCTTGCACATAAATTAACTTTTTTTCCTTCTGACCCAGATCCTACAGATTAGGTTTCCATTATTTCCTTACAGAAGAAGTACACAGGCGTGCAAGAAGGCACCTTCGCTGAGCAGTTAAGGTTAGTGGTCTGTGACTGATCCCAGCGGGGAGGACAAGAGCTTACAAGAGCTGTCTGGGCTCTGGAGGTCAAGTCAAAGTAGATAGGTCAAAACCTGTAGTAAGTGACATCTGTCCGATGGGGAGTTGTCACATTTTGTAAGTTTTAATTTATCTACAGTGACTGGCCAAACTGTTTGCCTAGAACAGTTTCCAAATTTCTTCCTGTTAGATACTGGATATAGATCCTGGATCATACCGTACCTGTAGCTGGGGCCTTAGTTTTCCAAGAAAATTAGCTGCAGTAATTCCAAATACTCTTGAAGCAGCTGTCACAAGAAGTTTTGAGTCACATGGCCTAGTTTCTTTGCCTGCAGATACTGACATTTTGAAGAGATTTTAAAGCAGTTTCTTGTGTTGGTGGAAACCTCCTGAAATGATGTGCTTTTCAGTATCTTGCATTCCTGTAGCTAAATGTCCTGCCTACCTTAGTTCACAGCTTTCAAGCTTCTAAATTGCATTTCTGTCTAGAAACTAGAGGAATGGAGAAAGTGTGGCCAATTTCTGAGGCCACAAGTTTGGGTAAATCCTGATCCCAGGCATCTCAGCTGCAGAATTTCCATTTGTTTTGGCAAGTGCAGATTTCACCTCTAGTTCTTTAGGTTTCTAAAACCAAAAAAAAATTATCCCTTCCACTTCCATGCTCACAGGCTCATAAATATGCTTGCCTGCAGCAACAGGGGGTCAGGCCTCCAAGGAAATCTTTTCAAGTCTCCCTGTTACTCTAAAGCAGTGAAAACCCCATGGATGCGAAAGAGGGGCCTGATTCTCATGTCCAGAGTAGGTGTGGAGTGTCGGACTAAATGGTCGAGTTTGAGCCAAGAAAGCAGCTCCTTACCATGCCTTAGAGGAGCTGGAGGAGTAACCACTTTTTAAATGCTATGGCCAGGTACAAAAGTGTAATGTCTCAAACATCAGTTTTGCAAAATTTAAGCTTCGTGGTTTGCAAGGTCAAATCTTGGTGGTGTCCAGCCAACCTTTACGCTCTGCAAGGGTAGCATCATGTGTAGGTGAGACCTCCTCAGGGTGAAATCATAGAAATATGTGCAGAAATCAAGTAATTCATGGCAGTTTCAGTAGTCATGGAGATCTGCTGTAATGTTCTGGGGTTGAAAAAAAAGTCTTCCACTCCATGTAGCAAGTACCTGCTGGCTCACGCAGAGGAGGTGTCTGCCTCTCAGGCTTTTCTTGTTCAGATCTATGTAATGAAGTTGCGACAAGCCCTCCATGGCTACAAAACACCATTACTAAATTGCATATCCAAATGAAAGGCCTCTTGTTAACATTGCTGAGGACAGATTTGTAGCTATGTGGCAGAACTTAGTGAACCGAAGACCTCTGTCAGCTAACAAAGAGCCGGAAGGTTGTGAGTAGTAGCATGAGGACAGAAAGGGGGTCCTAGGTAATCACAGCAAGGTGAAATTTCTTCTCTGAAGTCATATGATGTCTCTAAGCTAACTTGGGGTAAAGACGAACTGGGCATCATTAAGGGTGTGTCTGTGGTCAGCACCAAAAACCCCCCTGTGGCATCAGAAAGGGAGTAGTGCAGACAGTGGCCCTCACCTAGGCGATTCAGCGATTCCTGTAGCTCTGAGCTAGCCATGAGCCAGGTTTGTCATGAGGATCCCTCCGTGTGAGGGTGAGGGATCTCCACCAGCCTCTCCCCAAAGGCCCTCCCATTCCCTATCCCATGGAAGCAAGGTGGTTCTGCTTGGGTCTGCAGGTCCTCACTGCATATCATCAGCCAGGACTTGTCGTAGAGATGCATCTTTCTGACAAGGGCAATTAGTCTGCACCAACCGGTACTGCAAATTCCCTTTCCACAGTCCAGTCCTTCGCAGAAGCCTTGTTTTTCATAACTCAAAAATAAGCGTTATTTTTCTTTCTTTATATATTGCACAGAGTAGTTGTGACCATTTCACTCTGAAATGGGTTATTTTAAAAGCAACGTAAGTAGTTCCATTATTCATGCAAATTTTGAAAAACTTAACTGGATTTCTGTTCACAGTGGGATCTTTTCCATTTATCATACTTTCTCAGGACTTCCTTTATCAGAATAGGTATGTTCTCCTCCTTCAATAAATAAGCAAGGAAGATGTTAGCAAAACAGGCCACCTTTCACAACCTTTTATTCTTACTTGTTTGTATTTTTTATATTTGATTTCTTTCTTTATGCAAAGGGTTAGCAACAGCCTCAGAAAGCTGGCCTTAGCTTACTTGATTTGCAGATGTTCACAAATCACTAAATCTCACAGAATTTTGATTTAGAACATAAAAGGCACCTTAACACCCAGCTGTAGTAGCGTAAACAGCATCACATTTATATACTTCAAAAGAGATACACGTAGAAAGGATCAAGAGACTTTGAGAAAATGTACTAAGACTATTTTCTACAGAGAAGAAATATTCCCATAAGAGGTATATTTCGGGTTTACAGGTATTGGCCAGTATTTCATTCTTGCTGTAATCGCCTTTGAGGTTAAAAACTGAGCTTGAAAACATCAATAACAGAAATACATGACTGTGCCTAATCAGTATGATGGTATAGGAACAAACAAGACTTTCTCAGTAGATACAGGCTAGACACTTGAAATCAGGGTCATACTCTGAAAAGAGACTCAATTGACAGGAAATGGGAGTAGATGAAGTAGTGTCATTTTACTTAAATTGCTGACACAGAGAGAGAGAGAGAGAGACGTATTCTACTCCATGGCTGTCAAAAGTGTGAGACAGCGCTAATGGGAAGGTGTTGTGAAGCATTTTGGCATCTTCCTGTCTGGAATATTTCATACAAATATCCTGTATTATAAACTTTCTATTTAGGTCCTTTCATGGAAGAATGGGGTTAAAAAGAAAGAATTAGATGAAGACACTGAAAACTCAGACTCAGACCTCTGCAGTTCTCCTGCACAACTTTAAAATGTTTATTCAAGTCCAGTTTCAAGCTGATCAGATGGAACTACACATAACCAAGAGATAAAAATAAAACATCCTTTGTGGGAGACAAAATAGAGTGCTTTATTTTATTGCTAATTATTACGGTCACCTCTCCAGATGACAGGTTGCTGCTCACCCAGCTAGTTAAGATGACTAAAACCTCACCTCTGGGCTCCAGTTAGTTATCTTTCAAAAATACCCTCTCAGAAGAGAGATGAGTCTTTTATCCTCTCCCTCTGTGGTCCCCATCTGTGGTTTCCATGGGTGCTGTAGTGGTCTTTCACCCCCCATCCCCTGTTATTACAGCCCCTAGCTGAGTGCCAGGAACATCCCCGCTGCAGCTCCCCTCTCAATGGCTTTGGCTGAAAGTCAGAAAGCAAGAGATGAAGTGACCTTGGTCCGTCAGCTCACTCTCTCTACGTAGTTTTGGTCCTACAAGTCACTTACAATTTTTCCTAAGTAGTGTTATATGAATCCTTCCAATTTTTAAGACAATAAAAGCTGGGTTTCCCAAAGCATCTTTCTCTGCCTTAATGTGGAATAACGGCAAGCACGCTGTTCTTGTCGCAGTTGGTCAGTGAAGTTTGCCAGGGAAAAGTGGTTTAATCAGAAAATGTGAGCTTCTCGGCTCAGAAATGATTTGTGGCGACTGGCTGAACACAGACTCTTGCAAAGACCAAAGTATTTTTCAAGTCCTGGGAGATTCAGTTCCAGAGCAGCACATTTCTAAGATTTTGCAACTACTGAGAGAAAATTGGTGGCATTTGTTACCTTCACTGCTGCTATTCAGAAGTCAGTAGGTGATGAAGTTAAAGGAAATTATATCAATTTCACATAGTTATTGCTGAGATGACAGGCAGTGCACAGATTTTCCAAGGGAATATCATGCATCTGTGAAAAATACTCACTTTGTGGGAAGTTGCAAAACACAAAATTATCCACAACCTGGAAATTTTTCCAGTTCTCCATAAGTGTTTACTGCAAAGAATTTGTTAGCATTTTTTCCAAGCATTTCTTAACAAAAAAAGGAAACACAACATGTAATCTGTGAGCTGTTACTCATTCTCTGAATAATGGATGTTATTTTTTGCAAAGGCCCCAAGCAACACACAGGCAAGTTTTCTCAGCATCTGTAGGAAGGTGGTATAGCAACAGTTGTTGAGGGAGAAGGGATGGAGAAGTCTTCATGTCGCTTTTGTGGTGTTTACTTTTGCAAAACTGGATTTAGTTTCCAAACATCCAGTTGGGAAGCATTTGCCTTCCCTGGGATCTGTCTCCTGCACTGAGAGGAGTGACAGGCAAGGGATCCATCTCCTGCTAACTGTGTGTAAATGCCTGGGTTTGGGGATTTATAATGAGATCTCAGGAGATGGGTTCTGCTATTACTAATTGCTGTTACTCATTTGAATGGGAAGATTGGTTTAGACATCTGTGGTGCAGAAGCTGCAAAGCACTGCAGAGCTATACGTGAAATTAAGAAAACTGGTGTTGTGTGCAGTCCCTTCTGCTCAAGTGGGTTTGAGCACTAATGATCAAAGGTGAAGGCCCTGACTCCAGCAAAGCACGAGCATGATGTTCACCTTGTGCTGAAACCCATTTCTGCTGTCCCAAACGTTATTTCCCGGTACTGGGACCAGGGCAGCTGTGGCCACAGCACAGGCACAGGGTTTCTCCAGCCTCCTGAGCACAGCCAACAGCCAGCGTAGCAGGCTTACCTGTCCCTTCCCAGTCACAAGGTAAAGCTCTGCCTGGTGATAATGGTCAGTTATTCCATGTTCCATGTCTGAAGACATCACCAATGCTTGTAATAACTGCGTGTGCCCTCCGCTTTAAGCAGCAGAGCAGGCTGAGTTCAGCGCTTGCTGTTCTCCCCTCGTCCTCGCTCTTACAAACAGATGGGCCTCATGTACAAGTCATGTCTCAGTTGCGTTTAGCTAACAAAAGCAACAATCAAAATCACCGCTGCGTCCACAAAGAATAATGAGGATTAGAGTCTCGTCCAGTGTGCCGGGAGGCTCATTTGCATTCCCTGATCTGGCTATTCCCCATGCTTCCATTTTATGAAAGAACCCCCCCAACGTCTTTCTGTCCGTGAAACAAGAGAGCTAAAAAGCTTTTGTTGAGGGGGGGGGGGAATGGAAGATCATGTTCATCACATCTCTTTTATACATCATTCTTACACATCATACACTTCTGTCACAATTATCATTTAATTTATGCCTTTCCAGAAAAATACACCAGCCATCTCCGTGGTCGCCCTGTTTATCATCTCCGGCTGCGGGAGCCGGTACCGGCCAGGTGCAAGGACAATGGCTGGCTATTCACATCTCTGCACCAGCTGTTCCCCTCAGCATGCACCAAGTCTGGGTCCTGCTGATGACAACCCTGTTACGGCTGCTGCTGCTGCTGGGAGTTTAATTTTATTTTAAGAGCTAATCCAGACTGATCATTCTGAGAACGTGCCTAAGTATAGGGAGGGGTAAGTGTATTTTACAGAAAGGCATATTCCAGGTTTTAAAATCTGTTGTAGAATAGCTTATAGGTCTTTCTGAGATTTTGGGTTTTTTTTCCCCAGACTCACAGGAGATGTGGACTGGTATGATTAGATAATGCCAGGTAGCGAATCGCTACCCTGCTATAGGTGTCCACCGAATTCTGTGTTCCAGCATATGGGTCAAATTGTGACTTAAGCCACCAGTGATAGCAGTCACAAGTCCAGCGCCTGATAAAAAATGGGTGAATGCCAAAGAAGAGCCTGCAGTGTACCTCAGCCCTGCAAAGACCCCGGAGCCAGCAGGGAGCCCATTTCCTTGGCTTTGCTTGTGCCCACTGGAGGTGGTCTACACCAGGGAGCTGAGAGGTCCTAGAGCAACACTGCTCCTGGTGTTTTGCTACACGGACCCCCAAACAAGAGGTGAGGTGGGGCGGGGCAGGGTGGGGTGGGGCAGGGCAAGGCTGCTGCTGTTAAGGAGTTCATAATGAATTAATGGCACAGGAAAGAAAATAAAATTTGCAAACTAAATGTCACGAGGCCTCTGAAGCCCAGATTGAGAATCTGGGTCCCAGCCGTTTGCTTTCAGAAGCATGCAATCCATAGTTTCCCATTTAAAAGGGAAATAAGACTATCTGGGTTTTCAGGGAATTTCTGGTCCTGGTTTCAAGTCCTGCTGTTCACCAAAACATTACCTGCAAGGTTTTTAAAAATTGCTTTGAACAAGACGGGGGAAGATACAATTTGCAGCTGTATGAAAATAATGCAAGGAAATGAGAAATTAAACTCAGAAGATCTTTTATTAGCCTTGATGTCATTCACAGATCTCTTCCAACTAATTGTTTTTGAATTAATTTTTTCAATTAATTGTTTTACTTCCAAACCTTTTTCATTCCTATCAAATGCAGACAAAACCTACTGTGTTAGAGCTATGGCAGTTACATTTAATATAAATCAATGGAGATTTTCCTTCCCCATCTTTCTTGTCACAGCTTAGTCTGTTATATTATCAGTCAGAATTCCCCATCAAAGAATGTACTTCTGCCTCTGAAACTTTTGCTCACTTCCCTCCAGCTGAGAGAAGGAATTTGCCAGTACTTTGACCTTTCTCTACTAATCTGACTTGAGTCGGTAGATACCAAAGGTAGCATAGTTATTTCGTATTTTTCCAGTTTTATCTGCCGGTAGTCTGTCATTCCTTGTATAGACTCAGGTCTGCAGAATAGTACATTCTGTTCTACAGGCCAACAAAACAAGACAAATGGGATGCTGTAAATACAGTAATAAAACCCTCGAACAAATGCAATTGCAGGCTTTGAGAGAGGTCACTCAGAAATAGCTTCAATTCCAACAGACCCTGTATTAGTGACTCAAAATCATGCGCATAGCCAATTAAACTGTTAGTTCATGCTGAGATACAGAGATGGGGACTGCTGTCTATTTTTTGTGAATATTGACTTTCTTTCCAGATCTGCCTTCTCTTCCCAGCAATTCCATGTGTTTATGGTGTGATGTTGAGCAAATCCTCTCGCTTCAGTTTAAAATCTCTCATTCATGAGGATAAGGACCATGATATGGCTGTCCTTTGTAAAATGCCTTGAAATCCACGGATGAAATCAAGCCTTACACTAAGAAATCGACAGTCGTATGCATTTACAAAGCAACTTCTAAGAACCTCAGAATGCTACCCTAAAATTATACAAAAATGCATACATTAATTCAGGAGTGTTCTAGTTAGATAAAGCTGTCTGAAAAGGCTGTATTCCCAGCTCAGGGACAATTAGCTTTTTTTATTTTTTTTTCAGTTTTGGCCCAAATCACATCAAACTCAGAAATCATTAATATTTCCTGCAAATGGCAAGTTCCAAGGGAAAATAAAATAATCAGAAATACCAAGGAAGGGTGGCTTCCAAAAGAAATTATATTGCTGAGTGAATCCTGCATTACAGACAATGGGTGCCTCAGGTCGGGGGTAAGGAGGAAAAGAAAATTAGTCTTGCAGGATGCCTGAAGAGAACCAGACACACCTTGTGTATTGAAATTACTGATCGTCTTCTTTTTGTGTTTTAACCTTAACGCTTAGCCAAAATTCAAGGTTCTGTAGTCATTTTCTGACAGAAAGAGTAGCGGGTGTCTTTACCACAGCTCCACTTGTTTACAAATAATGTACAAAATCTTGCTTCCTTGAACAAGGCAGAAACTAACAAGCTGGAGACAGGTTCTCAGAAGGGCGTCCAGTGTGGCCAGCCGCCAGCACTCAGCTCAGCAAGATCCCAGGAGATTTTCCCAGCACCATCTTTCCTGTGCTTATTCATGCCGTAACTTATGCTTGGCTTTACCTCCCTCTCAGGTACACAGGTCCTCCTGGGCTGCTTGCACGGAGACACCGTCCAGGGAGGGAGCGTCGTGCCTTGAGTGAGGTCTCTCTCAAAGCTCCCACTGCTGGGTACAGCATCAAATTAACAGAGTCCACCTTAGATAATTTCATTTCAGAGAAAAAGTGAAAGAAAGCTCTCAGGGCAACCTGAAAGCTCAAAAAGAAGGTAAGAGAACACCCAATGTACTTTCTTCACCATAGAAAAATAGCATTAATGTAGGGGCATTTGTTACTCTGGGCCTGGCTGCCTGCTTTGAACATCTGAGATTGGTGATTTTCAGGAGCAGACTCCATTAGGTAACAATTCAGTACACTTCTGCCACAAGAAATAGTTGGCATGACGTGGGCAGGATGGAGATAGGTAAAGGTGATAGATAACTTTACACAAAGGTGGTACATAGATGCCAACAGCATCTCCACTTGGCACAGCTGTCACTGTCAGACAACCTCCTCGCCATTCCTGTCACAGGCTGAAAGGTCTCTCTTGCTAAGAAGTAGAAGTCTTTTTTTCAACTCCCAAAGGAAAAGTAGGATCGTGTATCACAGACTGTCACACCAGGAAACATGCATGAACTCAGTATAAATTTTAATAATGAAATTGTAGTATATATTTAATTTCTAGTAGCAAAAAATCCGCTACCAGTCAAGAAGAAGGAGCTAGAAAAAAAAAAAAGAGAGGTCTTTTTCCATCATTCCTTGATTTCTCCAAGTGAGGCTGTGGCTCTGGGGTAGATCACTGAGGCTTCTTCCCTCTTCTCTGTAGTATAGACCTCTGCACTACAGAAGAGAGAGGCTGGCATTGAAAGCTGTAGGGATGCCATGAGGTCTAGCAATTCTAGTGAATCCACAGAGGATTTCTGGAGGATAGCCCCAGGCACATGACCAGAAGAGCAGAGAAAGTGAAGGTGATGTTTGGAAACACTGAGAATAGCTGAAGTTTCTTGGATGAGCTGACCTTTTTTTTTTTTTCCTAAGTTCCCTCATCTGTAATGAGCAAGAGTACTTCTGTCAGGTATTGAGTTTAGATTTAGATTGCAGTGTTGTTTACTACTCTGTTACAACAGTCAAATAGATTTAACGTCCAGACCTGTAAATCCTTTGCAGTGAAACAGGAAAATAATGAAGTTACAGAATGAAGACCAGTTACTGGGAGTGTATGCATGAATGGCCTGTAGGGTTTTCTCATTAACTGCTGTGCTGATTTATACTGTTGTCATCGCAATCTTTTTGTATTATGTTTCATTATGTTCAAAGAATATTGCTGCAATTAGATTGAAATTTGTCTTCATGGAGGCATTGCTCTCACTGAAGGACAAGCATGATATTCCTGGGCAACCTGTAATGCAATTTGCCACCTGCAGCTGCCAGCTCACATCCACTGGATCTTCATCACCATGCACAGGGTCAGCCCAGATTCTGGGGAATGGTTAACAAGGTGATTTTAAAACACCCACATCTGCACTAAGCCTTCAGGGAAAAGACAAGCAACCACCTTTGTGTGGGACTGAGGAAGGGAAAATCCAGGCACCTCCCTCCCTGGTTCAGGAAGAGTTGAAAGCAGCTGCTTCTGCTGGGGTTCATGCTCACACGGCCAAGGGCAGCCTGAAGAAGGCCTGCCTGGGGGGATGTGGGCATGCATTGCAACTAATCACACTCTGTATATCAGGCTGCAAAAACAAAGACCAATTAATCATCATTTCACCTTGCCAAGTAAGTAAATGCTACTACCCTCATCTGACATACCAGAAAAACGAGTCATGGAGCTATCACAGGAAGAGCTGGGGCCAGTGCCAGCACTGGGAAACAGGTATCCAAACTCCCCAGTCTGCTAGCTTTCATCCTGCTTCGCTAAGGCCACAAAACTGATCTGCCGTGGAGTCAGACTTGAGCTAGCTCCTCCGGAACGGGGAAGGCAGAGGCCAACCTGTCCTGACGTCACATAGGCTGTCTGAGGCAGCCAGACCCTGCTCTTTGGCAGGAGCACGTTGCACTTCCTAACTTTTGGCTTCTTGTAACTTGTTCTTTGTTGAGAGGAATTGGAGTCTCAAGGAGCCCCATGTGATACTTCTAGGGGCTTCTGATTGCTTTATAGTAGCAAAATAGCAGGCACAAAAAATAACAGTGACAAGCTTTGAAGACCACTTAATGTTTCATTTCTATTTACTTTTCAAGATTTCCTATGTGTGCATAGAAACACAGGTTACAGACTAAAAGCTTCTCATTAAAAATAAAACCAATAGCCTAGACTTCCCTTAAACTCGGAGGCATCAAGGTAGATGCTTCACGGGTCCCATAGCTGACTCTGTCCTTTTTAAAGGCAGACCACTACAAAGTTCTTGCTCCTGTTGTTATAACTCAGTTCATCCTATAGACTCACTGCTTGCTGGCCCACGAGACTGCCTGTCTTGAAATAAGCATGCAGGTATTGGTTCAGCTTGAAGCCCTTTCCTCTCACAACAGAACAAAGAAAGAAAATATAATAAAGAAATAAATAATTTAAAAAACCCCAACATCAAACTTAGCAAAGAAAACAAGGTATTTGGGCAAACCTAGTTCTCTGGGGGAGCTGGCAGCTGATTTACCCTACTAACACATCAGTAATTCTATGTGCTACAAAAGAACTATGTGGTTCAGCTTGTTCACCCTGGGGGCTGGTGCTGAAATCCCCTAGCCACATACTCAGGAAGGGGTCCTTTTATCAAAAAGCTTTGCTCTTTGCACCACAAGTATTGTACATAGCTAATGTTGCCCTTCCATTATACCCTTGAACAGTATTGACTATAGTGATGGGGCAGCTATGTGCTGACAGCAGAGTTTAGTCCCAGTTTGATGGGATAAGGCAAACACACAGATTTTGGCACTTACATTCAGAAGGGCTAATACCAAGGAGTAGGTCTCTGTGGGCATTACTAGCTCAGTGGTAAAACTCTGCTGACCCAAATTCAAGAGACTTAGTCTCAAGGAGGACATTGTATTAGGATACTGGGAGAAAAGGAAAGAAGGACTCAGAAGCTGAAGTCACTGACCCAGCATCAGCAATTAGAGCTCACCGTGGTTGTGAGGTTAAATATACCAGCGGGGACTCCAGCTGTATGGGGAAACAAAAGTGCTATAGAGCAAAAGGAATATGAGGAAGAGACAAGGATTTGAAACTGGAGGAGTCCATCTCCAGGCAGATCCAGCATAGTGAAGGTGGTGTTTATGTGCGTAAGAGGGAACAGATTTTGTGCATGCAGCTGGTTAGGGAAGGCAATAAACTCTGCCCATTTCTTTCCAGAAAGAAAGCCTGTTCTGCATTTTAAGAAAAAGGAAAATGGGAATTTCACACTGGACCATTCTTACTCCACCTGTGCAAATACCTTTGTATCCATTGGCAACAAATCTGGAAAGTCCATCTGCTTCCAACCAGCACACCAACACCCACTGATCCAACCTCACACGCTCTTACTCTATGTCCCCTTATTTTACCAGATCATAGAAAGGAAGGAGGAGGGAGAAATCCAGCAGATTTACTCTAATCCCTGAATGCAGCTTTGGATCTGCTCTGTATGGTCTCAGAGCCACTCCGTTGTCTACATAAACAATACCCTGTGCTGAACAAGCGATTCTGTACAGCCTGTGGAGAAGAAAAAGGAGAGAAGAAATGGTAGTGAGAAACAGAGATGGTATATAGTTTAGGGAAGCATAATATAATAGTGGCAGAGTTTGCATTTTATGCCAAAAAAAATCCCACCATTACTTAACTTGCTGAAGTTAAGAGGCAGAGAGTAATTTTACAGACTCTGACCCATTTAGCTGAATGATAGAGCAAAAAGCTTGGGAAATACCTTTCACATTCGAATGTACAAAAGAATACATCTTGTGGTTTGTATCAGCCTGGCTTTCTACAAGCTTAGGATTTAAATGTAAATCTTTGCCAAACATAAGGAGTTTTTAAGGGTGTTAATCACATAGCCCTTTTTACAGTGTGTGAAGTGATTTGAAATCACTGGGGAGAATTAATGCCTTGCAGGGAGGGTTCCAGGTTAGAAGACTGCAGTTTGCAGCACTTCTAAGACATATAAATCACTTCAGCTACAGAGGAATGTGATGATTTGAAACCATTGGGTTTGGAAATGGAAAAAAGACGTGATCTTGAAAGATTCAAATCTCTTTGAATATCCTGAGCCCAATCCTACAGCTCTTATTGAGACATATTCAACAAACATGAAAGTACAAGCTGCAAGATCAAATACTTTCTGCTGGAAAACTTCCAGCAAAACTTACCCTTTCTAGTTCTGTGTATACTTGGAAACACTGGGCCTAATTGTACAGCAGTTCGCACTTGGCGTTATCACCTGCTGTTGTGCAAACTGAGCACAAACACCCTTTCTGATCTAGTAATAATTGTACATCATTTTGCCATCTTTGTGAGGTGCAAAGCTACGGTGAACAAATGCTTTGTTCTGCAAGGAGAAAGAAGTTGGAGAGACAATTTTCTTGCTTCCACAAGATTGCCAGGCTATAATAAGTAGAAAAAGATGGAAAGATGAAGGATACCCACAAAATTGTGGAAGTTATGTAAAATGGAAGTAGAAACAGAATGGAAGTGCAGCAGCTTCATTCCTACAAGCAACACCAGCCAAAGAATAGGAAAACATGATCGTCTTTACAATCTTGTCCTGTAACCCTGCTCACAGGCAGTCTTGAGGACTGGAGGGAAAACACAGCTTGCATCTAGTTTATATATTATTCATGCTGGACCTGCACTGTCTGAGACCTAGTACTGTGCTAACAGAAAATGTTAAGAAAGGAAAGCTCTAAAAAGGATTTAGGAACAAACAGCTGTCAATTAGTGACACTCAGTAAGATGTAATTAGTGACACTGGATCAGACGGGATGTGTTTAAACATTACACTTGCTTCTAAAATCCACTGTGTATCCACAGAGAAAAGGATAAAACACATATGTAAGTTTACCAAATTTCTAAGCACACCAAAATCATTCTTCTGAAGAGGTTTCCCTGCCTTTTGCCATGACTTAGTTCAGCAGTAAAGATGATATGAGAGAGCAAACTGGACTTGAATGTGCAGGTTGTGAGAAGTTACATATTTAGCTTGATTAATACTTACTATTGCAAAAGATACCTGACCTTTTTAGGAGGAGCTCAGTTGCTACCTCTGCCTTGTAGCAAGCCTTTGCAAGACTCAGGGTGAGTGGTGACAAGTGCTCTGCCTGCTTTCCGTGGAGCTCCGTTCAAGTTTGGAAGACAAACAACATTTTTCAGGTTGCTGTGGTCCTTCTGCCATCTGCATTTGCACTACCAAGATCTTGACAAAATAATTGAGCACAAGCCCTTCCGCAGGGGGAGGAGAGAGCACACTACCAGGAACAACTTGTACGTGGATCCAGAGTGAGACACTGGTTATCCATCTTCCTCACAGAGAACTTATGTGTATAAATGCTCATCGATGTGGAGATAACGCTTATCAATATGTATATATGCTTGTACATACAGCACTTACATAATGTGCTCTAGAGAGAGGTTAAACACTTGAATTATAAATGACACCTTCCAGGCAGCCTTAATTCAGTTCCTTGTGTACGTGCAATGGAAGACAACCTTTAATTAAATACTGTTCTTTTTTGTTTTTTTCACAGGGATCTTGTCATATGGTAAGAACAGTGATAAGAAAAAGTAGCAAGACTGGGAATTAATGAAGCTCCTTGCTTCATTTGCTCCAACATGTAGGAAATGGAACTTCTGCAAAGAGCAAAGGCAGGAAACTGCAGGAGAGAGCACGTCTTTTGGAATAAAGCAAGTGAATATTACAAAATAAAACTCAGTTGTCTCTGGGCCACTGCTACAGACTTCCTCCCTGACCGTAACCACAGTTCCCTCAGCCTGCTTCCCGGGCAGTGAATCAACAGTTTAGACACAACAGGGAGGAAAAAAAGTGTGTGGGTCGGTATAATGTGGGCCGACATTAGAGTGCCTGGCAGCTTTGAAAATCAGAAAAGACAGTCTTTGTAAGAATAGGAAGGCACAGGAACAGGACATGACACTTAGTAGGATCAGGTACCTATTAATATCCTAGTCCTACGTGATAGTGATACAGTTCTTCCATAACAGAAAACATGCATTTGGCAAAATTTCCCTTGGGACCGTTTTCAAACTCCACTCCAACATGTGAAAAACCCAAGTTTTCTGAAAGACCAGTTACTCTACTTGAAAACAACAACAGAAAGTACTTCCCTATTTTTCTTCCCATTACCACTGGTATGTTAAATGACTTCATTTCGGAGGTAAGCCAAGGAGCAGCTTAGGAGCTTGTTAGAAGGAATAAACTACAAATTTGAAAGCATCTGTGTCGTGATCCTGACCAGGCGACTGGTGTGCATCGAGGAATTGGTCACCCACATCACAGCGAACCTGAGTGGTTCCAGGCCTGTGCTGTGCCGTGTCGCATGTCCAGCATGGCCTGCCGCCGGCATAGTGCGGCACGGGGCCCGTGGCCGTGGGACAAGCCCCACCACCTCCTTACAACAGAGGAGTCTGTGGGCAGCTCCCGCCTGGCCTTGCCCTTATCTGAAAGTGCAGTGAGAAGTTTCCATGCAGACATCCTTTAGGAATAAAGTTGTTTTCTTGTAAGGAAATTATTTAATAGCTCAAAGGACCAAAAAGGAGGAACCTGTCCTTGGGGGGATCTGCCATGGGAAAATCCACCTGGGGCCTGTCTGATGCTGAGCAAACACGGGGTGTCCAGCGTCTGAAGGGACATAAGAGTTACTCACTATATTCCTCTTTTTATTCTATCTTATTAAAATGGCTGTTTTATTAATCTATTTGTGGTTGGGCCTTTCTTACTGAGACCCAGAAAGAGCCCTGCACCATCTTTCTCCATCTCTCTCACCTCACCACCACCCCTGGTGCAAAACAATGTCTTATATGGATTTCTTAAAAAACTTTTTGCTGTATTTGTGGGAAACAAACTCTGACAAGAAAATAATACTTGGATTTTGACGATACTACCATTTGCACCATTACACCAGTAAAGAAGATGTTCCAGTCAAGGGCTAGCTTAGTGGTGCGTAACGTGCATGGACAAATCCAAAGAAACAATACTTGCTCTGGAGAGTTGCCACCAAAAAGCCCTGGTGATACCTGGAAAGCCACAGGGATGGGTTTTGTGATCAGATGCCTTGACAAAGAGCTTTTTCTAGGATTTATTGGCTGAGGCCTCTCAAAAGGTTATTTTGTCTACCCGTTATGCAAAGATAGAGATACTTTGCAATGTAACAGCTAGGGTTATGCTGCTTGGGTTTTAGGGGATTGGAGAGAGCAAGGAGGGATGTAATTCTGTTCAATTTAAATGTTTACCCTAGAGATACAAACTAAAACAACAGAGACCTATAAAATGGACTGCTGCTGTTACAGAGAGACAACAAGGGCAGCGATAGTCACCCTTTTGGATAGCGACCCAAAAAGCCCCATCTCCGGAGCGGTGGGAGGTGGAGGCAGCATGCCCACCCCTCATACTGCAGACTGCCAGGTGAGGAGGAGCTACGCGGGTGTTTCCCAAACAGCAGTGTCCCCGGAGCAGAGCCCCGTCTCACAATCATGAGCAGGACTGGGACCTCAGGCTCACTCAGGGGTTTCAGGCTGGACTTGTTCTGCAGGACTGCTGCCTTCCCGCAGCCGGGGCACCGGGTCGCCCAGCAGCCTTCACACCTGCACTAGCTCAGTGAACCTTTAAACCTGAAACACATCTCAGGCCAGGAGTATTTTTTAAACAGTAATGTTAATGGGTTAAAGTGATAATATAAACCTCTCTCATGAGACAAATGTATCTAGAATATGATTGTATGTCCAACCTGTGGCCTTGGTACCATCTGGTCAACAATGTGGTATCACTAACTACTATGGTCATGAAGCCACAATATCATGATGTTATGCCTGAATGACTCACAAACTACCTGTGCTGGGGATGGGAATGTGTAGAAATAGTGAGTGCAGTGGTGAGACCTGTGATTTTCCCACTGATTGCCCCCTTGCTGCTATAGCCACAGCCACATACATGGCTTGATTGCGTGTGAACTGCCCCACTGACTCCTAAACATTTGCAAAAATAAAGGTCCTATGAAATGCAGAAACATTATTAGAAATTTGATGCAAAAAAAATTTATTTCTCTTGTGGCCTCACCTTAACCATAGAATACCCTCAATTTTTAGATTTAATAAAAACCTTGCCCTCGTACTGCAGACAGTGGCTTGGAAATGTGACCCATTTGCAGACAGAAAAAAGGAAGGCAAAGAAAAAACACCTCAAGCACTTTTTACAGAAGAACTTTCCAAAACCTTATCTTTACATCAGCCGCTTGATATTTTCGCAGCCTGACTCATGAAATGCTGAGTGTGTGTGGGAGAGGAAGAGTGGGAGTGAAGGGATGGCACTGCCATTTTGAAAATTATTATAAATAGATAAAATGCCAACTGTCTGCATTTTACCCTCAAGACATCATTAACTGGCCAAGATTATTGCCATCGTCTATAGCTAATACTGCAAAGATTATTAGGTTTGTTTCTTAAGTTTAAAAGAGAGTGTCATAAGACTTGACAGCAACATATGCAGCTTGCAAGGTATAGCTCCAGTCAGGATTTTTCTAGACAGTTTCAGTGATGTTTCTTTTCTTGTTTAAAATGGAGATCACCAACATAGCAATTTAAAATCTGTGCTTGCAGGATCGGTAACAGTCTGGATTGCAACAAAACAAAAATTCGCAGTATCATTTTCTTTGCACTGTTTATACCATTTACTTCCTCTTCCTTCTGCTGATTGTGAATTGGTTTCATTTTCCTTTCTGCAGAAGTCCAGGGCGTGTTTCACCCCTGGCTGTCACCCACCACCACATCCTGCTGGCGCTTGGGCTGCAGACCGCAGAGAGGAAAGTTTGACTTTTGCATCCAAATGCAAAGCCTGCTGTCTTTGGCTGTTTTAAAAATGTAAGAGAAGCATGTTGGGTACAGGCCTAAACTTAGTGATGACAGTGAGACTGTGGTATTGCCATTTTTTAACTCATCGTTTTCTAGGCTGCATATTGTTATACTTTCAAAACAAGATGTGTTCATTAATGTCAACAAAGCTGTCAAGACCCTTGTTAGGGTGCACATCTATGAATGGGGTCCCAAGAGCGACTGGGAGCAATTTTTCTCACTGTGCAAGGTATCTGATAGGGAACTTAGCTGATGTGTGCTACAAACTCAGGGGTCCCTTCCAACTTGACATATCCTGTGTTTCTATAAACTGCCAAATGTGTTTATAGAGAAGAAAACTATTCCGGGAAGTCCCACTGCAGCAGTTCCCTCCTATCGGGCCAGCTGGCTGGGCTTGCTTGAGTGTAATACCACACAAATGTAAGCACACAAAGCGGCATTGTTTTCCACAACACAAAGTAAGACACAGGTTAGGGAATCCCACTCTTGGCTCTGAGCAAACCATTCAGCCTCGGTGTTGCTAACACAGAAGCACAGACCAACTTCCCAAGGAGCCCAAGGCACGTTTTTTTGCACAGTGATTTCTCTTCATCTGCTGACATGTTTTTGAGCACACCACATGCCATGCAGGGGCTAAGTATGCAGGGCATAGCAGCAACCTGTGCCCACCTGCTGCAGATGCTCCCACCCCCTGAAAGCCAGAACCATGTGCCAAGATAACGAAAGGTCTCTTAGTTGACTCTTAAGAAGAAAATTACAGACATTTCTGTACAGGGCTGAGGACTACTCAGTGTCCATGCTTCCCAGCACAGTTCCCAGGGGAGTTTAGGCATGCGTGTGTGCTGATCCCCTGTGGACACAAGTCTAAGACAGGCACTTTGGTGTTCTGTGCAGACAAGTGGGCAGTGCCTCTGGGTATGCAGAGGCTTCCCTGATTTTAGGTTCCCAGCAAAGTTTTCCAGTCAAACCTTAGATACCTGTGGACTTGGAGCTACTGGAGTACCTTGCAGTCATGTACTTGAATGTAAGTACTCCAATGCCACTGAAGGTACCTATAATCCAATTATTTCCGTGTTTGGATCTTGACTTCTGTGTCAACTGCTACATAGGGCTGAACTCTTCCTGAATGGTGGTGAGTGTCTTCAACTGCTATTGCCTTTTTTTGGGTCTTTTTTTTCCCCAAGAAAACTGAAAGCAGATTTCCAAGGAAATAAATCTGTGCTCCAGAATACAACTATATAAAGGAAGCTTTTTAGAACATTAGCTGCAGAGACAGACCAAGGCCTCTTGACTAATAAAGATCTGGCAATAACATGTCTTCTATCACCAAAGCTTCTGTCCTGGTTTCATCTGGGATAGAGTTAATTTTCTTTTCAGTAGCTGATACAATGTTGTATTTTAGATTTAGTATGAGAATAATGTTGACAGCACACTGAAGTTTTCAGTTGTTGCTGGGTAATCTTTATACCAAGTCAAGGACTTTTCAGTTTCTTAGGCCCTGCCAGCAAGAAGGCTAGAAAGGCACAAGAAATTGGGGTGGGGGGGAACGCAGCCAGGAGAGCTGACCTGAACTAGCCAAAGGGATATTCCATACCATAGAACATCATGTTCCGGATATAAAGTGGGGGGAGTTGGCCGGGGGCTGCCCACTGCTGCCTGGAGACTGGCTGGGCATCGGTCAGCGGGTGGTCAGCAATTGTGTTGCGCATCACTCAGGGTTTTGTTTTCCTTTTGAGTTTTATCCCTTTTTTCCTCTTTCCTTCTCATTACAATTATTATATTTTGTTTCAATTACTAAATTGTTCTTATCTCGATTCATGAGTTTTACCTAATCCGCAGTTCTCCTCCCTGTTCCGCTGGGGGTTGGGGGGAGTGAGCAAGCAGCTGCGTGGTGCTTAGTTGGTGGCTGGGGTTAAACCACGACAGTTCCACAAAAGACCCAGTTCTGCAAGATACAAACTCTCAATTATTCTAATGTGATCTTCTGTGGCATTTAGCAGACTTAGCAAAATGCAGCTCACTACATTCCCATTCAAACATAATTGTCATTTACAGAGTGTTTCCCCACTGGGAAAAAGTACTCAGGTTTTGAGTACCTGTTGTACCAATACGTATGCATAATATGCATATACAAATACATGTCATTTCCTACTGTTCTCTCTGGAGAACAGCTTTAAGCATGGCAAGGTGGCCGTAAAACTCTCAGTGTCACTCACCTTGTAGTGGTTGTGCAGGAATAAGCTCCAAAAAGCACATAATGCTGCTATATTTGTGAAAATGCTCTACTGGAAAATGCTCAGGTGTGACTCTAAGCATTTCTCTAAAAGGAGGTTTGATCTGGATCTGATCTGACAAGACTCTGGAGCGCGTTTATAGATCACACTACTCCCTCCCCAGGTTACCAGCCCAGTATTTAACCTCCCCGAGTCACTCAGGTGCTCTGGTGGAGATAAGCATAATCTGTGATGACATCTAGGCTACACCACAAGATAATGCTACTTCTGGTGCATTATTCAAAATACCTGCCAAGAGACTAGCTTCAGCTACTTAAATATGCATCTACAGTGCATCTGTGGCTAAAGCTGTACTCAGAGTGGCAGAACTAAACTGAACTGCCACCCTCAGGAAAACTTTATTAGAACAATTTCACATTAAGCAGTTTATGTAACTAGATCTTAAGTGCACCAGCTTTCTAGAAACACTGTCAAGCACTTATCCTTAACTAACCCGTTCAACCATTATTTTCTTTAAAAAAGGAGTACCTGGAAATATTGACCATACAGATTCCTTGAAATCATTGCACTGGAGCAATTCTTCAACCTGCTCTTGGTTTTCTTTCAGAGTGCCATTCCAGACCAAAATGCTGAGGATAGCTTGTCTTGAAAATCAAAACCTTACGAGATTCAAATTGGTATGGGTGCTGGACCTTTGAGCAAAGGCAGACTGTTGTTTTTTAGCATCACCTGTAACATTTAACAGTCTTGACTTGGATCCTGTCTGCATGTATTGGAGTGCACTAAGCAGTTCTTTTGTCCTTGTCTTTTTCTCTGGTACATAATAAATGCCGCAAAGGAGACAGTCTGGATCTTTTTCATATGCTTAATGACAGTTTCCAAAGTAAAAATTGACTGGTATGTAGGGAAGCAGAAAAAAACTCAGAGTATTTTGGCATTTATCATCATCTTTTGGATTGCAAAACCAAGTATGTCATACTGACTTTTGTCCTGAAAGGTATTCAGGCTTAAATATGTCACTGGGTTACCAAACTCATGTTCTCCAACCTAACCAGATCACCTGCACCTGCTAGAGCACTGAAACATATTTTTTGTTCTAGGGGTTCATTTTGCTTCGAATTACTTTGTTCATATTTAATTTTATCCTTTATAGCTGGCTTTGGAATGAATCACTTTCTTACACATCAGAAAAAAAGATTCATTACAGACCAAACATCCCTTATTTGCTTGAGAAGGACATGAACAAGAACATGAATTTTGCAAAATTATTAACTTTTCCAGCTTTCAGAAGAAATGCCCATCGGGCTTTTTTGCTTTATTCAAGTCCTTGGAACCATGATTCCCATCATAGAATTATCAGAGGATTTGGGCTGTCAAGCATTGGAACAGACTGCCCAGGGAAGGGGTTGAGTCACCCTCCCTGGAGGTATTTAAAAGACATGCAGATGTGGCACTTGGGGACATGGTTTCATGGTGGACTTGGCAGTGCTAGGTTAATGGTTGGACTCCATGATCTTAGAGGTCTTTCCCAACCTAAATGATTCTATGATTTTCAGGTAATACCGAACATGAATCATGCTGCAGGGTGTAGACCACACCTTTCAGACTGTTCTTTTATACTAGGTGTAGGTGATACAAAGATATCATTAATGGTTAGTGTTTTGATATGGAGCCATACTGCCAGTCCCGTGGCATTCACCGGTTCATGCTGCATCACCTTAGCAAAGCCTCCGCAACTGTTTAAACATGCTTAATAGTCACTTTGTGCTGCTTGAGTAGAAGAGAATCTGAGCCTATTTCTGAAACATCCAACAATTTTTAAATAGAACTGCTAAGTACCAGTGGCAATATAATCCATTTTCAGCATGTAAGAACTTCCTGCTCCTCTTACTCTTGTTCTTTCCTTCAACTGTGTCTTGTGACAAAGAAACTAAGTAAACCTAACCAACTTTACATAGATACGAATGACAAAAGTGACACTGCTATCACAGAGAAATCCCTTGAAGTGGAAAGAACACCTCCAGCAAAGCTTTGGAGGGGAGATGAGAAACAAGCAAAACATCGCACATTTTCAAAATTCATTCCAATATGTGAGAGGCATGTAAAAGATAGTATCACATACATTTCAACCCTTTCTTTGGTCAATTCCCAGCAAAATCCTATGCTCACAAGAGAAACAGCTGTGAAGTTTAAGATGTTACCACCCCTCGCCAGAGGTTATGCAAACCTGCAACTCAGCGCCTTCACAGCTTAGTCAAAGCCGCTTTGGAAAGCACATTTATTTCCAGTCACTAGATTTTGCATGGAAACAGCTGAGGTGAGTGCGTACACTCCAATCAGTTACTCTTAGCAGTACCTGCTGAAAACATACAGTGGTAACATCTTAAATTGTACAAGCTAGATTTGCCTGGAGCTCATCTAATCTCTCTCTGAGGTTCCACCATGCTCTCAGATCTTACATAGATGGAGACTGAATTAGCTAAGCCACTCTTTCACTAGTTTTCCAGCATCACTGGCAGGTAGCAGCCCTACTGACAACTCTTTCATCGTTGTCAAAGACCTCTGTATCTTCCTACTTCCCAGCACTCAGGACAATGATTTGCTATTTTAGAATCACTGGTGCTCCTGGCGGACCTACAAGCTTCCTTCAGACCATGACTGGCAAGGCCATGAACCCATCACAGGGGACTGCTGATTGTCCTACTGTTTACAAAAATAGGTAATGCCTTCTCCATAGTTAGCTTTCCTACCATTGTGCCAAGTGCTCCAGGGCTGTGGTAACTTTTCCTTAACGGAGGTGTGGTCCCATGCATATGAAGCAACATTAGTATTTGATTTTCTCTGCAAGAAGAATTTAGGAGCAAAGTCAACAGTTATTGTGTATAACCTGAAGAAGCCTACACAACTCTGGGACCAGTAGACACATTTAAGCACTGCACCAAGGGCAAGTTCTTGGATATACATCCTTGTTTATGTTGTTCCTCTTCTGCTTTCAGAAACAGAGGGAAAATGAATCTTCACTTCCTCAGGCAGTACACAGTAACATTCTTCTCTGGTTGTTACAGATTTGATTTAGTGCCAAGTTTCTCTGCCTCTTTCTACACAATGTTCCCAGAAGCCCTCAATACATTTATTAGCATTGTTAAGAGGATAAATCCAAAATGAGAGAGACATAAAGGTCTCTTCATAGTCCCGTGTCAGCTCGAGCTCAGCACCGAGCCTTACATTTACTGGGTTTTTTGTGGTTTTTGAGTTTTGGGGTTTTTTACTAAATTTTCAAGACTGAGATCCCTTCGGTGTTTAAAGAGCTGTCACGAACATGGACAGAGAACTATATCCTGGCTGGGGCAGGCTAGCGCCCTCCCATACCAAAACCAGCATCTCAGACGATCACAAAGCACTTGGTATCTGTCAGCACACTCGGGCTATCCTGTGAACCCAGACAATGATTCAGGCTTTTGGCAAAATAGAGGCAGAGGAAAAAACAACTGTGGTTATCTGGTAACACAGAGCTGTCTGGCTGCACCTCTAGTGCAGAGGGCCTGGGATCTTAGCCCCACTTCTTTGGACCTGTGGAGCATGGGGGTGCAGGCAGCTCAGGTCTGGAAGTAGAATAGCTGCACTGGAGTGACAGGGCACTGGAGCCAGTAAGCTGCGCTGAGCTCCTGCTCTGCTTCTCTGCTCCAGCTGGCTTGGACCCAGACAGCTCAAGTTTCTCTGCGTATCACTTCCCTGCTCTCCAGATTCTGGGGCCAGCACAGGCAGGGGCAGCCCAGATCTGTTTGCACACAGGATTTAAGTTGTTTTCCTGTTGCTCGAAGCAGAGCAAACAAAGATGAAAGGAGGAGCAGCTGGAATTACACAGCTTTGTAGAGATTCCATAACCATGTGTGCATTTCCGGTATCTGGAAATAAGGAGACACTTCTCAAGCATTTTGCCCTTGTAAAAACTGCTAAATAAAGGCAAATCTACCCATCTTGCAACTTTAAGAGCTGCAGCTGCAGAGTGGAGGCAGAGAGCAGTACGCAGTTTGCTTATCCACTGCTGCCTTCCTTGTGCAGCAACTCTTTCTTCCTACTGGAGGGAGCATTTTCACCTGCTAAGAAGAATGAGCAGTAAGCTAGAACACAAGCAAAAGGGCTTTTTTTCCTTCCCTCCTACTTTCTGCCTGGAGTGATTTAGAGAAAGTATGATTTTTGTGAGGAAAATAATCACAACCTGAAGCTGCTGTACCATTTTCTGGTTAACACTGCATGGAAGCATTCAGGGAGCTCCTCACCCACTTACTTCAAAAGTCTAGAGGACAAAAAAATGACAGCATGTTACGTTGCTAGAGATGAATGAGCTATATCTATCATTCATGGCTGTTTGTGCATAACCTCGTCACTCCAAAGGACAGTTATTCTTCAACTGAATCATGCTGCGAAATTATTTCTATCTCACTGTTGTGCTTTTTGTAGTTACTTAACTAAATTCCTTACAGGAATTCAGTTTGTTTTCATTTCACATTGCAAATAAAAACAGAAACAACAGCAATAAGAATTACATAAATTTAAGATGTGCTTTTATTTTATACTTTCATGGCACATTTTGATTTGTAAACATTAAATCACCAGTCCCCTTCTTCATATGTTGAAAATAACCACCAGCCATTTGAGAGCATTACCTGAGATTTAAAAAACAAAACAAAACAAAAACAAACAAACAAAAAAAGGAGAGAAAGATCTGGCATTTTACTGTACTCGCATACAGTACCATTTTAGGAAGAATTACAAAAGGGTATGTTTTTCAAAATAGGACAGTTTCCTTTTGACTACAAAGATATAGAAAATACATCAAAACACCTTAGAATGATCAGCCTTATTCAGAGGATGTTGCAAGTCAATGTCTTAAAGAATTCCATTAATGCATAGCTGAAACACTGCATCACTCCTGCAGCAGCATGATATCAATGTTGTCATGAACACCTTGTAGAAGTAGCTCCCCTTGATAAGTGACAATCTTCCGTCGTTTCGCAGCCTTAAGAGTTCCCACTAAGGCTTCAAAGAGGTTGGCACACTTTTCATCAGCAAAGAGCACACCAAATTTCACGCTCACTTGTCCATCAGCATCTAAATCAAAGATGTAACACAAACACATATGCAGATTTTCTTTCTGTTAGGAGATTACTGGGGAAACAAAGTGATACACAGTCAGAACACCGGAAGTAAACCCCATGGTGTTTCCCAATTCATTGGGGAACATATTAAGAATGCTGATGATAAATAGTAGACAGAACTCCTGCCTGGTATGACTTTCCCTTTTTTCCAGACACTCACACCAAGGACCACATATCTGCTACGTTTATTTTTACTGATGATTTTCTGACCAGCACAGGCTATCAAACCTCTTCAAAGCATAAGGAGGAAATTGGTTTTAAATAATTAAAATGTTAAAATATGTCTTTCAAATAATTTTCCCCCACTTATTAACATTTAAGGTTCATGTTGAAAAAGCTGCAACATGAATTCATTTCTCACACAAAGCAAGAATTTTAAAATATATGTTAAGGTTAGCTAGGTTATTCCTAAAAGGGCAGATGCAGACATACAAAATGCAAGACATATGTATCCATTTAGGCTTTGAAAAACAAATGGAGCTGAACGAAACTGCATCAGAACTGAAATACATGAGCAGGCAGCACACCCACGAATTGCACAAATATTTGTAAAGAAAGGAGTTTTAACAAGCAAAGGCTTGGCAAAGAGTTCTTTTAAGAGCAAAGACTACATTCTAAGCAGGTTTAGGGAAGGCTGGGACTACAACTATAACTCCTGGATTAGTTTGAGGCCCACAGATCTATTCCTTCCAAATAACACCACAATGAACAGAACTGAAGTGTATAAATTCTGATGTTCAGAAGTTGCCAAGGAAGGAGGTGGAAGGAAAAGGTGCAACTTTCTTCTCTGAGCGAGTATTAGAAGTCTTAAGAAAAGGGCAATTTTGCAGTTGATTTTAGTGGAAGCAGGATTTCAGGACTACATCCTCTGTGCTGTAGACGCTGAAACATTTACCTTCATAACAGAACTAATTTAATCAAAGGATGGGATGCAGGAAGTACCATACAGTCCAACATTAAGTATATATGCAAGTTTTCAGGTTACCTGAGCCTGCTTAATTAAATCTACCAAGTTCATAGGTTGATATAACATGACAACATCTGTATGGTCAGAGATATGACAATACTTACTTTTGGTTCCCAGCCGCCGAATTTCCTCAACTAAGAGGCTAATTTCATGTTCCACATTCATTGTGGTCTAAAAAGTAAAATACATGTTGAAAAACTTATTAGGAGACCTGTAAACCGTTTGCACCATCCTGGCCTGTTCTCAGTTCATCAGAAATGTCACAGCATTTTGTAAATCCCAGTAGTCTGGAGACATAGCTACAGGATAACCTGAGATTTCAGTCTTGAATGGATAAAGAGCCTCCACATTTGAGAGGAAGTGAGCAGAAACTAACACCTTGGTACACACATTCTACGCACAAATATAAGGAGCTGATCACAAAATATGAAAACTGTGGGAAGGTTGGGAGAGGGGGTTGTTTGTTTTAAAGAATGAGCTTAGACTGCCACAGAATCAGAGCATCCTGGTAACATCTCAGGTTTTCAGGGGCTTTGCAACTTTCCATCAATGTCCTCGATAAAAGTGGAACGTCTTCTGTTAAATTCCTCTCTGGGATATGGGATATGTGGTAGATTTGGGGTTTTTTAAACCATGCCACAACTTTCCACTTACCCTGGCAAGATACCACAGACATCCAGCTGGTTACAGCAGGTCTACGTACACGGCGGCTGAAAGGACAGCAGGTACTGCATGCCTGCTGCTGAGAGTGGAACTGAACCAGAGACAAACCAAGTATCCTAAGGTGGCCAACATTCATTTCCATTCATAGTGACCCCAAGGAACTATGACACTGCCAAACACATCCCGTTCACCTCTTTGCCGTGACACACAGCAATTTTCACCAATGTGCACCAATGGCTTGCAACAGTTTAGCCATGTGCAACTTAGTACACAGCAACACTACAGTCATACCAAACACTATTTGGCTACAAAGCATCCAAAGTGAGTAACTACAGGCACCTGCAAGCTCTTTTGGGATCTGTGCTGTGCAAAGCAGCATCAGCACAAAGAAACCTTTAGATGTGGAACTCCTTAAGCAAAACCTGGCATCAAGGTAAGCACAAGAAACTGGGCCCGACAGACAGAGAAAGCAAAGCCTCAAATGCAGCTTCCACAGCTGCTAACAATGCAGTCTGGAACAAAATCTCTAGAGAGACCTTCTGGAGCTGAGCGCAGTCCAAAAGGGGCTCAGTGAGCACTGAGACCCTCTCCATTGTTCAGGAAACCAGGATTTCTGCACAGATCTGGTAAGTAAGCCGAGTTAAAAAACTGACATCTGGATGCATCACAAACTCTTTGAGAAAAGCTTCCTCTCCTTTTTTTTTTTTCTAATTGGGTTAAAATAGGCGAAGAGTGACATAGTTCCACCCCCTGACCCCTCATGACTTATCCAAGAGGCAAAAAAACCTGTCACAAGAGTCTGCTTTTCAGACCCCAAGTTCACTTGCAAAAATCTGTCTTTTTAACATGAAAAACCGAGCAGGCTTAGTACCAACAGAGGTTCCGGGCACAGCCCCATCCCGGCCACAGTGTCACCCCTACCGCACGGCTCCAGCACACGCTCCGGCGGGTAGGAGCAGACCGAGAACCCGCAGCGCCGCCGCACCACCCCCGCAAAGCCGCCCTCAGGGGGCACGGCAGCGGGGCCGAGGAATTTTCATTGCCTCAGGTGCATTCTACAAACTTTTCGATTTCGTTTAACTGAGCACTAAATACATCGTTACCAGTCACCGAGGAAAATATGACCCATCTGCCAAAAAGCTTACACTATCATTATTAATTTGTCAAACTGCCAGCTTTAATATTGGTCATTAGAGTGGCAATAATTAGCTTCTCTTTAAAGACGTTCTTTTAACTTTAAATGCTTTTCAACTTTTAGCTCTTTAAATTCAGGTTCATTTAGAATTCTTTCCCCTCGTACACATACACCGTCAATTCAAACAGCAACATTTAGAATTAAGAAAGATAAATTCCAATTATGCAACACTATTGAGATCAGAGAACCGTGGCTGTCTAAAGAGGAAGGAAGAAGGGGTTCCGGTATCTGAAGAACACTTAAATATTTATTTATATCGTCACATACTCGACACATCAGCTATTAAAAGTACACGCCAACTACTAAACTCTCGTATTCCTGATGCCAATACATTGCTGCAGGCCAGCACGATTTTTCAGTGCACAGCACAAATCCGAAACTTCTCTTTATTTGCTGCAAATCCACCTCACCGTTACTCAGTACAAAGACATTTTTGCAACCACCCGCAGCGCCCCCCCCCCCGCTGCAGACACCGCCCGTACCTGAGAAGATGGCTCCGCGGCGGGGCCGCGCCTGCAGGCGGAGCGCGGGCCCCCG
>JAVJGI010000062.1:52168561-52184182 GCA_035590275.1 Ibycter americanus
CCGGCCCGGCGGCCGCCCCCCGCTGAAGGACCGAGCCGTTCTGCCCGCGGCGAGGGCCCCACTCCTCCGCCTCGGCGGCTCCCAGCTTCGCGCCACCTGCGGATTCCAGCAGCACACCTCGTTCTTTTCGTAGCAGAGGCGTTCGTGAGTTTGTTAGGTAAAATGCCTTCCACGGCCGGCCCTTCAGCAGCTCCCTCTCTTCCCGCGGGTCACCTCTCAACAACACACTGTGTTGCCTCGGTCACTGTTACCGTGCCGTGCCTGATGCTCTCCACCTCCGCTGGCTTCCCCGGCTGACACTGTGCCTTCTCATATGCCCCCCACATATGTTTTCTCCTAGAAAAACCATTCTATTTCCACAAAACGTGAATGAGCTAGGTTAACATTTACTTCCGATAAAGTCACGTTGCAGTTTATGTAATTTTTCATTCAGCGCCACGTCCTTGCACTGCAGAGAGAATGCAATTTAATTTTTCCCATCTTGAATCTTGGTATTCACTACTGCTCTTGTCTGTCTTGCTTCCTCTTCACCTCACAGAAATGTTTACATCTTCTCTAAAGGACACCGGCATTAAAACTGAGAGCTGCATTACCTCCTCCTACAAAGCCAACAAGGCAGCCGCCAACCTGCTAGGCAGAGGCAAGGCTCACACCAAATGGCTCCGGAAAATTCTCACTGGCACAGCTCAAGGCATTGCCATTCCCGGCTGTCTCTCCCACCTCCTTATGAAGCATGACTCTCCCTAAAGCAGAGTTGCTATGAGAAGCTATTTCCAGCCCTTCAGCCCTTGCAATTCACATTTTCATGCATTAGCTTCTGAAGGTGAGGCTGAGAGTCTTTCTCAGACTGTGAACTGTGCCAGTTAGGTCTGGTCCCTTACTACATTCTCCCATCCCTGGTGCAAGGATGAATAAATAGATTATGGCACCTTAAACCACTACAGCAAGCGCTGCTAGGGCTTATTTGGCAGAACCTGCAGGTAGATAAATTGATTTACGCAGTGGAAATGATGCCAAGAAGACCATATTTTTATCACTCTGGGGATGTATAACTGGAGTCCAAGTCCTTTGCTTTTCCGAGGGATTTTTTTGATGTTGGTGCTTTTATTAAAAGATTAACATTTCCTTAGAATAATCACTATTTATCAGGAACAGAATCTTTTTAGTCAAAAAAACCCATGCCGCTTTCTCCTCAAGGAGGTATATATTCAGCAGGTGATAGCGTATCAAAACATTTTCCCAAACAGATTAGCTGTATTTGACATCAGTGAGGGGTGCTCTTTTAAAAAATAAACCTTGATCATTAGGAAAACAAGTTAGATTGAAACGGCCAGCATGATTTTTCAGTACACTCCTAAGTCAATAATGAAATTAATGAAATTTAAATCTGTCTGAATTGCATCAAAAGACAGTGAAGAATTCTCAGGAAAATGTAGTATCTGAAGAGCATTCATGCTCTGTGTGTATGATGGCATATGTGCTTATATTAAGGCATACTGCTTTTCCTAGGATCTTCATCTTGTTGGCCAACACAATGCTAAATACTATTGTAAAAAGGATAGATTTTAAAGGAGAATCTGAGATAAACATTTTAAAAGAGAATCTAATTAGTATGTTAGCAAATATGGCAAATATTCCGGTTATTTAGCAGTGTAGAATAGAATTGCTTATCTTCTGGTTTTATTGTTAACAACGTGCTTTCAGTTGTATCATGCACATAATCTAGATTTCTTGATCATCAGAACACCATTACATTTGCACAAATACTGTAGGCCTTTGCATCATGTGATTATTATTACGGATAATTTATGTTTGATGAAGTTATAGCTTAGGACTTTTCACACCAAAGAAATTATTATGATGAAATCTATGTTAGAAATTATTTTCTAAGTATGTTTTGAATCATAGCCCCTAATTTATAAGCAGTAAATCAATTATCCGTCTGAGAAAGATGAACAAAAATCTGTAATTCCTTACTTTCTTTTAACACCTTTTTTGAAGAAGTACAATTTTTTAAAATAAATTACGTCTTTTGAAAATAAAGTATTATGTACCCAAGTATTGGTCCCCAGGAAAACATCAGGAGATTATTGAAACATGGTATGCTTTCATTACTATTTCTTCTAGGGCCCTTCCCGATCACATAATGTTAAAATAATTCTAGGTAAGTAAGTAATCAAAACCATCTTTTACTGTGGCAAGGGAACAGTGATGCTGCCAAAGTATGAAAATGAGCTGGGCAGCATCAGGACTAAGTGACTGATGATGTCCTAACAGAGGCAGCAGCAGCGAGCAGGGAAAGTGAGAATTATGGAGATGGTGATTTTCAGTCATTCTGGTTCCACAAAACGATACTTTAAAAAAAAAAAAAAAAGTGCAGAATTGTCCTTTACAAGCTCATAGGACAGATATGGAAATATTGCTCATACATATTTCATATCACTGGCTAGAGTCATCATCGGAGTCATAATTCATTAATCATTTTAGCTGCATTTACTAAGACTACTCCCCAAAAGTCATGAGATTCTGCCTTAAAACACACTATTCTAATTTGACCTTCCTTGGCATCTCACTGTACTGTTACTGTCCCTCTAGACTCACGGTTTTACATGAAGGCAGCCAAATAGAGGAATAATGTAATGCAAGGTTTAAAAAACATAGCTTGAGAACACCACAGTAGACATACTGGATCTGCTCAATTAATCAATTTATCCCAACATTTTGCCTCCAGCAGTGACCAAGAGCAGGCATCTGGAAAACAGTACAACCAATGAAAACTATCAGCTGATGCCCTGGTTTCTCTCCTCACTCCTGGTACTTACATTGCAGCAAGTAATTATTCCATTTTCTCCTTTCTCCATCACATCCATGCCTGTAGCTCTCCTATCACTTAGCTTATTTTCAGGCTGAAAAGCCCTAGTTTTATTTAATCTCATGTAAGATGAATGCCTTTCCATGTTGCTGATCCTTCTTGTTCTTTACAATTTCTCATGTAATCCCATGTTCTCTTCTGGGATGAATTAGTAGCATTACTCATCACGTGCGTACAGTATACACAAAGACATAATGATGTTTTTTGTTTTGTTCTCACTCATTCCCAATGTTTTACTAGCCTTTTTGAAAACTGCTGAGCACTATCTACAGTGCTTTCAGAAACTGTTTGCAAAGTGCCAGTAATTGTTCTGTTACAGGTAGTTAGGATTATTTTCCCCCCAGTACACCACTTCGCATTTTTCAGTATCATTGGCTGGTTTACTGTTTGATTTGAAATCAGATCACATAAACTTTGTCACCTCTTCTCCCATGTCATCAGCAACAGCTTTGAACAACACAGGTTCAAACAGAGATGGTACTAAGAATCCACTAGTAACCTCTTTCCCTCATGTAAGTTGACCATCAGCTCTACCTCTTTGTCTCATCCTACCTTTTGGCTGTTTATTGATCCTGAATGGAACCTGTCTCCCTACCCCATGAGAAATTAGTTTTGTAAAAGTATTTAATGTTTGCAGTAAACATGCTGTAAACATATCTGTTGTAACAGGTTTCTCCAGAGACAGGTGTGTAGCAGCACAGGCCAAGCCTGAAAAATGTTGGAGAAAGTTACAAGGTCATTTGCTAGGTAATGGCCATTTTTTCTGTTTTCCAGCATATGTTAACTACATACTCTCACTTTGCTAGTGTATCTTGATAACCTGTGCTGTTCTTGTTTTGTACAGTACTGTTCTGAATTTTTGTTGCATTATGCATCCTTGTGAATAGGGAGACATATGCACTGCATGTGCATACACACAGTTTTCTGTTGAGATCCACCCCAGCTAAAAAACATTAGAACCGTCATTGTGATTTGCAGATTTCACTGCTGGAAGAGATCATCTTAATCTGTCTTCTTACATAGTCCAGATCTTTGTTCTTTCAACACATTCTTGACTTGTTGATTTAGCAGAGACATGAGTTCCTGCCACACGTGCCTGTGTCCCACCCCTTTGCTTTAACACCAGAAGCTTACACCTGTGAAAAGTGCCAAAGATTCTCCTTACTGTCTCCAAAGCTGGACAGAAACTACAGTGCCGTGGTTCAACCAGGCATGTGTGTATGTTTCTTGTCTTAACCCAACCCCATCACGAATCTGTTCCGTTGGCCTGCCATGAGTCACTTCTCGCCATGGGTGTGCCATATTATGCAACCCATTGTAAGGTTTTGACTCAACACAAAGTTGTAAAGCCACTTCAGCCCAGGCTAAAACAGGTCTTTAAAAAATATGTCTTCACATAATTTAAAGATTTCAGGTGGTGGAGGATCTACTACATTCCTTGTTCCTGTGGACTTTGTAACACCACAGAAAAAATAACATATCTTTTCCTAGAACAAGACGGGGTCCTTGGCTGCAATGAGAAATTAAAAACTGCAGCAAGTCAACGCCATTATAGAAATCTGAAATAGGGGAGTAAGCAATATTCAGAGAGCATGGATGTTACAGATAGTCAGAACAACTGTATTGAGACAAGCCAATCAACCAGGAAAATAGCACTCTATTCTCTTACAAACTCTATATCCAAAGCATCTCCATCATTTTTTGTCCAATCATTAGTCTTACTTGGCTGCTCTCTCTGTCTTAAGTCAGCAGTTGTTTCAAGGGAGAAAATTATTTTACCAAAATGAAAAGCATAGTGATGTTCTGGAAAACTTTCCAAGAATTTTCCTGTAAAGACATGTTTTAAAATATTAATTGTATGGGCTCTTAGCTTTGCTTTTCCCATAATGACAAAAAAAGCCCAAACCAAAACCAAAACAGAACAACAAAACCCCCACTTTCTCTTTTTTCTCTCTCAGTGAGTGGAAAAAGTAATCTAGTAAAACATAAGTATTTCTTTTAATGTAAAAGCAAACATGATGGACCAGCCTCACAACAAGAGAGACTGCAAACACAGTGACTGCTGACAGTCTTGGCACATGAATGAGCAATTCCATTGAGGTAAATGGAATGATTCACTTAGCTGTTACTCACCTGTGTCTATCCAGGAGAGAGGACTCATTTCAGAAATGGCCTCAGGGCATCATACCCTCCTTGTCATCCACTAGGTGCCTCAAAGAGTGTAATGCTGCTTCTCCCTAAACTAAGCATGCAAATCTTTACTACAGTTGACTAGAAAAGAGGAGGCGTACTTAAAATCTTGATGTAAATCACCAAAATTACTTGCCTTCCACCTAACCCAAGAGTAAACCTCTGCAGTTTACAAAGAGAAAAAGAAATATATAAATAGCTGATGGTATTTAATGTGTTTTACAGTGTTCTTTGCTGTAACAGCTGAATATTTAAGAGAGAGGAACATGAAGACTAATTACTGTCTCAGATTCCTGGTATAAAAAAATCTCTTGTACCAAGGAAACAGCAGTACATCTCCTGATCTCCAGACAGCATGGTAACGGCTGAATCATCTAGTCCCTGTGTCCTCTTGTTTGGTATGCATCATGAAAAAAAATCACCTCCCCTTCTCCCTTTCCCTCTACACATATACATACACATATTGACATTTTGGGGACTTTTTCAGAAAACCAAAAATACTGGCTTTGCATAAAGATGTCAAATAATGGTAGCAGAGATGACAGTTACATTAATATAGAATTACTATTCACATCCACATCAAATACAGCTCTAGGTGTAATATCTTTATTTATTAGTTTCATATAAATTTCCTTCCTAAAGCTCAGGCAGTTATAATGACTCACAACAGAAGTACATCAAATCTTTTCCTGAAGGAGATCTTATTGAAATGGAACTGTAGATTGACATTTGTCAGAGTGCATTTACTTAACATACGAAATCTTGTCATGGCAAAAATCATTACATTACTTTTTTTTTTTTTAAGTGAAATATCAAGACCTCCTGCTGGCCATCAAAGTGTGGATCACAGAAGTTTATAGTTGGCTAAAAAACATAAGAAAACTTTCTTTATCACTGGATTAATGACAGCTAATAATAATTTAATGCAATAATCCTCTTTAGAAGCATTTTTAAGGATAAACCTGTAATTTTCATAGTCTACATTCCAGGTGTTAGCTCAAAAACTGGGTTTAAGGTGCACACTGGATCATTTGAATCTGATAATCTTTGCAATTACACTGAATTGATACTATATTTTTAAGTCAAGTACACAAGCACTTTATTGGTCCCTGCATATGGGGAAGTGTATTTTTAGGATCAAATTTATATATAAACTGCCTTTTAAGAATTCTTTTCTGGTTTCAGGATGCAACACCAGCTCTGAAATCCAAATGAGGTTCAAATTCATAACTGAACAAACTTTATTAATTTCGCTGGCACTGCAGCCACAAGTCTTTTGATCCTAAATCATTTGATTTCATGCTGTTTGAAGCTGCAACACAGAACAACAATCAGGCTCCCAACACAGCTTCCCATAAAGCACTGCTAATGGTCTCACCTATTGACTTAATAGCCTAGGAGGAATTTCTGTCATGGTTTACAAGGTCAAACTGTATGCTGATTTCAAAAAGTAGACAAATATGTACCAGGTAAGAACTACGAGAACACAGAATTAATTTAGGCTTTTAAACACACCACATGGTTTGATTACAAATGATGTGCCAGTTTTCTCCTTCATCTAACACCCAGGTTTTATGAATTTTTACAACTTTTCCATCTGCAAAGTTAATTGTAAGTGTGAATCCCAGACTTCTTGGGATAAGTCTTACCTTTTTTTTTTTTCCCCTCAAGGAAATGTTGTTCAAGCATTTCTGATGTGTTGGAGAAGCTGAGATTTAAAGACTTAGTTAAGAAAATTAAATATAACCATCTTCTTGTTTGGTTCATTGTTATCCTATGTAATTGTGTTACATGTATATAAATAATATTTGCTTCTCAAGGCATTGTGACATCATATTTTGAAGCCAATATTTTTTGTTCTCTGTCACACAAATAGCACAAATGAACCTCACATCTCTCATGTTTACTGAAGGAAGCACAAAAGCTGTCTTGCACACAGAGAAGTGTTTTCTTTGTAAACTCCTACAGAAACTTCCCAATGCACTTCCTCTGAATCCAAGTCTTCCTTACGTAAGTTTAGACCAGCTTCAACTTCCTTCTGCTATCAGAAACCAGCATATTACTCCATTTAAAAAGTTCATCTCCATTTTAAATTGAATGGAAGCTTATAAAATAGTATTAGATGACATGAAAGCATGCTTCTGATGGTCTAAAAATCTGACAGAGACAATGTGGTGGGTGTGGGGCTGATGGTTCCTGAATTTATGTATGTATTTCTGCTCTAAAAACCATAATAACTGTAATTACAGTGCTAACAGGAAACAGAAATGGGAGGAGTAGTATTATTTTTTCTTTAGATAATCAGCTGCATCATGGACTAAGCAAAGTCAGTGTAGGATGAGGAACTTCCCAGCTACATAAACAAGGTATGCCTGTCCATCAAAGGGAAAAGGTACATGTGGGCACAGGTACAGTACTTGGGATAAGGTACAGAGGAAATATAGCCATATTCCTCAGGAGTACATTCAGGAGAGGTGGGGTCTTAAAAAGGAAATCAAAAACGCAACAGGAATTTATTCTCAGTTATTTTAGAGAGTCACGTAGCTGGAGCCATAAGAGGGCAGTTGGCAGAAGTCCTCTGTGTGCAGGGAAACTTGACGAACAGTCTAAAACAGAGGCAGCTGATCAGTAGGTCAATTAGTGGATCAGTTCTGTCTACTGCTATGGATGCATGCAAAGCGAAAGACTCCAGCCAGCCAACTTTCTCTCTTTCCTCCTATTGAATTATTTTGCTTGCTAATGGAAGCAAAGGAGAAAAGATCTGATGCGAAAATGTAGTGAGAGCCTAACCTCTTGTTTTTTCTTAAAAGGGTGGGTTGTGATCTTTCATGCTTTAATCCTTTAGAAGACTTGCCTTGACCTCAGCTGGCATATTCTCAGTGCAGCTTTCAGAAGAAAGACTGACCATGATACACACTGTTTAAAGTGGCTGGTGTTGCACTAAGATGTACATCAGCCATGGAAAACTGTTTATCTACAGATGCTAGCACGGTAGGACTGCTGTGAACTGTGTAGTGAACAATTAACAATCTCCCTGAAAAGTCAGCAGACATTTAAGAAATCATTGGGTAAAGTGCAGTGACTAAGATTTTGGGTAGGAGTTGAAAGATCCCTGATTTTCAGTCAGGCTTTTAAATTGTATTACCTGTGCATATACCTTACATCAGTATTCATCTCACCAGAATTTAGCTACCTGAAAGTAAGGTGTCTATTTTAAGTTAGTTATTTGACTAACTCTCTGCATGTATACATAGTTATCTCTCTTAGTAAAGAAAAGAGATAAATACCTCACCTTCCAAAAAGCATCACTACAGAGAGAGCTTCAATAAGTAGGTCAGAGATGGCAACTTTTAGATAGCTGAAGATACGTGGAATAATTAATATTTCTTTGGTCACAGCTGTAGGCTGAGACATGTACAAACTAAAGTGCCAAGGCTGTATTGTTGACCCCATTTTATCAATTAAACAAAGATTCTCTAAGCAAGCACACAAATTATCCTCAGCATTAACAGCTCCTCAAAATAGCAAACAGTCATCAATAAAGACTTGGTATGTCAGTTAATTGGTTGCTACAGATCAGAATATTTCCTTCACAGAGGCAAACAGAAGGTGGAAAGACTATTATACTGGAAGAAATGCAGACATTTTTTCATTCACTTACTTTCTAAGGAATACCCATTCTTTACCTTTATTTCTTTACTGGGAAATAGAATTCATATGTGTTCCCAAGCTAAAAACTGACTGCACAGGCTATTTTTCTCACAGGTCAGATGTGAGGAAACAGAGCCATTTCACTTCCTTCAAAATCTCTATATAAAGAGGAGAGGAAAATGGGACCAGACCTATTGTTCTTACAGTTTCCTGCCTCCTTTTTCACTATGCCTCATTCAAAAAAATAAGGGTCTGCCACTTTGAGTGCATCATCTCTGTTTAGTGTATTTGGATATCTAATAATATATAAGTGGCTCTTGTAGTACACAGACAATATCAGGAAAGCCTTTATTGATAAAAAGGTTGTATGTCAAAGATAGCTGCTGCATCTGTTTTTCTTTCATATATTAGCTTTTCATTCAAAATGCTCTCTCTCTTCCAAGATAATAAGATCAAACTATACAAATAAATAACCTGCCCAAAAAATCTCAAGAAATTATTTTTGGGTTTCTTTTTCTCAGCTGTGTTTCCTAAGTCTTCAGTCATCTAAATGACTGAAGTATGATGATCAAATATAAACAAGAGAAAGGGTTTAGTTATGGAGTACATTTGGCCCACTCTCGGCTACCCTCACCCCAGGCTTTTTGCCAGGGTTGGAACAATTCTCATTGGAATGAACTGGGAAGTGGTACAAGAAATTCCTGCTCTCACTCAGTGACAAGCTGCAACTGGGGATCTGGGGAAGCAAGTATGACTCTACTGTATGCCCCCTGCTTTGCTGTCCGGTCCCATTGCTTCTATCTGTACAAGATCAGCCACAAAGGAGTTGCAGGGATCGTGCCCAGGGCTTGTCGTCTCTGTCTCTCAGCCATTTATAAGACACCTGTAAAAACAAGCACTACCCAGACATTTCCCAAAGCTGGCCATAAACAAACCTACTAGTACATCTCTCTCTGGGACAAGAGAGGAAGAGGAGGATGAAATACTTTCTAGCACCTATTCAAGCTAGGTGATCTAGGCTGCCACCTTAGCCAGGTAACAACAGTGCTTGGAATTTCTCCTGCAAAGAATCAGCATTGCCATTTGTCACAACCAGTTTGATCTGTTGGGGTAAACAGAAGAGATACCAATTCAGGACACAACTTTTACATCAGAGGGGCAACTATACATTCTAATCTCTTGCTAATGAAATTATTTTCTCTGTAAGAGAGCCAAACTGCTCTTAGCCTGAAAGAACGGGCACATGGGAAGACTAATGATGCAAAGAGCTACTTCACCTTTTATTTCACCCTCCAGTAAGAGAGAGTTACACACTTTATGCACTCAAGAGTATTCTCTCTCTTCTGTCACAAACACAAGTCCTGGCAAAGGACTTTGGTGGAAAGCACACATGAGGGCACACACAAGTTAACAGTTACATGAAAAAATTCGTGGAGAGCAAAAGTTGCAAATGTCCCTCTGTATTTATGCACATATATTCATTCCATCCTGCCCATTTCTAGTACATTCATTTTATGATTCATTTAAAGAACTGTTAAGATCTGAACCTTTTTCTAGAAGGAACAGGGAGAAATAAAGTACTTGGCAATGATTCCACTTAAATTCAAGGAGCCATAGCACTATGTAGGATTAGCCCCAGTTCTACCAAATACAGTCCCTCTAAAATGACTGGAACAGAACATGATGTTTCAAAAATAAAGAAATGTAATTTCTTTAGAACATTTGAATGTGTGTTAATTAAGTATATTTTCACTCTGCTCAAATAATAGGTTTAGTTCAAATAACATTTATTGATTTTACATTACAGGACTGTCATTAGCATTTGCTGAGTCAAGTTTAGCAGGAAGTTATGATGTTAAGAGCTTTGCTTCAGGAATTATTTATACACTAACAGGAAAACTACATCTTTCTTCGCTGACATCTTGAGTCTCTTGCTGCAAACAGAAGTTTCAGTCCTGTGTACATTGTATATATCTTACTGTTGAACTCCAAAAATGGGGTTTCTGTGAATAGGAATGATATTGCAATGAAAATGCTACCATATTTCAAGATCAGTTTCTGCTCCCAAACGCACCAAGGTAAATGCAGAGTTATACTCCTCAACATAATGGAATTATTCTAGCTTTTACAACAATATATGTAAGTTGGGGACATGGAGGTGAGGTCAATGACCCAAAGGTAAGTGAGTGTTTGGCTGTGGGGGTGAGGACCAGCTGTGAGCTGGCAGCCAGAGGGGCAGTCAGAGCCAGGGCTGACCTCATCCCATGGCAGCTGTCTTCATCTGAGGTTCTGCCGTGGGGTCTGGCCAGAGCTGCAGCCCCACTGCATTGCAGCACTGCCTGTGCCTGGTCATGGGCCACTGGTCCAGACCTCCCAGCCCTGCCCAGTGCCCTGGCTGGAGGTGTTGGGATGGGGCTTTTGTTGGCAAAGATGGCTATTGCCTGTCTTGTCATCATGCTCTGCTCTCGGCTTCCCTTGCTAATCCCTGACAAGAAATGTGGATAAAGAGATGTAATTGGTAATCTTCAAAATAAGCCAAGATGTTCAGAAGAAAAAAAAAAAAAAGAAAAAGATAAGATAGGGGACAGAAAAAATTAACATAAAAATTAGACATGAAAAAGTGAGAGTCTGTAGAACATATTAAAGCAAAGCCATATGTAGAGAGACCTTTAATTATTAAGACTCCTACAGCCACCACAGATGGAGCGTATAACATTCTTAATATCCCTCCTATACCTGACTCAAACATCAGAGAAATGTCATAACAGTGTTGTTTTTAACAAAAGAAGCAGATTTGAAAGCACACTGGGGTGTTTTTGATCTAGAGAACTTTAAGAAAAAGACATAAGCTAGATTATTGCTATCTTCAACAAATGTAAGACACAGAGGGAGTTTTACATTCTATTTATCTTAACATATCAAGAGCAGCTCATATCACTATGGACAAAAAGAAAGGGATTAAAATCCTTGGGAAACTGATCTTAATGGAAAGCAGCTAAAAGAACAGGCTGAGTCAAGTTCTGACCAAGAGGCTGAATCACACTGTGAAATAACAAACTGGTGAATCCAGAACAGAGAAGTTACCAAAGCACAAGGAAAAGGCAAGTTGGAGTACAAATCCCAAGACTGTCAATATTTTGGAGGATTGTATTGCTAGTGTGAGGAAGAAATATGTAGAAAGAAAGGTTCAAAGGGGAAATTACAATCCTTGAGTAACTGATTATAATTGAAAATTGTTAAGGAAAAAAAATATGTGACATGGAAAAGGAAAGATACATTTGCATATACAGGTAAAAGCAGAGAACAGGAAAAGGAAGGAGGGGTGAGTATGTATGTAATACAGGAAAGAGAGATGTGAAATTTTGCTTTCAGCACTTCTTCCCACCTCATAACTGAATTCTGACAAATTCAGTAATGCGCCAGAAGTTTCCTGAAGTAGCCATTAACAACCCTTCCCAGACGGAGATCACTATTCAGTGGAATAATGGTCCATTAGGAAGGGATAACATCCTCTTCCATCAGCAAGTTGCAGTGCACTTCCACATTCAGGGAGCAAGAGGAAAGAGTAAAAAAGTATGAGAAGAATGAGAACTGCCCAAGAATCCGGGGAGACAGGAGCTAAGTAAATAAAGGTAGCGAAGGAGACTGTTTTCAGACTAGATGGGGCTTCAAAACAAGGAAAGGTATTGAGAGACTGCAAAGGTAACCCAAATCATTAAGAAAAAGTAATTGGAATATAATTTCATCATACTTCAAGGCAGCTGTTATCAATGTATAAATAATTTTATTAAGAATTACATATATTAGTGCCAAAAAGTACAAAGAAAAGTTAAACTATCTTACCCCTCCTGAATCTACAAAATTATAGAGAATATATTTATAAGAGAGGATGTAGAGACTGTCATGAATAATCTGTAAATAAATACAGCAGCAAGACCAGAAGGATTTATAGTTAAATGTTGAAAGGCTTTAAAAGGAGTTTTAATTTCTATAAGAAGAGACTTATTTGATAGTATCATGCAAGCAGGAGACATCCTCTCGTTTTGGAAGAAAAAGGATAGTTTTAAAATCTAAAAAGAGGTGTGATTTGACCAGCTGCTCAGGCTTTTGAGGTGCTAAGATAAATACGAAAAGTCACTCTCCCTTCAATCCATTCTCTAAAGGAATTCTGCTCTGGAACCTACCAGACACATACAGTTGTGCTGGGGTGAAAGTAGGTGCCACCCACCTTTAGAGATGCAGAGATGAAATGTCATATAGAAATCTGCCAAAATCATAAAGGAGTAAAGGTTTCTCCTTTCCAGTACCCTCCACTTTGACTGCTTTAATTGAAAAAGTTTTCCTTTAGAGGCTTTCATTTGGCTGCTGCTTACTCCTTTCAATCGATGTATTTGGATAAAAGAGAAAAAGGGGAAATTTTTAAGATATGTGCAACTTTTACAAGGACCACGATAGTTTATGCAAATTAAAAGCTTAAAGGAGAGGCAAGGGAAAACTGAGCAGTCACAATGGTGAATGATACAGAAAAGGTATTACTCATTCTCCACTGAGGGAATTTGCACAGAGAAATATTATTAAATACACCACAGATAGTAGATGTCTCCAGCCAGGACCCATACATATTTCAGTGGTGACACAACACGCTAGGGAAGCTGCTGAGAAAGAAGTTATTATTTTCCCTTACAGGATGTGCCTGCACAGGGGTGCAGGAAGGACCAGAATGACCACATTGTCGTGAGTAACAACATTGCTTTAGATCCACCGTTTGCTTGCTGAATGCTGCTTGCAAAGGTGCTCTTCTTGTACAGAAGAAAAAAAGATACCACCTTCGTTGTTACTGTCTGCTACATGGCTCTGTGTGGAAAGGATTTCTTCATTCACTATGGAAGATCTCATTGCTTTAAATGTGGGGCACCCTTTTGATGGAGAAACAAACCCAGCAGGCCTGGTAGAAGAGAGAGTAGGTTCTTTGAAATGTGGATGCCATTTCATAGAAGGTAAAATCAGCAGCAGGTGAAACTTGAACATATGACAAAACTGATGTTTTTCCAAATGGCAAGAATGTAAACACCAAGGTTGGAAAGAGGTTGTAACACACAGAGCATACAGGCAGAAATTTCCGAAAGTATGGGTACAAACATCTGTAAAGTGGCTATATTTGCATTAAGATGTAGCTTCTGCACAAAGAAAATGAGGATGCTGTCAGAAAAGCAGAACAGCGACTTCTTTCATTTGTAAGTGGTAACACCATTCTCAAAATATTCTTCTGTCTGGGAATAAAGTACCCTACCTCCAAAGGTATCTTCTTTTTTGAAAAGATCAGGCAGTAACAATAAAACCACTCTGAAGTCTCAGACAGCAGGTTATTTTAAACATCTCCCATTTGTTTCTAGCCTTAATCTACTTGTCTTTCTACTAAAGAATCAGGATAGACCAAGTTCCTGTAACTCCTGATGAGCTGCTAGTAAAGCATATTGACAGAGACTGTAAAACCTGCTCCGCAGCATTATGTATGCAGAAGAATTTAGAAAGGCAATGACAAATAACCTCAGAGCTATTTTTCTGAACTTGGGGAACGAGGTGCAAGATCTAAAGTGGACCCAAATACATACTTTATAAGATTGAAAGTTATCTGAAGGTGTTTTAATAAAAAAAGTAAAATCTGAGCATATCACTTACGTTCGTGCAAACATGGTAGTACATGAGACCCACCAACTGTAAAAAGAACTGGGAGATTCAGATGCCCATCAAAAGCAGGTAGACCCTAGACATGGCACTCCCACGGCACTTGATGTAGACCCTGCATATGTGTATGAGCCTTGTTTATTTGTAGAAATTAGTCTCAGCATCTGTAACAACCACTTTTTAGAAACCAATAGTAATTTCACAGCTGATAGAAGATACTGGAACCTGAGCAGTGTTTTAACAGGTATTTCCCTTAAATGAATAAAACATTTATATTTTTTTTTAGTAGTAATGGACATACATATTTCTGGTCACATATCAAGTTGTAAAAGTATTCCTTTTCTAAAAAAAATAATGTTTTATTGATGTATAATTTGGCTCAGATTCTAAGAGTTGTTATGGGCAGCAAAATAACCTTGCACTTCCTTCCACCTGGGTCATTAGACTTGGTCTTCCTATGACGATTATGATTTTCTCTGACTTTGACCTCTTTAAAGGATGACTGCTTTGAGATCAATGTATGTCATCTAATAGTTGCTTTATGGAAAATAAAATACAGCAAAATTAGGCACCATCTGGAGAGTAGCTTAACTTGGCTACTCAGAGCTTTGAATTCTAAGATGATACATTAAAAAGATAGAATAAAAGGTACAATACCTAAAAAGCCAAGAAAAGTTCCTCTTTTTGCTCTGTTTAAATCGTAATTCAAGACAGACAAATCAAGTTTTTCACGTACCAAAGGCTGAATCTACTACCTCAAAAGTGTTTCACTAATGACACATTTTGGTGGGTATTTCGCCCTAAAACTTCTTTGTGTATCTAATAGTAGCCCTGGGAAATGCAGTGTTACTGATCTTGCCAAACCAAAAGAAGTAAAAATAGAAATACGGTTTCATTCTTTGGGTCAGTTGCACTGAGAAGTGCAAATCCGGGTAAGTTAATATCCCTTTGAAGCATGCAGCAATACCATTTTCCTCAGTTCATCCCGTAGCAAACAGCATATTCTCCAGCCAAACAAAACAAATCCTCATTGAGAACCCACTGAAAAAGATTTATTTTTTTTATCTCGGTAAGATGCTATGTCTGGCCTGGTGGGAACAGGTAAGGTTCTGAACAGCACATCCCTCCTCGGCCTGGAAGTTTGCCGGGAGGCACCGGCTGGGGGGGGTGGGGGGGGGGGTCCCCCCGGCCGCCCCAGGCCGGGTGGGGGGGGGGGGCGGGGC
>JAVJGI010000062.1:52185886-52224370 GCA_035590275.1 Ibycter americanus
GGCGGGGCCGGGCCCGTGGGGCCTCTGGCTGCCGGGCGGGGCGGGGGTGTCGGTCGCCTCCGCTGGCAGCGTCCCGCCGCTGGTGGGAAAGTGGCTTTTTTGTATCCTGTCGGCAGAGGCCATCCACAGCACGAGAACCCCAAAGCATTTTGGGGGTGCGGGGGAGGCTGATCCCGCAGGCCGCTGCTGGAGAGCGGCGCGGAGGGAGGCTGGTGGGCTTGTTGCGTGCTGCCGGTGCCGATCCGCTTCACCGAAGCCGTGCAGTCGGTTTCGGACATCGGTTCCCAGCAGGGATTAACTTAACTGTAGTCATCGAAACATTTCTGACAGCGAAAAATGCGGTGTTAAGGATGACACGGGTCCACGCTTGCAATATGTACGTGCACAGTTTTAGCGCTTAATTCCTTGGCCAGGTTATGTTTGTGAGGTGTAGCAGCATTGCAGAGCTACCCACATAGAAAAGGGAAGGTCTGCCGCGATGTGCCTTGTGTAATTATTTGCAGGAAGTATTCTCAGTGAACCGTTCTTATGAACGGCTATTTGTAATAATTTGCTGCTTCTGCAGTTCCTCTGTCATTGTTCGGTGCTTTAAAGTTTATGTAGTGTTTTGAGCTGCTGTAGTGGGTAAAACTGTACCTAAAAAGCCATGCTGCCTTTTATGCAGTTTCATCCTCAGCCTAGTGAGATAAGCAGCCCTTTTAACAAAGCATTAAAGTCACTGTAGCCGCAGATACAGTACACAAATTTCAGCATTCTGCAGTTTAGTACCAGATTTCAGCAGAATACTTTTGCTTAGCTAGGGTTACTGCTGATGTCTTTTAAGCTCCTAAAAGCAACTTGGTTACTTACAGTGAGTTCAAGATGGAAAAAAAAGTGGAAGAGGGCTGCATAAGAAATGCTTTTTACTGGTAAAACTAGTAACCTCTTATTTGATGACTTGCTAGACTGGCCTAAATGGTAATAGAGTCTGCATGCTCAGTGTTAATGAGTGAGGTATCTCAAGGGCCACCCACTGCTTCTTTCTCTGTGTGGCCAAACAATTTTAGAAAAAATCACCCCAGGAAAGTGAATGTGTATGTATTTGTTGTATTTAGAATCTATTTTCCGCAAGACTGGTCTTGATCAGTGTATAGATAAAGTAGGCTAGTGCTAGAGATTTTGTTTTATGCAAGGATTTAGTGCAAGAACTTTGGAAAGACTTGGAAGCACTTGGAATTTTGAATACAAGTGGCCACGGATTATATCCTTATCTGGTGCGGAGGAGGTCAGATATTTTCTTGCAAAGTAGATTGCATCTGAAGAAGAGAAACTACTCTGGCGTCATTCCATAGGTTCTAAATAAATTAACTCAAGAAACAGACCTGGCTTATCATTGTAGTGATCTCAAGTAAAACCTTGCAGTTAAAACAGCAAACAAGATACTAGATTGCCTGAGGACTGAGACTGTAAATAATACAAAGAAAGTCAAAATGCCCTTAGCAGTTTGACCCATTATGAATATCTTGTGCAATCACTGTTGGTCACCTGTAAAGTACCTTGTACTTGTGAGGGAAAGAACCTAGTTGTCTAGTTATTTTATGTTCTCCTTTAAGTATGGCTATACTTCAGGGTAACACAGGCCACAGGCATGAATACATTGTATGGTGGTTCTTCAAAGGGAGATTGGATTTGATGTTTCAGAAGCTGTGACTATGTAACTGAGACATCACGATGATGTAGCTGCAGAAATAAGGAAACTCTGTGAAGGAGATGGAATTTTCTTTTGTCCACGTGGTACTGTGTTCTTACCTGTTCATTTGAAATACCTGATGCTTGCAGGGAAAGGAACTTGATTCGGTTACCTAATTCTTATATAATCCTGCAATGCAAGTGTAGTACTTGTCACATGAATGCTAATTACCTTCATAGGTGTGCAAAACATAGTACAAAATTACTGCTCTTCAAACTCACAGGGACCAAGTAGTCCTGAGGAACTACCTCGAAGTTTTTACTCTCCAGTAGTACAGGTCTCGTAGATACCTTTGAATAATTCAGAATTGATTCTGTTGGAAATGAAAATGCAACAATCCAAGTTGCATTTTTGGACCCATAACTTGTTTTGTTCTCCACAGTGTTGTTTAAAGGCTGGATATACATGCAACCTTTCCTGCAAAGAGTTATGTTTGTGAGATATGTCTTGCGGCAGGAGAAGTTAATATATGCAGCTAGTTGTTCCTAATCATTCTCATTTCTGCCTCTAAGGAACAGTCAACTGCCTGTTAAATGGGAATAGATGAACATATAGAAGATTGAAACAGTTATGGTTGCTGTATACAAATCATATGCTCACAAAGCAACAAAACACTGGGGAAAAAAAGCTGTACGTCCACTTAGTACACATCTACAAAAGGACAGCCTTGTCACCAGAATGTACAACACCAAAGGTGTTACAACCTTAACTGCACATGTGAGAACACCAGCCTTTATTAACCCATATTTCTGCCTTTTTGTGCACATCCTTGAAATTAGCATTCAGGTAGAAGATTTGCATAAAACACTGAATAAAAGCAGGTGTGTTGGGATAAGAACTCCAGCTACTTCACAAGGGTTACTTGAGTCTTTAACTTGCTCTCAGGGTGTGGTTTCACACTGCAGCTGAACCAATCTAATGGTGAGTTGCCACTGAAGGAGGTGGCTCAGTCTTCTGCCAGCCGTGTGCTCTTGCTGCTGCTTCTCCTTGCAAAGATGCTAGTGCCTGTCTGATGCTGTTGTATGCTGGCATCAGGGGTTATGCAAGCAGAAAACTAATCACAGGGTTTTGTTGATTTTAACTATGTATCAGCTAATGGTGGAGTTGAGTGAATGTCAGGGGTGGCACAAGGAAAGAGGCAGGAAAACTTTGCTGATGGAGGGGAAGAGCAGAACTTTCCTTTTTCTAGAGCAATTGGCTATTTCAGTTGTGACCTGGCATGGGTTTCATGGTAGCTTAAACCACTAGAAGCTGGAGCTGCCTTATGCTGGCATTGACATTCATTTGAACAGACAGTGATAGCTGGTTCAGGGAGCTTGCTCAGCCAAAAGTTAGGGGTTTTTGTCAAGTTATTTTTCACTTGACTCAGCTGCCTGAGCTCATGGCCCAGTTGGATGTGCATCGGTGTTTGTATTAGCAAGTAGCATGACACAACACAAGTGATGCTGAGGAGCTGCCATCCAGGCTCTATATATATTTCAGAAGCTTATCTTTGATAAAGTTCTGGCCTGGTTCTGTAGCCTGAATGTTAGCTGGGATTCATTAGGTGCACTCCTAGAGCGTATCTTCTAGGTTAGCTTATACAAAAGAAATCCAGTTGCCTATTCTGCAGTGGCTGCACAGTGTGAACCAGAGCAGTGAGGATGCTTGGGAAATTGGCTTCGAAAGCATATTTCACATCTGACCTAAAATGCTAATGTAGGTATGTTATTAAAGTCAGTTCTTGGTGCCTCTGTACTGGTGGTGAAGTTGCTTGTAAAAGCTACAGTCAGCCAAAAAATGTATTGTAAAGTTCATTACTTGTGTATGGAATTAATAGAAAAACTGTCCCATTTGTTCAATTTGTAGAATTCTTCTTTAGGTGATTTAATCATAGAACATTTTATGAACTTGCATGCTTTTCTTTGATTACAAATCATAGAAACTTCACAAGAAAAGAAACAGATCAGTTGTGTGTATGATACTTACTGAAATTGAGTAAAGCCATCTTGCTTTAAAAGACAACATTACTACACTCACATATTTGCATGTACTTTTTCTAAAGTGAATGGTCATCTTCAGCGTTGGCGTGTACAGCAATGTTACCTGACTTCTAATTTAGTGTTAGAATGTCTTTGAAATGACAGATGAATCATAAAATTATGCCCAGTTTCTTCAATTACAGTATGCTTGCATTAGCCCATTAAAAACCTAGTCTAAAGCCTGTTTTTCGCTCTTGTTAGCCTGTTTCAAGCTTCTTTTTTTTTTTTTCATTTCTAAGGAATCTTTACAGACAGATTAGTTCTGATTGTTCTTGTCATTGATAGAAAAAATCATTGTCTCTGGTTGTCTCCCTCAACTCTCTGTGAAGAGTTTGCTGCCTTGACACAAAAAGTTGTAAGAAAGTGCATACCTGTGATGCAGCTGTTTCACTGTAAAGTCCGGACTCTTAGCATAAAGCCTCATTCATCAGCTACAATGTCTGCACTGTGCAAAAAAAGGTGCAGGCACATGCTGCCTTCTTTTGTTCTTGGGGTGATAGCTTTTGGCAAATGTGGGGAACAGAGCACATGGAATTATAGCTTTCTCAGTTGCCAGAGCTCATCTGCTGGTGTGCAGTGCAATTATTGTGGGAATTATAATCCTTGGGCAGAACACAGCAAAACAAAATTGCAGGTTCTTGACTTAAAATGTTGGCCTCCATTGGAGAATGGATGTAGAGAAAAAGGGATCTAAGAAAATAAACACTTGTTCACAGTAATTTAATTGTTGCAATTTGCGTTTCAGTGAATTTTCCTACACAAAGACTAACTCTTTGTCAAATCAGTAGAGTTTACTAAATGTCAACTGCAAACAGAAGCTGAGCCAGGGCACGTTTAGGTTTACCTGTGTGGTGGAGATATGCAGAAGACTCAACCTCGTTCTGGTTAATTTGCTGAATTTATGATCTTTTCAGAACTGGTAGGGTAAGATGTTAGAATTCCTTATGTGTGACAAGTCCCATGCCTTCCTTTCAGTGATGTAGAGTATATTTACAAATACATAGCGCTTTCAGATCTTTAAAAATAATGTACGCTGTGTAAAAAGACTTCCTCTCCTAATACTGTCCTTTACCTAATCTGCAAATGAGCCCAAATTTTAAAAAGAAATCACTTAATTGAATCCAACCTATACATTTTGGGTTTATATTTTTTGTTTTAAAGCTTACAGCTTTTCTATGTGACATTTCAAAATAAAATCCTTCTGAGGCAGTATTTGTGACAGATCATTATTAAGGCATTCTTCCAATGTAAACCTGTATTACTATAGCATTTTTCTTACTAATTTGTAATATTCTGTTAGCCTGAGTGCCATAAGCTTGTTGAGTCTGTAGCAGTTTATGATTATAATCTTATGTAATTTATATGTAGTATTTATATATTTAAAGGATGTTTGTACATACATTATGCTGTGTCTCAGTTGTTGTGTAGGAAATAAAGTTACTAGAAATCTGTTGTAAATACAAAAAGTGCCTGGATCCGCAGTTAAGAATACCCAATTTGTGAATTAACATACTTTTTTCCCATGAAATGTTACTGTAATAGAGTATTTTTCTTTCCTCTCAGCTGAGCAGTAGGTTTCGTTTCTCTGTAGTGATGAGATATATAAGCAGTCTACTTTCTGTTAGTGCCAGAAACGGCTCTTAGTCTGCTTTGTATCCTGTGAATTGTGCTTCGAGTTTTCTGCAGAATTCTGGTAAAAATGTTTACTTTAATGATGTTGCCTTCACAGGGACTATAGTGGGGTGCAGATTGTTTTCCCTTTACAGTTAGAGTAGTTTCATATCTCAGCAGCATTTAGTCAGAGGACAGTCATTGTTTTTTGAAATGAAAGGCAGGAAGTTAATGGCAAAACTTTAGGAGTGTAGATTAAGTCTATTAAACTTACTTGTTTTCAGCTGAGTTCTCAGTGTAATTGTTTTTAAGCCTTTGAAATTGACTGGCATTCGTAGTATAGTCACATCTCTAGTCACTTACATAGTAAATAATTCCTTCATAATTCCATATGCCAGCACAGCACTCAGCAAATTTCAAGTATCACAGCTCAGCTTTGTTTGAAAACAGTTTATTTTTTTTTCTTTTTAAATGTGCTGTCAGATGACAGCAGGGATGATTAATATCCATTCCAACACGACTGGATAGAATTCTAAAATCTATTCAGAAATATCAGGAACTTTGGCAAATACAGCTGTTTCAGAATCAAGTTAGCTGTACAAAATTATGGATTGTAAATTTGATCTTCTTCCTGTAAATGTGTTTCTTTTGTATTAGAAGCTTTGAGCACTTCATCCACTATCTGTGAAAAATGGCAAACATACCTTCATCATAGTCTAATCTTCAATAAATATTACTGCAGATACTGAGAAATTGTAGGACTTTGCTGGCAGTCTCTATGACTCTTAAGTTATATTTGCTAGCTTTCAAAATATTAGTCCTTACAGACAAGTTTCACACCTATTAGGTCATAAATATTTGCTATTTAGTCCTTCTTGTAGACTTGCTAGACTTCAAATTGGAGTTTTGTTCTTTGTTTAATTGAGTTTGCAGTCAGAAGTAGGTGTGGGAGCAATATGTTGACTATCAGATTTTTCTCACTGGAGTTCCAGTAACGATTAGTGTAAGAATGTATTTCCCACTTGTTCTTTTCCCTTTATAGTATCTTTAGACTGTAAGGATATTATTAAGCCAGTGGTGTCATTCTTTCTAAACTATTGTCCTGAGTTGATGATTGTGTTTTGTGACTTGCTTGTTTTTCCAGCTGGGGTTGGTGTCTGAAGAGTTAAATTGTCCCCTGCACTTGATATACAAAAAAATTACATTGTAATTTAGGCATGACTGTCTTTGTATAGGAACTGTGTTTGGATAGCTTAAAGGACTTGGAAAAGATGACAGTCTGACCTGAATTTCTGGAATTACTGTCTTCTGACATGTAAAATGCTCCTCAAGTATGTTAACAGAGCAATGAGTAGACTCTGTTTCAAGTAGACTCAGTTTCAAATGCATCTTTCTACTTCAGTAATCCCAGAAAAGGGTGACCAGGACTGAGCTGTGTAAAATTTAGCATTAGGTGCAAATATACTCCTGCTTTAGATGACTAGTCATGAATCTTGTAGAAAAGTCTGTTCTTACTGCAATAGTCTGTATGACTTGTTTTTTCTGAATTAAAATGTCTTAAATGATTTAAGACCCTAGTGTTAGCAGCTCTATTCTGAGTTCCAGTGTAGCTCTGTAAAAGTGGAGTTTTTAGAACGTTTTAACTAAGGTTTGTTTGAACTTTGATAGATGCATTGTTAAGACTTGTAGGTCAAAATGGGAGAAGGAGAGCAGTCTAAAGTAAAGTAACTGATCAACACTGGTCAGATTGATGCTCAGAGGGAAAAGATTGAGATCAGAAAGCAGCATAAGGTAAAGGGCACAGCAGCATCAGGTAAACTTTTGTGGAAGTGCTCAGGAATAACAAGATCAGATCTGAGCAGTCCTATTTGGCCAGGCCACAGCATGACCGCTAACTGTGGGATCAGAGAACGTCTTAATCTTCATTTTACATTAGCAAAAAGCCAGAAGGTTCTGTTCATTCCTTAAGACTTTTCTGTCTTACGTTTGTTCTGGCATAGTGATGAAAGGTGATATGTGGAGAAAATACTAAAATAAAAAATAAAATAATTATTAACAAGGAATATCAATCACTGGAATGCTTCAGTTATAAGGGGGGTCTGAAAGGAATGACAATGCTTGTATAAATGCTGCTCTCTTCAGCATTTAGCACTTAAGTAGAAATTTTGCAGGAAAATATTCAACTTAATGCTGCATGGCAGGAGCATCCACAGTTAGAACATCCATGTGACCTCCAAATAACTATTTGTTATTGGAGTAATAATTTGAAATACTAAATACATTATTGCTGTAAAATATCTCTCCAATACCTGCTGAAGCTAGATGCTTTCTTAGTGCTTAGATGGATACTACAGCTGCTACTGTTTTTCACAGAAGATACAATCACTTGATACAGTATCATCCTGGAGTCCCAGGTCATCACAGACTGGCTCAGGCATTGAGAGTTCCTGCTAAAGTGTGTTTCTTCATCTCCTGTTGCTTGAACTTTTCATGGCACCACCAGGAAAAAGGAGACACCAGGTTTTTTTTTTTGAGGGCAGTTCTTAGCAGCCTGATAATGTGAATATCTTTCCCTTCTAAGGAGGGTTTCTTTGAGCAAGGCAAAGAAGTTGGCGTTGCAAGTGCTCCTGATGTGATTCTGTTCAGTTGCCTCATTTCTACCTTTTTTGCCCCTCTTAAAGGCGAAGCACACAACTTTTTGAGGCTGCAGCCTTACAAGAAGTTTAGTGTCAAATGAACAAGCTATTGGCATCAGCCGCGTGTTCCCATGTGCCTTGTAGCTGCTGAGGGGTTTGTTGGTTGTACAGTAGACAGATTCAGTGTAATGAAAGAGCAGGTGACTAACACAGGAACCTCTTGCTGGCTGACTGTGTGGAGTAATGATAGTGTGTGATCAGATAGATGAGCAACAGTTAGTGCTCCGGAATGGGAAACTGTGCAGCAGCAGAGGAGGGAGGAGCTATTTATGTTAATCAGTAATGTAAAATTGCATAGGGAGAAACGACAGATATGTGGAATATCTCCTTCTTCTAAAAGAACTTCTCTTTATGCATCAAGAATTAAAAATGGTTCTTGTAGGTTCGCAGACTGTCTTTTGCTGCTTCAGTGGTGTTTTTTTTTATTTCCAGTTCTTCTTGCTGCTTTATTACCATTACTGTTTATAAGGTGCCTTTCTCATGAGCACCTGCTCTGCCAGAAGAACAGCAGTGGAGAGAATCTTAATGCAAGCAAAGAGCAACTCTACCTCGAGGTCTTCCAGCTATGATTTTTTACTTGAGAGGACAGTAGTTGCTTTCTAAGTGAGTGTTCATCAGGCTGTCTGGATTTTCCTTTGTTGGTACTATTGAACATGTCAGAAAGGAATAGGCTTCTTTATTCTGTCCTCTTTTTGAGGGTATTTTGGCAATAATTTGTTTGTTACAGTCAAGTAGGACAGTCTATGGTTCCAGATCTTCAGAGAAATAGCCCCTCTTAAATCAGTATCTTGAATTTTTTTTGTAGTTGCATGTAGGGTGCATCTGCCTCATCTTTGTGGATTGACTGATGGTGGTTAGCATGTGCTACCAAATCAAGAAGGGAACCACTGACCTCTAGAGAGCTGTGGAGCTCTGCGGGTAAGATTTACGTGTATGGCTTATTAACAGCTTTTACAGGAGCTGTCAGCAAGACCACAAACTTTTGATTGCAAATAGAAGAGTCAGAGCTACTACGTTAGGAAGTGTCTGTGATAAATGTGGCTGATGCACAATGAACATGTGTACTACCAGGAACAACAGGAGATGCTGCAGACCACTTTTGGAATGGGTGGAGGTCAGGAATGACCTAAAATGTAATGGGTTCAGGAACTACTACAGGAGGCAAAAATTCTACGTTTTGGGGGGGGGGGGGTTGTGTTTCATGGTGTTCAACATATTCACTTGTTAAGATATGTATGTATTGTGTGTATCTGTCATAAATCAGAGTTTTAGATTTTCAGTGCTTTTTGTTGCTTTTGTATTAACAGAGTAAAAGCATGACTCCAAATCTGCCAACCCTTACTCAGGGAGTGGACAGCCTTGTAAAACAGATCCCAGAGTACAGGGGCAGAATAATTTCTATAAGGCTTAAAATATTGGGTCATTTTTTGAACAGCTAATTCTTTATTTCTGATATGATTAATTCTGAAATTTCATTTGATTGAAATATATATATATTTGAAGCTGAAATGACCTGTGGAATGGGAAGGTTTAGTTCAAAGTATCTATAGAGAATTAATTGTCCAAACTGATGAGTAACTTTTTCTTCCTGTTGGTATTTTAGTAGTCTGGTTCCACTGTGGATATGTGCAGTGTGAAAATCAAGGGTGGAGAAGTATTAGGAGAGGCTGAGACGGTAGGAGACTCTAAATAGTTCATTGCCAAAGAGCATGTGTCGTCTTGGAAGTCCTCCAATACTATTGGTTTTATTTCTTTAAAGGCCTGTGTTCTGAAGCCAGGTTTGTGATGTTGACTGAGATCCATCTTCATGGAACAGTCAGTAAGACTTAAAAGAAGACCTTACTATTCCTTATGCAACAAAGTACAACACTGTCCCAAATAGACCTCGTGCTTGGGAATTCTTAGTATTAACTATATTTACTACTGTGCTTCTTAAATACCTAATAAGACAATATTGCCCCCAATACATGCATTTATACTTGCTGTTCAGCACTTGAACATTTCCTACTTCACACTCATTGCATTAAATATAGTAGTTCTTGATATCCGTCATAAATATATTTTGCAAATGATCTTTGGATAGGTGTAAGACTGTGTAAATGTTTGTCATATACTGCTACTAGTGCTGAAACATAGAATGCAGAGCAATACTTAGACTGTTTATTTTAGTAGCTCTTTTTTGTCTGGTCTCCAATTTTTTTTTTCTCTTGGGTGTCACCATGTGTCATGATTTGTGGGAGCCTTCCAGAGAACTGGGTCAGAGGCTTGACTTGGTTAAAAATAACTCATCAAAAGAAGGATCTTTGTCAGTTCTCTGTCTTGTTCCTGCTATGCAGTGCTGTCGTCAACTGTTGCATCTGAGAAGCTACCTGTCAAGTAAGATTCTTCTGAAGAAAAGTTAAAAATCCTTGATGAATAACTAATCAGTATTGCTTTGTCCAGTTGATAGGTGAGAGACTGTAGTTAGAAAGCTGTGTCAGTCTGTGGTCTGTAATTAGTGAGACAGATTGAGATAAATGAACTGGTAGGAGTTGATCTATTCAACATTGGTTGCAGAATAACAAGATTAGAATTGTGAGGAAAGAAATGTATTCAGTCTAGAAAAAAGCATAAAGGAGTTTTTCATAGGTCTTTGGTATGTAGTGAGGGTCAGGTTTTCTTCTGCTACAGTAGCAATGATTAGGAAATACTTTTTTTTCAGCTTCCCTTACACATCCCCAGATTACCTTACACTGTACAGATATGGTTAATTTTTGTTGTAGCTGAGGTGAGTGGATTACATGACTTCAGGAGAGCAGCTTTGTAGGACAGTATATTCTAGTAGCCCATTTGAGGCTGTATTCCAATAAACTTTTTAATTTGGAAAACATCCTGTCATGATCTAGTGGAAGGTGTCCCTGCCCATGGTAGGGGGATTGGAACTAGATGATCTTTAAGGTGCCTTCCAACCGAGACCATTCTATGATTCCATGATTTTATGATCTGTTTAATGCTGAAGTTTGCAAAGAGCTTTAGAATTCTCATCAATGAATTGCTGCGTATGGGATACAAGAAATAACATTGTTGATGTGATAATGTTTTTCCAAAGCAACCTGCTGTAGCTGAGCCTGCATTGAGCAGGGGGCATGGAGTGAATGGTCCTCCAGAGGACCTTTCCAAGTCCAGCTATTCTGTGATTCTGCATAGGGTTTCTTTGTGGTTATTAAGTATTACACCAATGATACAAACATGGAAACTCCTGCCACATGACAGTAGGACTACTAGAATACCTCAAATTAAGAATGCGTCAATAAAACCAGGACCAAAATGTATATTCTGAATCCCAGTTCTTCTTTCTTGCTTCTTATCAATATGTGATTTTTTGAGGGTTTTTTTGTAGTGGATAGATTTGTGTTAATGTCCTAGTTCAGATGAGGTGATACAAAAGGTCCTCCGGTAAGTTTGTTCACTCCTGCCAGCCTACACCATGTGTGCTGTAACTTCCAGCCTTCAAAAGTTGCCTTGAAGTCTTGCCTCTTAACCACCCTCTGGTACGGAACAGTAGGTACTTTAGTAACTCTCTCCAAACAGTTGAAGTATTTTTTGTCTTTACTATGTAGGTGGCATGTATGTTGCTTCATTTATTGTTTTACCATTGAAGTCATCCCTGCTTAAATACTGTTGTACTTCTGCATGAATAATGTTTACAGATAATGGGCTTGATTTGCTTTGCAGAAAAATCTGGGGGCAGGGGCACTGTGGTATTCTGGAAGGTTCTCCCAGAGAGTTCTGAGTTCTGGAGGGTGCGTTTGACCACATTTGATAGAGATGTGATTTGTTCCACTTCACCTGGAATTTTTAAAGGTTCTCAAGTCTTAGTTTTTTTGGTTCACAAACCTTTCCGAGTTCAAGGACCTCTTACTTGAAACCTGTAAGAGTTCTAGGAGTGTGTGCTTGAAACAGTGCCCTTTGTCAACATACTGCTTCCTATGCATGTCAGATCTGTGCCAGCTCCTGATATTGGTGATGCTGCTGTTACTTCTTTGCAGCATGATGACCGTGTGTGCAGTTTCATAATTTACAGCTACTGCACTGCGTGGTTTTTTTGTATCAACAGCTTCCAGCAATTCTGGAGCTTCACAGAGCTGTTGGCCTTAATCAGGTTAATTGCACTAGTTTGACCTCAGGATCTTCATATCTAAGGAGATGAAAACAGTCATAGAGAATTTTGTCTTGAATATGGCTCTGCATTCCTTGAAGAGTTTAATGAAATTCCTTATCCTTTGTCTTCCTTAAGAAGATGAAAGCCCTAAACATAAATCTCAGAGAAGCAATCCCTTGACTATTTTTTTATTATTCCTCCCTGCCCCTCCCCCCCTCCGTCAGTATATCTTATTACCTGTTGAATGTTTAAATCCTCCTTCAAGGAGATTATAGGTAGACTGTTTTGAGTATGTTCAAGCATGCTGTCAGTCAGCAGAGGACTCTCCACTAGATGTTTGCATTTAATGATTTTACCCAACCTTCGGTCATGTTTCTGATGGGGTTGTATTCTGTGTTTGAAATAGAGGACTCTTTTAGCTATATATTGGTAGGTTTGACAGCTACTTGTTCAGCAGCAGCAGGATATTCCCTTTTTGTTGGTTGGATTGGGGTTTTTTTTGTATCCTTAGTCTTTCCTTTTCTTGATACTACATCTGGTGTATTTTCTACATTTATATCTATTTACTTTGAATCCATGGTTGTCTTTCCTTTCTAATACTTACCTGCTATGGTAGCTTAATTATTAATTTGGTTTTAACTGGAGGGTTTTTTTTAAATTGGCAGTACTGACTAGCTCCAAACAAGATAATTTCCAGTCCAGCACTGGCTTTGAAATTGCCCCAAGCCATTACTGCCTGATGATTCCATAGGCTCCAAATGCCTGTGTCATTGCTTCTTTTCATAAGAAGCTTTTCTGGAGCCTGCTCAGTTATTCGTCTGTCAGTGCTAGGCCACTGGATCCACAAGCTTTTTCTGTGTTGGGTGTAGTCAGGTACATGAATGTTCATCAGTCTTCCAGGACACAGTGGTTTAAAAAAAAATATTACTGTTGCTCTCACACTGATTTCGATTGCTAGCTGTCTCTTGAATCTCCACTGCTTTAGTTCTGCCAATTATTTCAAGTTAGTGTAATTATTTTTGGCATTAGGTTGGGTGCAGGCAGTTTATTTTAGATGTTGATGCCTCAGAGTGTTTGAATTGTCACCTGTCAATTTACACTGTCACTTCTTTCCTTGTGGCACTTTTTGCAGTCCAGCCGACCCATTGAAACTAATTTATTGTATTCAACTGTATTGAATTATTTTCTTTTGGTTAATGAACTTTAGAAAATGCCCTGTTTTCTCCTGACTTCTGTCCAGACATCATGCTGCAGAAATACTATAATGAGAAAATATTAGTAACACAGGTGCTGTAGGACAATATGGGAGGTATAATGCAGACATAGCCAAGTGATTTAATGCAGCTGGCTTCTGTCCACCAGGATTTGAGTTGTGTGCACAGCCCTAGACCTACTGATCTTCTTGGGACTTCTTTGGGACTAAGTGTTTGTCAGCTGCCCACGTTTTCCTCTGACAGGTTTTACAACAGCTTACTTTCATGAAGTCCCAGAATCCTGGTGCACAGATACACAAGCAGCTTTATGTTGAGACATACCTAGCTCAGCTGTAGTTAATAAACCCATCCATTTGTCTGATTGTACAGAGTTGCTGAAGTCTTACTTCCTCTTTCAGCAGTGCTGAAGCATACAGACTTAACTTCTTGTGGATCGTGTGGTTCAGTTACTGCTATGTGAAAATGTAGTTGACTTTTTCAGCTGGAACTTGCCTGCAAGTAGGGATCCTCTGCCCTTGAGAATTGTGTCCTCTGAAAGCTGGGAAATCTTTCACGACAGCTTTCTCCAAGACCAGTAACAGTCCATCGCCATAGTTAGGAAAATGTGCAGATGTGTCAAGAGACCAGATTTGCCAGAAAATTTGTGACTGAGCTCTGATGGGAAGGGTGAGGAGGAAATTAACTCCTGTGGATATTGGTGAGACTGATATTCTCAGTGCCTTCTCTGCATTGATCTTCACTGACAAGGTCCTATGGGCCTTTGTGCCTGGAGATGGGATAGAAGGAGGAGAGAAACTAGTAGTACTACAAGAAAATTGATGGATCTCTTGAGAAATACTAAGTTCATGGGATTAGGTAGCATGTTTCTGAGGGTGCTGAGGGAGCTAGCTAATGTCATTGCAAGCCACCTTTCTCTTGGAATAGTTATGGAGATCAGGAGTGGGTCTCAATGATGGGAGAAAGATGTTGCAGCCATCTTCAGAAAGGGCAGGAAGGTTTATTTGGGGAACTGCAGACTAGTCAGCTGCACTTTGGTCCCTAAGAAATGGTGGACTGAGTCTGCCTGTAAACCATGTCTAGGCATATGAAGGTGAAAAAGGTAATTGGGATTAGCAAGCATTAATTTACCAAAGGTACTTGTCAACCAGGTTGTCCACAGTCATGGAAAGAGTAAAAGTGGTTGAGGAGAGAAAAGCAGTGATGTTGTCTACCTTGACTTCAATAAGGCTTTCACCATGGTTTCGAAGAGCATCCTTGTGTCTCATTTGGAATGTAACAGTCAAGATGAGACTGCTAGGTAGATAAAAAGACAGTCTGGATCATTTAGCTGGGAGAGTCTGATTTGGGGCATGTCATGCTTAGTACCTTATGTAACCTGGCACAAGCAGGAATGCACTTGCAACAAATTTGCAGGTCTTAGATATGGAGGGGTGTGCAGTTAGTGTGTTTGAATACATGGCTGCTGTCTGGAGGGACCAAAACTTCTCAAAATTCATAACAAAAGAGAAAAACACCTTTCCATTATAAAGAACACCAGGGGAAGAAAGGAAATAAGGTAACACCACTTTATTTTGTTGTATTTCTTGAATTAAACAGCACCTGTGGCATTGTTTGGAGAACCTGAAGTTCTGCATTCTCTTTCAATGTTGAAATCCATGCATATATGTTGGATAATTCTTTGTGTTCTAAGGAATGCTTTATAGGTTTGTTTTATAAGTTAAAAGTTGAGCTATAGCAAGCTTATGTTGGAAAAGGCTGGAAGGTATCATTTGCAATTGTCTAGCTTTTTCACTCTATAAATTCTAACCTTGTCATTGAAATTCTTCAGGGAGAAATTTGTGGGCAGTCCAGTTCTCTAACTTTGTCAGTAACACACTGTTCAATTTTGGCTGTGAGTTAGTTGAAAGTTTTCATTTTGTGTTTCTGGATTACATCTGACAAATGTAATACTAAAGATGTTGAAAGCTGTTCACTTTCTGTTGCAGTTACTGAAGATGAACAATATAGCTGCTAATGGAATAGCTGACAGTGACACAGGATATTTATTACATGTTTTCTTGGGGTTTTTGTGTGTGGTGTTTTTTGGGTTTTTTTTAAAGGAACATGACCCCAGTTACTCTATCTCACATCAACTCTGTAGAACCTCTAAAGCCTAGGTGAAAGAAAAGGTGGATAATTGGGAAAAACTTAAGGTTTAGGCTTGGTGCTTTTGCTGCTTGTGAGGAATCACATACCCTGACACTTGGATTGCATGTGAAATTGTTACTGAAAAGTTGTATGTAGGAAGTTGTAACAAGCACTTAATGCAAGGCATGCTGCTGTTAAATGTATGAAATCATCTCTGTGGATCAGTTTGTGTTTTTGTACAAGTAATTATGTGTTTTGTTTTCAGATTATGGAGCTCTGTGGTGCAACAAGACTTGGCTATTTTGGAAGAAGTCAATTTTACATTGCTTTGAAACTTGTTGCTGTGGCGCAATCTGGTCTCCCTCTAAGAGTGGAAAGCTTAAATACAGGTAAATCACAAATCGGTGGGAATTGGGTTGCTAAGCAGCATTATTGTACTTGGCTCACAGACTCTTGTAAAGTAACCTAGTAAATTAGTTTGGTATGTCTTTTTATATGTTGCAAACTTAAACAAATATGGAGAGACTATGAGGGAATGTATTCTTACTATGCAATAAATATGAGATTAAATACTTTTGTTGAATAAGTATGGTGTTCATCATGGGCTAAATGAACAACCACTACTGACTATTGTGTAGATGCAAGTTCATTCTATAGATTACTACTGTGAGAACCTGTGCTGTATCTTCTGAATAAAGTACAAATAGAACTAATGTGAATTGGAAGGAAAAGAAGAATGCAGGCTTTTGTAGTTACTGTTTATGAAGCCTTGATTGCAACATATGAAAGGTCATCTTTTCTAAAGTCACATTCCTTCACGCTTGGCTTGACAGTTTTCTCCCTTCTTAGTGCAGATATAGAGATTAGTGGTTTTAAGATTTATCTAGTGAAAAACGTGACCTGTCAAAGATCTTTGAAGTCTGTTATCAGCCAAAACACCTGTTTTCTTACTTTTCAAAGGTCAGCTGTGCTGTGGGTAGTGAAATAGGAACAGGAGAAAGACTTACTCTGGGAAGATGGTTCAGAAAGGCAGCAAGAGCTTTGATATGAGGCTCTATTATAGCTGCCAGAGTGACATAAGTGGATCCACGTCAGCGTTGCTCTGTAAGATGAAAAGAGACTTAAGATGTAATGAGTTATAAGCCACTGTAGCCCTTTGCAGCACAGTACACAACTCACAACTGAACAATATATTTGGAGCACAGCTTTGCATTGAGTGACTTTTCTAGTAGATTTTATGTCTGTAGAATACATGTTATGATATACTTATCTATGCCAGTAATTAAAAGAAAGGAGGTTTTTTGTGCTTAAAGGATATAGATTAAAGAGTAGTTAAGGGGACTTAAAAACAATCTGATAGGACTGAAGTATTTGATCAAGCGATACAAAAAGAAAAGAATCATTGTGTAGACTTTTACAGTTATGTTTATTCTGGGCTCATACAAATAGTATATACACTTTTCATGTTTTTTGTAGCTTTTTGGAAAAGTGTGTGACTTCATTCAATGTCTTGCTAGTATTTGAGTTCCTTTCTGCTCAAAAAACACCCTGTGTTTATAAACCATTTTCCTGATGAGTGTTCCCAAATCTAAAGCATCAGCAGGTTGTAGCAGAATACCCTAGAATCAGAAAGCTGGAAAAGGGACCTTCAGCTCTTAACATCTGATAGAACTGGACTTGATATAACAATTGTGGGATTTCTCATCAAATGCCTGTTGAAGAACACAAAGACTAAAATCTGTGTATGTAGCTTTTTCCAGGGTTTTTATATGCTTGGTTTTATTTTAATGTAAGATACTGAGCCTTTGATGGAAGGAGCCTTTCTGTTTTAAAAAAAAAAAAAAAAAATTGGAAGAAATTTGACGGAGGAAATTGAAGTGAAGGTGCAGGATAAATTCCAAAATATAAAAGATGTTACTGTAAAATTAGCAGCCATTGGAATTTTTATAATGGAATACATTTCCTTGAGTCATGACAATACTAGAAATACTTGTAATGGTTTCTGAATTTCTAGGAATAATTTTCTGTAACTGGTTCCAAGTCTACTAAATACAGCAAGTACAATTGACAGAACATTTATTTTTACCCTAACTGTTTTTAGCTTTGGTTGTCTGTTGCCTTGGTTGGAGTGGTTCTAGTCCTGTCTATGAAATTCCTGCTCCTAGGATGATTCAAGTGTTCTATCAGCTACTAAACAGCTAAAATGCATCAGGCTGAAGACTTATAAATGAGTCTGAGCTTAGGTTACCTTCCTCTGAAAACTGGGGTTCAGTAGCCTGGCCAGCTGGGTTCTGCCCACAGTCCATCTCTAAGAGGTCTTGAAGAGGAATTGTTAGAGCCATCCCAAACTAAACCGTATATTCTTTCTTTCTTCAAAATGAAACACATAAAATTAGTTGAACGTTATATTTTAGGACATCTACTATTGAACTCTGCATTCTTTGCGTGTTTTCTTCTATGATTTTCTTTACATTATTCACTCTTTTCTTGGTATTTTCTCTCCCCTTCTCGTTTCTTTTGCTCTCTGGTTCACTGTGTGTCTCAAGTAGATGGGAACCTTGCTTTATGTCAGCTGCTGAGTGGAGATTACAGTCCAATTTTGAGTACTAAGTCCATCCAACACAGGTGCCATGCAGTTGATTGTTAGTTAACTAAGTCCTTTTTTGATTACTCAGTGTGCAGTGTAGTAAAAATACTGGCTTTAGTTATTGTACTAAAGCCTCTAAATCTGTTGTTCCTTTGCTGGCCCAGAAAATTTTCCTTCCAGGAAGCTAAAAATTGAGAAATTAATGAGCAGTGTTTATTTCAAAGTAATGTTTATTTTCTAAGTATGGAATACAGGGGTTTTTTGATGGAAGAAAATGTTAACAAGGATGTGGGCATAAAAAGTACAGAGTGCTGTCTAATTTATTCAATATTGACATCTAATTCCATTCATAACAGCTCTTGCATTTATAATTGAGGGATTTCAGAATGGTAATAAATGTTGTAGTGTTGAAATAAGGTTTTTCTGCTGTTGTAGGGAAAAGACAGAGGTAGGTAAAAATGGCAGACTTCAGTTGGTCATGTAGAAGCTTAATACAACAAAACAAACCTATATTTATCTAGTCTTGTTTTTAAAGAAGACAGTATTTTGTGTTCCTTCTGAGCCTTCTATATTATTTTGTTGAAACAGTGCTAGGTATCTCATGCCAAAGCCTTGTATTGGAACAATTGATTCCATAGACTTCCCCTCTGTCAGTTGGATGTTCTAGTGTCTGTATTAGCTTGTTTTGCAAGCGTACAACTTTTCACTTTATACAATAATTTTTTCACTTTCTGGCTGGCTGTAGTTCAGTGTTCAGCTATGTGAATAACTTCCCTGGCACAACATGGGGTACAATACTAACATGAAAATTGGCATCTAGGAATGAGGAAGGCATCAGGAATTGCTTTAACAGTGTTTCCACGTGATGGGTAACTGCAAATTTAGCAAAGAAGCTGTGTTGCATGCTCCTTCTCTGTGTCAAAAGCTGTTTGGCATGTTGAATTCTGCTTAGTGATAGAGGCTTAAATCAAGAATTTCAGTTCTGACTGGAGCATTGTTCTTTAACACCGGATACATTAAGATGTCTATGGATTCATAGTTGTTGAATACTATGGATTCAAATGACACTCTTCAAATGCAAATCAGTTTAGTCTTTAATTTTTATGTAATAAACTGTATGCAATTTAATCTCATTTTTAATACAGTTGGTAATACCAGTGACTCATTTTCAATACCAAAAGTAATCGATGTAAGCGGTCAGCAAGAGAAATTAAATTTGAGCCATGCTTGGAAATATTTTTCCAACACAAAACAAATTTACACGTAAGCGGTACAGCAAATTCACAGTTTATTTTCATCATGGTGGACGAAAGTTGTGGTTGGGATTCAGAAAACTGGTAGAAATCTTGCAGTGAAAAACTGAGGACTTACATAGCTTCATTTTTGTATCGGACTACTCTGAACCAGAGTACATAAAGCTAAGGACTTGCTAGCATTTTGAAGAAACTTTGCTTTATAGGTGTTTGTTACAAAGTGAGGTGATATTGCAGTGTTCTCAGTTGTATCCCAGTAAAACAGCTAATTTAGTTTCTGTTGTAAAAAGGTGCATACAGATGTGTTTAAGCAATAGTTGCAGGTTTTGCAGTAAGACTAGATTATATTACCTGCTGTAAATATAAACATGACATCAGCTCACTAAAAGGTGATAATTGAATATATGCAGTAATTTAGCATTTGTTTTGCCGATGAACCATTCTGTATGTAAACATTCTGATTTTATATATGTGCTAGAAATGGTAGATAAATTCTGAAAATCGCACTTCAATAATTAAGTGTTGGCAAAACTAAGAAAAAATTAACTAAATCCAGATTAACTGACTGCTACTGCATTTAAGGCAGAGTTGTAGTGCAAAACTGTTATGCAACTATGTGAAGTCCTCTTTGTATACCAAAACCAGAACTTGGGTAGCAGAATTGTGAAGTATAATGCAGAAGGGGTATTTGCTTTTTTCCAACCGGCAGATGTTGGCTTGACTATAGCAGCAGTCTCAGTGTTTAAGTCATTGAGGCACATGTGAAATTTCAATTACAACATAGAACTGCATTTTTATTTTTAAGCATCATACTTCTGTATAGTAAATAGCCTGTTCTATTTTTTTTAACAGTAAAGGACCTCCCTCTTCCCAGATTTGTTGTGTCAAAGAATGAGCAAGAGTCAAGACACACAGCCTTGTATTCTTCAGATGCTGATAACCCTGCTTCATATTCAGGTGTGATTCCTCCTCCACCTGGCAGGATACAAGTGAAAAAAGGCTCTGTGAGCCATGATGCAGTTCAGCAACGTACGTCAACTGATCAACAGGTAAATTAACTTAAAGATTAAACAGGACTTTTAATCATTACTTTGCTGCATAGGTGTCAAATTGATAGGTCTTCTAAGCTTTGTTGCTTTCAATATAGTTGTTTAAAAAACCCCATACTGATATATATTATACATGAAGACCACATATGCTGCTGAAATACTTGCATATAGGAGATATTTTTTTATGAAGTCTTATCTGTGTTTAAAATATTGGTGGTAATGGACGAAGAATTGAGACAGAGAAGAAAATGAATGTGTAAGATACGATAGCAAATACCAAGTGGCAATCATTATGATGTTAATACCTTATTTATTAGATAGTTCACATTGGCTTCCTGGTCATTGGAACAGTGGTACTGAATGCCATGGAAGAGTGGACTTCTAGTCCTTCAACATGCTGCAATACCTTTAAATCTGAAATACTTCATTTAGAAATTTTTTTTTTTAATCTCAGTTACTTTTCTCTGCCTTACACTTGATTATTCAGCTATTTAATTAAGTAGAGACAGTGAGAACCAGAAATAACAAAGAAGTTTTCACATAGCTTTTTATTGTGTTCTAATAGTGAGAAAATGGATTTCCTTCTGCCCGCTGGTTCTTTCATCTTCAGCTACAGGATATCTCAAATGAAAACTGTAAAGGCTTACAGCTTTGTACATCCTTTTAATTCCTTGGGGTTTATAGTTTTTATACTTTTTCCATGGGGAAATATTTTCTGATTGTCTTTTCTACAAGTAAGAACACTGAGTACAAATACTAAATTTTGCTGGGTGTATGTGTCTGTGTATAACTGTTGAATGACCTGTGTTCTTCCCCATGGTATGCTCTCTTCTGGGCTTGTTTTGTGAAGAATGGAATGAACTTGCAAACATACCTTAATATCTCTGGGAATCAAGGAATCACTCATAAACATTTATTGATCTCTCTGGGAATGGTCTGGACTGATCCAATATAAAGAAAAAGCAAATTACCAGAGGCCATCCATAATCCATGTTTGGCTGCCATTTCCTTTCTCCCAAACGGGAGATGGGGATTATACTGAAAGGAGGACTGGCAGTAGATCTGAAGATAGCTTGTTGCTGTCTAGTCTAGTTTTAGGTAGATGTGTTTGGGAGAGCTCCCAAGTGCTTCATGAAGAATTCAACAATCACAGATCTCCTCGATCTAATGATGGGGTTTTAGTTTGCCTGAAATAGTGTTTTATATGCTTCTATCATGGTGTTGAGTTTTAGTGAACAGCTGCAGTTTCATACAGGAATCTGTACTGGTGTAACTTTAAAATAACAAAAGGAATCTGGTGTTTGAGGTCTTCACATTCTGGGTAAAGAAGCCACATATTCACAAAGGTGTATAAGCATCCGAGTTTCTTTTCTCCATCTTGGCTGATAGAAGCAGCTTGGTATCTCTTTCACACAAGTCTGTATGGGGTCATCAGAATAAAGAAACTCTGTGTTTAAGTCCTTTGAGAGATCTGGCCCAGAAAGCAGACTTGGAGCAAATATAACAGACAACACAGCATTGAGTCCAGCAGTTTTAAGATGCATTCATGGTCTAGAACATCAGGGAAGTATTGTCTGATTTTGCACGCTATTGTAAAACTGCATTTTCTGTGTCTGATTCTATGTTTCTGGTGGTGTAGTGAATCCATTCAAACAGCCTTCTTGTCACAGTCTAATACTTAGTGATTTGGACACCATGTTAGAAATAAGCTGAGAAAGGGGCTTGAGCCCAGGTTTCTAGCTTAACCACATAAATACTCTAATGGGGTTATTTTTCAAAAGACAACTTTTATCCATGGTTTTTTAGAAATTGCTGATTGTTGTGGTTTGACCCCATCTGGCAACTAAGTACCACACAGCTGCTTGCTCCCCCCCAACCCAAGGGATGGGGAGGAGAATTGAAAAAAGGTAAAACCCATGCATTGAGATAAGAGCGGTTTAATAACCGAAATAAAATATTATTATAATAATAATGAAAAGGGAGATTACAAAGAAAGGAAGAGAAATAAAACCCAAGAAAGAAGTGATGCACGATAAATTGCTCATCACCCGCTGACCAAGGCCCAGCCAGTCCCTAAGCAGTGATCAGCAACCCCTGGCCAACTTGCCTCAGTTTATATACTGAGCATGACATCTATGGTATGGAATATTCCTTTGGCTAGTTCAGGTCAGCTGTCCTGGCTGTGCTCCATCCCAGCTTCTGGTGCACCTCCTCACTGGCAGAGCATGGGAAACTGAAAAGTCTTTCATTTAGAGTAAGCGCTACTTAGCAACAAGTGAAAACATCAGTGTGTTATCAACATTATTCTTATACTAAATCCAAAAGCACAGCACTGCACCAACCAGCTGCTAGGAAGAAAATTAACTCTATCCCAGCAGAGACCAGGACACCGATCCAGTTGTCTTTACCTGGAGATACCACTCAGATTTATACAATCTAGAAAGAGGTTCAGACTGAATTTTCATTATATGCCACCTCTTTCAGTGTGAGGATGAGAAGATCTGAAGTCTGAGAAGTTAATTACAGCATGTCATTTTCCTAAGGATCACTGTTCTCTCTGGAGGAATTTGGGTCAAAGTTAAGCTTGGGTATTTCACTCTTAGAGCTTGTCGTGTAGCTGTTAGATACTCCATTAGTGAGTTTGGGATTTGGTTGGGGGGGGTTTGGTTTTGGGTGGTTTTTTTTCTTAAACTGTTTACTGACTTTTTTGAAGTGCAAGGCATATTAACATAGATTGATCTCATAAAATACTTGGGCTGAAATATGATTGGTATGAAATCATAAGATACCTTCATCTTTAAAAACTGGGTTCAGTCAAGTGCAGCTTTGCATATTAGTGAGGTTTGTCATGCATAGGTTAATATCTTATAATTACAAATAATTTACGTAAAATAATTTAACTTAAGAGTATTGTCTACTGAAATGTCCTAGCTAAAACTATTTCTTTATCAGTGCATTATGTTGGCAGCTCCCCTCAGTGAGTTTCAGTTGGAGACGGGGCATCAGGAAATGCCAGTTAAGTTGTGTTTCGAAAAAGTAGCTATAAATGAGGTCATCTTTTAAAGTAAACGTAAGCAAAGTTCCTTTTTTATATCTCTAGTCATTTTTATGGTGTCATTTTTAGTTTATAATTGCTAAGTATTAGGTAAATATAGCACTAGCCAGACGTTTCTTTTTAATATTGTTAATGTCAGTAGAAGATGACTGAAGTCATGCCCAGCTGTCACAAAAGCTACAGAACTGATTCTAGGAGTCAAGCCAAGTAACGAAAGATGCCTTCATTCACTAGATGGCTCGTTGACTGCACGTCCTAGTGGAGATAAAGCATTAGGGGAAAAACATTTTTTTTTTTCTGCTGGCATAATTTCTTCTTCCTAAATAATAGAGGCTAAGTAGATTTGAACACTTCTGCTGACATCTATACGAATGCTTTTGTTGACATAGGTGTGTTAACCACAGTGTATATAGATATCTCTATACTTTTTATAGCTGTAATAGCCGCTATGCTACTAAAAATGTTACTTTAGGCCAATGCTGAGAATCTAGATTCTGTTGAGTTCTTGTACTTTTTAGAAAGAAATCTTCGTAGTAGAATTGGGGGCTGTCATTGTAGGTGGAAGCTTTTTTGGCTTTTTTTTTTTTTTTTTAAGGAGTAAGACAGATGTGTTGAAAACAGTTTCTTAGAAGAAGTAGTGCTGAGATTATGAAGTACTTTCTGTCTTCTGAAAGTAGCTTACAGGTGACTAAACCTTCTCAATGTCAGTCTTTTAGATTTTGCCTTTGGATGTTTTGTGATTGGGTTTTTTTGTTTTTTGTTTTGTTAAAACCAAAAACCAGATACTTTTTCCAGGTTCTTTAAGCGTGATCCAGGTGTTGGTCAGGTACTGTTTTAGGATGCTTTCACCTGGCTTGCAACCTCTTCCAGGAAAAGGGGGGGGTAGCTAGTTTCAGTAGATGTTGAGGCTTCTAACAGCTGGGAAACGTGCATCTGGCAAATGCATATAGGCTGAACCTTGCTATATCCCGGTGAAAATAAAAAGTAAAGCAGAAGGTACTCATCTACTTATCTGTGCATTAAGCACTCTGTATTGATTTATTGCCATATCAGTGCAGCCTTTGGAGGGGACAGCTCAAATTTGGCACCTGTAGTAGTCAAAATTTGATCATTTCAGCTTTTTTTAACTGTGTGAGGAGTTCTGTGCCTTTATTTTAAGTTTTGCCAGTAGTCCATTTAGTTTGCTTCTGTTTTGGAGATTGACCAGGTAATTCCAGGTAAAATATCAGGTATTACATAAATTGTTTCAGAGCACAGAACTGGAAAAGACCTTGTGTGCCATTGAGTCTAACCCTCTGTTATAAGACATTGTATTAGATAATGAGTTTAAAAAAAAATAATATTGGGGTTCTTTCTTGAAATCACAGCCTTTTATCCACACTGGCCATGTTGGGGAAAGCTATTCCAGAGCCTTAGTAGGAATATAGTGGAATATTCATGGGAATTCCCACTTAACTTTACTCAGATGAGGTAATCCTGTTCTTTTAACAGCTTTGTCCTTAGTATTTGCTGCAGAACACCACCAGTATTTACTAGAAAACCATTGTATTCTTGCTTAGTTTTGTTTTGCTTGACAAAACAATCCATAGTCTGTTTTGCCTCACAAAGTAGTTACCAGTAATCCTCATAATCCTTCTCTGCCTTTGATCCGGTTTGAATTCTTATTGAAAATATTTTACTAGATTTGTATTTCTTGTTCCAAATGAGACCTCACTAGTATTAATACTATTTCATAGGGTACTTGCCTACTTCTGCTTGATACATCTTGCCTCATATTCCTTACTTAGCAGCTGTGAATAAAGCAAATCTGTCATATTGTTGTGGTCTGATAGCTGACCTGTGAATCCAGTCTTCTGTTTTCAGCTGATTGATTCTTGTTATGCACTTCGCTATTAATTTCCACTATGCAAGAAACTGTATTTTATGCTTTAAAACCTGATAATTTACTGTTATCTATGTCCTGAAAGGAATCCATCCATCTGCCTCCTTAGATTTGTTGTCAGAATTCATCAGCATGCTATTTATTGTGCATAATCAGTTACGTGTAGTATCAAATTAGCTCATTCCCTAAATCAGTCATTCAGGAGCATTACTAGAAAATTCCCTTCAATCGCATAGTTCCTATTCTAATACAATCGAGCCTTGATCCTTCTGCAGCCAGTTCTTTTACACCTTAGATTCTTGTATTAAACTTCACGTTGTTGGAATTAACTTGTCTGGCACCCCACTGAAGTATGCCGAGGTTCAGTGTGGGTCCTTTGTCTAGGTAAATCAGAAAAATAATACCAGCCAACTTAAGTAAAATTTCCCATGCTGTGATTGATCCCTTTTCCATTTGTCTCTGTGTGCAGATTTTGAAGAAAATAATAATTACAGTCTAAACCTTTCAAACGGTTGAGGTCAGACTAACCAGTTTGTAATTGGCCGAACCAGACACACATCCCCTCTAAAAATTTGTAGTGTTGCATGTGGAGAAGTTCACGTTGAACCTTGGACTATTTTGTTCTTCAGTATGAATGCTAGTTGATTACAAAAACATGGGTTCTGCAATGCAATTGCCATCTCCAGCATAATCTTTCTTCATGATGGATCTGTTCCCTGACTCTTATGCAGGCTGTGTGGTATCAAGACCTGGATCACAACACCCTTAGAGCTACCCTTCGGATACCATGTCTGGCTTCATTGTCTCTGGAATTCTCCTTAGGAGGCTTTCTTCTGGCCTGAGGTGTGAGATCCAGGAAAAGGTTTATAATCTCATTTGACTCGTGTATGCTTGCAATGCCCTTTTAAGATTGAGATCCCTTCAGAGTTGCTTTAGCACAGTAATGTGTTGCCTTATGCCAGTTTGTTTGACTTATCTTCATTGAGGTTCTTCTTTTAGAGCCATATGTTATATCACCTTTTTCAATTATCATGCTGTTTTTGGTAACTGCTTGTCAGTCCACAGAAGTCCAAGTTCTGAGTCCTTGATAGTGTCTTGGTTTTATAATTCCAGCTTGACAAAAATCATGCCTTCTTACAGCTTCTTAAAATGTGGGGGTTTATTAAAAATTAAGATGGATTACTTAAGGTTATAGCTACCAGGCAAAAATTATTTTTTGATTAGTTATTGAGAAGAATGTTCCCAGCAGTTTGATTTAGCATGAAAATGTTAAATAGTTATTAACTACTTATGTCAACATGCTTTTATTTAGATCTATTTTCTGGAGTAATTTAAAGAGGAAAAATAAATGCCGTAAGATAGTAAAAACTAGAACATAGTAGTTGCTATGATTTTTATTGAGGTTGGTTTGGAGAGAAATTAAAAGCTAGTGTTTAAAATGTTTAATTGCATTCAAAGTGCTAAAATAGTTTATCAAAGTAAGATTTTAATAGTAACTGACATAATAAATGATATGTCAACTACAGTATGCAGATGGTGAGTAAAATTGTCAAAGTTCCCAAGGAGATTAGGTGGGTAACTTCTGCTAAAATTGGTGAAATTCAAAATTACAGTTATCAGTAACCCAAACTAGGCAAACTGTTGTAGTTACATGTCAGGATTTTGAAGAGCAATTAGGTTAGGTTGTGTACTCTAATACTCTCAGAAAAATCTGATCCTGGGTATTTCAGGCTTTCAAAATTTGTTTCTTTTATTAATAGATTGGACAGATGAAAGTGAACAACCCTACTTCCTCAGCTGCAATGTATACTCTCAGTTTATGAGAGTGTATGTTGCAGCTGAGGAGCAGAGGTGGTTCTAATGAACCTATGGCCTCTGTTTCCTAAAGTGTGAAGCTCAATGCAAAATTGAAGTGGAAACTTTGTACAACAAACCAAGTTTTCTAGGCATGAGTATATGAAAATGACAACTTCTTACTCCCTGCAGAGGCAGATACATAGCTGATGTTAACCTATACATAAGGGGTGAATGAACCTATATGTAAATTGCAGTTTCAATAAATCCCTGCTCATTGTGTTTTCCCATGACTGCTTTTGAATGAGAGTCAATGTTTCTACAGTCCTGCCTCCTCCCCAGTCTTTCCTGGCTTGCACTTTCCTTCTTTACACTTGCATCAAGCCATCAGTATTTTGGCTAAGCCATTTTTTATTTATATATGCACACACATATACATTTCTGTGTATATATAAATATATACATATTTTAAAAAAATATTAAGGCGTTTAGGTCTCCTAAGCTTCTAGTAAGCTAGATCAATTAATGCCATGAGTGGTATATGCAAGTGATTGGGATTGCACAAGGGAAGGATGGTGCCACTGTAATGCCATCTAAATTTGGTTTAAACTGTTTTGGGAATGTGTGCCTTGTAATGATGGTAAAACTGAGGATGTGACTTGTCTGTCTTCCAGAAACTTTTTGACATTAGATTTGGTGACATGCTTTTGATGTTCAGTAATTTTGGAGCCTGTAAGCTGAAGCTCCAAATCAATTATGAGAAATCTGTAAATGTTCAGAATTCTGATACACAATTGATTGGGAACATTGAGAACAAAGTTAATTTATTATGCTTGTACTTCAGGTGATCTGATTACTATTATTACATGCTTTACAGAATCACATGAATCACATGTAAAGTAAACATTTAGAAGAATCGAAGAGGATCATATTTACAGTTTCTTCCTATGCCTTGAGCGTAAGGCCAAATGTTAGATGGAGGCTTCTGAATAGTCAGAGTTGTCAGCTTCATTAGGGCAAGGCTGCTTCATGAGGGCTGCGTGTCAAGAGTTTTAATGTTCACATGCAGTTACTAGAAATAGTGAGTGGTTTCCTTTAGACAATCTGTCGTATGTTTGTCTGCCTCAGGTTTTCTTCTGTGTCTTTCTGGACCACCTGACTTATTTGAGTAAGAGTACTGGAATAAATGAATGGTGTCTGTGACCAAGCGGCATTTTGTCTAAAAATTCTAACATACTTCAAATATTGTCTGATAAAAGGTGGCTTCTATAAAAGCCAAGGAAAAAGGAAGCTTTTAATTGATTTCAGTGATGCATCATCATGGTTCTCCTAGCTCCTGTTGCACTACGCTAAGCAGACTAACCATTCAACCTCAGTTCTAGCTTCCAGCCTGTAAGTGGCACTTTGGATACCCTGACTCCTCCTCTTGCCCCCATATACCTGTAAGGGTAAGAATGTACTGTCATCTAAAATAGTTGACAAGGAATGTAAGGTGCTAACAGCTTCAGGCAAATTTCAGAAAGGCATGTAACTGCAACAAAAAAACCCTTGACTTGGTGGAGGTGCTGTGGAAAAACAGTGACTTTGTGCAGTCCTGGTCCCTGCATTAATAGTTGAAGTGAGTTAGTACTGCTGCCAGCCACTTTTGTAATACTCTTTGCCGATACATATGGGCATCAGTTAAATGCTTTGAATGGTAAGTTCAAAATCTTGTGGCCTAGGAACTTATTTAAGGAAATCTGACTGAATGGTCAGAACTTTCAGAAAATGCCTCAGTTGCAGAATCAATCAGGCTGGTCGTGTATCCCAGGAAACACGAAAATCAGAGGGGGAAAAAATGTGAAAGTTACATCAACACACTAGAAAGTAACCAGTCATCATGGCCCTAAAACTTCTGTTAGGATGCAAGCTTGTTTATGGCACTTTCTTACCGCTTTTAGACTTTTGCAGATGTAATACTGATTTTAAAAGCATAATGACCACTGAATATTCAGCAAAGTAAACCAGTTCAGTTTTGAGTCACGTGGAAGCCTACAGTCAGCCTGGCTGTTGGTATTTGATAGTATGTTAACCGTTGTTAACATAGAGTACCAAACTATTTTTTCTCTACTGCTGAAACAGATTTTTAGATTTGTTTTTATTTTTCAGTAAACTCTGAGTTCAAGTTTTGCTTTATTGTTGTACCTGTTTTCACTGATGATGGTTTAGTTCAAATTGAGAGATCAAGCAAAGGGGAATTTCAAAAGATCTCGATATAGGGAGGAAATTACTTTTTACTATATAAATACTTTACTTTTTTACAACATAAATGATTTTTTTGTTTGTATTTTCTTTTAAATTGAATAATCTGGTAATCTAAATGTCTCATGAGAACTGATTTCAGGTAGAAATTGCTTATGGGATTCTCTGTTTTCCTGTCTGTTCAGGGAGAATATAGTATGATATGGGATTAAAGAGAGGCTTAACAGCAGGGCAAAACTAGCTTGTAATTTGTACAGCAGAGAAGTATATCCTAGATGGCATCACTCTTTGAAAAAATTACAGCTTATGTTCTTGCATATTAAAAAAAACATGTGGCCTGTCTAGTGATGTTTTTTGTTCCTCCAATGTATAATTCTGGTTTGTTTTTTAAATGAGTAACTGCTTGTGAATCACTTGATGAAAATTAGGTATCATAATAAATTGTACAGTAAGTAATATTTTCTTTCAAGAGCTGGTTTCAAATGTAACTTTTATCACAAGTGAAAGTGAGTCTTGTAATCTAGTTTCCTTTGTAGCTAGATCATTTAACTTGGCATTGCTGTTGTGTTAAGAATTCCAAGTTAAAAATACATTAAATGACATTGTTTAGAGCGAACATATCCAGTCCCTGTCATACTGTATGTGACTTCTGCTGTTCCCTCATTTTAATAACTACTAAAATTTTCACTCTCTTAAATGAGACTAACTGCAGTGATGGTTGTTCCTAGAAATAATGGTTTTAGACAGGCTTTTATGTGTTTAGTTATTTAGTAAAAAACTTAAAAGGTTCCTTTGTTTTATTAGGAGTCCACATCTCCAGTTGTTTCACCACAGCAGTCCCCACCAACCTCTCCACATACATGGAGGAAGCACAACCGCCATCCCAGCGGAGGGAATAATGAACGACCTCTTGCTGGACCTGGGCCTTTTTGGGCTCCATTTGGTGAAGCACAACCAGGTATAAATGTCTTCTGCTATGCTTCAGCTGTAACCCGAAGTTGTGACATTCTTAAGTGTATTAAATGAGTTCAGGGCAGTTCATCTTTGTGTATTCCAATTCTGGAAACTGTCTTGCAGATTCATATGTTCATGTTGATGGCAGCACTGTGGAATCTGTGGTCTTGCATATGGCAGATCCATTTCTTAATGTGGTATGGGAAATGCTGAGAGGTTGGAGGGAGGGAAAGAGAATATGAAAGTTTCCCAGGGGAAAGTTTTCTCATACACAACTGTCATCATTATGAAATTGTGCAGGAACCGTCAGTATACCCAAAAACGTGGGGAGGTCAAGGGAAAGCAAGGGAAAGATAGCGTATTGTTTGTTTGACTTATGTTTCTGGTAGATTAGATAAATTGTTAGAACAACTAATTCTCTTAGATTTTTTTTTTTTTCTTTCTGTCAAGGTAGAACCATTTATTTCAGTAAAGCTTTTCATCATTTATTGTTGTTCATTTAACATGAGGACCCTCGCTGTTGTTGTATCACTGTGCTCAGATTTGAAAAGCTTTCCCCCTTAATATCTCATATTTCAAAATTTTCTGTTTTCTTTTGTGATGTCTAATAGACTTAATACGTTTGGGAGCAGTGGGGCAATTCTAATTCAGGTTCTGGTTTTGATGAAACTGTTAAATAATATGCTGTATTTTGCAGGCTGTAGTTTTAGATTGAACTGTGGTTGGTTGATTTAAGTTGTGATATTCCAAAATTGATACCTTTCAATTTATCATCATTCTATATTTATAAGCATCCATGGAGGACCAGGGATTCTGTTGTTAGAATTGTTTGGATAAGGAAACAAAACTTATTTTAGAAGTGAAATGGCTTGTATGCAGAGGTTTATACCAGTGTCCTGAATGTTGTTTGCTAGGAAGTGCCAGTCAACTTTAAAATTATTAGTCTGCTCATTGCGTGTATATATAATTACTTCTAAGGGTTCAGTCCAGGCATTGTGATTATTTTTTTTCCCCCAGCAGTCAATTTCTTGACTCCCTTCTTGCACAGTTTAGTTGATTTGCTTTTCTTACAAGCTGACCTACAAGTTTGGTAGCTGCTTTCTAACTTGTTAAGGTTTTCTAACTTAAGAAGTCAAGGGCTCTAGGAAAGCATGCAAGCTATTCATACTGTTGAAGAGTTCAATATTGCCCTCTTAAAAATAAAGTTGTAATACCATGTTAATATTTCAGTTGGGCAGTGCTTTCCCTGTGATGTCTAATGGATACGTTTTTCAGTAGTAGCCTGAAAATATTTCTGAAGTAGCTCAATATTCGCCAGTTTTATACTCCATACTGAAACACATTCATAGTGTGTTTAAAGTAATTTGGAGATACTGTTATAGAACAATTGTCTGTTCTGCCAGCACTGAGGGATAGAGTAGATTTTCATATATTGGTTTAAGAAAAATTGTCATTGTGAATCACTGGGGATGATATTTTTTATTTTTTTGCACAGCAGGTGATTAATTATTCCTTTGAATTTCAGCTGTTGTAGACAGTTGATCATTCTTTTTCCCTTTCTTGAGCCTACTTTTTTAAGGATGGTATTTTGAAGAATAATTATATTCTGCTGATATTTAGGTAGAACCAGATAGACTGTTTGTTAGTTTTCTTAAAATCAGCACTGCAAGCTCATCTTAATTCCAATGCAAGATGTTCTTGAGAAATCAGATAATTTGCAAGTACCTGATATAATTTCAGTAGGATTTAAGGCAGAGCTGCTATTTCAGTTGTGATCCAAGAAAAATAAGAACCCAGGTCTCTTTGCTTGTATTTCACATTATGTGAAACATTGTTTGAGGGTAATGGGGTTCTCAACTGAAAGCCTGGAATGTGAAGTGTGAAAGTGATGAGTCTAATAATAAATAGCATGTTGTCTTAAACCAGAAGAACAAAAATCAAAAGGTAATTTTTTGGGGTTTGTTTTGTTCAAAGGGGAAGATTCTGACATAGTAAAGGCATTGCATTGCATCGCATCATCATACTCCCACCATGAACAAAATTAAGTAGTGCTTTCTGTATTGAATTGGGCTGTAGAATAATTATTAGATAATTACTTGATTGCTGGTTTTAAAAATCTTACACCTTGTTTTCTATCAGTTTTAAGCATGACTTACAGCTGCAGTTCTCAATTTCTTGAGGAAGAAAACCTGTTCTCATCTCAACAGAGCAAAATAATTTGGATTTTACAATTTTTTTTGCCACTGTGTTGTCCAGTAATTCAGTTAGGATAGTGTTAGTAATGCTTCATAAGTAGCTGGACTCTGAGGTACTGTCATGACTAGCATAGTGTGCTTACACGTGTGAAATCAGAAGGCAAGGCTTGTTACCATCTTTCTTCAAGCTTTTTTGTAAAGAGAGTCCAAAGGGTGCATGTATTTTACTTTAATATCAGGGATTAAAAGTTCAGTGACAGACATTGATCACCTGTGTAGAATGAAGTTTATAGTTAGTTCAGGTCTCATCCTTAAATGTTGGATTCAGTTCTGTTAAAACCTGAGTCTCTCAAGTCTTCCAGGTATCTTTGATTTGACAGTTTAAGATAAAGCTGTTCAAAAATCATGTTGTTACGTGCCAGTTCTGGCTTGCATCTCTGATCTGGATCAGTCTTCATAGAATAATACAGTGGATGACTGAACCTCTTGTAGGAAACTGAATTGTATATGAGAGCCTCCTGTTCCTATAGTTACCAGAGAAGGGGGAAAAATACTTATACTTTCATGTTTTCAGCTCATTTTGCACTACAGCTTCAGCTGCTAGAAGGGTGCTGATGCTGACAAACTTAGAACCCTTCCCCATTTCAAATGATGAATTTAAACGGCATGTCAGAATAGGGGCTAGAAATTATTTTTTATTACCTTGTAGTCTGTTTGGACTGGAGGCAAAGCAGAGCATTTATGTTGGTAGTATCCAAATAATGATTTCAAACTAGTAAAAAAAAATCTGAGGTCTTCTGTTCAGTCATAGGACCTCTGCTAGCTTTCTTTGGCATTACATCAAAGTTTGTTTTGATGTTTGAATATGTATGAGAACTTGCAGTCCTAAGCCACGCTTCTTTCTTTTCCTTGTTGGGAGAGATGTTGCTGCAGTTCATGAAATCAAGAACCAGAAAACTTCATGGACAGAAGTGGAATGTGGCTGGGCTAACAGTTTGGTAGGACTTTAGAGTCCTAAGATATTTACTGTGCTTGCAGGGGACTGAATAGTCCTTTTTCCTAGTTACTGCTTAACTAGGTGATAACTGGCCTTTTTACAACATAAAGATTATTCTTACCTGTATGTGATTATTCAGGGAGGGAAGAGCTCTACAAAATTTCATTTTATTGCCAAAGTTGTACTTGCCTTCTGGTTTTGTTTCATCACAAACTGGTGGCAAGGAGAGATCTTGCTAGTTAACAAAGTTAGTTGAAAATTTAGTTCTCTGTGAGTAAACCCACATTTGTATAGTTGCTGAAAATTACAAGCTACTCAGATGTTATCTAGATAGACCATTTCTTACACTTACATTTGTAGCTTAAAGCCGGGGGGTAACTCTTCTCCCACAGAAAAGGAGATCATTTTCCACAAGTTATGAATGTGCTGGTAAGATATTCAAGCTAGAGAAGGATATAGAGCAGCCACAGGAATTCAAGTTAGGTCTTCATACTAAACATAGTGCATTAGGATTCACCCACTAGTTTGAACCTGACACCTGGGTTTAGGCCTACTCTCCATTCGAAGTGCTGTTAGTGGTGTTCTCACTGGTGGAAATGCACAGACACAATTTAAGGTTGTTTCTTCATTGGGTTAAGAATCGTAAAATAAAAATACACTGGTTGTTCAGAATCTTCTCTGTGACCCAGTTTTCTTCCACCTTCCCTTCTACCTCAGTGTTCCTCTTCTAGTTTTGTAGTTTGAGAAGAAGGTGAGGAGTGACTGTCTTTAATTCAAACATCAAACAGATGTACTTTTAGTGATTGAGTCCATGAGTATTTGTGTAGATCCAGGTGTCCACAGTTACTAGTAATCTTTCTCCAGCATTCCCATCCTGTGTCCGAAAATGTTGCATTGCAGAGTAACAGGAACAGTAAAGCCAGAGTATTCTTGTTGGGATTATTTGAACAAGTGAGAGAGGAAACAATGCTTGTAATAACTTGTAAAGTACTCAGAAGGTATGACAGTTTGGTGCTACTGGCATCTCCATTGCTGTCAAAGTACTGCTTTGGAAGAGGTGCTGTGCTAAGCAGGGTACAGACTGAACTGTACGAAGAAAAGTTGTTGGGAGGAGTAAAAACAGAGTAAGCATACAAGTGGTAATAATGTCAGTGTCTGAGGGGCAGGGAAGGGGAGAGCCATTGTATCAAAAGTAAAATTTGAGTGTGGCATGTCCGTAGGAGAGATGGGAAAGACTTGTCTGAATCTTAACTGTTGGCCCTGTGTTTAAGAGACCAGGTGGAGAGAGACTGGGCTTTTCTGCATGTTTTTTTCTAGTGTTTTAGAGTTAGGCCAGCTACTGAAGAAGAACCCCAAGGCAAAAAGTATTGTCAAACTCATTGCCCTTATTCTCAGCAATGTTGAATGAAGTTCACTAGAAGCTGTGGGCCACATAGGATTTTCCAGAAGTGGATGACAGATTTGGGAACAAAAGGAGTAGTCAATAGTGGCTTTTTAACCTAGTAAAGCTAACTTTAAAAAAAAAACCCAAACCAACACATACACAAAAAAAACCCCAACAAAACAACCCCAACCCCTTGGTGGTATTCTCATATTTTGATGAAATTCAGAAATAATGTAACCTCTCAATTTTGTACATTTGACTTATCTTCTCCTTCAAAAAAATCTTCCTCCCACTGGAAATCTGGTTTTACTCTGTGTAATGGAAGGTTAAATGTGTTGTGCACAATTATGGCTATTGTACGTAGGAGAAGAGCAAAGATAAACCAATTCTAAGCATTTCTCTCATTACTTTCTCTTAAGAAAAAGGTCATTTATGGAATGAAAGAGTAATTGCATACCATTAGGTGTTAGTATGCAAAATTGCTATTTAATAATGTTACTGCTGCTTTAGATGTTAGTCCTTGGTCTGCCTCCCTGATTCTCACATTTCATTCACTCTGCTTACTGCAGATTGTGTATGAGTAGTGTCATCAGTCTCCAAGAACCTGAGATTGTTGATATTTGTCAGCTTCATAAATAGATTACCTATATATACATAAATGGATTTCTCATAGCAATATTTTTTAGTCGGCATCTTGACAATAACTTCTTGGGGTTTATTGCTTCAGTTTAGATCTTAGTGGCAGGATTAAAATTATGACATTAATGTCATATTTCTTGTTTGTGAGTTGTTTGGAGGGCTTACAGAAACTCACAGGAAGTTGACCTGCCTTTTAGAAGGAAATATGCTTCCAGGTATGAGGCAGAAATTCCTATCTAAGTATGACTTTAGCATATTTCAAGAGAAAGTATTCAGTTGTAAGAGTACATTAATCAGTTTCATAACTGTGGTTGTTGTGAATCTGATTAATCTGTAAATCTGAAATGCTGTTCAGATTTAAGTTCAGCATTTCTTTTAGGAGTCAGGGAGTAGAATGAGTCCTGAGATTCTTCTAGACTTGTTCTAAATGGTTTGTTTTCTCTCTGATCAGTGTTTCATAAATTTTTAATTTGTGACTGCATTTTAAGAGAATTTTGAGGGTTTTGTACATAGAGCAGTGGGTAGCCAGATTTTTCTACAGTTGGTTCGTCGTTGTTTTAATATTAAGACATTGAACATCAGCAGTACTTCAGAAGTAGATTATAACAATGCACTAGGTGAATCTCAGTAGTTGTGTTCCAGATAGTTAATACATAGAAGATGTCAGCACTCTATATGGATGCCTTTTATTATTCTTGGCCTGTTTTTAAGCAACTGAGTGAAGTTAGTCTAGAAATAATTCAGGAAAAAAAACCTTACCTGTGCCAAAAAGCCTGATTCTTAAGAGAAATTTCCAAGGCTTTGTTCTTTGAATGGCAAACTAAAATCTAGAAAAGAAAAAAGTTTAGTATTAGTGATGATAAAGTTGCGTGCTAGTATTGTGTGCCACTTTTACATAGCTGTATGTCCATACAAGTGTTGCTCATTTCAGTTAAGTGAAAATGTGGAGTATTAACTCACTCATTCAAAATCCATTGAATGGGTAAAACCCAATTTACATTTTACATGTTGCAATAAGCTCATTGCTCACTTCTGTCTTTTTAGTGCAGATTTAAGCTGACCTAATGTAAAAATCTACAGGAATAAGTTGTCAAGAGGTGAACTTTGTCATATTGGTGCAATTTGGTTTTCATTTTCCTCACCATTCTACAAGTGTGTATCTCCCTGACAGGAGCACGTGTTTCAGGATTTTTTTTTTTTTTGACTGCTTTCCATATCCATAGTTCTTACTCAGTTTTCAAGGTTGTCTTTTGAAAAGGAAATGTTTCTTCTACTTTCAGGCTCATCTACTTCTAGTGATCCCATGTGGTCTGGCCATTCACCACCACCCCATCAAGAAAATTGGGTCAGTTTTGCAGATACCCCACCAACCAGTGCTCTTTTAGCCATGCATCCTGCTTCTGTCCAGGTGTGACACTTTATTGGTATTTGATTTGCTTCATTCAGATTGATGTTGCAATCTTTTTTTTTTTTTTTGTAATTTTCATTGCAGATGTTTACTGTGTATCTGTGCTGTAGTCTGTTCAGCGCTATTTACCCAACAGATACTTGTTTCACTGAGTTGATTTTGTTTGGAATGATTAACTGAAAGCTATTAATTTAAAAAGTATCAATAATTATGTCTTTAAAACATTTGTGTTTAGCTTTTTTGCATATGTGCCATACCTTTTTTTCTGCTTGCATACCTGCAGTCATTCCTATCCATATGTATCAATGTGCAAAAATACCCTGTCATTATCCTGTAGATACAATCTGCTGATGGTTTCCTGCAGTTTTTAAATGACTGCGAGATTTAACTATGCCAAGAAGTTGAGAATTCATAGGAGCATTTTAGGTAGATAATACTGAGGAAAAATATTTCATTTCAGGACCAGACAACAGTACGAACTGTAGCATCAGCTACAACAACAAATGAAATTCGTAGGCAATCAAGTAGTTATGATGACCCCTGGAAAATAACTGATGAACAAAGGCAGTATTATGTTAATCAGTTTAAAACCATTCAACCTGATCTAAATGGATTTATACCAGGTAAGTTCCTCTTTAAAAAATATAATTGTGGTTGCAGCGGTTCTGTTACAAAGACTTTGTTTTGTACTTAGGTTTGCATACCATTTTGAAGGAAGTTCTGCATTTTACTGGTAATCTGGTAAACTCCAGTGTAATTCAAGAAACGACTTGAAACTAATTTGCCTTTCCTTCATTTAACCCTAGTAATTAGTGCCATTTTCCCCAAAACCTTTGCTAAGTAGCTCATCTCCTTGGCCATAACTGTAAGTCTTCTAATGATTTAACTTGCTTTAAATATTAAAAATTATTACTGTAACTTTTCAGGATCTGCAGCTAAAGAATTTTTCACTAAGTCAAAACTACCTATTCTTGAACTTTCTCATATTTGGTAAGTGTGATGTGTCTGTATTCGGGATAATTATTCGGAAAGATGACAGCTATCTGGCAGTCATCTAATAATCTACTTACTAGAAGGTGTTACGTGAAATTTCAGTAGTATTCTAGTATGTTCAGTCCTACTCAGATTTATGCCAATATTACTTTAGTAGGCTTTAATGGGTTTAGACTGGCACTATTTACAAGGCATTTTGAGCTTTTGAAGAAACTTCAAACATTTCAGAGTAAGAAGTAATTTATTTGAAGTTTTTATTGTTAAAGATCCAATTAGACTTGAATAAATATAGATAAGGAATTATTTAAATATAAGTTCAAATAAAATGTACAGATGCAAATATTTTTAAATCCACTTAGTGGGACTTGATGATAAATCAGGCTTTGACTAGGTGTGTAGCTTGTATTTCATTGTATTCTGGAATTTGTACTGCATCATTGCTAGCATTAAATGACTTACCTTGGCAGATTTTATCTTTTTTTCAGTGTAGTGACTTCTAATTCAGGTATTTTTC
>JAVJGI010000062.1:52224380-52283445 GCA_035590275.1 Ibycter americanus
AATCACGTTGCTTCAGCACTATCGTTTCTTTAGTATGCTTTGCCAAAAATGTGAGGCTAATAATATTGTGTAGAACTGTCTTAAATGAGTTAAAAACTTGGAGAGATAAAAGTGGGTTTATATTATCTTTAAGCTCTAAGAAATGTTACTAGTTAAGGCTCATCTTCTTTGAAGACTAAAGCATGTAGCACTACTATGAAGTGTTTAATAGGGTAAAATTAACTATAAACTGCATTCTTTGATCTTCCAAGTAGTACTACAGAAGTGTGTCTTTTGGAAATAAAATAACCATAAGAAATTTTATTTATACTAAATTTTCCTTTTTAGGGAACTGTCAGATTTTGATAAAGATGGTGCATTGACACTGGATGAGTTCTGTGCTGCATTTCATCTGGTAGTTGCTAGAAAGAATGGGTATGATTTGCCAGAAAAGTTACCTGAAAGTTTAATGCCCAAGCTGATTGATTTGGAAGACTCAACGGGTAAGACATGCTTACACAAATTTCGCTGTTTTCGAATGATGGTATAGTTGTTACTGTGTATCAGCAGATATTTATTGATTTGTATGAGCATAAGGTTAGTCAGCATGAAGTAAAGTAATGTGCAATTTTTAGAAATCTTAATCGGTGGTCAGAGCTAATCTGAGCAAGTGTGTATTTCTGTACAGGAAGATGTTATTTAGGAACAGTACACATATTGACTGTTACACTTGGAAATACTACCTGTGTCCTTTAAAGGTTAAGGAAAACAAAATTGTCACAGTATGGATTTTATTCATGATCAGCTATTGTATTCCAAATTCCCAATATAGCTATACTTCAGATTTGCTTTCAGGTGAATATGCTTTCTGTTCACCCTCATTTCTGAAAATGGCATGAGCTTTTAAGTCTTGAAGGTACTTAGAAAATATTCCCAGGTTCAGTGCTAGAGGTAGGATTATGGTTTAAAAGTACAGGATCAATAGCACAGATTTTTTTTTATTTAATTATACGCCTGACTTGACAACAGGATCTATTCCTCATTGCTTTGGCACCTAGTCTTTGTATACATAGTCCTTTACCTTTGGACGCTCCCAGATAAACCATTGAATGTGTGAGTTCTGCTTGTTAATATGTGCCAAAAAACTCAGTCCCATAACTGAAAAGCAAACTACTGTTCTATGTAAAAGTGGTGTTTAAAAACAGGATGTTTGTGGCAATCTTCCTTTTTTTATTTTAGAACAGATGAAGGAAACTGAATGTTTTAAAACTGCTTTAGATTACTTTTTAACAAGCAGTCTTTGCTTGGAAAATCAGGTTATACTATGGGTGCCCAGGTAGTATGATTTCCTAGAATTTTATTTCTCTTTACTAAATACTTCAAAGGTGTATATATACACATATACTGTGTTTGTATATGTCAGAGATTTTCATCTGACAGTTATTGATGAGTTCTTAAACTAGATACTGTGGATATTACTACCTCTGCTTTTATAATTAAACCATATTTTGTGGGAGTAGCTTGGCTTCTCAGAGAACCTTTCCAACAGCAGTCAGCTGCAACTGCAGTGTTTTCTCGGTGTGTAAGCATTTTGCTATGACAAAGACATTCATAAGAACTATCTACAATTAACTGGGTGAATAACTAGCAAGTGTCTGAAACCTACCTGTTCTATTTTTGTGCCAAGCAAAACTCTTGGTGGGAAGTGGAGTAGCACTTATTTGTATAAACCATTGTTATTTAAAAAACCCCACCAACAAACCAACCCAACAACTCTATCTGTGTTTGATCTGCTACTGCCTTTATTGGTAGTAGATTTCAAGGCTTTTATTATTTAACTGAAGTTGTCTGGAAGCTTTATAAACTGGACATTAAACCAAAAAGTGTTATGTGTGTGTATGTTGTTCTTATTTTGTAGGCAACTTTGTTAATATAAAACTGACTTATTTTTATGAAGTACAAAGTGGTCCGTAAATTTGAGGACAAGCTACCTTTAATAGTAAAAAAAAAAAAAAAAACAAACACATTTTTCCCTCTGGTTATTATGGGGAATTTACCCTGTTATAGTGAATGTTAAAAGCTTACCATCCTGTGTAAGTTGTGCTTTAAAAAAGTTCTGATTGCTACTTGATTCTGCTGTTATTAATAGCTACAACAAAAAGTGACAGTTCTTGCAAACTTCTTGAATTTTATCCAATTAACTAGATTTTTTAAATTATTTTTTTATTTGGGCCACCAATATTGCAAATAGTTAATCTTTTCTAGCACCCAACATGATGTAGCACCACAACTTACATGTTGAATAAAAGACTTCAGGAAAAGTTATTGATGTGGCTATAGTTTATCTTGTAGTTAGAACAGAACAAATCACCAGTATACATTTACTATTTTAATCTAAATCAAAAATCATAGGTCTGTGTGCAGTCTAATGTGCATGTTAAATTACATGAGTTCAACTTAAGGACTGTAAATCAGTCTAGAGAGATCAACCACTTAAATTTCTGTAATAATTTTTTCTTTTTAGTGCCCGTAAAAGCTGTATTTCAATAAAGCTCACTTTGGACAGCGTTCTCAGAAATAGAAACTGTGAAGTATGGCACCAGAGTGTCTTTTTGAGTCCACTTTTTTCATAAGATACAACTTTCTCAAAGAAAGAAATGTTAATGATCTGCTGCTGTCTGAACCCTCAGTGCAAATAACATACTTTCAAACTGTTCAAGAAGGTGAATTACTTGAATGTCTTTTTAAACCAGCGTGCAAGATGGTAGACTTTATTCAAAAGCATTAACAATACTGTTATTAACGCTGTCCTTTTGTTAGAAACTTTCACCTTGATCTTCCATGCTTCTGCTCTGTGCTTGAAACTTGCTGTCTCTTTCCATTTTGAATTTTGAACTAGTGGCTGGCCCAAAGTAAGAGGGCTCCCTGTGCCGTATGTGTCTGTCCAGATGCAGTGAGGGGAGAACTCCTGTGGTCTGTTCTGGCAGCCTCTCTGTTGTCAGCCCCTGTGAATCTGTTATGTGACCAACTGCAGGTGTTCCAAACCTGTTAACATATGGTCTTGTCTCACACTGGTTTCATGACCAGGGAATATGTATTTCCCTCACATGACAGATCTATTGTATAGTAGAGCATTTATATAGTTGGTAATTTCTCTGGTATAACACTATGCCTCTACAGAATTTTAGTAGAAAAAAAGTGTTAAATCAGGTGCTAGTATCATTCTGCTGACTGGAGAGAAATGAGGTGGCTTAAGTTCTTAGAATAATGTGGTAATTCTGCAATACATTTGATTGGGTTTAGTATTTTGAATTGGATTGTAGCAGCTCCACTTAGGATTTAATACTGTGTTGGGCTGTTTGTAGATGGACAATGTCAGCGCTTCAGGATAAGCAAGATCTGTCTGCGTAAGAGCAGCCTGCAGAAGAAAACTGCAGTGAATGGAAATGGGAGCGTGAAATCAGGCAGCTTTGTACAAATACATCTCAGAGTGGTTATACACTTACTTTATGAATTGAATACTATTGATAGCACCTGCATCTGTCTTGGCAGGATTTATGATCTGCAGCTAACAAGAGCACTAGTCTCACTTCCTGTTATGTAATTAAATGTGAATATTTTCCTTGAAACTCAATTTTATCTCAGTTAGTAAAAGCTTTCAACCCTTTAAAAAAATCAGAGCAAGTTTTGCTTTCCTGTGAATTTGGTTTTTGTTTGGGTTGCTGCAACAATGCCATTTCTTTGTAAGAAAAAGAAAAACTGCCATGTATTGCATCTTAGGCAATTTAGTTAGGGAAAACTTCAGGGGTTAAACTGTGTCTTATGCATGTTTTGTGTGGATATTTGCAAAGTTCCTTGAATTACAGATAACTGTGTAGTCTATGCACAGCAGTTTTCAGCCTTATCTTTTGACCTTGTGCTTAACACTGGTAGGTAGTTCATTTATCTAGTACACCACCATTGAAATGAGAATTCTGGGTGTTTTTTAACTCTTTAGAAAACTTTTATTCATATTACACTTCAGAGCAATTAATATGCAGTATGCATTCCCAAAATATTACCACTGGCATATTTGGAACTTAGTATCTTTTGTGTCCAATGACCACAGCATATCATCTTGACTGCTTGTTGATGTCATTGCACCTGTAAATATCAGCCTGATGTGGCCAGTATTTTATTGCCAGATGCTTTTTGCATGAAGGCAGGTATTAGGTGCAGTTTCTATGTGGAATAATTTTTAAAGCCGTTTTTCCTAGAAGACAGTAGTACAAGATGCTAGGTGCTGGGCACAGTTTTGGGAACACTGAGTCTTAGCCTGGTGTCTGGCTATTTACAGGAGGTTGACAAGACATTTGAAATTTTGATGAGTTACTGGTTTCTGTGTGTGGCTTTTTTCATGTCAGTAGCACCTCAGTCTCCTTTGGCCTCAAGATGGGACAATTTTCTTTCTGGACTTCAGTGTTTTGGCTCTCCTTAGTCTGTGCCTCTTGCTGTCCCCAGCAGTGCTATGGAGACAATAACGGGTTGTTGGTTTTCAAAGGTGCTGTTGGTCACCATTGATTATTCAAGTGTTTCCAGTTCAATTTGACACTGGATTTGTTACAGGTTTCATCTGAATGGAAGACAGCAGACAGAATATTGAGCTGTCGTAGCTTGCCGCTGCAGAGTTCAGCTCTTCAGGAGGCTGGAACCAGTCCTTTTTCTAAATTTTAATCAGTCTTTGGTACAGTGTATCACATGTTCTTGTGGCAGGCCTCTTCAGTCGCATATCTATCAAGCAATCATTTTGAATAGTAATTCAATTAAGCCATCTTTCCTCTTGTGCAGTATTTTGTCTTGTTTGGAGTTTTAATTCTTTGGACTACAAACATTTTGTTACTATGTCTGGCTACTTACCAGTCACACTTTTAACTGTTCCTGTTACGTTATACAGTTGTAATCTCAGCTTCAGGTTTTTGAGGCTTTCAGTGCATTGCTTTAGCTTGTATTGTGTATCTAGCAAAATAAAGACACTAAGCAGGATTTTACTGTGTTAAGCAGAATGCTTAATCTGCTGTTCAGTTTAGTTTACCCAATTCTCTTACAGCTTGAACAGAACAAAAATGCATGCTGCATCATGACAGCGTGTGCAGCTCTGAAGGGATGTTTCCGCAAGGGACTGTACTTGCTGAAAGCTCAGAGAAAACCGAAATAGCAGTAACAATGTACAGTTGCAATGTAACAGCTGCTAGGCTTGTTCAGTTTGCAAAATGTGGTGAATGGAAACACCATTGTTCTAATATGGCGGCTTAAAACTTAAAATATTCTTTGGGAAATAATCTAAGGGGGAATGGTTTTCTCCATCTGTTTTCATATTTTTGGTTTCTGTTTGCATTGATACACTGGCTTTGCTTTAACCTTTCATATAAGAAAGTATTTTATTCCGTAAGAAACTCCTCAATGCTGAATTTGATGTAACAAATAGTAGTGTGAAGTTACTGTCTCATAATGTAAGAAGGAATTACTCATTTCTGCATGTAATCAAAATCTAAAAATGTTATTTAAAAGCCAAAGTACAGGGAGAGAGTATGGTACAGAGTAATCTTCAAAGTCCAGTTTTCAGAAAGATCCTCAAAATAAGACTAGCACCTATTAAATAGATTATTTGACTTGAATGAGTGCTTTTTGTCTGCTGCTAGGTGTTTACCTGGGAAAGATGAAACCAAAGGGTACTTTGCACTTTCCATGAGATGTGAATAGCTATTCTGAGAATAAACTGAGTGCAATTTTGGTTTATAGTGATTCCTGTCATTTCAGAAGTTGGGGAACAGACTGGTGAGGTAGGTTACTCCAGCTCTCCAGCAGAAGCACCTCCAAGCAAGTCTCCATCAATGCCATCCCTAAACCAGACCTGGCCAGAATTGAATCAGAGCAGTGAGGTTAGCACTTTTATTTAAGAGTTATTTCATTGCCAGTCAATAACTAAGTTGTGTATGCATCTGTAATTGATCATAAGTGGATTGTTGATCAAAATAATGAAAAAGTTAGCAAGACAATAGACACAGGAAGGTTCTACATGTTAAATGGTAAAAAAGGTAATGTTTTCCTTCTGGTTTTTGTCTCATTATGAGATGAGCTGCTTCTTAAAATGTTGTCGTTAATGGTAATTAAGCTTTATATTAATCACAGAATTATCTCATAGCATTTATTGGAAAAGTTGAATTCATGCATTTTTTTTTTCAAGTTAGGACGAGGTTTTGGTTGAGTTTTTTTCTTACCTCTGAAGGGCTTTTATAGCCAACACTTCTGCAAAATTCAAAATAAATTTCTGACTGACTTAGACATTGAGACTTATTTTTAGAGGTCATGTTACCCTGAAATATAAAATACCTCACCAGCAACGTAGAGAATTCATAGTTCTGGGTTTGCTTCATAAACAAAGGCACAAAGTTGAATCTGAAGTCAACCGCTGGCTATATTTATTTAAATTTTGAATTTTTACTGTTATGTACTGCTGCTTTATCATCCTTTACTATACATATTGGCTATATAAGCAGTCTTATATAGTAAAGCTGTAATTTGGCAGAATTTGAAACTGAAGTTACCAAACAGGACTTTTTATATTTTTATTTTTCCACAAACATCCATTGTTTAAAAAGCCTGTAAAGGATTGATTCCTAGAGTTTTTCTTGTTGCTCTGTTTTAACATTTTTGCCTTGTACTTAGAATAAACCAATGTTTTATTCTGAGAGCTACTTCAGAGAGACTAATGAGTTCTGACTGCAGCCATACTATAAAGATGGCTTATTTTTCATTGGAGGGGGGGAAGGGGCAAAAGTAATTAAATTATTTTTTTTAATAGTCTGAGACTTTCAAGAAGAATCTAAAACTTGTTTTAACATCTAAGATGGTTCTGTCAGTAGCTGAGTATTATCTTACCTTCTCTTATTGAAAGAGCTTTTTTTGGCTTTCTTCTTTCTTCACTAGATTTCAAGTGAATAGAAGGTTGGTCATAAAAGATCTAGACAAACCAAAGGAGAGTCAGTATGAAACAGAAAAGAAGTAAATTTTGGGGATTAAAGTTAGGAGCCAAGGGAATTTTCTTCCTTTCTCAGGAGAAAGGACTTTACAAAGCCTGCTGTCCCTCTTAAGGACAAATGCTAGACTCACAGTGATGTCCTTACCAAATAAAAAATGTAGGAAATTACTTAGTGATTCTTGGCTGTTCTATTTGACAGTGACTCTTAGACTTCTGGTAGGAAGCTATGTTTTAGGAGGGAGGTGAGCAGATACTCAGTTGTTGCTAAAAAGCTGTAAATGTCTGCAACTGTATTCAAATTTGCATTGATACGTTCCCTGATGTTTGCAATAAAGATTTAATAAGCTAATCATTCGGTAAGCTGCATTGTAATGGAACAGATTCCTTCAGCATCCAATGCAACTCAAGCCAATTGAATATGGTAGCTGCAGCAATAGAACAAAGTTAATAATGATTGTCAGCCAAAATTTTGTCTTGCAAAACTGGCTTTGTCCATTCAGATAGATAATGTGGTATTTTCTTTCTGAAAATCTACTCAAACTTTAAAAGGTTTGGAAAATTTCTCACACTAAATATCTAAGTATACTACCAAATACTAACTATACTAAAATAAGAGTTGAACATTTATTAAATGTCGAGTGTTTTGTTCTAACACAAAGGAATTTCTGACTTTTCAGCTATATCACTGTGCATGCTTCTTGCTCCTCAGCATTTTCTTTTCAACATGAGCCAGGTCAAAATCCTCAAGGTTTTAATACCATGAAAAAATTTCTGGAATTACTGCAGGCACCAGTCTAATTGTTTCCTCTTTGAACCTCTTATAACTGTTACCAAGAAATTGCTCAAAAAAGCTGTGCATCTTTGAATTATCTGCCTTTCTAGGCAATTTCATCCCCGTTATTTTCCAAACTGTGGGTTACTCTGTTATTTTTAGCTCATAATTGATTTTTAGACTCCAGTTGCCAGCCTCAGTTACTGTAAGCTCACAAGTATGAACCAAGGCATCAATGTCAGACTTCATGATAAAAAGCACCATGAAAATCTACCTAACTCTGGACAATACATGCTTCACATTCTCACCTCATCACTCCTCGCTTCTCTCTTACTTTGGACATCTTTTCCATAGAGTCTCAAGGCTGAGCACTTAGTTGTGAGAGCTTAAAAAAAAATTGAAAAGGGTACTAAATTTTTACTGAAAACAGTCTAGTGTCATATGGTCATGTTAGCTTTGACACAGATAAGGAAGTTCTGCTTTTGAGTTTACAACTGTTACACCTTGTTTCAAATGTCTTGGTGTTCTTTTAGTAGTGATTCAGGTTGCTGTGAGTTTCATTTTTAATAATTAACCTTTTGAAAGTATTTTTTGAAACATTTTTGCAAGTCTAGAGGGCAAGTATTTTAGTTTCAGCTATTAGGAGTTTTATCCTAGCAAATCAGTTTTATTATCAATGCTCTTAAACCTTGCACAGAGTTTGAGATGCAGTCCAGTAGATACTTAATATATGTAGCTTTCTATTAACCAGGGCATTAGCAGTAACTAGCTTCTGGTAGTATTTCAAGATGGAGCACAATAGCATATTCCCCAGAACAGTCAGGAGGCTTTGGTGTTCACTTGTCTGCGTGCAGCTGGGGATGAGTAATAAATGTCCTACAGTTTGGCTTCAGAGAAGTAAAATAAGAGGTAAATTCAGCATACCTCTCTAAGAAATAATGTTTTAGCATTGATCTTAACTGTAATGTAGATGCTGAATGCCTTTACAGAAGTTTTGAAATAAGAAACAGTATTTCTGTAATTGAATGGTCTATTTGCCAGTCTTGCCAGTAACTTTGAAGCCACTGGCCAAATCCAGTTTAAAAGGGTAGTGGTAGTCCTAAAATAAATATTAATGCACGTTTCATGAAAATGAGCAGCTGTATAAATTCAAGAGGCCAAATCAGGGGAAAGGCTGGCAGAACTTGGCCATTAAGATTCTGATTTAGTAAAAACTGGCTCACTGAACAGGTTTGTATAGCTCCAAGCTACTTGCAGTGCTACCCCTTCATGAAGGGGTAGAGTGACACAGAGATTAACTGTTTAATACAGGGAGTGGGACAGAGCAGTTAGGAAGGGAAACCTTACATCCTTACTAAAAAGATTTTGTTAGAATCTGTCCATGAAGTCATGTGTTTAGAAAACAAACAAACAAAAAGCAAAACCAACACACACACAAAAAACCACAAAAAAACCTCAAACCCCCCCACATATGAACGCATAATCCGCCTTAAAGTTTGGAATGAGGAGATAAGGCTCTGTCTTTAGAAGGAGGAGCATCATGCATGAGAGCATTTAATGTATTTAATCTTTTTCTGAATTTAATTTCAGTTGATTGAAAACAGTTACTTAGGAGTTTCCATAGTTATTTCTGAAATAACTGTTTGAGACTAGGTTCAGGCTATTCACTGAATATAGCTCAGTGTGGAGGAGCAAGTGAGATTCGGTTGACTAACACCATATAGTTTGTCCTGTATCTTCTGGAATCGTTGACTATTTGCCTATACAAATGGGACAAGAATATTGATTTGTTTTCACAACTATACTAACACCATTTTTATCAAATTTTGAGCACTAAAAGGTTTGTATTTGTAGTTTTTGTTGTAGCGTTTGAAACTTTGTTAACATTTACTTGTTATTTTACCAAAATATAACAAGTTTAGCATGCCTATTGTGATTTGTAATCTGTTTTCTGGATCACAGACTAATTTTATGTACTCTGGTGCTTTGTTGATCCAGTTGTCACTGTAGCTTGACTTATTAAAGCATGGGGACTCTTGGCAACCATGTATTGATACAGCATGCCTATATCTTATAAAATTGTTCAGAGATGGACTTACTTGCTTTTGGCAATCAACAGTATGTTTGAATTTACTACTTTGCCTTGTCAGTGATTTAGACTTGTGAAAATGCTCTTTTACAGTATAGAATCACTTCTCAGGGGTTGCACTGGCAAGCTGAACTGGTGTAATTGGAGTACTCTGCTCAATGTTCATTTGTCTGGGATTTTGTAAGGAAATCAGAATTTGCAAAAGTTAGAAAGTTGGCAGCTCCGAAGCTGAGGAACCTTTCTGTGGATTTTATAGTTACAAATAACACACACTGTGTCATTGATTTTATCTTTATGGTATTTAAATGGCTTAATTTTTTTACTTGTATGATTTTCATTGCCAAACGTGAACTCTGAAGATACTTCTGTGTTGACTGCACATCTGTATCTTCATTGTGAAATGTGGATGTAAAGATTAATATTGACAGACAACAAACTTGGTTGCACAACAATTTGAGACTGAAACAAATACTTCGTGTATTATTGTGCATTCCAAGTCAAGTACTGTCCAGAGCACATATAGTACTTACCAGTGCAACCTCCAAACTACTGTGCTAAATCTCCTCAGTGATCTTTTACTCCCATCTTTCTGATCATGCTGACTTCTCTCCTCTGTCTGTTCAGCAGTGGGAGACATTTAGCGAACGCTCTTCAAGCTCACAAACTCTGACCCAATTTGATTCTAACATTGCACCAGCTGATCCTGTAAGTCAATCACTTAGCTTGCTTGTTTGAAATTAATTTTATTAACACTGAATTTCCATTCATTGTATTTAGCTGTTATGCATGATTCCATGGATTGCTTTTTGGGGAATGGTGGCAGGCTTCTTAATTTTTGGCTTATTCTAGATATATAAATTTTCTAGTCAGCTCATGTTTAATATCTGAGTGCGAAGTATGCTTTTTTCCCTTGATTTTGATGTAATACAGCACGGCTAGCAAAACCTGTATTCCACAAAGTATTTAAACATAATGTTGTTTTGAAAATATTTATAAGTCAATGCAAGAGCTACTCCCAGTGATAAACCAGTCTCATTCTAGACTTTGTCTTCAGTGTTTCATTTCTTTCAAGTTGCAGAGCTTGATTTGCACAAACTCTTTAGGAGTTGACAATGCCAACTTCACAGAAAAAGCCACTGGGCTTTAACGGGTGGGGTATTTAATATTTGTAATGTTTTCACCAAGTTACTTTATTAATAGGCTTTTAGTATTTCTCCAGCTAAACCAGTGTTGAACCAGTGTTGTTCTAATGCTTTACTCAGTGAGGAGTGCTCTGAAGAATTGTGCAGTTAAAGTATCTTGCCAAGTTTGGGAGCCAGAAATTCACTACAGTGTTTCAAGTTCTGCTGGTTTTAAACTTTCACAGCATATGACATTGAAGCAGTTCTGAAATGCATTAAAATTACTTCAGTATTTAGCTGCTGCTTTCATCCTGCTTTTCTTACAGATTTAATTACCACTGTTAGAGTCCATTTTAATTTCATTACAGTGTTAGTGTTCATTTGATTATATAACAAAATATAATAGGTGTACATAATATGCATTTAACTGCTTTTAGTATTAAACAGGTCACTTCTGAAAAGATACAATACATGAATGTACAAATATTTCAAATACATCAGTGCTCCACTCTGAGTTAACACTCATGTGGAAATAGCATTTGTAGATGCTGGAACCTAGAATTCAAACTGCACTGTTCCCTGTGCTCATGATTGCCTTTAGTAAACATTCAAAACAAATTAAAATTTCATAATTAAAGTGAAAACTAGCCCTTTTTCATCTGAGAGCCTTCTTTGATTTAAATGTACTGTATTGTTTTAATGAAGTAAACATGATGGAACACAGTTTATAGTTGTTTCTTACTGTCGAGCAATTATACATAGTAAAGAGCTATCACTATCTTGTTTCCACAGTAAGATAGTAATTTATTTTTACACATAATTAGTGAATGACAGAAATCTGAAGTTTGAAATTTTTCCCATACGTTGATAATCTAAAATGTAGAACAGTGGTGATGTATGGAAAACTCATATATAGTCATGTGTGTATAAACAGAAATTCAATAGAAATACAAAAAATATCCTGGCAGATCGTGATCTTGAGTCATTTTCTTACAATGCTTGTAGTTGAGAATAATTTTCAAGAATGGTGAGCATCGTTGATGCTTACTAAGGGAACAGTTTTTGGGAACAGATACTTCAGAGACTTCATTTTCATATGAAAATAAGAACAAATGACAGCAAATTTTCAGTAGCAGTGTGCAAACTTCTTATTTTAGCAGTCTCAACAGTGATGCATAGGACTGATTTCTTGAACAACTGCTTTCCTAGATGAGGGAATCAGCTTTCTCAAGCAGTTGTTGATAACTAATGGGTAAATTCATAGATGAGGGGGTTTTTCTTGTTGGAAAAGCAGCTGCTTTGGAGGTAAAAAAAATAAGCAGAAAGAGTAAAACAATATGTTCACCCCGTGGTACGGGAACATAATTTGCCTATTGTCAGTGAAAGCTGGTAACATGTTAAGTTTTTTGTAAAATCAGATTCATGATCTGAATTAATACATTATATAAAAATCCATTTAACTATTTGAGACGTTTTTGTAGTAGCTGCACATTAAATTACAGCAGAGGACTGAAGTAGCTACAGCAAGAGAGTGATCTTTGCATGATAACCCCATTATGAGGCAGGCGGGGAAGCAATATATTTAAAAGTGATGACTGTGTCTAAAAGCCCGGTGCAACAAGTGTGTTTGAGCTGTGACTATAAAGTGATTTTAAAAGTTTATATTTGCAGCAAGTAGTGCAAGTCAGTTTAAACAGTTTTAGAAAATATTAGTGTAAGTGTATTATGCTTGGTGAAATTTATCTACTTGAGTAGTCAGAACAGATTAAATTTCTGATACAAGGGTAGTTTTGAAATTTCTTGTTATTTCTAGGGACAGAATATAATCTGTGGGGGGTGGGGGTGTTGTCCTTGTCCCACTCATTCATATATTCTGAATATAGATGACAGTAAAAAAAACAATGCCCTCAGACAGCTATATCCATATTTTTAGGTTACTTTTAAACAAACATAAAAGTTTTGAGGTTTTTTTTTAGTTATCTACACTCAGTCTCCAAACCAAATGGAAAGGGCTGTCTATAAAGTATGTTAAAATGGGGTCCCTTGTCTGAACTACAAAGAAAAAGTGTAAGGTCGACACCTATCTAGAGGTACATTCCATAGGGTTTATTATCCTAAGGTTTAGAAGATCTTACTGTTTTTAAAGACTCTGAAACTATTTGTCTTAAACTACTACAAAGTACCTATTTTATAGAGAATTACTCGTACTATTTAAAGAGGCTATAACTTCCTGAGGAATCGTAAGTAAAGCTGAGGAGAGGGGTTTTGAAACTAGGGGAAATGGGGGATGTTGCTGTTGTTTTTCAGGTTTTTGGGGGGATTGGTTTGTTTTTTTGGAGATGCGCTTGACATAACAGATACCTTGGTATACCAAGAATGGTGGAAAGCTGGTAAAATTCAGGTCCTATTTACATCGCAGTTATCTAGAGTCTCTAATGTCCTTTTAAAGTAATATGCTATGTTACACCTTACGTATTATTAGAGAAACATCAGCTTATAGAGTTTTGGTTTTATGGGTACACGAAATGCCTTGGAACTGTGTAAAAACCTAAATTTATGAAATTTTGTTTAGAAATTAAATTTCACATGGTGTCAGACTTGGAATAGAACAACTGAAAATTAGATTAACATCACTTAATTCTGATCTCCACAGGACACTGCAATTGTGCACCCAGTTCCCATAAGAATGACTCCAAGCAAAATCCATATGCAAGAAATGGAGCTTAAAAGAACTGGAAGCGGTAGGATATTTTCTGTTACTAATGATGAAAGTTTTGTACAACTGAGGCAGGCTTTGCTTCCTTGAAAATGCTGACTTTTTTTCTTCTCTGTAGATGAATGTATCTGGAGTTGTAACCAGCATAATTAATGAGGTTCTGTGCCAAGAATTAGAGAACTGTTCAGATAGGTGCAGAGTTTGAATTGTCCATTTGCTAGTGAGGATGTCACCATCTATAGGAGATCATTGCTTTGACTATTTCAGGAGCATCATGATGTAGGTTTGGTTTGGGCCTCCAGGAGAGTGTCTAGGTTTCCTTAATAAATACTGAAGGAGACTGTGAAGATGGAGAACATTAGCCTGCATTGATAAAACTTGTTCTGCTCTGGTGAGAAATACTGAGTTTATTATTTTGAAACCTGACAGCGTTTGGGAGTATTGGCAGGCCTTTTTTTTTTTTAATTAATACTCTGGTCAGTAATAAGCAAGGTGGTTTGATAATTTTCCTTGAGGAACAGTGGAGTCTCAGTTTATAGATGTGTCCCAATATGCCAGTATTTCCTAAAGTTATGTAACTCATGTGAAGTCTTCAGCGTATGAGAATAAACAAGTATCCACAACACATGTCTTTTAAAATTTCCGTAGCCTTGTAAATAGGTAAATTCCCAACTCTTAACACTGAGAAATAGAAATAACACTATTACAATGTAAAACTGAAAATAATTCATACACCAAAAGTGTTAAAATAGAGCAATTTTAGTCTTCAGTGCAGCCCTCCAGATAAAGGCAGAAAACTAATGTAAAGCTTTGGCATCAGAAGTAAAGGCTAGTTTGGATACATTTGTTCATTTAGACTTGTTTTTCCATCTAGATCACGCTAACCCTACTAGCCCACTACTTGTGAAACCACCTGATCTCCCAGAAGAAAACAAAATGAGTTCATCTGTAAAATTTACATCTGGAAATACAGTTAGTAAGTATCAAAATATTTTCTAATCTCATTTTTTATATTACACAGAATGCAGATATGGTATATTCTTCAGTGAATGAAAACTTGCTAGACAGCAGAAGCTCTAAAGTGAGATAAACTTATCCTAAGAGTAGGCACATTTCTGATACAAAGTATATGTTAGAAGTAGCAATTAAGGAAGTTCTGCTGATGTCACTGGAGATATTTTCCTGCCATATGTGTTCAAAAAAGTTCATTTTTGTCAGCCCTGTTCCATCTTCCTGTTTTCTCTTTTAATCTCAGGATGAGAAATTGAAATGTATGGAAAGTGGAATTGACTAAGTAGCTTTTGATTAGACTTCCTCAGAATCATGTAACAACATGTTTTCTGAAAAGTGAAAACCTGTTGATCACAAAATTTTCAGGCAATTTTCATCTGGTTTAGCTACTAAGAAAATGCAGTAGACTTCTAGATTTCTTTATTGGGTACAGCTTTTCAACTGTTTGTTTGCTTCTAATAACATTTTTGATTTTCAGTATCTCCTGTGTCCAAAACATTTTGCATTATTTTGATTTGATTAGTCCACTTGTATAATATTGAGAGATCCCATATTATATGTGATTTGACTGAATCTCTGGAGAGTTTTTGAGATTTTTTTGTTTTGTTTTTTTTAAGCTGGGAACTTTTCTTCAGCAAAAATGAGGTTTGCAGAACTCATTACTTTGAGTCCTTTGCATTATTAAGACAGAAGTGTTTTGATTGGTTTGCAGTATTTAGGAAGTGCCTTTTTGCAATGTTTTGCTTTCCTCATGAACTCTTTCAGTGGCACTCTTTATTCTGAGCAATGTCTTGAGCCTGTCTTTTTCTTTTCAAGCAGAGTTTTGTTTTTACTAGGTGGCCTTCTGATGCAAAAGAAAGAATGAGCAAACATGGCCTTTATGTGGGGAAACTACTACTATATGCAGGTTCTAAGTTCTGAGAGCCCTTCTGTATTCCATTTTCCTTATCAGAGTATAGCTTAAACTTTGATAAAGGGCCTGTTAACTGTGATTATACCAAGTATTTTTCCCTCAGAGGAAAAATGTAGTGAAATAATAAAAAAAGTCATTGCAGTGTAACATAAAGCCATCTTGTAGTACCTCAAACTGTAGTTATCACGGGATGCCCATCCTTGTTGTGAAGAAATGGCTCTTGTCAATATTGTAAGTAATTTGAATGGTTAGCACCTTTCAGATGAATCCTGAAGAAATCATTTAATGCAAGCTAGCTCTAGAAAAATAATTTCTGATGCTTAAAAAAACGCTATAAATCTAACAGGATTTTTTTTTGTGCAGACTTACTGTCTGGGTGATTAAATTTCTTAATGTTCTTTAGTGTTATAATAGTGTATCAAGCAAATCCTTTTCTAAGTGGGTTTTGTTGTTTTGATTTATGTCTTCCTGTTTTGGAAGTGTTGTTTCATAAATGGGTATTCTTAAGAACACTTCTAGAATATTTGTTCATAGGTTCACGTGTCTTTTTTGCTGCATGGTACAGAAGAGTACAGATTTCTTGGTGTTTTATTGATCAAAATTTAGATGCAGGTTAATTGTTTTACATCTCATAATCTACTGTTCATGGATCAATATTAAAATAGTATTTGAACTGAGAACCAATGGAGATTTATAAGCATCACCTTGATGTTGAGAAACTAGCATTTGTCTTTTTTTTCCATGCTTTACATCAACAGTAATTCATCTTGGAAGTTATGAATTTGTAAATAGCAGCTCAGACTTAAGCCAGGAAGCAGGGACAAACTTTTCCATTGCATGAGATAAGGAAGTGAGTAGGCATATGCATTGCACAATTGTCTTTCTGTGCAAGCTGTGTGATTTGGAACAAAGGAGAGGGGATCTGTAACCTCAGAAAGTGGTAACTGGAGAAGTTCATCAGTAATTCCTCTGATTGCTGAACGCCCACAGTGTTGGAACTGTTACTATGCGAGTAAAAATAAAAGCAGCAAAAGTAACTACTGTTTTCCCAGATTGTTTTAACTTTAAAGCAACATGCTACTTCAGTATGTCATTAAGGACAATTTTGTGAATATGTTACTTTAAACTCCTGCTAAAAGATATAAACAAGATTGAGTACTGCAGTCATAAGGGAAGGAATAATCTAAATCACCTTCTTTCATAATGAAATACAAACAAAGCTGGAGAATAACTTGTATTACTAACACTGAAAAGTAGAAACCTCCCTTGAGGACAAAAATAATATTGCAAAAGTCTCTATATCCTTCACAATAGGAACTTTACTTATCATACTCATTTTACTAGAAATACTGGAAAAGGATTCTGTTAGATTTAAACTCATGAGTTTGGATTAGCCAGTGTTGGTGCAGTATGAAGATTACATTTGCTAAGCGACTATCCTTTGACTTATATACCCATTAAAATTGTTTACTGTCCATGTCTTTGAAATTGGTTTAGAAATATTTCTTCTATTATCAGTGTAAACACAGTAGTTTTGTAGTGAAATGATGTAAAACCTTCTGGTCCCGAAGGGCTTACTTTTTCCTCTTTAGAAGTGTGATTACATAAATTCTTGTTTGATTAGGTTGAGTGGCTTGAGAAATATACGCAGTACTAGAAGTGCTTGGATTGGAGAGAGATGATTTCATTTACCGCATAACCCATTTGTGCTTAAAATTTAATTTTCTTACTTAATCCTTGAAAACTTAAATGTCATCTCATGGTAGACTGTTTTCTAAAGAATGTGTATATAGAAATCATTTCTTTTTTTAAATTCTCTGTAGTACTCACTGAATAGAGACACACCTGTAAACCTGCAAAATAACTTCTGATCTGAAATGAACTTGAAATAAGGTATTCCTCAGCTGACTGTGCATGGTAAAGGTCTCAAGCCAACCTCACTAGATTAATGTACCTGCAGCTTTAAGGGGGGGAAAAAAAAGAGTAAGAACAGACCTTGCTGAACAGGAAAGTCATCTCTGCAGGATTCTGCTCTCTGCATCCTGGCTGATGTGTCTTAACCCTTTTGAAAGCTTTAGTGTCCTGGGAGGTTAAAGTAATCCTTTGAGATGGGGTAATTCAGAAAAATCTTGATGTTCTTGAGTAGAATTTTCCTCTTTACTGATAACTAATCAGGTGAGTCTCATTGCTCCAGTGATTGTCCACCTTGAATTGTGCTTTACTAGGTGCTCTGGAGTCATCCTTTGTGATAAATTATTCTGAGGTACATTCATTCCACATGAATCTTGTGATTTTTGTGAGACTCCTCATTTCTGGGGAAAAAGCCTCAAGCTTTGCACCGTTTTTAAGGGTAAGAGTGTCCTTAAGGAAACTGTCTATGGGATGCTGTAATAGCATCTTTTATTTTTATAGATTGCCTTAACCAAAAGCTGAAAGCTTATAAAAAGATTTAATCCAAAACAGAGCTGACTGCCAGCTTTGAAAGTACAGAAGTTGTAGTATTAGCAAAGCTACTGAGTTCATCTGTGTACTGTACATAGCTTTTCCTTTTCCTGATTTGTAAGGTTGGTGAAAATCCTTCAGCACTTCTAAAATCAAGCAGTCTTACTCCTTGCTTTTCTTTTTTCTTGGATGTCCCTTACCCTTGTTGGCTAGATTGTGGAAGTGATAGAATGTCAAGTGTTTAAAAATTACCGCTTATGATACTTACATTTTGTATTTTAAATACAACATTATTTTCATAGTTTATTCTTTAGTACATCCCAGTAGAAACCAACAACTCATAGTATTGAGTGAGGGGAGTTGGTTTGTATTGGATCCTTCAATTATTCAGACTAAGAGATTTTGAATCCTGCTCAGATGATACCTTACAGGGGAAAAATATAAGGACATAAACCTTTCTTAAAAATAAAAATTTGATATTTGAAATTGTGCTGCCTATATCTGTTAGGTTATATTAATGGTGCAAAACAAGTATGAAACTTTGTACTTTCTTTTACCAGCAGATGGTTACAGCAGTTCGGACTCCTATACTTCAGATCCCGAGCAAATTGGAAGCACTGTAACACGACAACGGTCAGTAGAGTAGCAACTGAAAAAAATAAATGTGTTGAAAGGTGTTTAAAGAAGCCTGTTCTGAGCTTCTGGTTGTTTGACAACTAACTTGTAAAATGATGGCTAAATAGGTTCTTAACACTAACGCTCGGGGAATCTGGAGGCAGTCTGTTTTCTAATGCATTAACAGTGTATGCCATTCCTGTTAACATGTAAAGTGAAAATTCAAAAATTAAGGTAGTCTAAAGGTGCGTTTTTTGGTTTGGCCAATCAAATGAGACTCCACATTGTCAGAAATCCTAATAAAGGCTTTTTCCTTAAACACAAGAGAATGTAAGCACAAGCGATCATGATATTACTTGAAGGCAATTTTTTGTGTATTTGAAAATATCTGTTAGGCATTAATGGAGAAGAACCTTGTGACTTCATAACATAAAAGAAGAATAAAACATAAATTAGAAGTACCGTGACAGTAACTCAATCTGTTTCAACAATGGGCATTTTATAAAACATAAAGCAGTCATAGGCCCAACAAATTAAGGGGTTGGAGGGAGCTATGCAAGCATGTAACCAACAACTGCATCATTTTACATAAGAGAATGTGCTATACTAGCTGGTGCTAATTGTTCCCATTGAATCTGCCTGAATAGGATTAAAAACCAGCTACACCATTAACCATCTTACTATCAGTTTGAGAGGTAAGTTTCAAAACAAAAATAATTAGGCTGACTTCAATAGCAAAGAAAGATTTGTAATTGCCTGTCAGTACAGCAGCTTGAAAACTTCTTTCCTCCATTATTACTTAGTGGCAAATTGATTGTCTGCCCTGCTGCTTTGTATGTTTTTGCACTGTCAACATGATGTTTTCAAAATGTTCTTTTTCATCTCTGATCTTCGGTTGGGTTCTCTTGCTGAACTTGTGTAGATGAGTAAAGCTTTCTGATGAGTTGCCACTTTATGGCACAGGTAGCTTCTGTCCAGCTGTCCAGGTCTGGCAGTGTCCACCCAGAAAATTTTTCTCCCACTTCCTCTTTTAATTCCTTCCACTGATACCTCTTCTACCAGTTGCAACTTTATCTATAGAGATGACATTGTCCTTAACACTACCATTAGTCTAGGGTACTTTTTGTATTTTCAAAAAGCAAAAATTGACAAGGCTATGTCAGATAATGATACTTCAGGAGTGTCCTTAAACCACTTTCTCCCTTTTTTTAATCCTACTTGTGCCTTTTATACTAGACTAGTTAGAGGGATGACCCTAGGAATCAGTGTAATTAGATTTTTATTTCATCAGCTGGAGGGTTACGCAGTGTTACAGAAGCATTGTCCTGGAGAGTATATTAAGAAAGCAGATTTTGCTATTGTGATAACTTAACTTTCTCTATGGACTTATACATTCAGGAATCTCAGGTTTTGTGTGAAATTTAGGTACCTCTTACCGCTCCTGGTTTTGTATCTTAGGACAAATACAGAAGAATGTTATAGAAGTCAGTCATAGAAAAGATTTTATCATGTATTTGAGTTGAATAAAAGAGTAGCTGTATTCATGTCAGTGATGCATTAAATCTGTCTTGCTCAAATTGGACTAGTTAGGAAGATTCTTCAAGCTGTTTTTAAATGGAAGCTGTACAAAAATTTTATATACAATAAATCCCCTTTAAATGGCACTCAGTACAGTACTTCATCCTTTTATCCTTTCTGCGTGTGTGCTAGATGAACTTACAATAGGTATCCACTAGATGGTGATCCTACCTAAGAATGAGTTGAAACTCCTGAAGATGCTACCAAGTATATAGATTTGGAAAATTGCAGGCAGAGAATTGAATAGCTATCTTGTACACTGAGATACTCCTTAAGCTTTGATGTACGTGGAGGGCAAGTCCAAGAGAAACTTACTCTTCTTCAATGACATTGGACTTAACCCATTTAAAACCTGATCAGGATGTTGACTAAATCTTACACATTTTGCAAATAGTAGTGACTATCATCTGGATAGAATTACCATATTTAGGATTCTCTGTTCCTGAACTATCATTGTTTGGGATGTTTGTCAAGCTATTGGTTTCCCAAAGATAAATTACTTGTGGTAACCCAGGAATAATTGGGATAATGGCGATTTAAATAAATAGAAATATAGAACCAATTATGAAGGTTTAAAACTGATTGTTACAATCTTCAAAATCAGTGGCAAACTCTTTTCCATCTGTCAAAGTTTATTTTTTAATTGCATATTTAGAAGAACTTATAAATTTTAGTTCTGTTGTAGCTGCCTAAAATCACTACGGAGGCTTACATATGTTTTGCAGATCACATTCAGGAACATCTCCAGATAACACTGCACCACCGCCACCCCCTCCAAGGCCTCATCCTTCTCATTCTCGATCATCATCTTTAGATATGAACAGATCATTCTCAGTTACCCCAGGTAGGTATACTGTGTTCCTAGAGAATATTATTTTTCAGCATATACATTCCTGAAGCAGATAATTTTTTTTCCTCTGAAGAAAGATTTAGAGTGTGTTTTTAAAACACTGCTTCTGAATGAAAAAGCTGAAAATTTTGTCACTCTTCTGGTTTTATTAGAATTTTTACTCCACTTTGCTTAGATAACTTAGAAGTAAATTCTGAATGCTGGCATTGTAGTCCTTTGGATGAACATGGGAAACAAAGTCAGGAAGTAATGTTTTGGTAGTGCATCCACATGCAATTAATTGAATCTGCCAGGAAATTTTCAAGAAGAGTTCTTTTGCTGTCAGATGTATTAGAGATGGGTGTTAAGTATTTCACTTCAGAGGAAATGATTAAAAGTCACTTCTGATTCTCTGCTTAAGGGTTTTTCTTGTACTTCTGACTTGTCAGTACTTTTCAGGATCGCAAAATACAAGCAAATGTTAAGAGTGTATAATCAGGGTAAAAGGGAAAAAAAGGACTAAAATCAGAAAAGTATGACCATGTGTGTTCTTCGAGCTGGAACAAAGGACAGGATCCATGTTCTGATTCCTTGTTTTGTCTGTTCACAAATTTGAAAGATGACGACATTACAAGTACGATCCTCAGTATGACAGGTTAATATGTAAGCAAAATGCAGGATTTCATGTTAAGTCAAAAAATTAGATAGCACTTTAATGTGAAGAGTAACAGTCTTGGCCAAACATGGTGTTTCTTTTACAGGACAGCAACAAGCTGGAGTTGTTGCCTATCCCCCTGCAGTGCCTCCAAGACCACAGCCTTCACAGGTGATGTCACTTTTGAAAAATCATACTTTAACTCGGGGCATCATTTTTATCTAACTCTGAATTTTAATGTGTATCTAACATGAGTAGCATTGCTTACTGTTTTTTGAAGCTGCCAGGATGTGAATGATGGCAAAACTTAGGCTATAGCCAAATGTTAGCCTTTCCTGAGTAAGGATTTGCTTCTGGTGGAACCATGGGAAAGGATTAAAGTAGAGATCAAGGAGGAATGAGTGGCTCTTGAGTTCTGAGTTGTAGGAAAGAAAGATACACTTCCACATTTCTTTACCTGTCCCTGTATAGCTAATAGGCCATAACAGACTATGACAGCAGTCTTTCAAAGTTTTGCAGAGTTACTGTTTGTCTTTCATCCATCTGGCACAGGGTGTAGTTCTACATGCTGTGGCTACTCCCAAAAGAGTGATCCCACTTCTTCCTTTGTTGTGGACTTCATCATCTTTGCAGTCCTGGTCTGAGTCAGTTCGGTTAGCTGATTTGATAGATAACAAATTCTGCACCAGTTGTTTTTATGTTGTCTCAGCCAGTTGAGTTCTTCAACTGCTGTGCAGATCTGACATGGGACAGATAAAATTGCTTTTCAGTTCTTTTGCAGCAGCAGCTACTTGTTAGAATCTGAGTTACCAGACATTTAAGTCAGTCAATGGATTCAGAAACTATCTGCAAGGAAAGAGGGTACAATGACAAACGTGTTCCATACAGTGTGATCACATAAACGTGTTTGCCTGTGGAACTAGACTAAAAATCTGTATCAAGCCTGACAGAGCCAAGCTGGACTGTGTTACAGCAGAAACATCTACTGTCCAATGAGTGTAGCTAGTTCTACGGTGCATCCATCTTTAGTCTCATTCTTTGTCTGGATAATAGCCCATCTGATTGAACTTGCTTTTTTCTTGAATATTTCTCTCTTTTTATAAACAGAGAATGGTCTGGCTGTTTGTGTCTTGGATGACATGCACTTTGTCCTACTGACAAGACATAAATCTTTGTTCACTAAAAAGGCAAATAGTCTTTAATGCTGTCCTGGTTTCAGCTGGGATAGAGTTAATTTTCTTAGTAGCTGGTGCAGCGCTGTGTTTTGGATTTGGTGTGAGAACAATGTTGATAACACACGGATGTTTTTGGTTGTTGCTGGGTGATGTTTATACCAAGCCAAGAACTTTGCAGTTTCTTGGGCCCTGCCAGCGAGAGGGCTGGAGGGGCATGGGAAGTGGGGAGGGGACACAGCCAGGACAGCTGACCTGAACTAGCCAAAGGGATATTCCATACCATATGACGTCATGCTGGGTATATAAACTGGGGGAAGGAGGAGGAAGGAGGGGGGAACATTTGGCATTAAAGCATTTGTCTTCCCAAGTAACCGTTACATATGATGGAGCCCTGCTTTCCTGGGGATGGCTGAACACCTGCCTGCCCATGGGAAGTAGTGAATGAATTCCTTGTTTTGCTTTGCTTGAGTGTGTGGCTGTTGCTTTACCTATTGAACTGTCTTTATCTCAACCCATGAGTTTTCTGACTTCCACTCTTCCAGTTCTTTCCCCCATCCCACTGTGGGGGGAGTGAGCAAGCGGCTGTGTGGTGTTTGGTTGCCAGCTGGGGTTAAACCATGACAAATGTTTTGTCACAAACTGTTGTTTGGAGAGATTCTTTGCATCAGATAACTGTTAAAAACAATATCACTAAATATTTTTGCTATTTTATTGCAGGGTGCAGGTCCTCATGTGCATCGCCCAGTAGATGCTGAAGGCCTGATAGCTCATAGCAGTACCTCACCTCAACAAATACCAGAACAGCCAAATTTTGCTGACTTCAGCCAGTTTGAGGCATTTGCTGTTTCAGGTGTAAACAAAGAGGAAGAAGATGAAATTGAAACACACTCAGAAGTCTTGCAGGTGAGCAGAAGTGAAGAACTTGTCAATCGCTTAATACCACCAACAGTTATGAGGCTTTAATACCTACTTCTGCTGTTTGAACTTAGTGGGTTTTTTATGGTGTCCCAATCCATTGCTAGAAAGCAATTACGTGACACACCGCTACACTTATTTAGTAATTGCCAAAAAACACCTAGGCAGAAGAAACTCTTCTCAGTTCTTGATTGTTATTCAAAAGATTTTGTACTTATTAGCATATATGCACAAATATAATTGCATTATTGCATTTAAGACTTTGCACAGGCAAAACTTTTCTTCTTCTCACTCTTGTCAGCCTTCCAAATGACCTACTGGCAAGTTTTAAAATGATCTGTCTTAATAAATGAGATGACAGTTAGGTATTGTAAACATCTGCTGAAATTCCATTAATTTGATTTTGTTCAAAGCTATTGGACAAACAGCTAAAATGAATAGAGCTCTGGCATCCTTCTATAATAGATCATTAGAGATGTTAACAAAACCTTGTTTCCTACTGCAGACCTATTAGGACTTTAAAGTTTGGGAGCCTCAGGGTTTATTCCTATTAATGTCTTAATAGCTTACTGCTATTACATTAATTACTTCGTGTTTTCCCCAGATTGTAAATTCTCTGGGGCACTTCTGCATCCTCAGTTGCAAAAGTACCTGTGGCGCTTTAAAGTACTCCCAAGTATCAGCAGCGTGTTCTTGCTTCCCTTAATCAGGAAGGTGGATGATGTGGAATTATTTGAGCACTCTCTATGAACCTCATTGCAAAATCAGCTATGCTAGCTTAAGCTGCCACTGAAAACTGTTAAGCTTATTGTTTTGCATTGAGGTGGATGGGGAACAGTTATGTTGTGTTCCATCGGAGGGATTAACCTTTGGCAGTAACAAACAGATAATGGTGGTAATGTAATAGCAGAAACAGCTGTAGCAGTTTATCATCGGGCCATAGACTCTTTTGTACTCAGTGCCTCATAACATTTGGGATTTGAATTTATTCAGAGTACAGTGCTTGAGAGTGCTTTCAAGTAATACTTTCATATTTTTTAATAGTGATTTTAGATTCTGTACCAAATCTTAATTTCTGTATCAAAAGATAGGTCAAACTGTTGATTCTGAAAGTACAGGGTTTTCTGTATGTTATGCACTTATGTGCTTCTTCTTAAGCTGCTCCCAGGCCAAAACAGTGTTTGTGACAAAGATTTAGATGGCTTTGTTCCAAAGCAGGTATTGTTGTGCTTCTAAAGAGGACTTGAACTGGAATTTTAGATCTTAACTATTTTGTGTTCATGTATCAGAAACACACCATACTTGTATGTATTCCAACTGTTGCTGAATGAAGTATTTAAGAACTAGTTTCCTAAATTATAGTTTATATCCCTTTAGGTTGAAAAGCCTTCTGATTCTGCAAGTTCTCTTAGAGTTGCCAAAGCAGATGGAAGAGTTGAAGACAAAGCACCTGCTAATGTCCCCACTAGTGCGGTATGCAAAGTACACTTGGAAGGAGAGCGCAGTTGATGTATATGAAATTATATGTTTGTTTTGATTTGCAGCAGCAACTTTATATGCTTGCACTTGAACCCAGTTTTCTTAGATCCAATATGTACTTGAAGTAGGCATGTGTATGGTGAATTTTTGCATCAGAAGATGTTCATGATTAGGTTTATTCTCAGATAGCATAAAATTAAGATACTTGTAAGTGTTCAAATTTTTGTAATGGAGCAAAACTTTTAGTGCAGAACTTGGTTAACAGCATTTTTTTGTTACAGACACATAATTACTGGGGGGAAGCATGCTCTGAGATGCGTATTTGTGATTGTTAGTTGTAGCATGGTGTTTCTGCTTGCACAGTTCTTTGTCACTGTGTAGCAACTTACTGCCCTTTCACCAAGGGATAGGATTTAGTACTTAATTTTTTTTTTCCCGGACCATATGAGAATGCAGTTGTAAATTCAGTTAGCTCAGTAACTGATTTTAAGAATATGTAACACAAACAAGTTACCCCATTATAATCAAAGTAAAATGCAGTTTGTGAGAATTACAGGCTGTATTTTCCTCTTCAGGGTAAAGGCACTACCCCACTTGCTCCACCACCAAAGCCTATTCGCAGAAGATTAAAATCAGAAGATGAGCTAAGACCTGAAGCTGAGGAACATACACAGAAAACAGGTGTCATAGCTGCTGTTCTTGCTTCACAGCCATCTATTCCTAGGTAACCCAAGAAGTGTATAAATACATCTGTTACTGGAAAGCTTACATTTAAACAGCATACACACTTTCTGTTCCAGGAACTGCAAACAATTTCAGGGTGTTTGAATTAGATTAATTTAACAGAGTAAAAGTTTTGGTTTTTAAACAAGATCGTCCTGGAGCCTCTGCTACTGGGAGACCTTTTAGATATCCTGAATTTTGGAGTGTGAACTCTTTTTAACTTCTACAAGTGTGTTGGAAATAAGTGGTGGAAATACTAAGATGTAGTGTTTTAACTTCAAATAATGGTTGCTATGAACAGTCGAAAATGTGCAGTTTGTTTCCTAGCATGAAAGTGGACGATTACATTAGTCACTTTAAGGTAAATGAATGTGGTATGGTGTGTTGGGACTTCAGAAAGTTGATCACAAGTTTTTAAAATGTGCTGCTTGCTGTTTGGTTGAAACCAAGTATGTGTGGCTTCCATGCAAACAAATGAGGTTAACTGAACCAGGCAGAAGAGGGAAAAATCCACAGCATAACAAGTTAAAAAAATCTGAAAAGAGGATTCTGCTCATTTAAAAAAGAGGGACTGTAAATGAGATATTCAGCTAAGTGAAAAAATTACTTATTACAATACTTTTAATATATTCTCAGATCAGTGGGGAAAGACAAGAAGGCAATTCAGGCATCAATCAGACGTAACAAGGAAACCAACACTGTTTTGGCCAGATTGAACAGTGAATTACAGCAGCAACTAAAGGTAATTCCATAATCTTTCTCTTTAAAAGAAGAGCCTGAGAGGGCAAGATGTTAGTGATGCAAGGTAACAGGCATCTCTGCAGGCCAATGATATACATAGAGGATATTGTTATAAAATACTTAGTTGTTTTTGTAGATCACAGAATATACCTAATTGTGATAAGCTTTGTGAAATTACAAAGGACGCTTACTACTACAAACCACATTTTTCAATGTATTAATTTGTTTTCAGCTACACTAAAAGAAAAAAACAAAAATCTTAACTTAGTAATTAGAGGCAGCTGTTGTGGTCATCAGATACTTAGTATTGAGAAGAGCAGCTGAGGTGGCTAAATGCTGAAAGAAAAAGCAAACCTTGAAGTCTTAATAAAATCATAAATATTTTTTAACAAATACAATAATCTGGGATATAAAACTTGCAGTTTAAGAACAACAACAATAGTCGTCTGTTTATCTAGGTCAGCTATTACTGTTTTGGATTTATCTGTAGGCACCATCTTAACATCTTTCTCTTGCCGTCTTACCTTAAGATATCTAATTTTAATTGTCAAGTTAATAAAAAAATATCTAAACTGGAAACATAAATTAATGTGATAACTGTCTAGACTGGAAGATAGGCCATTTTAAAAACTATCAAGCCTGAATTTCACTTTTTGTGAGAGTCAAGGTGTGTAAAAATCGACATGAGGAAAAACGGGGCGGGCAGAAATGGAGTTTCCAACACTTTGAGACAAGAGCTTACCTCCGTAACATTTTAGACTTCATTTGAAAATATTATAGTTGGATTTGCAGCTAGTTACAACTTTGTGGGTTTGGGTGATTTGAAAGAGATGGAAAAAATACTAAATGGCTTCACCTTTAAGCAAAGTATTTATTTTCATATATGTGTAATTACTAGCTAGCCAGTCTTCTATGCAGATTATGGAAAGAGTTCTCTAGACTCTAGAAAAGATGTTAGTTCTCAAAACTGAAGCTGACATTTACCAGTTCTCGTAATCGCATAAAGAAATTTTTAACATTCATTTTCTGTGGACAATCAGTAGAAAATCTTTCTTTTGTAGGATGTTCTTGAAGAGAGAATCTCCCTGGAAGTCCAACTGGAACAACTTCGACCCTTCTCTCACCTCTAAGCCTACTGCCGTTAACTGTGAATTTACTAATTTTGAAAGGGGTATTTGTTTCAAAGCCTATTTAAAGATCCATGCATCTAGCTCAGTGCACTCTATTCTACATTAAATGTTGATGTTCTGTTTTGTCAATTTGTCCACTTTTGTATTTAAGTATTTTAATTTCAGTACAGAGAAAAAAGAAAAAAAAACACTTTTTCCTTGAATGTGACACTGCCTCTCACATCACTTGCTGTGGGCATCCGTGATCTTTGTTGGACTTGAGTTTGCAGAGTTTGTCGCCAAAATTTCCAACTGGAATTTTTTAGTGGTTTCTTTTTTCCTGTTGAAACATCTTTGCAGCAGCGGACTGCTAATCAGTTGACTTTAAGCACCCTTCTTCTGCTCTATGGCATTTATTGTGCCAGAACAAAGAAAAACTAGTAATCTGTCATCAGCCAATGTTACTTCCCAAGCTGCCTTTCACAATTGGAAAGTTGTTCGCAATTCTAGAAAGCCTGCCTCTTTGCAATAAACCAACTTATTCAGGTTGAGAGAGTTCTTGCAGGCTGTTTGCCATATCAGCTGGATTTGATTTTGTGCTTTTGTTGCATACGTTATAGAGTATGTAACCACAGATTGCCAGGTTGTTCCCATTTTATCCATTCATGATCCTGATTCAGCCGCATGCATAGAAAGATTTATGGTACAATTGGTAGTCTATCAACCAGACCTTTTTCAGTCCTCCCTTTTGTGAAAAAAGTTGGGTGTAAATCCCCAGCATATTAATTACACATTACCTAAGCACCACCTGTAATTGCATGTTTCACACATTACCTTTTAATAACAGATCACATCCACCAGTTTTCACTATAACAAATTGTATTGTCAAGTAATGTGTCAATACCTCTATGAACTTCTAATTCCCAGTAAAAAATCCCCAACAAAAACAATAAAAGAAAACAACAGAAAATGAACAGTTTGCTTCTTAGGCATTCTGGGGTACCTTCTGTCATCTTGTTTCCAGGCCTTATTTCTCTCGCATATAGACAGGCTTCACTATTAACAGAGTTCCCTGAGTGTATCCTGCTATTCAGGTTGATGTACTGTATTAGAATTTGTTGTATATTGTACGATACACACATTTTGATCTCATATGTAAATTTGCATTAATTGCTGACTAACAGCAGATATTCTATTTAATGGCTTCTTCTGGCTGTGGGATCATAGATGTTTAACTGCATGGATGTATCTCTGCAGAATCAGAACTAGCAATTGTGTGATTTTTACACCAATAAAACAGCACAATATTTTAATTTCGTTGATTCATCTTTACCTGGGAATTGAAACTCATTCAAATAGGGGGGAGGGTTTTATTACAGGTCTGCAGGGAATTTTTTGTAATTCTGTGCCATGTATGAGAAACAGTTGATCATAATCCCGTGACCATTTTCTTCCCTCATTTTTTAGCTGTTGGTTAGAAGTGATCAAATTCTCTTGGTAATCTGTGGCTATACTCCTTTTGTATCCTCCTACAAGCAAATTTAATACAACTGTAACTTCTAAAAAGTAAATGCTAGTAGTGACTTGGGTCAAAGAAATGTATAGTTCTTTAGTCTTCATTTCTGGTTTGATTTCCTTGAGAGTACCTTTAAAAATTAAAACTAAGTGATTGCCTGTTAGCAGTCCTTATCCTCATTTTCTCACTTCTGTGCTTGAATGAAATTCTCTTAACATCTGCTTCCCTTCCAAGAGGATAGCTGAAGTCAGATTTTTTTTTTCCGCTGGATATGCTGTTTGTTACAGGGAAAAAGAGGTATTTCTCTTTTTGGTTATTGTATGCACACTGGATAATTATGGTTAATTTTTATTACTATAACTATTCCAGCATTTTTTCAAATGTCATGGAAATGTTACAGATGGCTTATGTATATAATCCAAAGCAAGATTCCCTGGTATGAAAGACACAAATGCCGTAGTTGCATGAAAGATGGTACTTTATATTTGCATGTAAAGGGATTAAGAAATGATAACTAAATGGGCGCAAAGGTTACATATAAATTACATTTCATCTATGTCTTGCCAATTAGTAGATAAAGCGTAATTAGTAAAGTGCAAGACCTTCAGAAAATAAGGTATGTCTAGAGAAATAAAAAAAAAAAAAAAAAAAAAAAAAAAAAAAAACCAAAAGAAAACTAAAAAACTTTAAAGTTGGACTAATCACTTCCATTATAATTGCCAAGTAGCAAGAACAGCGTTTAAAACAGTGGGAAAAGTGGGTCACTTACTGTAGTTAAAAAATGTTGATTTCAAACCAACTGTATCTTGTCCATAGTTTATTTTAAAATTTAAAATACATTTTTAAATAGTACTATTTTCATATTAATATTTAAGTATTAAGCCTATGTTTATAGCAGCAGGAATCGTAAATCAGAATTTAACATTTTATGCTTAAATGTAAAAAGCCTTTTACATTCAAATGTGACATGTACATATGAATTTCTGTAACATCCGTATCTTTCTAGTAGAAAGACAAGTTAGTGTCTCAAGTGAAGAACTTAGGCAGTCTGAACATCTTTGTGTCTTACCAACAAGTCTGTTTTTAAGAATTTTTGCAGATTACTTTTAATGCATCATTCAGTACATTTTAAGCCAGTTTTTCATGATCAGAAGAGCTTCTAACTGAAAAATTACTTATGTCTTAAGAACATCACTGCCAGTGATGTTCAGCAAGTACCTCAGTAACGTAACCCAACTTTAATCCCTTATAAAATTATTTCCCTGTCTTCTCCATTTGTTTGATCTTGATCCAGCTACTTGATGCATTTTTTTATGAACTTAGATTGTAAGCTCTTTGGGGCAAGGAATTATGTACCATACAAGAGATGTGCTCTCTCTATTGCAAGTATAAATGTAGACTACTAAATAGTATGGAGTGTGATTCATGTACCCAGCTAGGATGGATGGACAGCAGCATGAATTTCTGAAACAGCTGCAAAATGTTTTTCTTTGGACTTTGTGACTGGAGGAGTGTCTCTTCCCTCATTTGATTTGTGTTTCCTTTCCTTCGCCTACTAATGTGCCTCTTTCTTCATTCCAACTGCTTTGGAGTTGCTTTTTTCTCCATTCATTGCCTGCCTTTGACTGCAGAGAATATTTCCAAAACGCAAAGGTAAAAAGCTGAAAAGCCACTTCTTTTGAACAGTATTTTAAGTCTACCCAATGTAAGCTAGTATTTTCAATTTTTTTTGTACTTCACATGCCCCTCATTTTACTTGCAATTGTATAGTACATGAACTAGAGGATCTCTTATTACTGAAAATGTCTTATGTGGGATAAACAAAGTTGAGGTTATAAAAAGAAAATAAATTTGCAGCATTGTTTCTTGTGTGAGATGTCTCTGTCCCTTATGGATGGGGTGTGCTTTGTTTCCATTCTACATTTTTAGGACAAATTTGAGCTACTTTCCTGGGTCCAGCTATGCACAGAGTTTGTCTCTAAATGCAGCTTTACAGATGACCTAGTCTGAATCACTTTTTCCTAGAAGAAAAAAAATGGGGGTGGAGGGTATGGGGGATGGAAATCGCTGTCTCCTGACTCATTCTGGTCTGGGTTCCTAGTAGAATATAATTTCGTGAAATGGTAATACATTATAAAAACATGCTACTCCCAAGTGGATAATAATGCAGTTCTTACTCTGGACAATTAAAGAATAGCTTGGGTATTTTAAACATAGTTGCATGCTTAAGTTGCTTAAATACTTTACAAAGCAGTCTGTGCTGTTGAGCATTTATACTCCCCACCCCAAAGTTCCATTTTTTTCAGACATACAACTTAATTTCATAAGCAGAATTCCAGCATATTTTGCCATGCATATTGATATACTAATCATTGGGGATACAGCTCTCTAGAAGAAAACACATGAAAACAAAGGACTTTATTCTCTAATTCAAAAAAAAATTGCATGTGATGTCCAGCCTTTCACTGTAATACTCAAAAATTCAGAATTGTAACTACGAAATTCCATGTGATCTCACAACTTACATCCAAAGTTTTAAGATGACTGTTTGTACTATTTATCTCTGACAGCATCCTGTAGCACAGAGCGGCATGAATCCTCTTCCATCTCTGGTAGAATATGTTCTTGATACTTCCACTCCTGCAGATACTAAGAATGCATCGTGTGGAAGCAGTTGAATTTTGTTGTTTTGACTAGCCTTGATTATGAGGGACCTAGGAAATGAACAAAGCATCATAAACAAGTGAAAGCGACTCAAACTGACATTCAGTGATATATTGATGAAAAACCAAATTGTAGCCATACTGCTGTTGAACCTTATGTGACTGGAGTATTTGTTTCCCAGTCTGCTGAAGAATTCAACAGAGATAGAGACACATCCTACTCTACAATGCATGTAAACTCTTTTGATATATCCCATATAGCAGCAATGGTGGCTTTTGCTTTGTCATCTAACTTCAGGGGTCTAACTGTATTTCTCTCTTTGGCTTGAATAAGACTGCATTTAAACTGACAGAAGAGGGTATGATCAATGGGGTGGAACAAGTTAATTGTAAGAAACAGCACATTGAATCAGGAATGCCTTCTGCAAGGAGCCTGTTGTATTTGGTATCCATTCAAAAGGCAAATAAGAAAGACTAGCATGTGAAAGAACAGCTGCATATTGAGAAAGGCACTGAAATCAATGATTTGCCCTGACATGCAACTGGGGGAGTGCAGTGTGGGATAAGTGTTAGAACGGTTGCTCTATAAACTCTGAACGCTTGTGTGTGTGTGAACACTTGTTAAGGGCTTCTGAAGGTCTAGCATACGTGATTGGCTGTGTCAGACGTAGCAAAAAGGTATGTATAGTGGGTAGCTTCAGCAATATATGATTTCTCAGCAGAAGTTGAAGGAAATTCTTTGGAAGCTTTGTGATATATCTTAGGAGTGTGTTTCATTAACCTGCCATGGAATTCAGCACCCTGCCAAGTGCTGTTGTGCCTTAATTTTGCAGTTCTTGAACTGATACAAACCTTGAGTTCAGTCTAAGTATGAAAATACAGTACGTATTTCAAGAAAGATTATGAAAGGAATCTATAGGAAGTTGTAATTCAATGTATTCTGTCAAAAAAATGCAGATGTGACATGCCTCCAACTTTACCTTGCTTTTCTGCTCTGTATCCCTGCCTTTGGAAGAAGAGTGCTGCAATTTACAACAAACCCTTTTCCTAGAGCTTCAGTCCCGTTGTCTTTCACTGCCCTCATGAAGGAACTTAGTCACCTACATTCTGATCAGAAGGAACCAAAAGGTTATAGAAAAATCAAGAGGTCCTTTTGCTGTAGAAGGGTAGTTAATAGGAAATATTCTTTGGTTTGCTCTGCACTTTGTCTTTGGGGAAAAGTTGTATTGAAGCAAGAAAATTCCTGTGGAAAAGCAGTAGTAATTTCCATATCATTTTATCAAAATTAAGAGGCTGATGATTTTGATAGGTTTTATGGTTTATGCCAAGTTGTTTCCATGGGTGGATTCACTAACCAAGGAACAGGCTAAAATTGATAATCTCTCGGAACTTTTCATGCCAAAAGTATCAAATGTTGTTTTGTGAATGGTTTTTTTAATCCTTTTTTTCCTGTAACCTTTTCAAACAGTGGAATCCTTTGAAGTTTTAAAGCTTTCTTTTTGCAAGTAAATGTGCATGTGGAATAGTAGGAAAATATTTGTTCCACTTGTGGAAAAAAATTTTACCCATTGATTTAAGTGGGGTTGCATTTCAGCTGTCACAACTCAAGATTTTCCTGATCTGAATTAATACAAAGTGAGTACTGCCAAGAATTGAACTGAAAATAGATACGATGTTGAATCCAAGCTAGAATTCTGGGTTTAAAATTTTTATAAAGATAGCATTACAATGTATTATTTTATGTATTGTATTATATTCATGTCCTCACGCTTTAAGAGTGAGGTTAAGAAAACCGGGGGCAAATCAACTGAGTGCTGGATCCAAAGGAAGCTTGCAACTGTCTGTAGCAGAATCTATAGATGTAGTGCTATTGTCCAACTCGGGTACTTGATGCTATGTGCTTAACTATAAGCCTGAATACATGTTTATCTAGTCTGTTTAAATAAGGTAGGAATAGGGTTGAGACTTGCAAATTTTGTGCTGCATCCACATGTTTGGGTGATCAAGCTGGTAACATCAAAATAAACTTACTGAGTGAGGCTTTTGGTGCGTTATGTGCATTTCTGTGTACTCCTTACTTGGGCATATACATTTACCAATAGACATCTGAAGTCATGCATGCATGCAGCTTTCTTCCTGAGCAAGTCGGTATTTGAAGTGCATTCCTGAAACTTTAATGTGAAAGTACAGCCTGATGCAAACTTGTAGTAGTACAGTACATCTAGTTGCGGTGAAGATGCGTGAAGTTAATAGTCTTAACAGAAAATTTATTATCGTTTCGTGTGGATTTACACTCTGCTTGTAGTTGTCTTCAGCAAATTTCAGGTCTGAGGTGGATCCTGTGGAATCAAACTTTTGTTCAAACTCTTCTATTAAGCTGTGAGAAGCTCTCGTACATTTCCAGCACGATGAATGTGGACTTTGGCTGTCAATCTCAGCTTTACCCTGTAAACGGCAGAGTCTGCAGGATAAAGCATGTTGCTGAAGGAGTTTGTACCTGTTTGAAGCAGTAGACTGAACTTAATATATTTGCTTAAAGGTCTGGGCTCACCTTACTCTCAAAATATTTCTGTCAGAATAGCTAAGATCTGCTTAGGTTTCGAATGAGAACAGAAGAAATTGTTACCCTGTGAAATATAAGCCCAACTTAGCTGGGCCTTTAAAACTTTTAAAAACTGATTTTACTAATCTAAAAAAATTCTCAGCCTACTTTCTTTTTCTGGACTGGTGCTTAGCATATGTATATATATGTATAGTATATATAGTAGCATAATTATTCTTTTTCATTCTTGAGTTAGGAGGTAACCCAGTGAGAGGTTTCTGGTTTTGTTGTTAAGATCCTTAGGTTCTCTATGAATTCAAGACACCTTATAAATGTACAGCTTTGATCTCAGACCTTGTTTGATTTGGTAGTCTGCTCAGCCCCTTACTACTACTTTGAAAGTATTAAGATGCTTATAACTCTGTAGAAAGTAAGAAAACTTTTTCTCAGCTGGGTTGCATATTCTTTCTTGTAAAACCAGTGAACGTTGAAGTAAGTCCGCCAAGGTTACATTTTGAACCAGCTGAATTGCCAGCTTTTAAAACTGTAATAAGAAATGCTTTTTTCTTGTAGTTTCTGTGTTTCTTATTTTACATTAAATTAGATTGAAAATACTGATACAGAAATTGAAACAATTTCTATTTGTTGCAGATGGTGGTCTGAATGGTTTTAACCTGGAATGCTGGTTTTCGTTTTCTTCTAACATACCCCTACTTTCTTTCACAGGTGCATTGCCAGTTTTAGGGTTCCATATAGAAGTTTCTTGTATTGGCACATGCTCAACTGTTAGACTGTGTGTGTTCTAGTGTTTTGAAATTTTCAGTCTTTTCAGTCTTTTGGCCTTTGGCTTAGTGCTGCAATATTGCATTAATCAGGGAGGTCAGATGATTTGCAGACTACTTTTTCTTTCATTCACTCTGGTCCCAGTTTCCCCCAGTTTGTGGGAAAACTTAGTTTATTCTCAGTTGTTTCATGTTCTGGTTTTTACTGTTACATTTTGACTTAGAGAGATTTACAGCTTTCATGGGCGTGTGCCACAGTTCTCTGGGTAAAGCCTTATTTCAGCAAAGTTCGGTGCTAATATGGAAACCTGCCACGTCAGGTCTTGCAGAATTGGAGCCGCAGACATTGGTGATATATTAGAGCTCCTCTGTGTTATCTTTTGCTGCTACAGACTGTCGTTCAAGAAGAAGGACTTCCCAGGGATGGGGTGTGAGAAGCCAGCAGTGTGAGCAAAATCGGAGTGAGGGCCCTCAGCTCAGCGCCTCAGGCAGGGCTACAGCTTCCAGTTGCTTGAAATAACGGGGGTACTACCTCAGCAGCTCTTCTGAGCAGATTCCTGCTTGCCTGTCTTGGTTGCTGAGGGCACGCTTTGTCACTTGTAAGATCGTGATATCAGAGAAGATCACTTGAACATCAACATGACTTTGGATGCTGCTTTCCGTGGAATGAAATAAACCTTCACAATTTCCAGTGTTTGCATGTAGCTCTTCCTACTTGTGAGCAGCTCCCTGGCAAGCTCAGATCGTGTGGCTGCTGTGGCTTCACCCTAAAATCCAAATTAGTTGTTTCAGACAGTGACTTAGAAGGTCTGTGACTGGTGAAGGTTTAGAACAATACACAAAAGGAGTAAAATAATTGCTTTACATGGCTCCAGAAGAAAAAGTGGTTGGTTTGTTGGTTTTTTCTAAACGCTTGCATAATTGTAAAACAGAAGGGTGATGGCTTCATGGCTGAAGAGTTGTCCCACGTTTATTCAGATACAATTATCCCTTTAATGCAGAGATCCTGAAAAAAGCTTGTTTTTTAAGTTAATGCAGGGCAGCCTATCAAATCAACAACCTAAACTTCAGTATCAGCAGCCCTGGCCATCAGTGAAATATTTTTATTTTAAAAATTTAAATTTTGCTCTAGGATAGATCAGAAGTTGTAGTGAAAAATGTCATGTTAACGGTGTTTGAAGAAAGATGTACTTTCTGTATTCCTGCATGGAGCAGGACTTTCTACTCTGAGGCTGAATAAAATTTTGGTACTGTTTACTCAGTAGTGTTAAATTTCTGTAGCGGTGGGGATGAACAGCTGAAATGCAGCACCACCTCGAGTTTCACTTTGTTTTGATGATGGTTTAAACAAGGAAATGGTTTTTTTCTGCTCTGTAATATCTATAGATGTTTTTTTCTTTTGATCAGAGGACCGGAAGAACAAAAAATTGAACTAATGGCAGGGATTATTTGTGGTTTAAAGTACATAAATCAAAATCATGTATTCCTTGAGGCATTCACCTCTGAATTCTGCCTACAGATTCCAAAATAAAAATGGTCTCTAGGCACCTGCTTAACAAAAAGTAGCACTTGCTACAGAAATACTAGTATGTGCATTTCTATGTCTATTTTCCTGGTTGTTTTAATCTTCTAGTGTTTATATAGTAACCTGTAGCTTAAAAATACACAGAAAACAATGTAAAATAATTTCACTGTTTATAGACTATTTGGTGATTTACATGTTCTTGCTCATTCTGCGATTAGCTCTGTGATTCAGGATATCTTATTTTCTGTGATATGTTTGAGGATTCAATATAAACCTTTTTGCATTTGAGTAGGAAATACATTGTTTAAAGTATTTACTTGCATTAAGCTGTCAATATATAAACATATATAACAAATATAACTATAGTCTAGCTACTAAAGTTTGTCAACTTTTTTGACTGGCAGAAGTCTTAAATATGTACATGTTACAATGATTCTGGTAAAAGCTTTTAAAGTATTAGTAACGCAATCAAACTTATTGCAGTAACAAACTCCTGAGAAACTGAGAAAATGCTTTTAAAGGCTCTGCATCCCCAGCTGTGCCTGAATTCATCCTGCATGACGGACGTCGGTGAGGAGAAGCAGACTTTGCTCCTGTATCTTCAGGCCTCCCTCTCGTGTAAGAGCCCAGCGGCAATCTGCCTTTCGCTGTGGCACTGCCCCAGCCTGAGCCGTGTTTTTCTGACAGAGGCGTGAATGTCCTTCAAGAATACATGGTGAGCCGTGAAACATCGACCGGACCTAAACCAGACACTGAAGCTGAACCCCAGGCGCGGGCAGGTAAGTGGGTGAGCTGAGCAGCTAGCCTCTGGGCACGCGTGATGCTGGAGAGAGCAGCGCACCTGGAGGCACGGGCCGAGTCACACGGCGTGCAGGGGTGGCTTCCGAGCTCCGGGTATATGGTTGTGTCATAGGGGGGAAAGCAAATACTAATTGTTCTTCTTTATTAGCCAACAACAAGTAGACCACTTTATCCACGAACGAGTCAGTGATACTTGGATGACCGAGCAGCCCTTATCCCAGCACTGTACGTAGTGACTCCGAAGTGCTGGTTATGTTGAAGAGTTCACAAAACGGAGCTGTGCTCATCCGCTTTCTTTATCTGTTTGCATGTGTTGTAAGTGTCTGATGAAGCATCAACAACTTGCAGATTCCTAGCCAAAACTAAAAATGAGCCAAGTTGCACGTAAGAGCTAAACTAGTAATGCTGTTCTTTTCAAAAAGTGCTCCATATTAACAGTCAGACTGTTTATTTTGCAACTTTGAACACTAAAGGGTTTCAAGCAATTGCTTCACTAGTCAAAAAAAAAAGACACTGCAAGAACTGTTCCATATGACTTGGTTTGGGTCAAAATTAGGAATCAAACTAAAAATTACCAAAATAAACTGACTCTAGAGAACCAAATAGTGTTACAGGGATCTGCAGTTACTCCCAATACTGAGAGCTGCTTAAATTGTAAAGTACACTGTTATTACAGGAAACTAATATTTACTGTATTAAAAAGTGGTAGGCCTTAACACCTTACTAAGTGTTATGCAAAGCATGTCACTTTTTCAAAACCTAGCTGAGAGGGATCATTAGGAGGAGTACTAATTTAAAACTGATTTCATGGCTGTAGGTCATGAACTGCAGCTTTGATTTGTATTGTTCTTCAGGATCCAGACATCATGCACTTAGTCTGAGAACAAGACCATCAATCAAAGGATATGCCCGGAGTATGCCGTTCACCAGGGAGCAGACAGATGCCTTTTTGAATGTTTAATTATGTTGGTAGTTTTATAAGGAAAAATGTGAGTTTGCTTGCACAGGAATTCAGGCTCAGTTTTACTTAAGGTCTTTTGTGCAGAGAAATGTGAGAATTGCCAGTCGAGAATCCCTTGTGTTGTCTAAACACCCAAATTCTTGAACTCTGATTTAGTGTTTAACTATAAGTTAAATGAATACGTGCACAGAATTTAGGTCAAGCTGACCTGCTAGAGCTGTCAAGAATGATGAATTAAGGGACTTGTAATCAAGGGAGTCAGCCTTGGGAATGACAGAGCAAAGAACATCCCATCTTTGTGATGCAAGCCATATGTACTCAGATTATCTTGTTCATGTTAAGCTCTGATTAGTCAGCTCCTATGGTCGTTAGCCTGGCCCTAGGAGTGAACTACCCTCATTATCATACTAAAAGTCACACCCCCTAAGGGAAAGACCCAGGCCCACTAGAAGACCCTTCCTCAGAGAGCACGCCTAGTAGTAACATAAGTTAGGTAATGGAGATGCAAATGTGCAGCCAGTCATCTATATGGACCTGCCCTGTGGGCAGGGAAAGTGCGGTAAGATTTTGTAGAGAATGTGCAGCTTAGCACTGCGGTATGCTGGCTTGCTTTGCTAGCGTCCAGCCTTGTGCACTCTGTAATAAAACAGTCTCTCGTTTCAAATGTGTAAGACTGGCTCATTGCACACCAGGAACGGACTCGCATTTTAGCGACAACAGTTTTGGTGACCCAGATGGGACTTCGCTAAAAGCCTTGCTCGGTTCGACTTGCTGCAGGCAGCGGGGAGGTGGAACAGTTGGACTCCAGCATGCACTGACCTGTTGATCAGGGGATGCCACTGATTCCTTTTCCTTGCTGGGTGGTAGGTGACTGAAAAGTGCAATGCTAAAATCAAGATACTTTATTGAATAAGTATAAATGTTTGTTTGAACTTGTTTGAATTTGATTTTTGGAGAACTAATTTCTACATAAGTGACTCCACCAGGATCGTGATAGGAGATTAAAAGAACTGGTACATGTAGACACGGTGAGTTGACGAACTCCAGCTGAGTGTATGCAGGCTTGGATAAAGAGATCCTTTGGGGAAACAATTATAAAATGGGAACTGATTCCTCTACCAAAATACCACCCTTGTACCCATTGGAATAAGTCTGGGGGAGACCCCATGACAAAAGAAAAATTGAAACAATATTGTATTCGATGGTGGTCAATATGTAAGTTAGAGGATGAGGAGAATTGGCCTGAAAATGGAATCTTAAATTACAATACTATATTGCAATTAATGTTATTTTGCAGGACATTAAAAGAATGAGATGAAGTACTCTTTGTTGATCCGTTTTTCTCCCTGCATAGTAATTATAAGATAAGAAAGAAATGTAAGCTACTGGATACTGGTCCAAATGGATTATATGTGCTAGCAGAAAATGGGAAAAAGAAGTCAAAATATTGTGTAGCATGTGAAATGGGGAGAGGCTGTATTCAGAAAAGTGAGGAGGAAGAGGATGTTCAATTGTTAGTTGCTGAACCAAAATAGAAACTGTTGCTGAAAGCAGCAGCAGTAGTAGTGCTGCTTTGGAAGATCCAGCTACAGGGCACTAGTCTGAGACTTTAGCCCAATATCTGGAAGAATGAGAGCACACCAAACCAATAATACAAGCCCTATTGAGGCAAGGATTGAGAAGAATTACCGGTATTTGTACATGTCCCATTTACTACTTTGGATTTTTTAATTTGGAAAGAATCATTAGGACCTTATAGGGAAAATCCTGATAAAATGCATCAAATGGTGGAAATTATGATGATGAACCACAATCCAGTTTGGAGAGATGTATAAACTGTGGAATACCCTCTTCACTCCTGAAGAAAGGAGACTGGTGGTAGACAAGGCTCAGGAGGAGAATGAGGCAGAATGCACGAGATGACCCTGCCCAATTTATGCCTAAAACAGAACCTAACTGGGACCCTAATACTGGGGAAGGAAGGGGGATGATTATGCAATATCAACAATTAATTCTGCATGGAGTACGACATGGAGTCCCAAAGCAAAAGAATCTGGCCAAATTGTATGAAGTAAAACAAGACCCAGCGGAAAATCCATCAGCCTTGTATGAAAGGCTATGTGAGGCTGCAAGGAAAGGGACAGATTTCAATCCAGAAAAATCCGGACAGTAAAAATGTTTAACACGCTTTTTATTGGACAATCAGCCCCTGATATTCATAAGAAATGACAGAAAGTAGATGGGGCTGGGGGGATGACCATTTCTCAGTTGACTGAAATTGTCTATAAAGTATATAACGATAGGGATGAAATAGAAAAGAAGAAGCAGCAAAAAGAAAAATACAGAGACCAAAAATGTCAAGCTCACTTGCTGGCAGCTGCTATAGCTCTGGGAAACAGAGGTAAAGGAGGAAATTTTGGAGGGTAGGGGCTGAGGACGGGGATTCACACCACATCCTACAGGAACCCCCACAGGGGCAAATCAGTGTGCCTGTTGTAAGAAGGAGGGACACTGGACAGCTGGCTGCCCGTTATTGAAAGGGCAGGCACAGACATCGACAAAAGGGGGAACCTTCCCCAGCAGCAGATTTATTACTGCTGGAAAATTATGATACGGAATGAAGGGGACTGGGGGTGAGTTTAAAGGCATCCCCAGCAGATACTGTGGTTCCAGTCAAGTTGGGGAATTAAACTATAGATTTCTTGATAGATACAGGAGCAACTCATTCTGTAGTACTACAGTTACTACTGTGAGGGGCCTCTCAGTAAATTTAATATGCTGATCATTGGGGCTACTGGAAAGAGAGAATTAAAGTCATTTTTTAAGCCAATGGAATGTCAAATTGGAGGTAAAACTTTTAACAGATGAGTTCTTGTGTATGCCAGAATGCCCTCTACCTCTCTTAGGTCAGGATTTATTTAGTAAACTACAGGCCCATATAACATTTTCTGAGAATTCCATTCAGTTGCATATCCCATTGGAAAATACCTGGAAGGCACAAATATCTGCTGCAAGGGGAACAACAAAATGAACTAGAAAACTCCAAAGAAATCCTGGAATGCTGTATTTCTGTTGGTATGGGTGACTGAAGTACCAGGGAAAGCTGACACCACACAGATAAAGGCAGAATTAAAATGGAACTCCAAACCGGTAAGAAAACCCCAATATCCTACAAAAATGGAAGCAAACATTGGATTAGAGACTTTGATAAATAAATTCATGCAATATCGCCTTCTACAGGAATGTCAATCATAACATAATACTCCCATCTTGCCAGTGAAAAAGCCACATTCTACAGAACACTGGTTGGTGCAAGATTTGAGGGCAATTAACAAAATATTTGTAGATGTACATCCAGTGGTGCCAAACCCCTATACTCTTTTGACCAATATAGCAGGGAATAATGTCTGTTTCACTGTTTTAGATTTGAAAGATGCCTTTTTCTGCATATCCCTAGATTCAGAAAGCCAGAAACTCTTTGCTTTCGAATAGGAACATCCCACCACAGGAAGGAAGATGCAGCTTTGCGGGACAGTCCTACACAAGGATTCAAACCCAGCCCTGTCCCACCTTGCTTGGTAACCTACTGGCAAAAGAATTAAAAGTCTGGCAAGGTAAGAATCCAGAAGCAACTTTGTTACAATATGTTGATATTTTGGGGGGAACTGAAACTGAGCAAGGATGTATTGAAGCCTCAATTTGTTAAATTTTCTGGGAATGGCTGGATGTTGAGTCTCTCTGAAGAAGGTTCAGCTGATCAAAGAGACTGTTACGTATCTTGGGTTTGAAATATCCCAAGGGGAACGGAAACTAGGTGGTGAAAGAAAGGAAGCCATTTGTAAGATTGCATCCCCACAATCAGAAAGGGAACTCGGCACATTCCTTGGAATGGCCAAGTGGTGTAGAATTTGGATCCTGAATTTTGGATTTATGGCTAAATCATTATATAAGGCCAGAAATGGACCAGGGGATATACTGGAATGGACTCCTGAATGTCGAAAAGGATTTGATGATACTAAAAAAGCATTAATGAGATCTCCATCGTTGAGATTACCTGATTTGGATAAGCCCTATATGTACATGAAAAGTTACATACTGCTTTGGGGGTTTTGACTCAAGTATTGGGAGAACGGAAAAGGCCCATCACTTTTCTAAACAATTGGATCAAGTGAGTAAGTGATGGCCAGCCTGTCTCCATGCACTGGCTGCAACTGTCACTGATTGGAGAAGCATGAAGACTGGCTTCGGAACAAGAGATTACTGTATTTGTGCCACGTGCTGTGACCTCAATGCTGGAACAAGGAGGACATCACTGGTTATCACCTAGTAGAATGGTTCAGTATCAAGCAGTGCTACTGAAACCAGGTGATGTATGTTTAAAGGTAATAACCTTTTTGAATCCTGCTACTTTGTCACCCATATCTGGTGATGCAAACCTAGAGCATGATTGTGTATTCACTATTGAACAAGTCTTTTCCAGTAGGCCAGATTTGAAGGATGTTCCACTGAAAAATCTGGAGTGGACTCTCTACACAGATGGAAGCAGTTTTACCCTGGATGCACAATGCCGATCCGGATATGCAGCGGTAACTTTGGAGGGATGTAAATTGAATCACAACCCTTGCCATTAAGTACTTCAGCACAAAAAGGTGAATGAATTGCCTTGACTAGAGCTTTGGAATTGTCACAGGATAAATGAGCGTGTATATATATATATACACACACACACACACACACACACACACACAGAGACTCTAAATATCCCTTTGGAGTGATACAGGCACATGAGGCAATATGGAAAGAAAGAGGACTTTTAGCCTCCCAAAGGTCACCTATTAAGCATGGATCAGAAATACTGGAATTATTAGAAGTGGTTCAGAAACCTCAGGATGGTTCAGAAACCTAAGGAGGTGGCCATAATTCACTGTAAGGCTTACCAACCTGGGCAGACTGAAGTCATACGAGGGAATCGTAAGGCTGATGAAATAGCAAAGAGAGCGACCAACGAAGCAATCATGGAAGCCGTGATTCCTCAAAATGTAATGAGACCTGAAGCACCCAAATACAATGAAAAAGAGAATTAATTCGCTAAAATACCAAAATGTGTAAGGACTTCAGACGGATGGTGGGTGACATCTGCTGGACAACATTTGGTAAGAGCTTCCATAACGCAGAAGCTGCTACAACAGACACACGAAGGAACTCGTGGCAGCAGATGCTATAATCGCAAGCGTTAGGAGGTGTGCAGTAGGGCCAAAGGTGCAAAGTTATGCTGATCAAATAGTAGAATAATGTTAATATGTTGTACAAATAATCCTAAAATGGAATTAAGACCTCCACCTGGAGAGGTAAAGAAAGGGAATATTCTGGGAGAACGTTGGCAGATTAATTTTTCTGAGTTACCAAAATGCAGTAGTAATAAATATTTCTTGGTACTGGTAGATACCTTTTCAGGATGGTCTGAAGCTTTCCTGTGCTGGACCAACCAAGCTGGAGACGTAATGAAGAAATTATTAAATGAGACTGCACCAAGATTTGGAGTTCCAAGTGGGATCTCATCAGACAGAGGCTCACACTTTATAGCAGAAGTGATACAGACAATTTCTGCCCTTTTAGGAATAAAATGGGATTTACATACACCTTGGAGACCCCAGTCTAGTGGGAAAGTAGGAAGGATGAATAGGTCTTTAAAGAAACAGTTGGCTAAATTGTGTCAAGAATCTGATTTAGAATGGATAGAATGTTTTACCTAGTGCTTTAATGAGATCAGAATCACCCCAAAAGGGTGATTAGGGAAAAGGTGAGCCCATTTGAAGTATTATATGGAAAGACCGTATGCTGTAAATTTAACAGGAGAGGAAGACCAAATGCATATTTCAGGTGATTAGGTGTTAACTGAATATAGATTGTCTTTGGGAAAGACTCTCCTCTTTCTCTGTTGAATATACCTGTACAGGCACCTGTACCGTTGGACGTGCCGGTGGATCCTTTCTGACTCAAAGATCAAGCGTATCTTAGAACTTGGAAGGATGAGCCTTTGAAGGAGAAATCAGAAGTGGCGGCTCCTTTGAAAATGAAAATCAAGAAATTTTAATGAACTGTTCTTGGACTGAAATAAGACCCTGTATAGAATTGGACTGTATACAGGGAGGTTTGAGTTGTTAATCTCTTTAATATTAGCCTGTTTTCTTCGTAGATACTTGTTTAATCTTGTTTTACAGATGCACAGGATTTTGCCTGTTATGTTGTATCAGAAATTCTCAAATTCAGTGGGATCAGGAGAATCCATGGACTCCAAACAGACACTTCATGATGATTCAGAAAACCACACAGACAAACGATAAGACCAATTGTTGGGTATGTACACACTCCTCAGAACAGGGGGTCCCTATATTGGAAATACCTCTTTCTGTCAACATATCCAGGAACCATTTTCAGGAAAATACTTCCTTTGAAAGAGATCCAAAGGCAGACCTACAAGAATAGAATGACCCAATGGTCCATCTGGGTGCACAGTATATCCAATGGTGTAATCCTCCAAAAGGATTAGGGAAGATAGATTGTATAAATGAAAGCATCTTTATAGGAAATATATTTGTATGCTTGTACGTTGTATTACAATGTATGGTGAGGTGTTGTCTTGCTGTAACTGAGGAGTTCAGAAAGAGCAGGACTTATTTCATACATTGGGATATAAATAAGTCCCTAATGGGGGAATTGTTGTCTAAACTCCCAAATTCTTGAACTCTGATTTAGGGTTGAACTCTGATTTATTATTTAACTATGTTAAATGAATACGTGCACAGAATTTAGGTCAAGCTGACCTGCTAGAGCTGTCAAGAATGATGAATTAAGGGACTTGTAATCAAGGGAGTCAGCCTTGGGAATGACAGAGCAAAGAACATCCCATCTTTGTGATGCAAGCCATATGTACTCAGATTATCTTGTTCATGTTAAGCTCTGATTAGTCAGCTCCTATGGTCGTTAGCCTGGCCCTAGGAGTGAACTACCCTCATTATCATACTAAAAGTCACACCCCCTAAGGGAAAGACCCAGGCCCACTAGAAGACCCTTCCTCAGAGAGCACGCCTAGTAGTAACATAAGTTAGGTAATGGAGATGCAAATGTGCAGCCAGTCATCTATATGGACCTGCCCTGTGGGCAGGGAAAGTGCGGTAAGATTTTGTAGAGAATGTGCAGCTTAGCACTGCGGTATGCTGGCTTGCTTTGCTAGCGTCCAGCCTTGTGCACTCTGTAATAAAACAGTCTCTCGTTTCAAATGTGTAAGACTGGCTCATTGCACACCAGGAACGGACTCGCATTTTGTCAGCAACATTTGCTCTCTTCTTGTCTCCCAGCTTGGTAATATAAACTCTAGTGCTACTCTGGCTGGAATGTTGAGTTTTGTACTTGGTCAGTCTTTGATAAACTGGCCTTCTGAACAGAAGGAAAAACTTTGTAAGCAATAGTAGGCAGTCTCTGCAAGTAGTTTCTGTATTCAGCAGCAATTTATCACAAGATGCTACTAATAAGCGTTCTAGTCTAGGGTGAAGAAAAATAGGAATGCCTTGGTATCAGAGCTATGGACAATCATCTAACTAAACGTTACGTAAATATATGTAGCAAAACAAAGTTGATGTGAGAACAGGTCTTGAAATAACTAAGCTATTGTTTCTTCCAGGTGTCAAGAAATACTGTTTTACTTGTATTGATTTTATCTGACCAAGTTCAATTAACCCCGCACCTAAAATCTGTTTCAGCTCTTGCTCAGTGTCATTCACAACTCCCCATCAGCAAGCAGGTCTTCAGCCATCTCCAGGAAAGCAGGGACTTGGCACACATAGCATTGTTTGGGAAGATGAGTGCCATAACCACACACTTACACACCTTTCAAAATATATATTCCTAATATATATTTTATATATATGTATATAAATATAAATTCCTAAATTAACAGAGAAATTTGAAAAAAACTTGAGGATTTTGAAAATGCATGCTGTTGTTTTCCAAGACCCAACATATTTCATGCTTTTAAAATCTACTGGCTCACTCTGCCACTATTTACTAGACTTTTTCATTAGGGAAAGTGAGTGAAGAGTCTGTAGCGCCCTAATGTGCAAGGTTACAGCCCTGACAGGCTGCATTTTTTTTCCAGCATGCACAATTTTGGAGTCTTGAAAGTGTTTGAAACCCTACCCAAAGAGAGCCTTTGGAGCAGTGGTTCTATTCCTGATCCAGCTCACCAGCAGTTCTTTGGCTAAATACATTTACAGAAGTAATAGTGTGTTTTATTTTAACATGTTTTTCATTTGCTATTGAAAGCCCAACTTTTCTGGCAGAAACCCCAACTTCATTACCTAATAACGTGGGATTGCAGATTTATAAACTTAGCAGTTCAGCCACTCTCTTTATTTTTATACCATGTCTTGGTGCGTTTGATGGCAGAGAAAGCCTTTTCCAGTGCTGCTGCTGTATGGGGAGCAGGGAGTTTAAAAACATGCTTTTGATGTTTGGGAAGTACAAATTACTGGTAATTGTTTTCCTTTCCTTGTAAATCCACACTTGGCACACTTTTGTCTTCTCCCAAAGTAGGTTTGGGTGTGACAAAAGTGAAGAAATGGCTATCAAGTTTTCCATTTCAGACTAGTAACCGCTTGAATGCTAGGCTGCTTCAAGGGGACTGCTGTTCTTTGTATACCTTTCTGAATCCGTGGCTGTAGGTTTAAATTAGATCTGCTGATGCAGGTCCATGAACTTCTGAGAATAATTGGTTTAGGCCAACCTAGAACTTAAAAGACATTGCCTTGCCTTAGAAACCAAGTCTGCCAACTTCAGCTTTCAGTCACATTCTTAGGATAAAATCCTCATGGTTTCCACTAAATTGAAGAAACAGAATTTTCAGTGCATCTACTGCAAGTGCTTCTGGCGCAGAAGACAACAATCATTGCTACATTAGAAGGCAAAGATGTGTCAGCTAGTTAATTAGGATGAAGAGAGAAGTTGAGCTCCTCCATCAAGGTGTTTGTGCACCAAAAGCCAAATCACGTGAGCACAGATATTTGCATTTTGATGCTGTTTCTTATGTGCAGTATACTGTTACCCTTATCAATCATTTCATTCTGAGAATTGCTTTATATTTTGTGTTGAAATTACCTCCAGTAGTTTGAACATCTAGAGCATTGTTTTTTAAAGACAGTGATACAATCAGTTTTTCTGCTATCAGATTAAAAAAGATATATCCTTTGTTTCTTCAAAAGCAAAGTTGAAAGGGTGTGATTTGGAGCAGTATTTTCTTCCTGCAAGCTTTTAACAATTTCAAAGAAATTATAAAACATGGTATAGCAATAGTAGCGCATTCTCAAGAGCAAAGAAGCAAACATGCAACTAGTGTGAAGTCTTTCTAGGCTGGCACCTACAAATTAAAACATGCCAGCTGATCTGCAGCTTGTTTGCATTCACCGTAACAACTCCTCGCTGTCAAGGGGCTGAAGCCCAGAACTGTGTTTCGACTGCTCTGCTCTATTGATGCAGGTCTAATAACACCATCTTCTCCCCATGTACAGTGCTGCTGTTACATGGGGCCTGCTCTGGTGTCTTGTTCCTTCTATCAAATGTTTTATGCTGTATGCTGGCTGGTACTCCTGGGCAGTCAATTGAGGGTTCGGTATGTACTCATTCATATTAAATATGCTATTTTTTATAATGAGTGAAGAGGGTTGTGATACAGCCCATGTTTTGTGACAACAATAGTGAGATGCACAAGGTAAAGACCACTGACAGTGAATGTAATTATCTGTAATTAAAAAGGAACGAATTTCCAGTACTGCTGGCTAAAATACATTCTCTGTTAGTAATCCTAGAGCCTCTGAACTCAGAACTCAGGGTTTGCATATAGACAGAACAGATTCATGTATGTGACACGTTGACAGGATGTGCCAGATTCAGTCGCATGAGGAGTGATGAAATACAAGTGCATTTAGAAGAAACAACTCTAACATGCAGTAAGCCTGCTTGCTTCCTTGTGTGCATTACGATAGTCTCGGCCAAATTTGGCTGCCATCTTCATGTTTAAGATGTGAGCTCTGTGCCCAGCTTCCCTGCAGTAAGTAAGCTCTGCTTTAGAAAAAAGTGCCCTTAATGCACCTGTTACACCTACAATAGTTGGTATTTACAGAAAGGAACAACAGTAGGGGAAATTATCAACATGAAAACAGGAGTTATGATTTCTCCTAAGAAGCTTGAGATGTTATGTGGACAAAGCATTCCCATGTCTGCTCCTGTCCTAGGGCAAGAGTTGGGGTTTATTGCCTTTTACGGGAAATGTGTAATTTCCTTCATTCTTTTATGTGAAAGACCATAAGAGTATAACTCCTGGAAAAATCATTAACCTGTGTTTGAAGAAATAAGAAGTCATACTCAATTCTCTATTTGCTTTGGGAAGGTGAGGACAGTGAGGTAGCATTTTTAAGTTTCTGTAACTACTAGAACTAGAAGAAAATACATAATGTTTCAAGAGTTGAAGCGTATGAAAAACACTAACCATCATACACTGATGCTTCAGACTCCCTGTGTACACTGCATTACAGGTGAAATTTAAGGTGTGGGACCAACAGGGATACTGAATAGGCATTAGCAATCAATATTAAATATAAATACAAAGAAGGTGACATAGTTGTGAAGTCTATAAGGCTCTAAGGTGCCCTTGAACTCCATAGTAAATATGCCCTATTTCTTAAGTGATTGAACTAAAGGTCATGACTCAAATTTAACCAGGCTTTTGTTGTTGGGTTTTGGGGTTTTTTTAACTTTGTTCTTATGCCTTTGATCCTTGTACCTTTGTGTTACTATAGTTGCAAAACAAAACCTGCTGAACACTAAGAGAATCGGGTCAGTAAGCCTTGATAAATATATTTATTTTCCTTTACACAAATGAGAATTTCAAGACACAACACTGCATGGGTGTGTTAGCATTTGTATAAATTGGTCACTTTGATAAACTTACTGGGGAAAAAAAAAATCAGTCCTTACCTATTTATGTTGAAACTTATTTTCAGAGTTCAGTATATTTTCTGAATAAAAGATGCCTGCCTTCATCACTTGTCTTGCTGTTTTCGAAGAAAGAGGCAGGTAATACCACTGACTCTCATCTCTCCCAAATCCTCTTTTCTTGGACACTTTCCTATTAGCTTTTCTTCCTGATTTTTATTTTCTTTTGTAGTTCACTGAGGTTACACAGATGACTCTTGGAGTGAGATAATCTAGATCAGTGATGCAGGAAAGAGATCTTCTTTCAAACACCATATCCTTTTATCAGTGTGAGTTTAGGCTGGGAAACATTCAATGTTAATACACTCTCGTCTCCATAAACAACTCTTCAGGAAACAAGATAACAGAAAAGGAGCTCATTTTCTGCAGCCACTTATGTACTTTCGTAAGTGCAAAAGACTGTCCACAAATATGTTACAGTAGATTTTTTTCTTTTCCTGCAAGAGCCTAGAAATGCAATTAGATTATTACTACATAGAGAAGCTCAGTCTCTCAAAGATCTTGTTACAAAATTTTTATGCATGAATCCAAAAGATAATGAGCATACACCATTAATGGATTGTGTAAAAGATGCAAATTTGTATCCAGGAGAGGAGAATTTTTATTTCCTAATTATTTGCAGTTAATGCATTCTTTGTGACTTGTGATTACCTGTGGGCTTATGGTGGTTGAAGAAAAAGGTGCTAATTCTTGTAAAATTCTAAACAGATGCTTGAGGAAACTATTTATGTCTGTATTTCAAATTATACCTATATGTTACATACTTGCATAAGTTGCTACAGAAATTTAGAGATGAAGACATCCAAGAGACAACAGTTGTAAGTTATTTGAAGTGTGTTTGAAGTCATAAGGCTCAGAGTTATATGACAGAGCCCAGAGGAGAAAGAATTACCTCTTTTGTAGAATAGCTTAAACTATGAAAACTACTGGTTAAAGGTGTGTTTTGAGACCAGTATGTATTACAACACTGCAATATACTGCACTGGCAATAAGTTGCTAGTGACGGTATAGCTCTCCTCCTGAATCAAAATGACCTGCAAGAATGTCATTTTGTTTATATAAATGCGCTTTACTAGTGACTTTTGCCGCTGTAACTAGCCTCACACCTTTACACATCTTGAGGCACGAGGCTAAAACATACTGCTTTTTTGCTTCATGTTCAGAAGTCTGCACAGAAAGAAGGCCATATTGTCAACAGTGAGAAGTGACTGTGCAGAAAAGGATAATTGTCCAATTACTTGTTAAAGAGAGAGGGAAAAAACCAACAACTTTGGCTTCATTTTGAGGAACATGTTGTATTCTAGTTCTCCTAAGCTGACTTTGAATTTCACATCATCATGGGTACCCACCTTGCAGCAGCCTGGGACTTTGAGATACTTTTAGCAGCATGCAAAAGTCCAAGAGAATCTCAACAATAAGGGAGATAAATCCTGTAAAGAACAAGAGCATCCTAAAGGAAAAGCCCAACTGGGATCCGTACTGGTTTGTTAATCACTAAGACTTGCCTGATAGGTGAGGCAGGGAATAACAGTGTTTGAGGCTGAATTCGTAGCCAGAGCACACTGTGGTGTTTAAATGATCTATCTGCAGCTGCATAGTGCAGATTTGACACCACGTGGGATTCAGGAAGGATCTGGAGCCAATGGAATCCACAATTACATCTTGCAGCTAAAGACACGTCTTCTCCAAAGATGCCAAACAAAAGGCACCTTTTGTTCCCTGACCACATGCCCCATGAAAGTTTATCTCTCAAATAGAAGGATAAACATTTCATTCCTTGTGTAATAAGTATATAGAATATAGGATCTAAACATACTACCTAAAAACTCAATATAAAAAAAATCTAGAACCAAAGGCATAGTTTGGTGACCTAGGATAGATATTTTGGATTTAAAAACAGCCTGATTTTACACTAAAGAATTTTTTTCTGACTGTGGACACAAAGATGATACCAATTAATACCAGACTATTTATAACACAGGAATTACTACAAAATTGCATATACCGATTTATTGAACAATAACTGATTTACCCAACCTTAGAATTTCACAGTACTTAAATTATGTGGACTGCTAGTATGCATGCTAGTTCTAATTTAGTGACATTTTATAATTATTCACAGTAATGAAAAGTAAACTCTGCAAACATTCAGGCCATGCAAGAACTCATATCTTAACACAGCTGAATGGACAGCAGTATCTCTAAATGAAATATTTAAAAAGTTTTAATTTATTAACAATAAATTAATCTGTGGCATCACTGATCAACAAAACACTAAAGATTTAGTGTGCAGATTGTCTACATACTGATCAGAAAGGCATCATAATCACTACCTTGATAAAAACTGGAAAAATGCTAATGAACTTATATACATATATTGTTTTCAACCATATGAACACCACTGAGCAGAAGAAATGTACTTCCAAGTTTCCCCAATTTTTCTATTAAATAAGGCAATAATAAAAAGCATAGCATCACAATAACATACTTGGAACTCTAGATACTGAGTCCTGACATAATGCAGTGCTCAGAGGAATATGCAAAAATAAACACCAGGATTTGCATTTTTGATTCTTCATTGTGTGGGGTGGTTGGGGTTTTTTTGTTGTTTGTGTAAAACAAAAAAAAACCCCACAACTGTTCCAGATTCCACTGTCAGGAAAAACAAAAGAAAAGCTTCTGGGAGAATCCAAACTGACAAAGCTGTTCTTTCAGCCTGTGGCACTATTTGGAATATCTTGAGCATCTGCTAAATGTAGTTTTTGGCTGAAGCAAACCATTAAGGAATAACACTTTCACATAGAGATAATCTACAAACAAGATAGCAGTGTTACACAAAAGTATGCTTAGTCCTGTGACAGGTATGCACCAGTCCAGATGAATTCAGTTCTATTAAGTCCTATGCTAGTTGACAACCAGTAGATTAATCTTCCTTGATGAGCATGAAGTATTACATACCTCCAGAATTAGCTGGTGGACCAAGAGGGATAGCAGATTATTTTTATCACTTACATGATATTATCACATTCCACTTGCATTTTTTGAGACCTAGCCTTAAACACCTTCCACAGACACAGAAAATGTATATATCAGTGCAGTATCTTCAGTCCCAAACCAGTCCCACCTTCCTCAATGCATACAAAGTGTGTAACATCAGAAATAATGAGACCACAGTATAAACAGAATGCAACACTCCTTGACTGTGTTCTTAGCTCATCCGAAGTATGCTGTAAAAGACAAGCTAAGACATTCAGCTTTATCTTCTGGGTGGGCTAACAGCACATTTGTTCAATTACCAAAGCTCTGCTGAAGAATTTGACTCGACCATTGTCTGAGCCTACAAATAAAAAATTAGGACAGTCCACTGTTCACAGCAGAATCAGTGATAAACAGCTGCACATATTTCTAGAAAAACCAAAAAGGTAGCAGGATTCACTTATCAATGGGACAGAACACTTCTGAATACTATAGAAGGGATATTACTATGTATATTTGTTCCAGAGTGTCTCAGCAAGACACACGTAGAGACACCCTGCTTCTGATGGGCTTTGCCACCAACTGTCAACACATTGTCTAAAGTGGTACATGCTAGCTAAATAAATCACCACATGAAAAAACAGCCTGTAATTAAAAGTGTTAAGATTCTGTCATTTATGTATTAGAAGAACCTAGAATTCATGCTGTATTACAGTATTAATTTAAAAGAAAGGATGTTATTACAGCAGTTTGATTCCTGTAAAGACATCATAAAGAAATATACTCTTACTTGATTACAGTTAATAATTATTAACACAAAATAGACATTTAAGGAAAAGGAGACATAGATGAAGTTACTTCTTCTAGCTGCAATACAAATGTAGAAAGTATCAGAAATGGCGTTCTGTTAGTCAAATAAATGCAACAATTACACTGATGTGATGAAATACATATATTAAAACAATGAAGGAAATCCTGAATAGTCTGGGCTGAAATGTATGATTTTATTACAAAAAGCAAACCAAACCTGCACTGAATTCTACACCAGAGCTAAGTCCCAAAGTAAGTTTAAATTTGCTGATCTCAGGAAATTTAAAGACACTAAGTTTTGGGGTTTATGGAAATACACTAGAGAAAAGGAGAAACTGAAAGCGTGGAATATACAGATCTAAATTCCTTGTTATGTGTGGTCTTCCCCAGATGTAGGAGAATAAGCCACAGGGAAAATGGTCGTAGTTCCCTGGTACACTGGCCATCTCTAAACTGGCCTACATCCTCAGACATTTTACAGCTAGACTGTTCCACTCAGCAAAACAAGCAGCAGCCTATAATAAAGATAAGACAAGGTGCTGTGTTTTCTCAAAACCAAGATGAGGGCAGAGCTTATGTCTTGGTTCATTACAGAACTATGTTCTCCTCAGCTGTAAATCACTGCCTACCTAGTAGTGAGCTGAGTACTGCGAGCAACGTTCCATGCTTCCTGCCTTCCCAGTACTTACATCCGACAGCAGCCTATCAAGGTTGGAGTCACTGGCTAGTTTTCTTTTATCTTCAGGGAGTTCTTCCAGCTCCCCATAGAGCTCCAGGTTGAGGCGAGCAAGTTTCTCCTGCATACTCCGCACATGCTCCATCTGCTCTATGGAACATTCGTTTCCTAGAAGGACAAGCAACAGCTTTATCTATAGAAACCCGAGAGAGCAAATGACAAAGATGCAGCTTTTTACATCAAGAAAAATTTAAACATCAAATTTACAAGTTAATTTGCTTTCTCAGTGATTTCTCTCTGTTTCACTAATGAAGCTTGTCATCCTGCCTGGTGTTATGTTGTGTTGAGCTTTACTAACATGTTTTTAGAATATATGTGTTTGTTCTGTACTCCTGAATTTCTCTCCTATTTAGGAAGACCCTGGTTTTTTTACTTTAAATATGATCACAGTAAACCTTCTTTCTAATTTTGACTTATTTTGGGGGTTTCTTTCTTGTAACTGATGCTTTATGTAACACAGACTTTTCAGGTTCTCTTGCAAAATCAGTGTGGAATTAACATGACATGCTGACCTACACTAAACCTGCAAAAGTACATAAGCATCTTTCTACTCAGTACAGGGGAAAAAAAGGAAGCAGAAATGTCATGTTTTTTCTGAAACCTCCATCAACTGTGAAGTAGTAAAATAGTAAGATGCTAAGACAGAAGAGTAAGCTAAGTAAAATACAACTTGCATTGGATTCCATAGAACTTGTTACCAATAGTCTAAAGTGTTAATACGCAACAAAATCAGGTGCTAAATAGTTCTGATTATTCCTATACTATCAAAAATAAGTGGCTTTAAAATTGATATCTTAAATCCATAATCCAAGGTACTGTCTTTGGTAAACCATCCTGGAAAGAATGATGAAATGGCATTTGAATAATCTCACACCAAATCTCACCACCTTACAACAGGACTATAACTTAAAAAATGCAGTAAGATCTATTAATTATGTTAAACCTTATTTTCATATGGCAGAGTCCGGTATGACAGACTGGCAGTCTGTCCATACAGCACACTTTTTTGCAAATGTTATCATCGTGTAGCTATAAAAACAAATATTGTATACAGACAATTGATGCATTTACCAAATGCTTGAAGTTTGCCAGAATGGAAGTCATTCAGGAGACTCAGAAGTCCCCTTTCCATTTCCTGAACATCTGATACATCTGTGAGAAAAGAATGCTGGATTGGTGCTGCCTCTGCCCCTTTTGCTTCGCCTCCTGGAGGTTTGGCTTTCTCTTTTATTACGCTGGAAAAAAAAATAATTACACAAGACAACAAGATTACTTCCTGCTTTCACTTTCATTGAAAATCTGAAATGTCAGATAAGTGTACGTCTGGGCTTTGAAAATGAAATGGAAAATATATACTTCAATCACTCCTTTTAAGTTAAAAAACGGAACACTGGTTTGTCTTAAGAATAAAGAACATCATCACTGTCTTGTCAGTTTGATACTGCAAAATGAAGAATTCCAACAATCTGCTTTCCTACTAATAGGAAAGGGAGGGAAACCTCTAGTGGAGCACATGTATGTAATGGCCATATTAATAATCTGAAGAGGACCATTACCCAACAATGACACATAGTGCATGGGGCATTATCTACATAAAATCATCCTGAAAACATCTGGAAACTCTCTTTAAGCCAGAGAGAAAAACCCTCAACAATCATATGCTCCTGTTGTCACAAACACCTATAGACTGCAACCAGCACGGCTAAAAACTTGCTATAACTTATACAGGAAGGTGACCATGCCTCCAGATGAATTTTCCTAGACCTTCTTCCCACCTTCAAGTAACAGCCCAGTTTTGAAAAACTCTCCATAAAACACAACCTCCCAGTACTCTAATACATACCAAATGGAACTAGTCCATGCCCAAACAAATGTCGAATGTGCTAAAAATTCTCTACAGCACCCTCTGCAACAAAACAGTCAAAGTTCCTGCATCCCATACATTTCTCTCTAGACATAAAATTTATTCAGAGCACGATGTGCTCACAGAAATTATATGGATGAAAATTAATAACCATTATCGATTGCATGTTCATTCGGATTTATATGGAAGCTAAACACAGTTACCAGTGAGAAGCAGCATATTCCATCTTTGACCCAGAGACAGACAGACTGCAGATTAACCAAATACAATTCAGGTAAGGGGCTGTTTTCATCCCCAATTTGCCTGTCCACGTGTGTGTACAGCCTTTCTCTCACATTGGCATAGCTGCTTCTGCAGCCTTATGGTCATTCTATTCAGAACCTGATTCAGTGAAAAATTTTGAGCCTCAAAATTAAAACTTAAAATACTGTAGGGTATTAAAAAAAAAAAAAATCATAGGCTTAGTAAAGAAGCTTTATTTAATTAGTGAAGATAAGAGGGTTTACAGTGTAGTAAGCCCCACCTTCCCTTGAATATTCCCATGCTCTGCAAGTCATAAATTCTCTTTCCTATGGGAAATAATCATTCTTTTCCCACCCTAACAGCTTCTGCAGTCTATAAACTGTATACACTACATAGTCTATATGCCAGAACAACTAATGGTCCAAAAATTACCATATCTGGTTCAGCTCAGAGCAACTCATCTCAATTTAGACTTAACTTTAGCTATTTCTGCTTCAATTTCAGACTAAAAGGATTGCATGCCAGAAAGGTCATTGATTTTTCCCACCTGTATCTGAAGTTTAATATACTACTGCACCTGGAAAATGTATTTCATTAGATTCTTCCAGATTAAGTGAAAATGAATCAAATACTCCTACTCCACTATTGTAACAGCAGTTCATCCTCACATTGTTATGTCAATTACCACTGCTGCTTGGAAAGTTCCAAGAAACTGTCTGTATTGGCACTGCTTGGTAAGCTTGACTCCACAATTGAGCAAGAATGTCCTTTTCCAAAACTTAAAGCAAAAAGAGCATTTTCTTCTCTAGCCAATGTTGTGAACTACAGGGAATTAACTTCTAGTACATACCAGAATAGTGCTGAGACTTAAGTAAACTGTATGGTCAGCTGCAGAAATCACCAATTTATAGCACATCAGTATTTATTATTATTTCCCTCAAAATATTAACACATCTTCCCTGAAAAATAATGTGTAGGCTTTACATTGCAGAATTTCATTATTCATCAAGCCAATAATGGATCCTTCAAACAGACTACCTGTGCTAACAACGACAATTCAGTATTTAATCTTCAACTAATGCAGGTCAATAAACTCAGCTGCTGCCTCCCTCTAACTAACATTCACTTTAAAAATCCCTCTTCACTCATTTAACTACTGTATCTGCCACAGCGAAGAAATACATTTTCTAACATGCAGGAAAATTAACATTCTCAAACTGAAACAGATGTATTCTCGATAATACACAAACTATTCCAAAATGGTACTTTCTGAAGAGGTGAATGCCTCCCTCTGTGCACAAGTATGGCCTGGGACCTACTGCTGCCCTCACTGATAGGTCCCCAGACAAAAACACCCAGAAATTCCAGTTCTAGCTCATCCTGTTCAATTTACGCCCTCTGTTTCCTGCCTGCCCTACTTGTCAGTTCCAACCTTGCAGTCGCATAGTATTGTATTTGTTCCTCATAGCTGTACATCTGGGGCTCTGTCATCTCCCATATGATGCCCACATTTGCCATATTTGATCACCCAACTCTTGTCTTTCACCAGTCACATCAGGCTATCATCTCTTCAGCTAAATTGTTATTGCTATGAGTCTACAGCACTGTGTAACACTATAAAGCTTACAAGAAGAGTATCGAGCACCTTCCTTTTCTGAAAAATAACCGTTATATTGCATTAGACACAAATCCCTTTACTAAAAAAACCACGTCATCAAAAACTTTCACAAGTCTGAAGCTCTTTCTTTTCATTCTGTCCCAGCCAGTCTAAACACCCTTTAGACTGTCTGGCAGGTTTCTGGCTCTCACTTCCACTGAGCTTGCAAGATGCTTCCAAGCTTACCGTTTTAACTTTGGTTTTTGTACTGCAGGCTGTGGTGCAGGATTTGAAAAGGCTGTACTTTTACTGACTGGCACTGAGCTTTTCTTGGAGTTAGCAACCTGAGCAGGGTGACTGGTAGATGATTTGGGGCTCCTCCTCTTGATTTTCCTTTCTTCCATTTCTTCCAACCTACTGCATCTAGATTAGCTTCTTGTCCTCCAAGGGAAGGAAAAAAAAAAAAAAAAAAGAAGGAAGAAACAACCATTAAAACTGGCATTTACAATAAAAGCAAGGGAAAAAACAGGTCACAGCACATGGAAATACAGCTTTATAGTTTCTTCAAAGATGACCAGCCACTCATTTCTTCAGACAAGAGAATCCAGTTTCATGCGAAGCTGCCCAGGCCTGCCTGCTCAGCAAAACAGGCAGGAATTAAAGTCTTCAGCATCAGCTTCAGCCAACAGGTACCTCAAAATGGTCTCAAGCTTTGCATCCCATGGGTTATTGCTAGAGAACACCACGACTACTCGAGTCCACGCCAATCAAAAGACCGAGGAAGGTTAGTGGCACCAGGATGCTGGGCCTCACTCTTGCCAAGTAACCCCCTCTAAGGGGAGAGGCAACGGCACTGTCACACAGCTTATACCGAGTTGTTATCTCTGCTGTACGCGCTACCGACGGGCACTGCCCGGTGACAGACATACTGCCTGGCCGCTGCTGTACACGCCGGCGCTGGGTGCTACCTCATCGCCGCCTCGCTCAGGGAAACACCTCCCCTGGAACGCACCAGCCGGCGGGGGCGGCGGGGCGGGGCGAGCCCCCCACCGCGGGAGCGGGCCCCCTACGGCGGGAGCAGGCCCCAGCCTCTACTGCCTGCCGCCATTTTATTAGCGCGGAG
>JAVJGI010000062.1:52284173-52300710 GCA_035590275.1 Ibycter americanus
CGGTGCCCCGCAGGGCCGCGCGCCGTGCCCGTGCTGAGCTGGGCGCGGAGGCGCTGGCGGAGCAGCACGCGCCGTAGCTCCGAAATGAGAGAGGCGGAAGGAGCAGGGCGGTTAGGAAAGGGGTTGCCGCGCGTCCCACGCCCCACAGGCCTTTGGGAGCTCTGCTGTCCCCTGCAGGGACGGGGAAGCTCGCACGTCGGCGGCTGCTGCAGGTTCGAAGCTGCGGTTTGGCGCGGGCGGGTTGCGGCCGGCGCAGGCCCTGTCCTCCAGGGGGCAGCATCGCCGCACGCTGGCGCTCCTGCGGCCTCGGCCGTGCCGCACCCTCCCCTTCCCCTTCCCTTCCCTTCCCTTTCCCTTTCCCTTTCCCTTCCCCTTCCCCTTCCCCTTCCCCGCCGCTCCTCAGAAGCAGCAGGGGCAGGTAACGGGCCTGGCAGACAAGGAGGAGCCGCTTTTCTGTCATCCAGCTTCATCCCCACGACGGGCGGGGATCGATCCGAGTGAATGAGGACGACTCTGCCGCCACGTTTAGTTTGATGCAACTCACGGTCTTTTCCGACCCTGCTTCCAGTCTTGAATAGTTGGCTTGCAAGGACTTAATTTTCAAGGCAGGCAATATAAGCAGAGCATGCGTACCTAGCATTAGTAATTAATAAGTTCAGCCGCCCCAAGTCTATTTCCTGGTGCTGCCGCTATCGTAAGGGAACGCAGCTGCATTTCTGGTCATCACTTGTCTCTTCAGTGCTCCCTGCCGTTGATGGCTGTGTGGACTTGGCTGCTTGGCACATCTTTCCTAGCTGTGACTGGTACCTCGAGGCGTTTTTCCCCCGTGTGACAGTAGTTTGTTGCCTGGAGGCATGAACTTACCGACTCTACAAGTTGTCGGTCAACTTGAATTTCTTCTACTTGCAACCATATTTTAGTTTTTACCTGAGAAACATACTGTTCTTAACTAAGTTTTCTGATGAAAACTCTCAGATGTTATTTAAACACTAGCTGTGAAGGATATTATAATCTGCATCACCCAGAGTGAAAACATCAGCCAAAAGCTTTACCGGTGTTTGCCAAGGGTATGCCTCAATATAAAGCTATGACATGGCTTAACAGGTGTGCAGCTAGCATGCATCCCTACTTCTGTCTAGGCCTTATATGATACCAAAAAACTGATTCGCTAGTTGTACCCTGATCCCAAACCTTCTTATGGATCTGGAATTAGACCTGAGGGGCCGTTAGATATAACAGTGCCTTATCAAGACTTCCGTGGGACATTGCAGTTGTGAGACTTAACGTCCACTTTGAGTCCAAAAAGGGTTGCTGTCAAAGGAAGATTGCATTTGCAGTGACTCAGGTGAAGGACAGGGACAAATGTCCACTAAAGGTCACTGCAGTGAAAGTAATTCCTTGCAGCAGGACACAACTTGGGTCTGAGGAGCTGGATCAGTTCTGATATATTATGAACAGTTTTGTTGCAAGAGATCTGTACCAGTGATACACTGACAGTTTGCCTATGGGAATAAAAAATCTAGGTGTGTTTACATGTAAGCTACAAGTCTCATAGCAAAAAAGGGTGCAAATTCGAAGAAAGAAAAAAACCTCTAACCTTGGAGAGACATTAAACAAAAAGGTGATGATACAGGTAGAGAAGCAGGAAGAGTTGTTTACCATCTTTTTGATTCTTTAATACAAAAGGCTTCTGATATCTAGTTTGGCATGCATTACAGGGAAACAAGAGCTAGCAAAATTCACACAGGCTATAAGCCATAGGGCTCCCCAAGTAGAATCATCATTCACACACACACACGGCGGGGGGCTACAAAAACTGGAAAAAGCAAGATATACATGCATATTTGTGGAGGTATTTGGGAGATTTGTATGAGATAAATACTGTTTCTGCAGGGTAATTTCAGAAATGTTTGTGTTCATTCAGCTCATTTCTCACACACTATAAAAGCAAGTAAATGTACCCACCTTGCAGTTTGTATATAGAGATGTGGTTTGTTTTTTCCCCTGTGATTAATGGTGTTCTGTGCATGCAGAATCAAGCAAAAAGGTTTGACAGCTAGGATGGAAGGTGACGAGGTGTCCTTTGTTTCTACCAAAGCAGTTGAAATAGAATGTCTTATGGGCTGTTTTTAAATAAAGGGAAAATCCATTGCTAATGCAAGCATTTTAAAAATAAAACTACTTTTATATTCAGAAAGCAGTTGGATTCCACTGTCAGCCCTGCTTCAGTTTAGTCTCTCAGTATGAGCGGTCAAATACACTAACTTAGTTACTCTTACAAAAACAGTGTGCAGTTTCCCTGGGACACCCCAGAAAAGACGTACAATCAGTTTCAGCACACAGGTAGTGTTTTGCTCCAAGTACATTTCTTATCACTGCACGCTACGTGATGTTAGAATTATTATTAAAATGTCTCTATTACTTCTATATCTGATTTAGCAGAGCCTACAAGGGCAGATAATTGGGAAAGCATCAGACTTTATTGTATGTTTTCATAGTGAAGGTAATTTTACAGTGAATAATTAATTTCTTATAAAAGATAACAGTAAGTTGAGAGCAAAGAATCAAAGGTAACATGGTCTTGATTTGATACTACAAATCCTATTGCAGATAACACTGTTGCCTGGATTAAAACAAAGATACCATACATTCACCAGGAAAACCAAGTGTGTTTTGGATTATCTCCATTTAGCTGAGCTTTTGCATAATTCTGTGTTGTGGTAATGATTCGCAGTTCAGAAAATGCTTTTTTCTTCCTTTATAAGGCTTTTTTCTGACAACACCATCAAGCATTACAGTGGTAGCGTTTGTATATACTTGTTGACTGAAGTGCTCCCAGGGTAACAGTGTTTTAACAGTAACAATATTACTGTTAAAGAAGCAAACTAAAAAGTTAATTGAATCTGATTTTATTTACATGTATATCTCCTTACAAACTAGAAGCCTACCTTTGAAGATGCCTTGAAGAAGAACTTCAAAGAAGTTAGTCAGTACTTTGTATTGAGATATGCATGCAAATAAGATCAGATTCTTCTCTCTGAAAACCCTATTCAGTTAACATGAGATGGCAAGTTGGTTCTCAAGGCTTCCAAGACAGTAATGAAAGCATCTTGTTCTTTAGCTTCTATAATTAATCTCAGATGTATATCACAGGGTGGCACCTTGTACTCACGGCAGCATGACATTGCTGTAGCATCACCTTCTGAAAAAGAGCGTAACCTGGGACATACCTGTTCATATGAAGTAAAGTACTTATTTCTGGTTTATGACTAGCAGCATAACAAAGTGTGTGTGTACCTATCAGCCAGCTAAATGTGCAGAACAATGCAGCAAAGCTGAAATGATATATAAAGAAAATTAATTAACACTGGATTAGTATGGATGTAGAATTGTGTGGGTTAGGCACACGTGTATTCTGCTTTACAGAATGATGACAGATACGCCCTCCAGAAATGTCACTGAAAACATGTCAACATGTATACTTACATTGTATCTCTCTATATATATATAGATACACTGAGATACGGCTATTTAAGTGAAGGAATATAAGCATATCTAAATATTTAGACATCTATATTATTACTGATGAGTTTCCACATCTCTAACATGAATAGTCCATTGAAGTCAGCACAATTACACATGACAGCAAGTAATTTAAAACCTCCACCAGAATTATGTGTGTATCCAGTGTCAGTTTACTGCAAAAGATCAATTCTCAGTTAACTACCAAAGCATTAAATATGTGACCTGCTTAAAAGCTAAAATCTTTTGCCAGAATGTGGATGTTGCATAAACCACTTCCTTGGGCCAGCAGTATGGTGATTCAGGCACCCACATGGTAACGAGGGGAGGAAGGAGGGAGAATAGAAAGGACTTGTTGAACCACTTGGAAAGCAGAATCTTTTTGGTTACACGTAAGTCTGCCTCTGAAGCAGGATGGCTGCTCAAAGCTTTTCCCTTCAGTTTGCCCCAGCTGCCTACTGTACACCAACCTCTTTAGCTCCTTACTAATGTCCTCCTGGGACTTGATCAGTTTTGTTCCAGCCTTCCTCACTTCTGTGTGTCTACTTTCATTGTGCCTCAGTTCCTTCTCTTTAAGTATATCTTCAGTTCTCCTCTGCAGCCCTGCTTTGGCCCCTTGCTTTTATGGTCTAAGATGTTTCTCAAAGACAGATGATCACCCTAGGACCTAGGAGATGCCTAGGAATGAAAGCTGATTCTTCCTATCATGTGAACTTTGATGAATTCCATCAACTACAAAGACAGCTCTGCTGATCAGAGCAAAGGTCCATATAGCCCAGTGTCCTCACTCCAAAGCAGCCAATTGCAGATGCCTGCAAAAAACTGTAAGAATCTGGCAAACATCTGATGCTGTCTGAGTACTTTACAGTCCTCAACAGGCTTGTGGTTCAGATGCAGTTTCTGTGCACATAGCAATGTTAATGCGGCAGTCCCCCAAGAACATCTAGGGACTGAATGGTCCTGACCAGTCCTACCTGGGACCCCCCCAACCCCACTGCCCGTGGGCCCAGAAACCCCATTTCAGCTCAGCCCAGGGCCTTCAAGCCCTTCCTAAGCTCAGGGTCTCCAGCAGTCTCTTCAGCTTCTGGATGGACCCCTGGGATTTATGCTGTGGTCTTGTCTCCAGACAAAAAAAACCAAAACAATTTCTTTATATGCCTGGACGATTACATTGAAAGAATATTACTAACATGTCAACTAGTTAGTCTGGATTTTGTATTCATAGTATCATGGAAATAACAGTGGTTGGAAAGCACCTCGAGGTCATAGCATCACGGGATTCTTCAGGCTGGAAGGGAGATCATGAGGTCTTAAAGTCAAAGTAGGGTCAACTGTGTGCTCAGACCAGGTTGCCCAGGGCCTTATCCAGCCTATCTTGAAAACCTTCAAGGATGACTACTGCACAGATGTCCTGTAGCATAACCTCCCGCTCAGAGCAGGGCTACTGCCACATCAGGTCAGCTGTGGCTTTGTCTGGCCAGGCCTTGAAACCTTCAAGAATGAAGATTCCACCAGCCCTGCAGATAACTTGTTCCAGTACTGCATTACAGTCCTAGTGAAGTGTTTTCTTATACAATTTTTAGTTACATAAAAACATGCTAATATTCTATGTCTTCAATAGATATAGAAACTATTGTACAGTTTCATTTGTCTTGATATAAATATTTAGTTTAAATATTTGTAACATGCATTAAGGTCCTCCAAGGAAAAATCTCTTTGGAGCTGTACATTAGTTGTTTTAATAACTCTGATACTCCATCTGGAAAAGGAAAAAGTCTATCATTGGCTCTGCCATCATAGCCAGTTTTTCAGTACAGTCCCAAACCTAATACAATTTTTCAGACTCTGTCAGGGATATAAACCAAGATTAGCAGGAAATGCATTGCTGATTCACTAGTGCATAATACATTCTCCTTCAAAGTTATTTCAAAACGTTTTCCATGTTTTTAGATGCTGGCATGTTGTAAAAAGAGTAGGGTTTTCTGGAGGATAAGGCTGTGAGTCACTTAAAGGAGAAGTTGGGGAGGGAAAGCAGGGAGGGAAAAGACTTTTTGCACAGGATGATTGCTAATCTCCATCTCTCACCACTGTCTTGCTTGGACAGTGCTTGTTCACGTTAAAATACATTATAATCAAATTATTCCATCTACCAAACTGTTTCACTAATTTTATCATAAATAACATTTCTCACAGGACTCAGATAACCCATTGATAGACTTGGGAAAAGGCTTGGATAATATGGCACCACTCCTTCAGATGCTTGCATGCATGTTCCAAAGAAGACAACAATGAATTTCATATGTGCTTTTAAAATAAATCAAAATAAACCTTGGCCAAATCCTTCGTCCTTGGTCAGCCTATTGAATTATTTTTGCAGGTATTCATTGAGCTACTCACTGTAAATGTAATGATGTTTGCAATCACTCTAAGATCAGCAACATGGTATTTACAGAGTTCCAGTGAAGTCAGCAAAATCAAAACCTTGTGAACCAAAGACGGAAGTATTCTAGAAACAAGACCAGATCAGAAAACAAGTGACAAAAGGCTTTTCTTCTGTGCAGCTGCGGACATATCAGTGCAGAGTATGGTTTCTGATGTATATTATGGAAATAATATGTGGAAAAGATTGTTGCATTTTATTTAACCTTAAATTTGTAACACCTGTTCTTGGCAGGCACCTGCTCTTTTCTCCTTTTAAATATTTATATATTGAATAATGTTTATGATTAATTTAGTACAACAAGATAGAACATGCAGCTCATATCACAAAGAACCAGGGTGCATCTTTTGTTTTCTGTAGCCTGCTTTCTGAACCGTTCAGTAATTTATCACAAGGGGACCATAATGGAGTAAGACCTTGCAGAAAAAAAACAGTCTGAAGGTAGCAATTGAAATAAAATATTTGCTCGGTTGTTTTAATAGCTTGGCTAAGTGCCTACAAATACTGTTTTATTTTCTCTGCCAGTGTTTACACTTAATGTCATTAGGAGAAACTACTATTCACATTCTCTCTATGAAATGCCACTGAACAGTATTGCTAGTACAGAGTAACCCAGGCATGTCAGGGAAGGTCCACGTAAATAAAGTTCAGCTTTTCAAAGCAATTTCAGCCTCATCTCTAGGGTGCACAAACATGGGCTTGTGGACATAGCCACTTGCAAACACCTCCAAATCTTCAGTCATGGCCAAGAATCCCAGCGGTGCAAAACTCTGTACAAAGCCAGGGAGTAAATAAAGGCAATTCCTACCACAAAGATCATACAACTGGTGGATACAAGACAAGAGAGGAAAAAGAAAAAAGGAAACAATTAGACAACCTGGATCTACGTGATCGACCATGGTTTAAGCACAGCAGCAACGTAATTTTTGTCAAACGTTCTGTTGGCTTCATGGGCAAGGATGAATTTGTAGCTTACAGGAAAGAATTTGCAGGTGAATTTTGCTGATGGATCTTTTGGCTTAAAAGAAAACCAGGCAAACGTATAATTTTCTTCTTGAGCCGCACAATATAAACTAACTTGAGTATTCTTGTTTTTTTAAAATGGTAAACTCTATATGCAAAATTATAGGCCTCATTTGGACACTTCAATTCAACTCAAGAAAATCCAGTGATTTTTCTAAATGAGAAGATTTGTGAAGATTATGCCTGCAAAGAACTGTGAAGGCAAGCAGGCAGACTTCCTTTATTGAATGTGCTAAGAGCATGAAATATAGCTCTCATAGTTACGGTTATAGAAATAAAGTTATATTATAGAAATATATAGTTATATTCTAGAAATATAACTCAGATTGTATCTTAATATCAAAGTAGGACGGTGAGTTATTTGCAGCCTGCAATTTTTCCTGATCAGATTTGTAGTTGGCCTCAAGTCACTTTCATGTTGCTTGGGGAATTTAATTCCCTTCCCCCTCTATAGCTTAGTGGCTCAGTATAAATACAACTGCTAAGATGTTTTAAAACCATCAAGTGACTATTTTTTTTCCAGGCTAGAACATATATTGCTAAGAAGTTCCACCGACTACATGTCTGTTCTCCCAGACATTGGAAAGCATGTTTGTAATTTTTAACTCTGTCTTGTTAAACATATACAAATGCAGAACTAAAACCAAACAAAAATCCATTCCCTAAAGAGAATAAACAGAAATATTTGTACAGAAAACTGTTTCTAAGCAATGCATATGCTAAACAGTATATTAGAGTTTTCTTTTTAATATGATTTTACTCCAGTAACTAATTAGCAAAGGAAAAGTTAAATATTTTCCTTTGCATCAGAAAGACTAAAAAGAAATAGCAGCAAGAGGTCTCAGGTCCAAACAGGACACCTGTGACTGTGTGCACTGTATTCCTGTAGAATAATGAGGGCCTCTGCAGCAAAATGTTTAAGGCTTAGATACCTGATAGAACACAGTGGGCATGCGAGTAGCGCTGTTTCACTGAAGGCAGTTGTATATAGCCTAATAGTTAAATATATCACATGTACAGTAGATATTTTAGAGAGAAGACTTCTGTTAGTAAGAAGACTTCTGTTTTAAGGTTTTCTTAAATTAATCTTAATGGAATAACAGTTTTAAATGAGACCTCCTTATCAAAGTATATTAAAAAACAACTATAAGGAAAGCATAGTAAAAAAATTATAGACTTCAGTGGAAAATAACTGACTATATGCATTTACAAGTTTTGGTTGTGGATCACAATAACTGCACTAGTATTCAAACCTGCAGTTATAACTGTCATTAAATAAAAAGCACAGAAAAATCAGCACATTAAAGAACCAAAGTGGCATCACTGTAAGACTCTTTTTTTGGTTTTGTTTGGGGATTTTTGGTTTTGGTTTTTTGTTTCAGTTTGGGTGTTTTTTGGGTGGTGTGGTTTTGGTGTTTGTTTGGGGTTTTTTGAGGGGTAGTGGTGGTTGGTTTTGGGTTTTTTTTTCTGTGCATGTACAACCAGGGATTAAATTTGCAAACTTTTGGAAAGAGACCGTAAGGGAGACTCCTGGAAGGAGACTCCAATACAGTCAGCACTTTTTTTGTCTAAAGAAGCTATTCCTGAAATAGGAAATAGGCTGAAATTCTTTACCCTTTCTTTCACCCCACGTTTAAGAAAAACTAAACAGAACTTTTATAGCTGTATTCCACTGTATTTAAAAGTTGATTCCTATGCTGTTAAGCAAAGTGTTTATATATTTTTTTCTTGAACTAACTAAAAAATGATTTTTGCTAGAAATGCTTGAAACTCGGCATGTTCATAGTCCTCCAAGGAATGTATACTCTGCCAAGTCTGAAAACACTTGGAACAGAAAGAAGGTCTGAGTAAATCTTGCATACTGTGCTACATTTTTTTTCACTGATTTATGAACAAGACGCTGATGCTTAGCTTGTACATTTTGTCTGATCTATGCAATGAAATAAACACAGCTGCACTTATTACCGTGATTGCATAATCACATATGTGGTACCCACAAACGTTTGGGAATATTCAGAGAGCAATATGTGCTAAAAATCCTAATTTCCTTTACTTTCCTTAATATCACTCGGTATTAAAATTTTAATATAAGATTTTTTTTTATAAGTTAGAAATTTTAATAGTAATGTTTCTGTAACACCAGTAATTCAGATGATTTACGCTGGTTATATACACAGGTCACAGAAAATACAAACGTGCCAGCCATCGAAGGTATTGCTTTGAGTTTCCTAATCTGGAGGTGTATAGATCCTCAACTGTTACTCCATGTACTGTAGACTTTACTACTCAGTGTAATTTCTAGATAGCCATAAAACAGCTTTTCCCTTACTGTTAGTCTTCCAAATTATTATTGTGGAATTTGAAAATATTTTATTAGACTTTATTTATTAGCAATATGCCAGTCCAAGACTGGCTGGGTATATGAACAGAAACACTGAGCTTTGCAGCATAAACATATTGGATCTCATCCCAACCAACCATCAGGTAGATGAAATTACACAGAGGTACATAAACAAAGCAGCCAAAGACCTTTAATGATCTACCACAGCGGTAGATTCTTCCCACATGAACATTTTTAAAAGCCAGCTTAAAGCCGAAAGAATTTTTTTCTGGCATCCTGTAAATGTCCAAAACATAGATATTATACTACATATATTTAGGAAATAGTTTGTCCTTTTTTTTAATCTGAAAATTTCAAGAGGTATCCAAAACGTCCCCCCAAAAAATGGAGAGGTGAGTTTAGACAGTGCTGGAATCTGTTGCACACAGCCTTACTATAATTTCACCAGCGACTGGTTCTTCCATGGTGGAGATCACAGTGACAAACCATGCTCACCCACAAGGAAGAGAATGGGGAAACTGCACTGGTTAACGGCCGGTTTATCACACCCTGCATTTTTTCAGTGACCAAAGCCTGTGTTTTTATTTACGAGGCAGGAGCTGCTGCAACGTATCAAAAATAATTTGTGACTGAGTAGAGTACCATCCATCTGTGTTCATCAACTGAAACAAAACAGGGTGGCACATTTTTTAAAAATACATAGTTTCAACAAGTACTTCGCTGGTTCTGTACTGGCTGGTGGTGGGAAACTAATACCTACGGAGAAGCTGAATTCTGCTTCAGTGACCAGCACAGTCTGCAGGTTTGGGAAGCGACTTAAGAGGATCCTGTCCATTGGATGTATTGTTTGCCCTGAGACCTGAGGCATTCATTTGAGAAGATAATCAGCCTTGTTAAAAGAATGCAATTTCAAGTCTTGTTTGACTGAATTGTTTTTCAAACTGGTTTAGGTTTTTTTGTTACGATATTTAGTTAACGAATCAAAATGTAAACTGTGTAATTACTTCAAAGGAGACCACATATAACACAATTAGAGAAGACATAAATGTGGTCAGTGTCTTAGATAAATAGAAATTTCATATGGAATTTACAAAAGCTTTCAACACAAACTGTTCTCATTAAAGCTAGGGACAGCAACAAAAGACATTGCTCAGTATTTATGGAATCTCCGTATGTTGAGTCTGATTTTCAGCTGATAATTCCTCCAGCCTTTGTTTTTCCAGATGAAGGTTTTTCTTTCACAAACAATGACTCCCATATTCCTGTCCTACAGTCACTTGCTGTATGCATACCTGTAGCTATGTAACTCAGTAATAATGAATAATTACACATGACTTAGATTAGATTTAGGTTAGTTACAAGAAAGAAATTTCTCATGATGAGGGTGGTGAGGCACTGGAACAGGCTGCCCAGAGAAGCTGTGGATGCTCCATTCCTGGAAGTGTTCAAGGCCAGGCTGGATGGGGCTTTGAGCAGCCTGGTCTGGTGGAAGGTGTCCCTGTCCATGGCAGGGGGGTTGGAACTAGATGATCTTTAAGGTCCCTTCCAATCCAAACCATTTTGTGATTCCGTGATTCCATAATGTTTAAATGGCTGAAGTCCTTGTGAAGCAGAAACCTAAACACTTTATCAATTAGAAAAAGAATATATCAGAATTTTTTTCTGCCACAGAGGAAGTGGAAGTGAGGAATTCACTTTGTTAAAAGACACAGAAACACCTCAACCAAATGAAAAAAATTGGTACGGCAACTCCAGAGGTAGTATTATTGATCCATTGAGATAATGTCTCACCAGCTTGGTTTCTGTATAGGGAAATGCAGCTTGGGGTTGTCTCTGTTCTCCAGGATTTCCAGTCTCTCAGTCCCACGCTGCCATAGTGACTGGCAGGCTTCAGATGCTTGCAGAGCAAGCGACAGACCATACATCTGTGAGCAGGAATGAAAGGAAGGAAGCAGGGGTAGAAGAGCTCCTCTTTTAGTGGCAAAGAGCTGTTACGCCTGGTTAGTGTGTTGTTGAATCATATCCTTAGGCCATCACAACTACTGCTTCCTCCACGGTGTCGTTCCTACTGCAGTTAGCTTTGATTGTTCCATTGCACCACTGCTAGCATGGCTTTTACCCAAAGACAACTGTGTAGAGACAGAAAAATGAGAAAGGGTCTGAGAGATTTTAAGCTGGCGGAACATAGTGTGCTGACTCTTACACTTGTGTAGATAGCAGAGCTCTGTAGCTCTGAGAAGCTCAGGGACCAGATAGCAGGACAACCCAAGGTCTAAACCACAAGCTGGACAGAGTCTAAGAGTAAGTTTTAGCTTATTGTATTTAACTTATTATATTATTCTCTGAGGAAAAGACAGCAGGGACAGAAAAATCACTGTGGCTAGTGCAACAAACCACTAACCTTTAAGATAGTGCTCAAGAAAATACCAAACTCATCTACTAGGGAAGTGTGGATACATCTGCTAAGTACTTTGAATAACAGGGATTGGAGTGTTGGAGTTACACTGCTGCCTTTGTTTAATGGTGAAGATAACATGTTGAAGAAAATCAGCAAAAATATTACAGAACTACACAGAAAAGGGAGCTCAGCTCCAGGCTTCAAGCAGGTGCACAACCAAGGGATAAGCCAGACAAGGAGAGCTTGGGCCTGACAGAAGTCTGAAATGATAATGTTCAGGGAAATAGGACTCTGTAAGCAACCTGTGTCAGAGAAGCGCTTGTCATCATCGGAGAATTTCTGCTATTAGTTTTAAAAGAATATCCACAAGATTCAATGTCTGGACAAGGAGGGAGTCTTTTGGGCCATGCTGGGTACAAATTCCAGTACACAAAAATACTGGTTCCTAGCATTGGTAAGAAAAGCGATGATTGGAAGTTCTGCTGCATCGTCAGGCAAAGGTGATCCTCAGTCTAACACAGTGTCATGTAAATTGGAAGAAACCCAGCAAAACAGCTGTCATTTTTTCTGTAGTAATTAATTTGATCATTTGATAATATTTATATAAAGCATGAAAACTATGCAGTCATGAAGGACAGACCACAAAAGAAATAGGCAAAATTCTGGTACCATTTAACTTAATCAGGAGTCAGATGTACTCCCATTTTCTGCCTAGCTTATACAGGTTTCTTTGAAGGTGGTTTTCTATTGAAGACAGAAATGAAACGTACGATGATTAGAAGAGCCCAGTGGCCCAACAAGACTGGGAGCATCCACATACTTTTGATTAACCAGGAAAGAACAAAATATCAGAAAACACCCATCTCTTGAAAAGCTGCCTCTATTTTAAGCCTACACCAAACTTTTACAGCCTAACAGCCTAAGTAACTATAAAAATACAGAAGCTATGTGCCCAGAACACTGAGCTTGCTTTCTAAATTACAAACCAGAGCTCATTAGCACTGTTCTGGGAGTGGCCAAGAAATGCCCTCCTCCATCCCTCCAAGCTGTGCCGCTGTTTCTTTCTGTGTATCAACTTGCTTGGGTTTTCCTAGCCTACACAGGCATATAGCTTAAATCTGTGGGCTAAGCTACAACGGATGAGCCTGGTGGTCACAGCTGACCACATCTAAACTACCCTCTTGGCACGTAACTACAATTTCAGGAAGAGCTGTCTGATGCTTCATGGCTGGCCACGTGGCTCTTGTACTACTGCTCACCATTTGCTTCTGAGAGCCCAAAGGGATTGCAGAAGCAAGCTGAGGGAAGAGCAGCATTCATTCCGCAATAGGTGATGAGTAACTCCCACAAGACTTGTCTTCTGTTTCTTCAAATAGAACACAAAAGTTATTAGGTCCTTAATTTGGTGATTTAACTTGAGGCTTAAAATGCTGAAGGAAGCAAGCTACAATTCAGATGTAATGAACTCTTCAGTGAAATTTGAACTTTCGTTAAAAATGAAATCAATGTTGACTTGAAATATTTAGTAAAGTCTCTACCATCCTTTTGTCTGCCTTCCTCCTTGCATCTTGCTTTTCTAGGCTCTGTTCCTCTTCTCAGAAGATCTCCTACTCCTGACTGAGGGTATTTGCGGGTGTGAGGCCCAGAACATCGGGGCACAGCTCTGCCAGGCTTAGCTGCCCCAGTGAAAGCGACTGCTGCCCGCCGAGCTTGCAGAGCTCCTTCTCCAGCGGATACAGCTAAATGGCAAGCAGCCCCTCACACCACTTACACATCACCATTGCCACAAACTGCACTGACGTGAATGCGTGGGGCCATGAGCCGCAGGGGTGGCTCGCCCAAGGGCAGCAGCCTGCCAGACAGCCCAGCTGGCAGTGCCTGCCTTGCCCCCGTGCTCCCCCGAGCCTGCGGAGGATAAAAAAGGGGCAGGAGCATCCTCACAGTGCTGGCAGAAAAGGAAACATTTTCCAGCCATAACTGCTTGAAGTAGACAATATGCATGGGTATCTGAGGGGGATGGGGCGTCCCTATGAAAATCTGTATTTCCATTATTTTTTTATTTTAAATGCTTCCTTTCCAGCATGATGAATACTGTAAACCTCCAATGGTGTAAGTATTCAAGCTCTGTTTCCCTTTCTATGTCTTTTCCTCTTGCACGGGAAGAACCAAGCTCTGAGACCATCCTTTACTGGTTTCAGTTAACTGATGTTCACATTTCAGTCACTGAATATTTACATTTTTTTCCCACCTGTGTTTTTCTGAGCCATCCATATAGTAACAGCCCATACCAGACAAATAGTCCCAAGTAAACTAATGAGAAAAAAGTATTGTTCTGGAATAAACATACAGATTTTGAATGTTTCAAGAATGTCAGTGCATTTCAAACTCAGATATAGTTCTTGGTTTAACTGTCAGTCCTAAAAAGCCCTTACTTTTTATGAGACATTATTCCCACCAGAAATACTCAGGCTGTCACAGTAGTTCATTTTACAGTTTGCAAACATAGGAACCAGCAAAATAGGTAAAGCAGACTTCATGGGCAGTGAAATTCCACTCACAGTAGCTGAGGCTCTTTACTACATTTAGATGTTGCCTAAAGTTTTGACCTCTTGTTATTGTTCTCCCTGTGCTCTAATCTGCTTTAAATACTTTTTCCTGCTTACAGATAAGAACATGCAAAAATACTTGGAATACCAGGATTTGATCTGAATTTTCAGAAAGGATATTAGACTGGTAAATGTTTCTTTTTTTAAACTACCTATTACTAAACCTTCAGAATAAAAATTAGTAAATTCTGATCAAACAAACATGGTCACGGTCTTATGATAGCTACCCTGGCAGATATGTTGCTGTGGGTTCTTTTCAGCTGACAACTGAACTGAGCTCTTTGCTTGTTTTCTTCTTACTGTGGTTTATATTTAAGTCCCCTCATACTTCATTTCCCCATGATACACCTATAGTTTAAACAAAACGTACAAAGATACACTCCTCTCAATTCAAACACTCCAGTGAACAGGCCATAGTTTTTATCAAACAACTATCCCAAACAAACACGTCTAAGAACTAATGAAGACATTATGCCCCAAAATAAAATCAGAAGAATTCAATATGAGAGAATGACTGCTTTCCATTCTCTGTTAATCGATCCTCACAGCTTCCCTGTTGCAAGACTACTGCTTAGGATTCCTCATGTGGTTAAACCCCTGAACAGACACCATTTAGTCTGTTTGCACCATGTTCTTTTCATCAGTGTCTACAAATATAGCACATATGCACCCAGTGGTACTGTCTGTAACAGAAAATCAGCATTCCAGTTGCAAAGTTATCCATCGGTAACCTGTCTGGTCTGAGGTCTGAAGAAAGGTGGTTTTGTTCTTTATTTTTTGATGGACACTAGAAAGACATGGGCCTGTTGGAGTGAGTCGAGGGGAGGGCCACACAGTTGATCAGAAGAGGGCCGAAGCACTTCTTCCATGAAGACAGGCTGAGAATGTTGGGGTTGTTCAGCCTGGAGAAGAGAAGGCTCCAGGGAAACCTTATAGCAGCCTTCCAGTACCTAAAGAAGGCCTGCAGGAAAGCTGGAGAGGGACTTTTTACACGGGCATGCACTGATAGGAGAAGGGGGAATGGCTTTAAGCTGAAAGAGGGTAGATTTAGATCAGATATAAGGAAGAAGTTCTTCACTGTGAGGCTGCTGAGGCACTGGAACAGGCTGCCCAGAGAAGCTGTGTATGCTCCATCCCTGGAAGTGTTCAAGGCCAGGTTGGATGGGGCTTTGAGCAACCTGGTCTGGTGGAAGGTGTCTCTGCCCATGGCACGGTCCCCTTCAACCCAAAACATTCCATGATTCTAGATTGCATTGCTTCAAACCCTACCCCCCCACACAGGAAAACTTGAAGATGAAAGACTTTTTGTGAGTAATGCATGAGACAAATTAGCGACTTACAATTTTTGCGTGTGAGTATCACCCCTAAACGTGTTTCCTTAGATCTTACCACTTGTGCATGCCACTGAGCCTTTGGTTTGTATTCCACTGCCCGCGGCCTTGCCCCCAATCTCCTCCATGCGCTGAGGAGCTTCTGAAACACTGCCGGCGGAGGAGTTTTCTCTAGGTTTCCCTTAAGTAACCAAGGCTAAAACTACATATGAGTATTACTATGATGCAGAATATTTTGTTACAAGTCACGTGTCCTTAAGATGCTAATGGAAGGGCACTGTGGGTCTGTCCCTGGATCCTTCCTTCTCCAGCTGATTTTCTTTCATCACATGGATTCATCAGCTGCAGTGGGAGCCGGAGCAGGCTATGGGGCAGGAAAGGACCATGCAATCGCTTTTCCCCAGGGCCCTTTTCCTCAAGAAAAGAGGGATTGGGTTCCTCTCTTTATCATATAGCAGGAGCCAGAGCCAGTAGGGTGTTGTCCAATTAAAATTAAATAGCAGCTGTTGACAGTTGCTAGTAGACTAAATTGGTTCTGTGGGGAATAGCTCATTAGAGCAGCCATCTCGACGAGGAGCCGATGGGTCCCACCGGGGTGAAGTGCGGGGGCTTCCAGGGCTTGAACCTGCCTTCAGCCCGCACCAGTTATGCGCTGGGGCAGCGTTTGGTGCTGCGACACTCGATGTCATTCTGCCTCGTTCAGATTTGGCTTTTCCTGCCTTAGTGCCCATCTTAATAAAAACTAACGGCGACCGACCGTCTGAGCTCCGCTCCCGCCGCGACCCGCGCTTCCCAGGCGGGCGGCCCTGCTATCCCCGCCTTCCAGCAGCACCCCCGACCCGGCCTGGGGCAGAGGCTGCGGCCCGGCGCCCGGGG
>JAVJGI010000062.1:52302181-52341078 GCA_035590275.1 Ibycter americanus
CTGGCTGCGCCCGGCCAGGGAGGTGTCGGCGTCGGGGGCCGGGGGCCGCTGGTGTCTCCCGGTGCCTCTGTCTGGCAGAAGTCTCAGTTCCGCGGGGAGGGGGCGTCTGCAGCGGGGCGGCGGGGGGCTGGCTGGCCGGTTTTCGCGGGGGGATGGCGCGGTAACGCGGGGGCAGGGCCGGGGGGGTTGGCTGGTGTGTTTGTGCCGGCTTTGCGCTAGACGTCGGGTCAGCCGGGCTTCTGACAGTTCAGCCCACATGCCCGGTTAGTTCTTGTGCATGTGCATGGGAAGACCTCAGTAAACAGAAACCTGGGTATGCTTCGCAGCTGGTTTTGTGTCTCTCGGTTCTCCTGAGCTTCTGCTCTGCGTGCAGAGCTGATCCCAAGTTTGTGGTTTCGGCTTCATACGGAGGCACGAGCAGCAACATCTAGGTTTGGCCTCGGATTCCTAAGCAGTGGCAGCACGGGGAGGTCCTTGTTAAGTTTCTTTCTGAGCCTGTAAAACGGCCCTCAGAAGCGACTAATTGCACAGCCACACAGAGCTATAGGAAAAGTTTTATCCGAGCTTGGCCCAACTTTGGAGAAAGGGTCCCATAAAAATTGTATCTGCTACATGCAGTTTCATTTGTGCGTGTCCCGCTCTCCGCAGAGGAGGTGAAAGATGGTTTGCAACATCAGCTTAGCTTTCTCAGTTTGTTGGAAACATGCAGGAATCTAAAGAACTGTGTTGCAACTTCTGTGGCAGCTGTAGAAGGTGTAAGCCTGGCCCAAATCAGGTTGCTGCTTGCGGACCACCAACAGTGTTCTTTTAAATGGAAGCAGAAAGCCTGCTTTGTGTATGGCACACTTAAGAGCAAAATTGATCAGGAAGGCCTTCCACAGATACGATTCAAAGAGTATGAACCTTGTGTGGATACCTTACCTATTTCATTGCGGAATTATTCCGTACGGTATACTTCAGTATATGGTTCCTCCAAAGGAGGAAACCTTTGTCACCCTTACTGGAAGGCTGTGTTAGGCTAAAGTTGTGTGATAACCAGATTGACTTTCTTTGGTGCTTTGTAACTGCTTGACAAACTTAAGGAGCTTTTCTTCCTCACCAAGGCAGGTATATCCTTTTCTACCAATATAGTTATGTCAGTTTGGCATGGCATGGTGCAGTCAGACTTGAAATAGGAGTGTTTTGTTACTGGGGATACCCGCAGTATGGTGGTATTGATGCCCTGATAGGAAGCAGTATTTATTAATCTCTATTTTAAATAGGGAGCTAATTAATACCCTACCCTGATGCAACACCTCTGAAGGGAAGGGTGAAATAAGGCTAGTGCTGCAGAGCGCAAACCCTGAATTTTACACGTGTCAGATACTTAATTACTGTATTCTCTCTTGGTCATCCTTTTGTACAAGTTATATATTTATTACTTTTTTTTAAATTACAACTCAGGTCTTTGAGCTAAGCCTGTTATTGTTTTTAATTTGCTGATCTTTGCGCTTGTCATTGCATTTCCCGAAACTGGACACAGTTCTTATGTTTGGCTTTCTTGGTTTGGTTTTAAATTATTTGGTAAGTGGCGTCTCTGCTGTCAAATTTAATGTTGCTACTTAACAGTTGCATTGTTGCGGCTAATATTTACTTTTCAGAGATCTCATTTATTAAAGTCAATGAGAATTAATGATGATTTGTTTCTGTTTTTTTTTTTTTTTTTCATGAAATACAGCCTTTTTGTAAGGGTAGGTTGTTTTATTTGCCTATCGGTTGCAAGGAATTGATGTGTAGGCTAAGCATATTGACATGAAGTTGCACATAAAGACATGTCAATTCTCCTACATGCTTTCTACATACTGTAATCTGGCCAGGGAGATTGGGCGGGATGTTCAGTTGTAGTTAGCATCATGAACATCTCTATAATGCAAGCCGTCAAGGCTTGTCTGCAAGTTTAACCCTGTTCTGGCATTAAAGGGAGATCTCTGCAAGACAAAGAGAATGGTTTAATAATGTTGGCTTTGTTTGAGCACAATGACAAGGGAGGCTTTTCCTTCCCATTTTTGAAGAGACAGAAGCTTCATGGAAGAAGCTGTTTGCTGGTGTGGGACTGTCAGAACAGCAAGGATTGTAAACAAATTTAATTGCTCTCCCATTTGCTAGATTCTTATTTGCTCATAAACTTTTTTTTGTGAGGAAAACACCGTAAACTACTGTTGTCTCTTGCGGTGCACAGGCCGATGCAGCATGACATTGTATCAGATGACTTAGGTGTTTTGCTCTGGCTTTTAGGACGACGGGATAGATTGTATACCTGCTTTTCAGATCATGGGTAATTTCTGCTTGAATAAATTTTGTTCTCTTTGTGGGGCCCCGACACTATTTTCCTCTTGGAACCCAGCGTGACCTTTGTGATCCCAGCATGACTTTATATAGGAAGGACCAGAAGAGGACAAGCAAACTTCAAATCTAGGTCACAACCGCTTCTTGGGAGGTAGCTGCAGAGGGGCAGCTGATATAAGCTATGTTACATTTGTCCCTGGTGCTTGGGAAAGTGCACACTTTGAAACTGTGAGGAGTTTTTATTTGTATAGTGTCATTTTGTTTCAAAGTAAAGTTTCCATGCAGTGCCCTTCGGATAGCAGCTATCCATTAGTTTTTGTTCCTCTCTAAGCATGGGTGGGGGTGTGAGGGAGGGAAAGCAGGCAGAGCAAAGCTCTTTGTCTTCAGTTCGTCATTCTTTACAGTCATGGACTGTGCTTGCTTGTCTGGCTGTACGCTGTGTCCTTGTGTGTATAGGATCCATATGCTCTTGATATACATTTTGGAGTATTAATAGGTAAATGTCGTGAATGATCTCTGCTGTTTGGCTTCTGTTCTGTACTCTTTGGTATCCTGTAGCAAATCCATTAGTTCAAGTGTATCTATTCGTGGCACCACATGCGAAAGAACTTTCTCATGTGGCAAACTGGTTAAGGATGTGCTGCACGGCCGTAGGTGCTACCTCTCCACAGCCCTTACTGGGGGGAAACGTCCTCCTCTGTCAGGAGCGGCTGGACTTCTGCCATGCCCTTCAGCTGGGAGGCCTGCTTTCCAAAGGTTTTGTATTGGTGTGCCACATGCACTCAGAGAGTTTAATTTCATGTCTGCTTCAGGATATTGAAAGTAGCTTTCAGTTGTACGCGACTTTTAGTGATGGTTGTTTTTTCGAGGGTACACCACTGATGTTGGGGTTCACTGGAATGGTTCAGCTCTCTCCAGTTTGGTTTGGCTTTCTTAAACTTCCCATTTAGGGTGGCAGAGAAGCTTCTCTTTATGCCCCCCAACTGAGAAACTTGTGCCTGACTGCTTAAGTACAAGGATATTTTTAAGGCCATTTAGTAAAATGCTTTCCTGACATGTATCTGAGCTTTGCATGATGAGCAAGGCGTTGTGCCATAAGGGACATCAAAATATGAGACTTGTCCCTATGGGGCTGATGACTGGTTTGTAACACATGGTGGTGGGAGGCCCTAATGGCTCAAGGTGGTTCATAGAATTCAAGCATAGTATGCGGTACTCATGACCTTAGTTTAACTGCACTAGCCATGTCTAGAGAGTTAATTAATTCAGTACTTTTTTTCTAACAGTCTTTCATCAAGCCTTCATTAAGTGTATGTGATTGCTGTTTTGCGTGATGTATTGTTATGTGTTTCCAGCATCCAGCTGCTGTAATATGTTTTACACCATGGAACTTGCCTAACAACTTTTCGTCTTCTAGCAGCGTGCATCTGTAGCTGTGACCTAGCATTAGGTGACGTTGTTTCCATCACTTTCGGTTCTTAAATGTCAGGGTGGGTGAGGACAAGTGCCTCTTTGAAGTGATCAGAACTCATCAAAAGGCATATGATGGCAGCAGCAGAGAAGTCTTGCATGAATTACAAGGCCAGCTCTTGGGAAACCCTGTGAGGCCTTAAGCAGTCACTGTTTTTATAGGGCATGAAGGTGGATGTTTTTTCCATTAATATTTGTCTTCTACCATCTGCAGATACTTACGCAAAATTAATATTGCTGTTCTTTTCTGTGAATCCTAATGGGTTGACAGACTGGAAGGCTGGTCCTTCCATCTTCTATGCTATTTATTTTTAGTCTTTATGTAGAGATGTTTTGAGAGAAATGCTGGGAGGTTAACCTAATGACAACTTCTGGTTCAGTTTCTCCACTAGTAGGATGGGATTTGGCCAGTTGTATCTCCTATTCTAAGAAGAAGAAACTGGTCCTGTGGGAGGGAGGAAATGGTACCTCCTAATTAGTGTTGTTGTTTAAAATCCTTCAGTGTTTGGTTTTAAAGGCACAGCATAATCATTTGATGTTAATGCAGAATGTGTATACATATGTATGTATTTTTTTCCAAGTTTAAGCATATTAATGCAAGAGAGCTGGGGGGATGGGGAGTATGGCTTTCTATTTGTCTGCATGATGGAAGGACAATCCAGTTTACACTTCATCTCCTGCTATTTTGTTTAGTAAGTATTTTCCACTCTTTGTGTGCAAGGCAGTACTGGAGCACATTTCCTGCTTTAGCCGAACAGGAAGCTTTATTCAGCTTATTCCTAGGGAAACCCCTCCTCCATCCACAGCCACCAAAAGTGAGCATTATTCGAGACAGTATCAGCAGTAGGCAGAGGATGAACGGGCTGGCTGACCTTCTGGACTTTCTGTAGCTTCTGGTGTAAGGATAGAGTGTACAAGACATTGGTCATCTTGTAATAACAAGAAGAAACCTTTGTTAGAAAAAGGTTTAGGAAAAAAAAACCCAAACAAAACAAAGCACACACCCTCCCAGAAGAAAAAACCAAAACCCACACCACAACCAAAAACCCCAAACCAGCCACCAAAACCATGGTGTGCTGTTGAGGAAGCTTAGGTGAGAAAGGACTGACTCTCAGGTGAAAAATTATTTTCTAACACTATTTGGGAGCTACAGTTTGGCTATGATACCCTACAGATGCTTGAGGTGACTGTGCACGATGGTACTCTCTGTGTTGCTGTGTAATATGAACATTCAGCAGCAAAGTTCAAACCATGTTAAACAGTTAATTGCTAAGTTCCCCTTGAAGGAAGAAAAAAAAAAAGAAATTTTCTCTTTTACTCTATTGTAATTATTCAGATTGGTGCTCAGAAGCAATATAATTCTTGTTTTATTTAGCTAGTGCAAGACTTAATTATCTGTGGAAACTCAACCTGATTCAAAGGAGATTTCATTTGAAATAAGCAGGAAGAAAGTCTGAGTTAGAAAAAGATTTCCCATGGGGACGGTGGGCCAAGTCGCTGTCCTGCTGAGTGGCAGAGCTCCAGCTGAATTCAGTTTGATGAGGGTTTGGCTTGCTGTTTTGAAAACAGTTGACACTCCTTGGCTGAGATGTTAGAGCTGCTTTGTACATTGCTCAGAACCTATTATACACCACCTATGAACATTTATTTCTGTAGATCTTACGATTGGCTTGATCATTCAGGAAAATGGTGTTTAGGAGAGGTAGTTAATGAATTAAACATACTTGTATTTAGTTGTTTTTAATTAGGATCTATTTTGAAGGCTCCTAGATATTTTAGGATACCATCAAATGTCCTCAGAAGTTTCCCTCCCTATTAGTATTGGCACAGTCTCAGCTTGGTTGAGTGCGAGCTAGTAATCTTGGTCTTGTGGGCTTCTCGCCTAAGCTGCTAATACGAAGTCGCTGCAGAAGAGGCATTTTTTGGGTGAACCTATTAACAAACATAAAACAACAGAGTGGAAAGCCACTGAAATTCCTCAAAACCTCAGTCCTGGAATTTAAACCAGCCTCTAATCAGTGGAGAGTCAGATGAGGCTTTCAAGGGGGATGGGGAGCAGACTATCCCACACGTACTTAGTGATTCCTGCACCTTCCTCCAAAGTGTTTGGTGCTGGCTGCCATCAGCCATGGGATACCATGCTTAAAACTGCCAAGGCCAGATTTACTATGGTAATTCCTGGCCTTTTTCTGTATTTCTGGGTGAAGGAGGGGCAATTTCCCTTTCCTCATCTTTCTTTTTTTCCCCTGCATGTTCAAATAAATGATACAATAAATGAGGGCATGTGCTTTGGTACCTGTTATCAGGAGTGCTAGTGCAGCACAAACACAGAGGGAGATTGAGAAATAGAAGGAATTAAAAAATGCACATTGAAGGCTTGGCAATTATGCAAAGTCCTGGTTTCTTTTGTAGTCGTAAACTAGCTGTCAGCAGGCGAGATCAAAGCTGTCCACCCTAACAGTTAACAAGATCAATTAAACATGGTAATTAAATGTTGTTCTGGGCTGTAGGTTGGATAGGAAACCTGCTGGTTGGATGGCAGTCTCCAGAGAGCCTGGATGACACGCCACTTAAGAGACTAGAAAAAATATCTTTCTACTTGTGGATTAAGCACAGATTAATGTGGGTGGACTTTGCAAGTTGTTTGTATTTATATCATACCGTGTTTTAGTTGGGCAGGGCTTCTTCTGGCTTCAGGCTGTCATGTTGTTTTTTTCGTTGTCATTAGTGAATTATGGTGTTTTAAGTTAGGTTGTTTTATTTATTTATTTATTGGCCCCTTGTCCTTTAATCAGCATTGTGCATATGAGATTTCGTTGCCCTTTGAGAGTTATGAGTGGTTAGAATATGGGTGTTTAAGGTCCTGGTGGATGTGGTTGGGCTTATGTCACTGTGCAGCCTGGAGGCAGGGTAGTTACGCCTGCAGAGCGGGGCAGTGCTGAGGAACTACTTTGCCATAACTCTTCTTGGTAATTTTCCTGTTGGTGATACTGGTCTACACACTTTTTAGGATTAGGGCTGTTTTTTTTTTTTTTTTTTTTTTTTCATTATTCTTCTCTTCCTCCTTTTCTTTAGTTGTTCAGACTCCCCACCCCAGGTGTGCTTGGAGCTGCCTCTCCATCTCCAGTCCTGCCTGCTCTGAGGTGTGACGGTTTCAGTGTCCACTCAGCACCTCACCACCCATGTGGTGCCTGATAAAACTGGCCTTGGGCATCTCCCCTTCCTCAGTTACAATGCTCTGTGCATGCCTGATAGGATTTGGGAGGAAGGAGGTGAGGGGATGGGAGGCAGAGACAGGAAAGGGTAGAATTTGATGGAGCTTCTGGCTTTCTCATGACGACCCCTTCTCACCCCTCCATGTCATTCCATACCCCTCGGTGTTAGCCCCAGCATAAGGCCTTCCCAGCTGGGGCTGTGGCACAGTCAGTGGCGCCGTGGTAATAGTCTTAATCCTGTCCGAGTGTGTCCCTTTGTTCAGTTTTAATGCTCCCCTTCCAGACGCGGAGATGCCTGTTGCTCTGCTACAGGAGTACAAATCAAGAACAGAATGATTCACACCATTACAGTGATGGAAGTAAGAGTACCCAGGTATTACATGAAATAAAAAAAAACCTCAAAGGAATTCACTTTAATGTGTAGCTGTGGCTGAGTTCTTACAACTTTTGAATGTAAAGGACATTTTAGTAGTTTGGTAGGTCTAATTGCCCTGATCTACATGTGAGCAGCAGCTCTGTTTTAATCTGAAATTGAACATCTTGACAACCAGTAGGTCTGTTAAGTCAGTTGATTGGATATTCCTTTTACTGTAATCAGGCTGTAGTCTAACTAAGCAAGTTTTGATCAATCTAAGTTTGTAATTTTTAAAATTAATTCAGCTCCTACTTTTCAGAGATTAAGACTATAACAGATGCCTCCTGAAGTAAATTGAAACTGTGGATGCTATCTGAAGAATTGAGCCACTTAATTTTTCTACTAGCAATAAATACTGATGTAAGTCGTAACAGAAGAATGATAAAGTAGAGATTACAAGCATATTAAGTTATAGTGACAGTGGTGGGGTTTTTTCTCCACTCCCCCCTCCACCCCCAGCTGAATGTCCCAAGTGGAAAATGAAAAGAAGAGACTTCTTCAGAATATTCAGTATGGTAACATATTGTACTTGAATGTTCCTCTTTCTCCTTGCTCTTCCCAATTTTTTTCCTTTTTAGTATCAAAATGCTGGCTACAGAAGAGCTCTCATCAACCTTTCAGTGGTGGTATAAATATTGCCGCTCACTGGCTTACATGTTCTTCTGGTTGTTACATTGGTACACTTTCTCAATAGCTTGGGGTTGAGTAAGAAAGCAAGCTTAGTCTTTCTCCTGGCAACCAGACATCTGTCTTCTCTTTTCTACTTTGGCAAGTTTTGGCTTTTGGCAACAGATGGAGTTTGCTTACAGGAAGCTCAGCAGGACCTGAGAGGAGTGCTCTGTGGGTTATCTTTAGTGGCACCTTTTGTTTCTGTTGTAGGGGAGGAAAGCGCTCCTGAGCGAGTGGTGTTGGCTTTCCCTTCCTGTTCAATATCTAGTTGATGCTGAGTAACTGAGTCTGCTCGAGTAGCTTGAGAAACCAAATGATGTCTGGCTAATGCAGTATCTTCAAATGTTAAGAAGAAAACCTCAAAATGTTGTTAGCCACATTGTCCTTAAAAGAACTTAAAACATTTTGAATTAGAAAAAAGAAAAGCCAACTACCAGGAAATGGAAGCAAGCTCTTAAAAACTTATTTAAAGCATTCCCTTTTTTGTTAGTTGTGGTACTTGATTTTTTGATTTAGAAGAAAGATAACACAAGCAAAGCTTGATTGATTACACAGCAAGATCCACCCCCACCTCTATTCTGGACATGATGCAAATGAAACCCTTTTTTCTCACATTTTGAATTATTCCCCCCCCCTCCCCCCCCAATATAATAGACTTGGAAAATGTTTCTTTGAAGAAGTCCAAGAATCAAAGAATTTCTGGAAATAATATAATCACTCTGTAAGATTGAGGTATATGATAATGTGTATATGAACAACAATGCAATGAAGTATATGGTTATAATCTCCTTTATGTTATTTTGATTTGTAGTGTTGGAAAGATGGAGGCCCTATTTTGTGAACTTTAACATTTTAAACACGAGAAAGAACTTAAGTTTGTTCTACATGTGTTATGAGAGAGGAAAAAAAATGAAAATTGGTAAAGTCATATGCTTTGATGTGTTAGTTGGGATGCAGTTTTCTAAGCCTTGTCCATTAAACTATTTCCTCCTTCTATAAAATAAAGGTAGGTAGTTGCTGCGTGGTTACTCTTGCTAGCTTTTTTTTTTTCCTGTAGCATGTGTATGTGATAGAAGATCAAGAGTATTATAAGGTATAAGCAAATTTATCACGAACAGTCAGTTTGCGCAGCTGAATGCATGCCGTAGGGAGCAGGTAGGGGAGGAAATAGAAGGGCGATAATGGAGGAATAGAAAGGTTTTGTACCAGTTGTGTTCGGGAGCATGATGGAAGCCAAGATACTGGGAAACTGGTATAGCAACTGATCTTCGCAGGGCCAACACCCTTCCCCGTATCTCTGTCTGCTGCCCTCGCAGTGGGGAGCGTGTGCAGTCCTGTTGGGCAGGCTGGGACAGCCCCAGCCCTGCGGGGAGCGGTGCTGTGTAGAGGGGGGGCCCTGACCCTGTCAGGCTGCAGCTGGGCTTGGCCCCAGTTGTGCAACGAGTGCCGAAGCGGCTCTGCCTCTGTGCTTGCTGAAATCCCGGGTAGCATCATGTAGGGTTTACCTTGTCCTGGGTAGACAAGCATGATCTTAACAAGGGTGGTTTAAATGTAAATGGATTATTACAGTTGATTATGAAATTATAGTTGCAGTTATAATTATATAATAATTATGAATTATATGGAATTGTAATCTATAATCATGATCTTCACCTTCAGGAAAGATAGGAAAGCTGGAGAAGACGAGGTGAGTGTGAGCCAGTTCTCTTGCCCTGCCTTGTCTTGGTGGTTGGCGGTAGGACAGGGCTGCCCTTCGGCAAGAAGTCCCCTGCGCAGACAGCGGGGAGGCTGTGCCTGCTTATCCTGAAGGAAGGCAAAACTGCCGCCTTGGCCAGCTTGCAATCACAAATTTCCTTAAAACATTAGAAAGCACTTATTCAGCACAGCCACAATACAGATTTAACTCTGAGTATGAGGCTGTTTGCCCCAAGAGAGTCTAGTCTTAACACATACAAGTCAAGCTGGAAGATGGCAATTTAGTTAAGTGTGGTTTAAAAAGGTCTGTTTTGAAGAACCCAGTTTCACAATAGTTATGGGCCTTCCTGAGGTCTAAAGGAAGAACAGGTAATTAGAAATCCACAGAGTGTTTGCCTGAGGTGAAGAATACCACAAAAACACAGCTCTTGGTGTTTTTCTGTTTGTCCTGTTACAAAAGCCTTTGTTTGTTCCATATCTGTTAGAGACATTGTGTCTGCTTGATGGTAACAAAGACCAAAACCATCTGCAGTGCTTACTATCTTGCTTGCTCCCACTCGTTGCTGAGTTTGGCTTGAATTCTGTAATTTGTGATGTCCCCTCGGAAAAGCATGGTATGTAACATGGGAGGGAGTGCTCTTCGAGGCGTGTTGTTTTGACCCTGTCGCTCTAGCAGAGTATGTTTCCCTCTGCCACCCCATTTCCCAACACACAAAATACAGTACCTTTTTCCTTACAAACCACTGTGTTACTGTTAGTAACCTTGCTGACAAATTGTGAAACTTGCTGCGGTCTGGAAATGGCTACAGCTTGTAAATGGTAGGGTGAAGAGTAGGTAATTTAGCATTCTACATAGAGATTATGTGCTGCAGGTTAACACATCAAATATTTAAATGATTTAAATGCATTGTGTAGCGCAACTGGTAGAAAAGTGAATTAGGTCACTGTAGACAAAAGCTTGTCTTCATTTGAGCTCCTGTCAGCTTGGCATGTTTGTGCTCCGTTGGTTTTGTCACTAGTTATGTCTATGCACATACAGTTTTCCTAATTTAGATTACTGTCAGTGGCTTATAAAAATAAAATATGAATAAACTTAATTCTGAAGACAAAATAAAGCATGGGTATTCTTTCTAGTAGAAGTTTGAACTTACTGGGGAGAACCCCTGAATATCTCAGCTTTTAACAGAAATGGCAAAATGGAAAAATGACTGACTGACAAAAAGCAGGTACTACCAAATCACAGGCTTCGGTACGCACTCTGTAGGCAAACGCTGATGTGACCAGAGTCTTTCTCATCACTCAGCCTGGAAGTCCTGCATGATACCAGTTAACACTTAGAAGAGGGTGTTATAAAAGAAACTTGAACTGCGTGCCATTTGCTGCAGTACCCGTTTTGATTTCTCCCCCTTGCCTCGGTGGCTATTGTTAAAGCTGTGACTGTGAGTTAGAACAGAATGAAACTTTTCAAGGAAAAAGTTCTTGAGGCTGCTTGAGCAGTCTCCAAAGATCACGCATTGAGAGCTTTGCAACTGAAGGTAAACACTCTTTTCATGGTCATTGAAATCACAGAATCCCAGACATGGGATGGCACCTCTGGAGGTTATAGAATCACAGTGTAGTTTGGGTTGGAAGGAACCTTTAAAGATCATCAAATCCAACCCTCTGCAATGAGCAGGGACGTCTTCAACTACATTAGGTTGCTCAGAGCCCTGTCCAGCCTGACCCTGAATGTTTGTAGGAATGCGGCATCTACCACTTCTCTGGGCAACCTGTTCCAGTGTTTCACCACCCTCATTGTAAAAAAAATTCCTTATAACTAGTCTAAATCTACCATCTTTTCATTTAAAGACATTACCCCTTGTCCTGTTGCAACAGACCCCACTAAAACATTTGTCCCCCATCTTTCTTATAAGCCCCCAGTAAGTACTGAAAGGCTGCAATAAGGTCTCCATGGAGCCTTCTCTTCTTCAGTCTGAACAACCTCAACTCTTCAGTCTGTCTTCATAGGAGAGGTGCTCCATCCCACTGATCATTTTTGTGGCACTCCTCTGGATCTGCTTCAACAAGTTCATGTCTTTTCTGTGCTGAGGACTCCAGTGCTGAATGTAGCACTCCAGGTGGGGTCTCATGAGAGCAGAGGGGCAGAATCACCTCCCTCGATCTGCTGGCCATGCTTCTTTTCATGCAGCACAGGATATGGTTGGCCTTCTGGGCTGCGAGCGCACATTGCTGACTCGTGTCCAGCTTTTCATCCATCAGTACCCTCAAGTCCTTCTCCACAGGGCTGCTCTCAATACCTTCATCCATCATCTGTATTGATACGGGGGGTTGCCCTGACCCAGTTGCAGGACCTCGCACTTGACCTTGTTGAACCTCATGAGGTTCACATGGGTCCACTTCTCAGGTTTGTCCAGGTCTGTCTGGGTGGCATATCCCCTCTCTTAGGCATGTCAACTGTACCACTCAGCTTGGCGTTACCTGCAAATTTGCTGAGTGTGCACTCGATCCCACTGTCTATGTCACTCATAAAGATATTAAACAGTACTGGTCCCAGTATGAACCCCTGAGGGACACCACTTGTCAGCAATCTCCGTCTGGACATTGAGCTGCTGAGCAGTACCCTTTGGATGCAACCACCTAATCCAGTCCTCAGCTCAGAGTAGGCTCAGCTTGAGCAGGGTGTCGAGGGCTGTGTTGGGTTGGTATTTTGAATATCTCCAAGGATGGAGCATCCACAACCTGCCTGGGCAACCTGTCAGTGTTTGACTAGCCTCATAGTAAAAAAACATTTTCCTTATTTTTAAGTGGAGTTTCTTTTATTTCAGTTTGTGCTTATTGTGACTTGTCAAAGCATTATTAGTGGGAACACCAATATACTCTTCTTACTGTGAGGTCATCCAAGAAGGCTGCTAATTTGCATCCAAGATGGACAACATCTTAGCACATTTATCTGAAAAAGGATGGATAAGGGAAGGTATTAGGTAGTCAAGTAACAAAGCTGACAGTCAAACATCACATTTTAAAACTTATAAGATTTTTTTTTTTAGTAATATTTATTTCTATTTATAGTTCTTTATTTGAGCACTTCTGACCTTGCAGTGCTGCTTTGGAAGAGCTTTAATACTCTCAATAAAAATACTTACTGTTTCTGTGGAAAGGCAAGGTAATAAACTTGATCTCAGAAAGATTGAAACTCTCTCCAGTGGAGATACTGGAAACTGTTTCCAGTGTCTCACCTTACAGATACTGTTGGCAGTGTCTCTTAGAGTGAAAAGCATTCAGTGTTTGCAGGAGGAGTCCTGAACAACCCTTCCGCATGCTTAAGAATTTCAGCAGCGGCTTCTTTTTGAAATTCTGACAAAGATTCTTGGCTAGGTTTTTGGAAACTGTCTAGGATCTAGGTTACGTTAATACAGTACCCTTTTTTTTTTTTTTGCTAAGCAGGTTAGAAAAAATACCATATAGTTCTGTTCTTCAGCTTGCTTGGGGCAAGCAAGTGAACTCCAACGAGAATTATGGGAAACACCCTTTTCATCATCCACAGCAGCAGTTGATCAAATAAAGTAGTCCCTTGGTATCCTGAGTTGCTGCTAATTAAACGCGTTTTCCTATCTTTCCCTTAAGGAAGCAACCTTTTAAGCTGACTTAATTGCCAGGACTTTGTATGCGTGATGGTGCTTTAAATGAAACTTGTGATTTAAGGGCTAAATAAAAGCTATTGGAGAGAAATAACTTATTTTAAATGCTTTTGTCAGACTGCAGGATTATCTGGTATTTTACATAACCTATTACTTACACATATGGATGGCACACTATTATTACACATTCACTTTTTTTTTTCCAATGGAAGTTCATAAATTCTTGTTAAAGTGTCCAGATTCACATGGAGAAAGCCAAACTGGCATTCGATAAATCTATATTTAAAGCCCTTGGCAGGACTTTTCCCATATGAAAGATGTTACATGTAAGCTCTTGGCATAAAATCTTAAGAAGTTTTGAGGTAACAATTCTAAAGACTACCAGATCATCCTAAAATTAAGAGATTTAAATACTGGATCACAGTTTTGTGTCAGAGTTCTCTTGTCTTACACCATCTTTGTATTGTACATGTAAATTGATTTTTTTTTACAGCACCTCTGGGAAATATCCACTGGATAAGCTTGTAATCTCAGGTATTTGGCACCTCTGCTTTCTGCTGTGGAACCTCGCAAAAATGGGGTTCACTGAAAAATCTGGTCTTAAGTATAATGGATGATTTTATCTTTTTCCCCTCTATTGTGTTTCTAAGGAGAATAGTTATAGCCTGTGGAATACATCCTGTTTTCTGCAGTGCAATCAAATGCTTGCTTCTTATTCGTAATACCTACTATTTTTCTTCTTTGTTAAGGCTGCCCACATCTGACCCAGGACTTCTTAAAGCCAAAGGCTAATAGAGATGCATTCCTTTGTTTTTTACCAGAGAGGAAGAGGTTGGGTTTTTTTTAAACCTGTTAGTTTTCCTTGTGGTGTTTTCAATCAAACCTTGTGTGTGTGTGTGTCTTTCTCAAAAAAAACAAAAAACCACCCCCCACCCCCCCAAACCACCAAAACAAACAACCCAAAAAACCAAAACAGCCCACCAAAGTAAAAAAACCTGAAAAACAACTAAACCAAAAAACCAATCCAAGAACCAACCCCAAAAACCCCAACAAAAGAAACCCAAACAAAGAAAAAAGCCCCCACCAGGTGAAAACAACGGATTGACTTTGTCCGAACTGTAAGAAAACCAAAGTAAAGGCATGTGTCCTAAATGCATATATTCTGATTTTGTTTTTCCAATCTGTGTCATTAATAGTGTGGATTGAGAACCTAATCCACAGTCATTTTTAAATTGATTATATTCCTTGATACACATTTTTATATAAGTAAATAGTGTAGCTAAGATTTCTTTTTGTCTGTTTCTTGTTTGCCTTTAAGGTCAAGAAGACATGGAGGGGTGAAAGTCTGGGTTGACTTACGATTTGCATTTTCCAACATCAGTGTTGACCTTGAGTTGCTAACTATGAACTTGGAACAAAAGAGCTTTATAGAAGTGGTTGATGGATGGGTTGTAATATTGAAGTTTCCCTCCCCCATGCTCACATCCTCGGAGCTCAGTCTGTTGTTAGACTGAAGCGTTGTCTCCGTAGGGAAGAGCTCACTTGCTTCAGGAGTTAAAAATGCTGAGGCTGGCACCTTGGCATTGTATTTATAATAGTGAAGATGTTGGAGAGAGAGGAAAAGTGAGAAGTGTGTAGGTAAGTTTTGGTTTCTTTCATTTTTTCTTTTGGGCGCAGGATATCCCCCAGTGTTTCCTAATTAGGTAGCTGTATTAGATCAACATTTTGCCTATCTATGGCATAGGAAATGCTGTTGTATTCCTTTTATCTTGCCTTCAGCCTGCTTTGTGTGTGGGTTGTGGTACAGTTTTTTTAATTACTTTTTTATTAAAAAATCTTTTTGAACCCTATGCTGCTCCAGCTTTCCCCCCATTTATTTCAGTAGCTCTAGTTATCGCAGGTTTGTGTTTCAACAAAATTGCTGAGATTACACCTCATTCTTCTTCACTGAAATGCTATAAAAACAGAGAGGGGATTGTTTTGGGAGGGAATTACTAGCAGTGGAAGTAGCAGCCTGAACAGTGGTGTATCCAGGAATGCCTTGGAAGCCGGATTTTGCAATATTGGAATTTGAAAACAGAGAGTTCCTCCTAACTAAGGATTGCCGTTGAGTTTTTAATCAAGCTTTATTAATATTCAGCAGTGAGTACAGTGTAAGAGCAGGACTGCTGTAGAGCAGTAGTGGGTCAAGTGGCGCTGTGCTGGGCTGTGCTGTGGCTCCCAGCTGGGCTTTTGCCAGTGGTCTGGGGTGTCCTGAGATCAGAAAGTGGAGGAATGGGGCTACTAGTGCTGTCATATCCAGCTGATGTCTACTTTGCATTTAATTAATCTGTTTTGCTGTGGACGGAAAAGGTGAAGTGGTTACCAGAACAGATGGCACAAACGGAAAGGGATGGATTGAAGAGAAACAAAATCAGCATGAGGCAGGCATTGGTCCCATTGAAATAATTAAGTTCTCTCCTCTGAGGGCATCTTGCAGTCAAGTTAGTTTCTCATGTGTGTTGTCTTACTGTTTCCAGCAGAGGTTTTGTTTGTATGTGAAACAAAAATAAACTGATGAAGAGGAGGGGTAAAAGTGTCACTTGTTTAGCTGGAGGGGATTTTAGGGAAAAAAACAAAAGAATGTGAAAAATGAACAAAAGTTACAATGCAGTGGATAAAATCCTATGAGTACTACTGATGCTTAGAGTGCTCATGGTTGCCAGCATCCCTATGAGACCTCTAATAATGACCAGCATTCTTGTACTGTACGCTTGCAAGATCTCGTCTAATATGATGTAAGGCTTGCCTGAAAATTAGAGGTCTTTGCAAGTCTTGAAGAGACAGATCTTGGTTTTGGAAACTGAAAATGGTGAATAAGTGGATGCAGAAGAATGAACTGATGCACAAAGAACTGGGAAACCTCTGTATGGAAATACTACCACCACCATAAAAAAAAAATTAAAATCCTTTAGTGGAAGAGCAACATCCCTTCTTTGAAGGCTGATGTTTCAGAGTGAGCCACAGCATAATGTGGCCATCGTGATGTGGCTGTAGCTATAGCTAAAAGACAGTCTCACTCATAGATGTGAAAAGGGCTTTGAGTATGACAGAATCCCAGCTTGGAGTTAAGACAAAGAAAATGCCAAAGGGTCGAGTGGCACATCCATGTAAGCTAGTATCAGAGCCTGCATCGCAATCCTGATGAAATAGGATATCCCAATGGATTTAGCTGCTCTCCAATTTGTAGGCTGCACAAGCCTGATCTGTCTGGAATTGGCTTGCCTTCTGTTGAACTTCACTTCGATCAGTTTGGCTTTGAATAGGGCATCAGTGGCCAAACCTATCCACCAGATCTGAGGAGGAAGGGAGGAGGAGTGCCTGGTATTTTGCGGACTTGGGCTGATTGCGATGATTGATGACTTTGATGATAAAGGAAAATAATTACATTATTCACTGTAACATTCCATAGACATTTAAATACAAGGCATTGCTTTTCACCCCAGCATTGTATGAAATTAGGGTTTTTATTATCATTATAACATTTCATTTTGGTGCACTAGGGCATTCATCACAAAGGTTCCTTCTCCGATGGTCAATATTGCAGCGGTCCAAAGGTGTCTCTTGGGTCTCCTGTTTGCCTGCTTGGCTACGTGCGTGCCCAGGGACACTCCGCAACACCATGGCTTTTGCTTGCTCCTTCAAATCTGGCTTGTGCTGGCAGCCTTCTTGCTGGTCTGTGGCTTATTGCCTGGGCTTAACTCTTTCCTTCTGCTTCAGCAGTCCTGAAGAGCCTTCCTCAAAAATCCCCGCTTTGATAAATTCTAACAACCCCTTGCAAACAAATCGAAGAATGGTTTTACCACGTGAATTGGTAAAGGATTATGATGTACATGTACCTTCTGAAATAATTTCATGAGGTATGTCTGAAGATTTCTGTGGAAAGGGTCAAATGCTTTTTTGACTTTGGTGACATAAATTTCACAGAAGATCTGTATGTGATATCCCCAGTGATTAATTGCTCTCAAATACTTATCCCAGCTGAGTTATGTAATATGAATCTCTGAAGCATTCCTAGTAAAAAGTTTATGAATAGTAGATGTAAATGTCTACAGTGGCTTTTGAAATCTTAGAAGTGAAAAGTGCTAACGGGGGAAATACTTTACATAGCTCCTAAGATAAAGATAGGGTCTAGAATTTTTTAAGGCTTTGTGTTTAACTCCTGCTGATTTAAAAATTCGAGGCTTTGCTATAAATTGTTCCTTATGCTTCTGGCAGAACAAAAGTTGAGCGTATTCAAAGAAATCAGACTAATGCTGAGAAATGAAAAATACCAAACAGAAAGGTGTGTACCTAATTCCAACTGCTGCATGTGAAAATCTGCTATAATACACTTCAGATTGTGTGATAGGGGCTGTTTCTGAGTACCCCGCTAAGGATATTTTTTTTGGCAGCAGAACGAGTAACGATTTTTCTTGGTTACACGGAGTCCTAAAACTTTTCAGAGTGCTTTTGCTGGCAACCCAGACATTGGAAATGGGCAAACACTGAGATGAACATGTAGAAGCTTTCAGTATGTATAGAAAAGTAAATTTCAAGGCTTGTGATACCTGTACTAATACCTGAAGATCACAGAAAACTGTAGGAGGAGTTTTCTTTGATTTTTTTTGAAAATGGAGTTTGCAAGGGTGTAGCCTTTCCGAGGCGGGTGGAGGCAGGAGGGGGTTACCTCTTGTGCCGGGGTGCTGAGATCAGCACTGACTTGGGAGCCCTGTGCCTGCTGCCTGCAGGGGAGGAGTAAAACAAACAGCTCCCCTACTTTGGTGTAAAGGAAATGCAGTAAAACATCTGTTGTGGTAAAGGAAAGCATACCCGAACACATGAAAGTGTGAGATCCCCAATCCAGATAGGCAGACAGCCTGTGCTTATCTTGCCTGTGTTGCTCGCATTCACTACTACTTAAAATCCGCTTTTAATGATGAGGCTGCCGGTGCGCTCACGTTTCTCCGTATGACGTGCGCTGCCGCAGTTGTGGTCCCTTGTGTTGGGCTTTGTCTGTCACTCGTCAGTCAACTTCTTGAGCGGTATCACACCAGCCATGTTTTCAGCCCCATTTCCATGGCAGTGGTGGCTTTCAGGTCTGAATTGCAGGCACCCGGCTGCGGCAGGAGTTTGGCCCATCCACGGTGTGTCGGTGGCGGCTCTGTGCCGGCTCGCAGCAGCCCCCCTCGCCCTCCCCCCCAGCAGTGGCAATCCAGACAGACTCGCCCAGTAGGCAGCACCCTACAGTGGTGGGACCACTCCCGCTGCAGTTACAGGCTGGTTTCTTCTTGGATGCTGGAAAGATCTTGGTGTTGTGCAAATAAGAATAAAATCAGACCTAATCTGTTTGTGCTGAGCAGACTGACGTGACCAGTATTAAGCGCAGCTGATTGATTTGCTGGTATTGTGTTTTCCTTAGAGGGCCATAACACAGACATTGAAATACTGGGATGATGTAGCAACAGGGCTTTATTTTTAAATTATAATAGTGAAAAATAAAAAGAAGATAAATTTTGCTAATATAAGAATGTGGCGCAGCATTTTTGTCCCTTCTGTGTTGTTTTCTTAAGGATGCCCACATCTGCAGTCCGTCATGCAAGGCAGTGCTGTCCTTTCTGTTGTAGGGAAAGATGGATCTTTAGAAATGCTTCAGCTGGTGACCAGTAGCTTCTTGCTGCAGTGTTTTACTTGGTCCATTGTTGGTCCGTATCAGAACCTTATGAATAGATATGCAGGAGAGTATGGAGAAGCGAGCAGGAAAATGCCTCCTTGTTGAAGTGATGAAGTAGTAGTGATTCCACCAGCCTCAGGCTCTAAGTCAGGATGTTAAAACAGGTTTGGATTTCAGAGAAGCAAATGTTAGACAGAACTGGAGTTTATAAAGCTCTGAAAATCACATGTGGGGTTTTTTTAATGCTGAGAAGAGAGACATAGTCCTCACTTGCATTCATTTAAAAAGTCATTGACTTTTACACTCTTCTCTCTTTGTGTGCATATACAAAAAAAAAAAAAATGTCAAGCAGCAGTGACCCAAAGGAAGCGCTCCTGTGGCTCCACAGAAGGATAGATAAAATCATTGGCTGGCATGGAGGCGTCACGGGATGCGCATGGAATATCTTGCAGCTCCTGATGAGCAAATGGGGTGAATGATTTGAGCAGGCGTGGCCAGATGCTGCCATTTGGGGCCACTGCCAGTTGCCAGGAGTTAGAGCTGCCCCAGGTTTCAGTGGCACTTGAGTTAAAAAACATCAAATGGGAGCCAGCTCTGGTACTTTCTTGGCCAGCCCTCCATTGCTTTATGACCACTTGGTGTTGGCAGTACCTCTTTCCACCTCTTCGATGCCAGTGGCAACGTTTTGAAAAAGTATCCAATTCAAAAATAAATGTGCACATGCAGATTTGCTAAGAATTAACAGAAAGTGTGAAATGAAAACAGATTTAGTTATTTTGGTGTAAGTTGGTATGCAGTTCAACTCTCCATAACCTCTCCCAAAGAATATAATAAATACTGGAGTGTTTAAATATAGGGCTTCATATTTTCTTTAATAAATGATTTTGAGTGTCCTGAACTATTGTTAATTCTATAGAGCAGTTGTGTTGGCCTGAGTCTGTTTTCAGGATTTTTGTTCACTTTATGCGTTGATAGTCTGCTGTTTGGAGGAAGAAAAAAATCACTGTCTGTTTATAAATGCATTAATCTAAACCAGATTTTTTTTAATTAAATACCATTAGATAGTCATTTATGTCTTAAGATCAGATTTATAGTGGTGGTGGTGTTAAGATTTCTTTTTTTTTTTCAAAAGCTTTCCTCACAGTCCTTAAAATAAAGCATGCTGTACTCTCTCCCAATCTCTGCCTCCCCCAAAAGAAAATATTGTAAAATATTATTTTTTAGCTCAAAACTAATTCAGAAATTACAGGTTGAGTTTTATTAACCTCCTTGCCAGCCTGCTGCTACCTATGAGCATGTGTGGCCTGATCTCCTATATGGAGTCATTCATGTTACTGCCAGCTGAAATATGTTCTGGGTAATATAATTCCCCAAAGTAATGCTTTTTTATTTCTGAAACAGTGAATGATGCATCACCATGGGTTTATGACAATAGTTGTGTTTTCAACCATAACAGTGTTACTCTAATTTACGCACATGGAACGACGCACTTCATCTTGTAATCTTTTGAGGCATTTGGTCTTATTCTTGCAATAATTAAAGTTCAGCTGAATAATTGTGAAGACTAGCCAAGCTTGTCCTTACTTTATGTGTTGTTTGCTTGTTTTTACGGTTGCAGCTTATGTTTTTGACAACCCAACCCTGAAGCAGAAATGGCAAACAAGCCTCAATTGGCATATTTCTAAGGTTAGTTAAGCAGCAATGAAAACTGTGACAGCTATCAAGTAGTGGGAGTAGCAACTAAACTGGGTTACATTTATTTGAAGCCATACATTGTGTTCATTCGTATGTGGCAGTTCCTCCATATTCTGCATGTAGTTCTGTTCATTTGCTTACACTGTAGGAAGTAAATGACACTTTGAAGATCAGCAGAGCTTCAGAAATTATTTACTCACAAGCTTTATTAACAATAGAAAAATTACAAGTTTTTTATGAACCAAACTGTAATGAATCTGTACAATATAGATATCTTACTGGTCAATATCAGATATCTAGTACGGATATTTTTTCATGAGCTTTAGTAAATGTAGTGCATATTATTAAGGTTTTGGCAAAAATAGTGTTGTAAGTATTTGCAATTCTTAAATCCTAGAGGTGACACCTAAGAAACCTGAGTGGTCTGGATTTGTTTTCTCTCAACACCTCCAAGTGCTGCTCAATATGTACCGCTTTGTACCATTTTACAGCGGGAGTGGGGGCGGGGGTTGGCTTGCTCATCCCCTTCCCTCACTTACAGGATGAGGAGTGTACAGCTCGTCTGGCTGTAACTAGAAACAACTGCTGAACTTTCATCTGTTAATTACCCATTCATTGAGGACTGCACTGCTGTAGCATCTGTTACTCATTATATCTTGTTTAAAAAGAAGCTAGTAGGAAAAATATAGGAGGGAGAAAAGCAGGGAAGTTTAGAGCACGGAATTGATAACAAATGTTCTATTTCTGGTTTCTTTGCTGCCATGGAAGCCTTGTGCCTTCATACAAATAATGTAAGTTTCTTTCATCACCTGTTAAGTGAAGTCTGTGCCTGCTGCTTGCAGGTGCTTTGATTATTTTTAGTTTATGCATGTATCAGTAGAAAGCTTTGAAAATTCTGAGGTTTGCTTTTTCTTTCCTCTGCCTGTAATGTCACATTTCTTTGTTGTTCTTTTTCCAGCCATGGTTGTTATTAAGCATTTCTCTAGATGGCTTTCACTTTACTTTCTGAAGCACAGTGGCACAGGGAGCCCAGAGAGGCTCCAGAAACGCAGCAGCTGGAGCCTGCACTGCAAGCCTAGGGAGGGAGGTAGCACCAGCTGCTCTCAGACACAAGCTTGAGACTTGTCACTACACCAGTGTCAGCAGCACTTCTTGAGCTGCCTGCGAGCATCTACCAAATTCGTAAGACTGAGTTGGGTTTTTTTAGAACAGTAACAAAGGATTTGTGCGGTGATTGTGAGAGGGGTTTATATTTTAACTCTTACTGTTTTGGCCTAAAATGTAAGTCGTATGGTTGCTGCTTGTTCCCAAACAGAGTAATTATTTCACACCCTAATTTTGGGACAGGGCTTCCCTGTGAGATACGATGTGACAGAGCTATGTACAGTGCGTGTGCTTAGCTGCTGGAAGGGTGCTCTGCATAAAACTACAGCACGCTTCAGCCTATGCCGATTTTTGCTTCGAACTGGCTTCTCTGTCTTTTCAGTAAGTTTTATCTGTTGGAGCATCTACGCTATGCCCTGGCATAACCTGTCCAGCCATACCTCATATACCCAAAGAGCTTGGTGTGGTGTGTGTGTGGGAAGTAGCAGGAATAAGGCACCAGGGAAACGTTCCAGACTTCTTCCACAAGCATTTTGATCCCCAAGAGGAGGTAGAAGAATGTGAATGCCTCCTTTGATGGCGGCAACAAGCTGGTGGATGGGCTCAGCCCACCACACTGGGTGGCACCTGATCTGCGTTAACTGTGGCTTGCTGCCACCCGTTGTCCTCTCCTCCTGCTGTTGCTGCAGGCTTATTGGGCCAGATCCAGCAAAGATGCAGTGCTAGTTCAGCCTGTTGATCCAAGGAGAAACTTTCCGGCAGAAGTGGCAACACAGTTTTACTAGATGAGGAGTAATGTCTGTGCCTGAGGTATGGTGGTGCATTCACTTCTGCAATGCCCACCTTAACAGCTTCTGCCATCTCTCCGGTGTGCTGGATCAGCACCAAAGTGATCACAGAAATAAGCCAAGTTGAGGTAACTATGGAGAAGTAAAAGAATCTGGTTGGAGCTCTTTATCTGTCATTTGCTTATGATAAAACCATACATGAATAACCATATTCTTGGGAGGTTGCTGGGTCCAGGAGTCTGGACTCGCTGTCCAATGACTGACGCTAACCTGAATGCCTGAACTCAGTTGATACCTCCCTCCTTGGTGTGTGGGGTTTTTTTGTTTGTTTTGTTTTTAATTCTTTGAAGGACAACGATAAGTACTTTTCATTTAGTGGTCTTTTCAGACCGAAGACTGTCGGAGTGCACGAGCTTCAGTCACTGAGCTGGTATGAAATAAAGCACTATTTCTCCCTCCTGCTGAAGTGAAGGTCATGGGACCAGAAGGGAAGAAATCGGAAAAGAAGCCTCCTAGGCTTTGTAGCCTGGGAGTTAGGGCGCTTGGCTGGTTTGCATTAATGTGGGTTTTGGTCTGCATGCTGGGATTTTTTTCTGCTTTAGTCCAGTGATATTTTTTTCCATGTCTCTTAATAATAATAATACCACTGTTATTAATGAAAAGTTCTTTGTATCCAGTTCTGGGTTCTTGATTCCATGTAATTTATAAATTTAATTTCGTTGCCTAGATCATCAAGTATTTTTGGCATGTCAAAATGGAAAACTTTGCTTCCTATATTTCTCTAGAGTATAGCTCCCCGCTCTCTTACCATCTCTTCTTGTCTTTGTCTGTAGGGACTGGAATTTTTGCTTAGCTGAAATTCCTGTTTCTCTCACACACCTTGAGTATTCATTAGTTTCCCCTATTGAAATTGATGCCAGACCTGTGTGGCTTGATCTACTGCTGTAATTAAGTGCAAATGAAAGCAGTTTTGCTCAACATTAGTCTTCATTACAACTCACTAATTAAAAATGCGTAATGTCTTGAAAAACCTGAGTCACTGAACTTCTCAGCCTGGTACAACAGTCTCTGACTTACGTTGCAGTGGTAGAAGGCAGCTGGTTTGGAGTTCAGAGCAGATGCCTCTCAGATACTAAATAAGTAGAAGACGGGATACTACCCCTTCCTGTTTGCAGCTGCTTTAATAGGAATTGAAAAAGGTTTTTTTTTAGACTGTTATTCCCAAATGATGGGTTTAATTCAACCAGAAACTAGTGCTAATGTCCAGACAGGCAGGTCTGCGCTTGTAATTTTTTTGATCTGTTCTGTTTTGCTAGAAACTCAGGGCTTTTAGTCTGCTCTGTAATCCTGCTTCCCTGGGAGCTGGGCTGGGGGGACTGCTGCTCCTCTGTGTTCAGCCGTGCTTGGCTCTTCCTACATTCGTTGGCATCTCATCTCATTTTGCATTAAGATCAAGTTTCTTCTTCCTGCTTGATTTCTCCTCCCCCCTTGCACGTTTCTTCCCTGTTTTCATTTGTTCTGTACCTTTGGCTTTAGTATTCATGCTCCCCAAAAAACACTCCTGTTGAGGACATATTAGGGTTATAATAAACACGCCCCTTAATATTAGCTCTCTTCTATGTGAGGTGCATATGGGGCCTGATTTTGAAATTCCCCTTGGGGTGGGAAGATTGTTATGGCTCAGCACGCTTTCCCTTTACTGTGTTTGTAAGCATGACTCTAGATACAGTTTAGCTTGGAACACTGTATATGTTAACTAGTAGACATGCTGGTAGGAGTAGGCATATTGGTGGGTAGCTATTTATTGCCCAGTGTACAATTATTCCTTAATTGCTCTTCATTTAGAGTTTTGGGGTTTTTTTTTAAACTGGTTCCACCTCTATGCATGTCTTAAACAGCTTGGGAAACTGTCTTAAGATTGTGAAGCCGGTGCCACTCCACAGGCTGTATATCTGTGATGTTTTGGGTTGTGATCACATTTTGCAACTTTGTCCCCCCACAAGAAGATGTCCTTTCTCAAAATCGGCCCCAAACCACAATCCAAACACTGTATGAAGTTTTTGCTTTGTTTTCAGTGTCACTAATAGAAACCTGTTTATTCAAGGGAAACGTTTAAAATTAATGGAAGTTCTTTTCCTTGTCCCTAATGCTTGGTCATTCCTAAGTTTGATCCTGGATGCTCTCAGGTTGTAGTTTCTCAGTAATGTAGTTTGAGTTTGAGTTCGGGATTTCTTGGATTTTAGCGTGGCACGGACTTTTCTCTTGTAGTACCAGCTTCATCAAAGGACAGTAAATCTTTTTGCATCTCTTGAGCAAGTGTGAATTTACTGTGCCTATCCAGTCTAATTACAGTCACAATACCAGTGAGCGAACTGATCAAATACTGTCTCCACAGAAGCTGAGGTGACTGGCTAGCTAGCATTATAGTGGTTTTGACCATCAGTGATGTGTACTGTATGTGATCTGGTGCCCTACTACTTACATGTTGATCAGGTTGCTCATGCCCCTTGGCTTTTGCGAAATGCGTTTATCGGTTGCCTGTGAGCACTCCCATAGAAGGAGGGCTGTTAGAAGCTTCACAGTGATAGTAATATTTTGTCTTTTAATATGTAAGTAGTTTTATGTATGCAAGTGCAGAACCAAAAATGCAAAGAGCTCTGGTTTTGGCACTCAGGCTTTTCTTTTAACCTTGTCTTCTGTTGTTGTGCCTTTAATCGTCTCTGTAGCTTTTTCTGAATACAACAGTAGTAAAAATGATGGGCATTTTGTGAGCAGCAGAGAAGCGTGCCATCGAAAGCCATTTTAATCTTGTGTATACAGCATTGTCCAGTTGGTTGAGCAATGGAGTAGACTTGCAAGGCTTAAACTCCTAATTCCAACTCTACCATTTATGCCTGTTTTTGTGAGGCATTAAATCTTCCTGTGTCCCTATATTTACTAGGAGGTCTAATTCAAGTGAGCTAATAGGAAGTGTTGAACAATTCAGTGAAGAGTGTGTTTCTTCAGTTCTTCCTGTTGAAATCAAGGCCTCCTCTCTCCAGTTCCTGTTTTAGTCTTGTTACCATTAATAATCCCTCCTAAGTCAGTGCTGTGACTGGCATTTCTCTGCTCTGGCTGAAGGCGAAGCTGAGGGGAAGAGGAGGAGGAGGAGGAGGAGGAGGTGGAGGTTGGTGCATCCTCTGCCGGGGCAGTTTCCTTCCCGGCACTTCCCTTCGCCCAAAAGCAAGAGTTGCATCATGGCAAGCAGGGCAGCGGGAGAGGACAGGGACCCTTTTGATCAGGAGTGGTGAATTCAGCTGAACTTGGGGCTTCAGCTGCTTCTCTTGCTGCTCCGTATGTCATCGTACCCCAAATCAGAGTTTTAAGTATGGTAAAGCAGAAGCCCAATTCTTCTTTAAGCATATGTAGGCGGCCCTCCCCTGTGACCTTAAAAGCATGTGAGCCGGGAGTCTTGGCAGGGGTGTGGGCAGAGGGGTCCGATGGGGTGGTGGGAGGTCTGAAGGGAAGGAGGCATCGAGCAGCAAGAAGAGATAGATGGTGGTCAATGGAGAGGCCAGGCCAGCGCTGCGGCACATGGGAGTGCTGGGAGGTTACTAGAGGAGAGATGATAAAAGAAGGGATCAGGTTTAAGTAGCAAGAGTGAGGGAAGAGGAGAGTATTCCCGTTTGTTTGTTTTCAAACAAACAAGTAGAAAACCTGCCATGAGATGGCCTTTGTGGGAAGAGACAAAGCGAAGGTTGGAGCCTGCTTGAGACTGTGTGGTGTATCAGGTGCTGTGCCTGTAAGGACGGGAACTAGTGCCTGTGTTCATCTGTACAAAACCTGGTACTTCCCGAGAATACTGCAGAGATTTCTGGTTTAGGCTTGGATTATGGCATTTCAGAAAAAGCAAATGTTTTGCTGTGCGCCGGGATGTCTCTCCTGACTACGAGAGGGTTTCTCTGCTGCCCTTTCAGTTCCTTGCGCCTGAGGTTGGATAAGGTCTTGCAGAAGAAAGTAAAACCGAAGTGCAGTCTGTTCATGATGAAACATTTGCTTCCTGACCCTTCTGAAGGATTGTTTAACTTCCAACGACTGAAATATAATTATGATTATTTTAGCATGCCCAACCTTGCTTTTATTGGCCTTTCCCAGTAATGGTTGCTGTATGTTTTGAGAGGAATAGCCATGCATTTTTTTCAAGATTTGTATATTCATACTGAAATATAGGTTCGAAGTCTTCCACAAAATAGTGAACGTGATTAGGGGACAAAAAAGAAAAGACAAAAAAAAGACAGTCCCTGACCTCTCCAGTACAGTGACTGTGGAAGTATCATCCAGCTTGTCTTTGCTTGAGAGTGTTTTCTCCACTTTCAGCTGCTATGTGAAATGCACTGACTCCATAAAATCATAATAGATGATCTCAGGGGAGGTCAGATATAGAAATTATACTTAACTGTATAACATGAGTCCACTTGAAAGCTAACAGAAATAGAATTCAGCCACAAATAATATAATGCTGCAGGAGTAATAATACACTGTATTCTGGGGTTTTTTCTTTTATGTTCTTCCCTACGTACAGCCCCTGGTAGTTTGGTTTTGGGCATCAACCCTGTATAGTTCCAGATGAAGCATGTTCTTAGGGAGAACAGTAGTTTTTTACCATGAGATTGTGACAGGGCATGCTTAGAAGAGCACAAGGATTCCTTTTCTCTCAGCAAAAGCTCTAGTTGGGCAAAACTGGTTTGAGATCAGTTCTCATCAAGGAAATCCAAAAGGAGTCAGTTTTAATTTCTAGAATTCAGTTTCATTAACTGCAATCGATGGAAACTTTCCAGTAAAAAGGAGGCTAGTTACTGGATATTTTTGCAATTATTGAACTAATACCAGATATATTAAAAAAATAAAGCAAACTCATGGATAAAGATCTAACAATTAAAATCAGGTATTGTCATAATGTCTTCAAGTATGCGATCATGTGAACAGTGTGTGTATGGTATGGATGAGCATGTCTGACTGCAGTGTTATTAAGGGCAGGAGATTCAGGTTCGGATAACGTAGGAAGTGAATGGCTGAGAAAAACAAGGAATCCAGTGCCATGAGTCCTGGTTTTATATTTTATGCATAGATCTAGTGAGTTTCTACCATGGATCTGTAGTTCTGGTGGCTATTGTGAAAAGGAGCTTTGCATAATGTACAATTCCTTTTGAAATGGACTTGAAATACATCTTAAGGGCACTGTGCTCTGTGTTGGGGCATGGACTTGTAAAGAATTACAAGCACGGGTTGAAGAGCTGCAGAATCTTTGGCTTCAGAGTCTTTCCTCCTATACTGAAAATAATGTTTCTGTATATAGTAACTGTGTAAGCAGAGTGTGGTGGAGGAGGTCTGTTGTGTCTACAGCAGTGAGGCAGGTTGAAAGCTGAGAAGCTGCTGTGTGACAGCGAGGGCTTCCCTGGTTACTGTCAAATTGTCTGTATTTATTTACGTACTTTACTTTTTGCTCGCAGCCCGACAGTCATGAATTTTGGTAATTCATAGCAGGGAAATTTGACTGCCAAAGGAATTGGGGTTTGTGCATGATGGGATGTGAATGCTGTGTATGACATTGCATTTAACAAGAGTTTGCTTGTTGCAGATGTGCTTGTGTGTTCGTTCTGTTGGGAGGCAGAAAGTGCACTTGCAGCTCTGCCAGGGAGGGGAGAAGGAGGGAAAGAGAGAAGCCCAGAAAATGGTAAATTCTTGCCTGAATATGGATGCTGTTTTCTGCTATGAACTTTTGTACCTGCAGCACTCTTGGACTCAGCTTTACCAGTGGGAGCAATCAGCTGCTGGTCAAGAAGCGTGTTCATGAGAGCCAGGAGGAGATCCTGGGGGAAGAGCTACAAAAGGAAGGAAACAAATGGCCATTAGAAACAGATTAGATTCTTGAATGTCAGTAAATTGAAAAATCACAAGATAACTTCAGCTTCAAAAAGCCTTCTGGAGGTGAGCTAGTATTTTTCACAAACTGGCATGACCTTAGCCTTTCTTAAATTGCTGCTCAGTGTGAGAACAGAGTTAAAGGAGGAGATCAGAAATGAGCAGAGTTCATATTCCTACCTGCAAATCAGCTAACAACTGACGCTTTCTTGGTGGGAAAACAGTACAAGAGTAGTGTTGAGAAGACCCCAGAACAAATCAACCAGGTATGAGACAAAGAATCAGCAAAATAATCTCTAATTTAGAATTGTGGTGGTAAGCAGCATGGGCACGGCATGTGAAGTACTTGGGTTTTTTTCCAAGTTCATTTGAAGCTTTAATTTGTGGTAAGATGGTTTTTGAAACGCCAACGTTATCAAGGATTGGCACTACAAGCCAGTCAGATGTCTAATGTGGATTGGAAAATGTTGAAAAAAGTGGACAATAACTGTGTTTTTTGAAAAGCGTCTCTAAATTCATCCCCTTGGTGAAATTCTGTATCTCTTTCAATTGGCATTTCAGGTTTACCGACTGAAAATCTCTGTGGCTTGACTGGTTACGAATGTTTTCATGCAAGCACATTAGCTTTTAAGTTGGTACATAAGCTGCTTTTTTTTAAAGAAAGTGAATAAGCTTGTAAAATAGCGTGTTGGAAACAAAAAAAGTCCTTTTTTCATATAGACAGATCTGATTCATCAGAGAGCATCAAGATAATTGTCACGATTTTCATTTTAAAAGGAAACCAAGAAATCTTGGCACAAGTGTAAAACTTTCTGTTGCTATACTGGCCTGTTGCCTGGAGCTAAATATTTGCCTCATGAATTTTCCTTTCCCTATCAAGAACAGGAAGCAATGTTACAAATGAAATGCATTAAGGTTTATAAGTGATGCCTGTTATTCAAAAAAGGAAAGATGCTGTACATGTTAGGTGATTATAAAAGGGATAAAATGATTTTTATTCTGGCTGAAATTTGGATGGTCACTTACTTTTCACGTTATTAGAGTACTTCCTACTGTGGAGATTTGCATCTACTTGCTACAAGTCTCCTTCATCTAGACAACTAAAACATGTATTAGTCAGGTTTAGTTATACAATTTCAAACATTGTTAAGATGACTAGACACTTCTTCCTTTTTCTCTGCTTTTTTCTTCATTTTTCTTTTCTTTTAACGAGCTCAGCCATCAGCAAAACATGCTCCTGCTGTCGGTTCCCCTTCAGTGCTTTACGTGCTTCTTCTAATTCTTTGTCTTCCCTCTCGTCCCTGTCCCTGGAGGGGTGCAGCAGCGGCCGCCCGCGGGCAGCTGCATCTTCTCTCTTGCATCACTCCCAATGGGTGCTGCCTGTGACAGGCTGTTACCTACAGTGAAAGGAAAGAGAAATCAGTCCTGTCGAGAGACCAGAAAATCTTGGAGGCCACAGAAATACGGAAAAGGCGTTTTAAGATTTTGTGCGTTTCGGGGGCTTTGGGAAGTGCTGCTGCTTGTTGGGAAGACCTTGCTCGGCTGCGTCAGGCAGCAGGAAAGCCGGTGTCCCAGGCAGCGTGCCTGCCTGCGTCCCAGGTGGGGTACCACAGGCACGGTCTTGGGTACCTAGTATCTTTTGTCAAACGCAATAAATATGACAAGTGGCTCACCTTTTCCTACTGATCGGGACAAGGTAGGGAATAGGCAGTTGATTCCTGCCTTTCTCTCAGTCACAGGGGAATTCCACCGCATGATGTGTACGGTGGATAATATGGTGAGCGGTTCTCTAAGGCTACAATTTCATGGTTTTTCTCCAACTTGAGGTTTTTTGAGACAATAAAGATGGTAGTGTTAACTTTGGTTGTCACTGAGACTGATAAAGGGCTTTTTGCCTTAACTGTGTATCTTATTGAAGCTACTCCATGTGTGGAAGGTATTAGTGATATTTAACAATAATAAGCCATTCCACTTGTATCTCTATTGAATCTGCAAGGGCCTCACTTTTTGCTGTATTTTTCTGTTTGGAAGTAACAGTTGCCATGTTTTTGGTATTAAAGGATAAAATTTAATGGTGAAATAAGTTAGCTAAAATGTAGAGCTTTAGGTTTTTTGCTGCTTTCTGATTCTGTGTTTCTGAAGTTAGGCAAGTTGGGTTTTCCCCAGTCTTTTTCCAGGGATATCATGTCGTCTGATGTTTAATCACTTCCCTTTCATTGTGTATTGTAAAGTAAGATTTCTGATCTCCAGTACAGGCTTACACATTTTATTGTCTTTACAGGTAATTCTCAAAAGTTTTCCTTTAATTTTGTCTATTTTAGGCAGCCGTGAAAGGGCTTCCTTCTTAGCTAAACATACCGGGCATTAACTGTTCACTGTGTATATCGTTACTACATATTTATAGTTCTTGAGTTAAGCTAGTTTGAATGAGAGTTGGGCAGACAATGGAGTTTTTCAGTCTGTTCTGGAAAAGCTTTTCATGCTAATAAGCACTGCAGTTAGCTCAAATACTTTTATGTCCTAATGAAATCTGCCTTCTTTGGATTCCAGGAATTACGGGAGGGCGCTGTGGTGGCCGTGGTCTGTGCCTACCTGTGCATTATCATATACCGTTGTAGGAGTCAGTCAGAAGAGTTTTAGAAAACAGCTGTACTGTCTTTTGTGTTTAGATTTTTAATCCGTATAGCCTTCTCAGAATCTTAGGCGGTGATAAAAACTGCAGGCCCACAAGGGACCTATCCATTGGCATTGCAATCTATTGACTTCACTGGGCAGGCATTTGTTTTTGTAAAATGTGTTGAGATACAAGCTTCCAGTTCCTGATTCGTATCAGAAACAGTTTATGTTGAGGGTTTTCAATTTAACTTCTTTTTGTATTGCATAAAAGCATCAAAGTCAAAGTATAAAATAATTTTTTGTTACTCAGCTGTAGTGTTTGTATGTTAAAAGTAATAGATGTGTATGGAGTCATTGATCTGCATAAGTCTTTAGAGTACAAGAACTGCCCTTCATTTAGATGACACAATGCAGAGAGAGGAATTAGAACCAAACTGATCCAGCTCAACCCCAAGTAGTACCTTGGGGTCCATTGCAAGGATTTGAATGACCTGAATTAGAGGCTTCGAATAGGGAGCTGGAGGCGGGGGGAAGAGAAGGCAGTGTATTCGGGCAAGAGAAAGAAGATGAATAAGTAAAACACCCAAGGAAAGATCAGGAAGTTCGAGGCTTGGCTTGGACACAGCTCAAGGTGTGTGGCACTGGGATTGTGCCCTGTGTGACAGTGTTTTTTGAGCAGCGAGCAAAAGAAGCGTCTCCTTTTTAATCCCTCATGCACACAGGGACACTGTGGGTTGCTATGAAAACTTTCAAGCTCCCATTGCAAACTCTCTCTAGCTACAGCAAATTATCACACACGGAGATTTTGTCTGGCTGTTCTAATGCAAATGGACAACATTGATTCTTCTGTCACAGAAAAAGTGATATTGAGCTAACCATCTGCATGGGTTTTTTGCCTGGTTTAAATGCTGGGAATATAGCTGTTTCATTCTACTAAGCTTTTATTTACAGTTGATTTAAAACTATTTTTTTATTTCTGCTTTTAAAACTGTGAAAACTTTAACTCCTTTTTTGTTTCTGAAGATAGGTGCTAATGAGAAGCTGATGTAATTTGTGTTGGAGGTCAGGGTCTTTTATACACCAAGTGGTGTCATATGAATTGAGAGAAAAATTTCTGATAAACGTGGACTAAGTTAATGATTCTTAATGAGTTGCCAGAATAGTGTTTACTGTTTGCAAGTTGTTTTAACTTGTAACGATCCCTTGACAAACCAGCGTGATTTGCCGCAGCGTGTCACAGAATGCGCTTACTAGTGCTTTCTACCCGCTATTCAGCTTGCTCTTCCCTGCTTGTTTTCTGTTTTAAAAAGTATTTTCATTGTCAAACTGTATCCAAACTAATCAGTTGGAGCAGTCCATTTGCTGGTGTTCCAAGACGCTTCGTTTTGTCCTGGCTGACACCTGATGATGGATGCAGAATATTCTGAACCAAATGGTAAATATGAGTCTTCTACTTATGTTGCTGTTTTTCAATATAATGATTTTTATTTGGGTCCAGCACATGTTTTATGGCTGTGATTGAATGTGGACGAGGTCACAGTACTGTCTGGAGCTCTGCATGATAGCAAAAATCACATGGATATAAATACATAGAAAACAGACAAACCATGCAGAAAAAAATCTGGTTTGCAGAACATTGCTATGATAATAAAGGAAAATTTTTGTCTTCTGTTATTTCTGAAATCATAAAAATCCTACATAAATATGTAGGATTATAACAATATTTGGTAGTGAATAAGGGCCTTCTATGAAATCTGACTTTACAGGCCCTTCAAAGCTAAATAGCAAGAACTGAGAAGAAACTATCCAGAAAAAGGCATTTGGAATGTCTGCCTTCGTGAAATAGGAAAAAAATGTAGAAAAGCCTGAAACTATGGGTGTACACTGAGTGCTAAGTCTAGGGAGAAGATTGCACAAAAATCTACAGACACGGATGAAATAGATACAAAATAATCTATGCACTGCATCTTGCATTCTTTGTACTTCTGATTTATTAAAAGTTTTTTTGCTCTGTTAGTGTCATCTCAAATCCTGAAAATTGAGATGGATAAGAGTGCTCCAAAGAAATATTTCTGATGTGTTTCTAGAAGTCTTGTTTGTATTTTAGGGATTAATACAATTATTAGGGCACAATTCTACAAAATCATACAATTTCTCTCTTGCTCCACCTAAAGGGAACTGCTCACACAGTCAATCAAATGTGCAAGCCTTTGCAGGATTAAATCTTAAGTGGTCTAAAAAAACCTAAGGTCTCTAAAATATTTTTACGCTTTTAAATGTTTTTAAGGTACATATGTAGCTGGTATTTTATCTGATATGTGTGTCTGCATTAAAAAAAAAAGTGGAAAACTGACTTGTTTCTTTCTTTTTGTTTCTCTTCTGCATGCTCTTTTTCTCTTTATTTTTTAGCTCAACAAACCAAAAGATATTTTTAAAAATTACTTGCTTCTAAAAATCTAGAGGAGCCTCAATGATAGAATATTTAAAAAAAAAAAAAAAAAGAAAAAAAGATAGTTCTTTCATTTTGATGTCGGAGAGCTTTTGTTCCTCTTCCTACTGTGCAAGTGTTTATATTTCACGTTTTAAAGGAAATTAATTCTGAATGGTTTCTGATTAGTGGCTTAGCCCTGCTTCATTGTCATGCTGATTTTCATATGGTTCTCTTAAAAATAAAATATCAGCAAGGCAGACATGGTAATGGGGAGAGAGCCAGCAGCCCTAGATGTTTCTAGCCACCTTAATGTGGGGAAAGCCTTTGAGGTAAGAGCAGGAACTGGGGAGCTGGGTCCTGAGCTGGGTGTCCCAGGCAGGGAGCGAGGGATAAGGAGCAGGGAGGGAGGCAGTGGTCTGAGCAGCACAGGGAGGGATAGTTAGGGAGGGTGCAGTAAGAATATAGTGTCTTTTTCTCCCACGTCAGGGAAATTAAACATCCGATTCATAACATTGCATAGTGGGCTAGAACAAAGGGAATGTAACTGGGAGCAAAGGAGCAAAGCCCCAGAAAAATGAGTGGCTGGGGGGGAAACGCTGTGTTACGGCGTCCAATGCTGCAGGGTGCTGTGCGCTGGTGACTGGGTCTGCAGGCTGCGCCAGCCCTGCACCCAGCAGCCCTGTGCTGCTGGGAAACAGTCGGAGTGGTGTGGTGGTGCCCGGCTGGGATGTTTTGTGTCAGCTCCATCGTTGCTGACCGAGGTGGGACATATCGGCGCTGGGACCTGACTTGTAAGGTGTTTCCCCTTTGTAGTGAGGGGTGCGTGGTTTCCCTGCAGAGTGTGCCTAATCCAGGTTATTCCCTCTCAATGCTGGAATATCCCTGTTTGCAGGACTGAGGTGTGTTACTGCTGCAGTTCCAGCATTCATTGCTTTCATTCATTCAACTTGAAGTAGCGTGAATGCCAGGTACACAGAAGTGCTCTGTAGTATGGCTGGAGATAAGTAAAGGATTGGCAAGGAAAGCACAAATAAAACATCATTTCCACAGCACGTTTAATTTTGCGTTTGCTTACATGTAGAAGACCTAACTGGATTAAAAAAACCTCCTTCATTTCCTGAAAAGGGAGTTTCTTCATGACTATGCAGTCAGTAGCTCTACATTTATTCTCCTGCCGCTGCCAGGTGAATTTAAAACCTTTAGAAGCAGGTGAAGTTGGTCTTGCCTCTTTGTCACAATGAAACAAGCAAAACCCCATCGTGCTTCCTTAACCCTCCTAGGAAACTGCAAACCGGAGGGGTGTCCGTGGGTGAGTTTGCAGGTATGCCCCTCCATTTTTTGCTCCTTAGCCCCTGCCACTGTGGGGTCAGGAGCCTTGCGTGGCTGCACGCATCTGCCACAGCTGCATGCTGCTTGAACCAGTCGCCTCGTGTCAGTTTTTCTCCTCTTCTGAGGTTTTTATAAAGACTGGTATTTTGTTATTATCTAGTAAAGAGTCATATGTGCTATGTGCCATCTTCTATGTTTGCTAAAATTGTTTTATTTCACAATTTTTTTAATCTTGTCAGAATAAATGGGACTTTGGAAAACCACAGGGAAGAGTTTAGTCTGAGGGAGGGCTTAACTCTCTTAAGTTGCTTTCATTTATGTCCTGTGATAGGTTATGTAAAATTCACTCTGGTTTTCTTTGTCATATTTTAAGCAATAGTCACTGCTGTGGTTGCAGCGTGGTCTTGAACGTTAAGCTAACGAGGTGAGGAGCAGGGTTGCAGCTCTTGGTACCCTGGGCTGCCGCGGTGGCTGCCGTGGTGCCGGGCAGCAGCCCCAGTGCCCGCTCTTGGCTCTGGTGCATCCTCTGCACGGGGGCTCAAGCTGGTTGCTTGAAGATGCACTTGGGCATGTGTCGCAGTCGCTGGGGTGGGGATGTGCTGGCAGGCTTAGCACCTGGGAGGCAACCAGCGCACAAATGAAATTTATTCTTAATTTTCACGTCAGTCCTGTACCTGATTATTTTTTTTCTCCTGACACAGTGACTGTACCTGCTTTTTAGCTGGTAGAAGTCTGTCAGCTTGCCACTTTGATTCTGAACTCAGAAATAAATTCTGATTAGATTGTGATGCTGGTCTTCCCATTTGCTGAAGCTTGCAGTAGCTGCTCAAGAGGAATACAATGCCCTGCTAACTCCGCTGTTTCAGTGTTGGCTTCATCACGACACCAGAAACATCTTTCATTCACTGCTAGTTTATAAAGCTTTTCCTGATTGTTTTTAAATTGGTGTTACCCACTGGGAGAAGTTCTAGGTGGTTATTTTTTTTGGAAGAGCATGAATGCACAAATGTGCCTCTGCTTACTGTGTGTAGGCTTAAGTGAAGTCTGAAAAATTTTGAGGGAAAGATCACCCTTATTTGATGTTAATAGATCTGAGAGTAAGCCTTTTTTTTTTTCTTTTTTTTTTCTGACCGAAGAAGGAATGTGTATATTGCCTGGAGGTGCTACATTCCCGGGCATAAATGATAGAGGAACTGAAGTCACTGCAAGATTAAATGTAGAGATGCCACTCGTATGGTTGTAGAGCTCAAGTTAACTGCAGTCAAGTTCTTTATATATTTGTCTATAGGCATTTTAATTAAATGTCTCTTATTTCCAAAAAGTACAGGCAAAAGGAAGGCATCATCAAAGTTAAACTGATCTATAGAGCTATAATGGGAGTTTTTATAAATTCTGTTCTTTCCATCTCTTTGTGTTTGGGATGGGACAGGCCAGAGCTGAAATCTTAAGACTTTTCTATTTCAGGTCTTCCTAATTTGCTTGTGGGTAATTCAGAAGGAGTATCCCTTGAGTTCGTTGTGCCTTCTGTATGCCATGAGGAGATGTTCCTGACCCTATCCATGATTTATGTGAAAGAACCTTGCTTACCTGTTGGCCAAAATGAATGTAGTTCTGTTTTCTGTGGACTGGCAAATTACTTCTGCTGCTTTGTTTCTTAAAAATGATTTAAAAACTTGTGGGATGCCCAAATGAAACTGCGCTTTTGTTTTTTCTTTTTTTTTTAAGATCTAGTTCTCTTCAAGTGCAAATTGTTTGGAACTGAAGGTTATTGCAGTTTGATGTTTCTAGTAGCACATGAAATCTTTGATCTCAGTTGTATTCCAAATGGCCACATCATTCATGTTTCCAAGGCATCACTGGGTTAGCATAATTATAGACTTTTCACAGTCATACAGGAGATACATAAGTAAAAACTTTTAAAAATAGGTATAAAGCTTGTGTTTTAAACAAGTTTAACTTATGTTAAACTATGTTTAAACAAGTTTAACATAAGTAGCTGGATGGGTTTCCCTCCATCCCTCCCTCTCCAGAAGTGAGGCGAGAAGCTTGTACTTAACAACTGGTGCAACCACTCTAGACTCTTTGCTATATTATATAGGACTGTATGGACGGTGGCATTGCCTATACCTAGTCCAGTGCCATATAGATACAGCTGATGTGTCTACTCTGTTAACTGCAAAAGAATGATATTTTTTAATTTACTTACAGCCTAGTTTTTTAAATTCTTATGCTGTGGAATGAAAAAGTAGGGTTTGAAAGACACTATCGTTCTCCATCCTACCATCACTCAGTACCAAAAATGTCAGTTCTGATCTTTTTCTTTTTTTGAGAAGGCTATGTGGTAAGACTTTAGGGTTTTAAGGGTGAAAGTAGCACAGTGTTTCCTTACCCGCTGTATTAGTTCAGTTTTTGTGAAACTCAGAGGTTTTTGCAAGAACTTTCTGGCATCTGTTGCACCTGCACTCTTGATTTTGTTACTCTTGCAGTGTCACCATTTTGCAAACTCGTGATTTTCCAGGCTAGACAGGATCTGCATTTCTAATACAAAAATTCAGATGTTTTTACAGATCAAAATGGAACTAAAGTAGACAAGTTTCTCCAGAACTATTAACCGGGAGCCTTCTCGTGAATGCTCTCATTTTGAGTAATTTTGAGTAATTTACTCAAAACTACCAATGACACTTCAGTTGGCAGCAGTTTGCCTTGAACTGTGAAATACTACAGTATCCACAAATTTTCAGGGTTATTAAAAAAAAAAAAAGTATCTCCAATAATGTCTGAGAATTAAATTTTGGTAATATAAAATTTGCTTTTTGAAGAGTAGATATTAGCCAAATAGAAAATACATGTACAAAATACTAAGGTTGTTTAGGAGCTTGCAGAGGGTCATAAGGTTAGAGGGTGAAGCATGAAGAGTAATGAAATAGGATATTTTATTAGAATAAGGTGCATTCAAAATATTTTAAGAGTTATATTTTCTAGAATGTTTTTTCTGATACTTCACTGTATGAAAAAAACCCAGGTGTGCTTACACATTGTCAGTATTTTCTTTTCCACTGTCTCCAACTAAATTGAAGCCCAGCTCCATCATGATTTTCTTTTCCCAACCTATCCTCTTTATTCCTAGTCTGTGAGAGTATAATTTGAAAAACACACCTATCCCCTGGGCAAGAACCAACAAAGTTTGACTTGTTCTGCTAGATGAGCTCTTCGACCAGAATAAAACGCTTCCAAATTAGAGCTGGGTTGGGTTCATGAAAACAATAAATTGAAGATTGAGAGCTTGCTGGTATTCACATTTCCCATACCAAAATTAGTATTTGCCAGGTATGTCATCATCTGTCTTGCCATCACTCATTAAACTAAATGTCAATGGAATCTATGCAAGTTTGGCATAAATCTTGATAACAAATCTTGATTATAAGTAACAATGAACATACAAAAATTGTGGTGTTTTTGGTAAATCCTAGATTTTGGTGTGGCATGGAATTGTGATAACAGTTCTGCAAGACTGCAATTGAGATGGACATCCTTTTGTGCTCGTAGTCTGTACAAACAGGTTGGCTTTGGAAGACAACTGGAAGTTGCTTTTGGGGTAGCAAATATTTTGGAAGTTGGTTTTGGCTGTAGAGTCATGTTTATAACTGGCTGTTACATTTAATTGTGGTGTTCACTGTTCTTGTCTAGTTAGAGGTTTCCTTATTTCTTCTACTTGGGTAAATTTCACTGTGTGTGGTTAGAGCTGAAATCAAACGTTAATGTTAATGCATTATTTGAATGTTACACAAACAGATATTGAACAGGTATTTGAGCAGATTCAAAGTGAGTATTACTGAAATTGAACAGGTATTTGAGCAGATTCAAAGTGAGTATTACTGAAATAGAAGCCATTCTAGCAGGACATGTCATGTTGA
>JAVJGI010000062.1:52343196-52373260 GCA_035590275.1 Ibycter americanus
TCCTTCTGTCCATCAGCCCCACCATTTGTTTGTTATCCCCATTTGTTTTAATTTCTCTTAAGGCTGTGAATGACTTGGAGAAAACGTTCTATATGGTGTGTTTGTATGGTTCAGGTTGGAGCCTCTTACTGTAGGCAATGGGAGTTTTCCATGGGAGTGACGTAGGTGAAAGACAGCAGTTCTGGCACCAACATTAAAGAAAAGAGGTGGGGCCTGTTTTAGGAGGAGCATAAGCTCCAAATTATGATCTGGATGCAAAATTGGGGTAGCCTGTTTTTCTGTTCTGCTCGAGTTTGTGGTTTCATACCCAGATTTTACAGAGCAAAGTCTCTGTGAACACTTGGTCAGACCTGCACAGATCATGGAGATTGATCCAGTAATCTCTACACCAGACTCAGTAACACGCTTTTGAGCTGATCATCTCTCTTAGAAATATGTTTGACAGCTAAGAGGTATAAGAGATAAAAATACTTTTCATCCTAAAAGAGAAACATTCTGAAAGTATACTTCAGAGTCTGTTCCTCTTCCCTAATTTGGACTCTGCAACACACATGAGAAATACAAATTTTAAATCTGTTTGGAAGAGAGTAAATAGCTACAAAATATTTGAGCTTGAATCATATTTTTTTCTACTAAGTCTGGGTCCCCCTGACATTACTTGTTTAATTCCATGTCTATGGAAATGTCAGGTTTGCCATTTATTTGCTGCATTTCAAGGTACAACACCAAAAGGACTTACAGAGGCCACACACTCGGTAAAAACTTAGTGTGGCGAGAAACCCAAAGAGCAACAGCTCTGAAGCTGGACATAGTGGCTGTATCAGCAGGTATCTATCATACAACTTTTGATCAAGCCTATGAAGTTTTCATCCTTGCAATAGGGAATTATCTAATGCTAACACTTTTTACCAAATAGCATGGCACTGTGTGATGCCGTGATGTCTTTCTAAGAAGCAGGCAAAAAAATCTCAGTTATATTCCTTTTGTTTTCTAACAGCTACAGTCAGTTATTTTTGTTAATTTACATCAGATGCATCCTTCTACAGGGGCACAGTAACTGTACCAAACACAGTATGAGCCATACACTCTGAGAAGGTTTCATGAGCCATATAAGTTTCATGCAGCACCTGTGGTGTATTTATGTGCTGGTGGGATGCCAGGGAGCCAGAGCTGCTCTTGCTGCTGTCAAAGCTGAAGGAAATGCAGTATTAGAAACTTATAATCATCTGGTGTTGGGGCTCTTTATGAAACACTTAAATGAGAAGAAAAAAAGCTGTTAAATAGAAATAATTGTAAACCTGGGGAAGGTAGCTGGGGGAGTTGATAAATTTTGTGCAAGTTTCACTACTTGCACCAGCGTCCACATAAATAAACATCATTAGGATGTGTTTTCAAATCTTGATGAATTTTTTTTTATTTGTGTACCATAGTGTAGTGCCAAGAGCTGGCTTTGAGAGACCCAAAGAGCTAAAGATCAAGCTTTGCAACTTAACTTTTAAGTGAACTGAAAGCTTTTACCCATTAGTACTAGGTTTGGTTAAGACACTTCTTGGAGTTGCTGTTTGATTAAATTTTCGGGTGTGTATATACTAATTTTTCAGATTACTACTTTAAAAAATAGCTGGAATGTGGATTACAAAGATGCGTAGATGCATCTGGGAATTACACCTTTTGTTTCTCTGCTAATAAAAGGCATAAATTACCATTCCTTGTCTTAAGATTTGCTGAGGTGAGGGGCACAAAACAAGCCCTGCTACCTATTTCAAACTTTGCTTTTCAGTGCACATGAGGTTTATATATGGTTACTTGATTCTCCAAAATTTCTCTTTGCAAGGATTACTCAAACCAATGATTCTTGCTACTTTTCTCCGCTGAGTTGTTCCGCACGTTAGATTTACTGCACGTGAGGTTTCTTTTACGTTCCACAGAAGCCTGCCAGTTTCTTTGCTTCTATTTCAAAGCAAGAGTTCACATCTGAATGTTTTCGCACTCTAGGGGTGGAAAAGGTCTATTCAAGTGCGCTGTAATAACTGCAGAAGGGTTAAAACCCAGGGGAACCGGAATCAAGCATTTCAAAAGATGGAAAGGTAGTTGTATTCTAATGAAAGTGATATTTTTTTTTTCTTCGGGCATGAACGCTGTTTGCCTTGCAAATGAGAATTCAATTTCTCAAATCCATGATCATTTAAACAGTTGTGAGTGTATGAATGAAACAAAACATAGAGATTGCAAAAGTAATGCAAATAAATGAGAAATTTTATCTTTTTTAAAGTTGAAGTAAATTGAGTTCAGGGAATTTGAAACTGATACAGAATAAAAGAAACAGGCATTTAGCTGCACTCAGAACTCTGCTTATAACACAAGTGTTTTAGTACTGCATTTTTCCCTTGAATTAAAAGCTTTGTTTGAACGTAGGTGTTACATGCACTGGAACACCAGAGCATTGGCTTTTGCAAGTGATCCTTTTCTACGTGCGTTTTCTTGCACATGGCTGTTCGGTGAGCACAGGTGACAGGCCTTGGACAGTTGCCTCTCTTAGGATGCCATGTCACGGTTTGTCCTTTCATGACCTAAAATCAGGATTGCAGCCTGGGCATGGCAGCCGCAGGCAGTTCCTTCAGCAGGTAGCTCGAGTCTTACACTCTGTAGGGGACTCTCTTCTGCAGTCTAGTGACAGCCGATGTTGTCAGTGACAGGGACACAGCATGTTCGGAACATGGTGTTATTTATTCATCCCTCGAAAATGCCTGTTGGATACATGATGTGGTACTGCATGAGATGTAGCTTTGTCTCCAAAAAGGCTTATGTAGATACGTTTTACTTGCTCATTTATAAATTCCTCTAAGCCTAGATAAATCTGTCTCTGGCAGGGAGAACTGGCTTAAATTGTGTTTTTACAAGATGAATTCATATCCCGTGTTTCCACCCTGCGCTCACATGCACGCCCTTCTCAGTTGTTCCAGCGCAGCTGTACAGCTCTCCTGTGACCCAGAGCGGGAACTGGGTCTGACTTAAAAATGTAAAGCCGGGGGGAAACAACCCAACATGTTTTGTGGTTTTTGTTTTGCTCAGTGTAGCCAGATCTGATTCTCAGCATGGCTGTGTAAACGGGCGTGCTGGCATCGCTGTAGGGTGGGCAGCAGCATTTCGAGCCAGCGCTACTGTGGGAGGCTCCGGTGGATGAAATCATGTCATGAGCTTACAGCGTGTCTGTGCAGGGGTCAGCCCATCCTCCTGTCACCCACACAGCCAGTTTGTGGTTTGTTTTTTTTCTTTTTTCCCCCGCTTCATTCAGACCTCTTCCCTTTCCTTTGTAAGCTTTGGGAAAATTAACACATTCAAATATGGATGGATTTATGCAGGCAGTCTCTCCAGTTAATGGTATTGGCATTGTCAGTTCCTTTTGAAGCTGTGTCTTTGAGACATTTACCTGCTTGCTTATTTTCCTTTTTTCTGCTCAGAAGCTTAGCAAGCCCTTTATAGCTTCCTTTCTTCTTTACTAGGGAAGCAGAGGAACAAGTTGAAAAGCGCATCTGACAACACTGATCAAAAATGAGCATTTTTCAACTTCTTTGCAACCTCTATCCTTTACCCCCCAAAGTTAGTCTTTAAAATTTCCAGTACAGTAGTTGACCAAAATAGTTAAATTTAAATACTTTGGGAAAAGCCCCCATCCTCCCTCTTCTTGAATTCCATTTTTCTGTGGTCTGATTATACTGCTTTATTCTTTATCTTAACCTGGAGTAGTTTGCAGATACGTCTCTAACGTGAGAAGGGGGCAGAAGCTGCCACTGTTATTACTGGGTTTTGAATATGTTGTAGTCTGCTTGTTTTCCTGCTTCTATAGCTCTTTGAAGAGCCTGAGAACCAGTCGCGTGTGCTTTTTGAAGTCTTTCCTCTTGAGCGAGGCAGGAATCCCAACTGGCTGTCCCTGCTGATGCAGGAACCAGAGAGCTTTTCCTTAGGACTGCATCCTGAAAAATGGATTCAGTGACATAATGGCCATCCTCTTTTGTTTATCCTTTTCCTGCATTCTTCTGCTACTCCCAACTGACTGAGAAGCAGCACATCAATCCATGCTTGAAACCATGTAGAGGTATCTGTAGGATTGGCAAGTGAAAGAAATTGCAGGTATCTCTGTGTGTTGAGGTGGATTTAGCTGTGTTGGTCTGATTCTTAGTGCATTCAGGTTTTGATGCTTGAAACAGCTAAATTGTATAGAGTCATACAGAGTAATTTGAATGAAGTGAGATAAAATCAAGAGGAAAGGAAATGACCCAAGGGCCTTTAGCATGCCCTTATTAAGCCTGTAACCAAAATACATGTAGAAATTATAATTAAAGATCAGCCCAAGTCTGCTTTTACACCTGTGATCTAAATATTACCGTTTCAAAGGGGAGGGATTAGTTTGACTTCTCAGTTAAGAGAGGTGGAAAAACGTCTGATTCACCAGTTAGTACATATCCAAAGTTGTCTTGTCATGTTAGGGTTCAGCTCATTTTGTATGTGCATGATTGCGGTTTCCTCTTTGCTTAATGCATGGAACAGAACGTCATTGCAGGAGAACTGACAAAAAGGATGGGAGGCGCGCTGCGCGGGGTGTTGCTGTTGCCCCTTGCTGTGGCCGCTGCCTGCACCGGCTCGTCATCCTCCTGCTGGCCATTGTAGCTGGGTGGTGGGCTGTGGGGCGAGCTTCAGTGTGGGAGGACCACATGGGCGCACAGCCTGCTGGCTACTCAGATGAAATGACTTTAAAGGCATTTCAAAAGCAAGTGTGTTTTTGTGATAGATCAGATGGGTATTGTTTGATGTAGTTGGTTCGAAGTTTTGACCAGAGAGACATAAGCTGTAGTTTTTCAGTGGAGGCATGTGCTGTGCTTTATTCTCCCTGTCCATACTTCCCTCAATATTTTTTTTTTTCTTTTCTTTCCAAAATCACAGATATTTGACCCTCTGGATGTTTTAAGACTGTGCTCATGCTGCAATACATCAGGAACACAACTGCTGTGGATGTTATCTTTGTCCAGGCCGCCATTCAACTGTTGCAGCAAATTATACATAGCTTGTTATGAATGCAACACAGGCTTTCTCCTATAAATTGCCAGCCTTCAAGTGCAGTTGGGTTCAACTCCACACCTGAGCCTGCACAGCTTAAGAAAGCCTGGCACCAGAGACTCTGCACGTAGACTAACCAGACACTTAACCCTTATGCCTGTGTAACTGAGATTGTATTAATTGTGCTTACATTAGCTCTCTGCTGAATGGAGTCAGCCTGCCACAAAGCAGGGCGATGCTGGCAGCGGGGCTCTGGCTGGATCCCATCCTTCCCGTTGGAGGGGAAGGCATTGCTGGCCAGGAGGAGTGCGGTTTGAAAGCGGAGGGAGAGAGGTTGTGCGGGTTGTGTTTCGGCGCTGTGCGCAGAGCTGGTGGGAGCTCAGGTGGTTATAATTCAGGTGGAAGTGGGGGGAAATGAAAGGAGGAGGAATGTAAATGGTGTCTGAAATGCGAGTACACCAACTCAATCATAATGTTACAAATTTAAATATAAATATTTAAAATCTTTTATTTAACACCACTGTGTAACCAAACCCATGTGCAGTCAGAACATGAATGCAACTTCATATAAATAAAGAACACAAAAGCTATTTAGGGACCAGACGACGTTTAGTCAGTTTGGCACAGTTTCCCCGTGATGTGTCACTGTCTTCCAGTCCCTGCGTTAACAGTAGCGGTGCTTTTCAGTATGCTCTCCTCCATAGGACAGGTCTGTAATGTCCAATGGTCGCAGCTGTGACACCCTGTAACAGAGGCACCTGGCAGCCCCTGAGTTGTCTGCCCTGATTGCGTTAAGATGCTTTGAGCAGGGACTATGACCAGGAGTGCTCTACAGGCCATGCCGAGTGTAGTTTGAAGAGAGATGCAGAGCACCCTACTTAAAACCAAGAGATGGCTCTTGGAGTGAAACTGCTATCTAGGTTGATACTGCTGGCATTGAATATTCAGTGTTTTAGAGGAGATGTATCAGTTGGATGGGTATGTTTTGTGTCTGTTGTAGTATGCCAAGCAGATATGCAGAAATGATTTACCACTTGATTTTTGGCTCACGATGGGAGGTGGAGCTTGAAAACAACAGCCATTTAGACCTGAGTTTCTTCCCCAGTTATTTTTCCTTTATTGCCTTTCTGCATTTTATTACAGCTGCAAAAGTGTACATTCCTCTAATAGAAGGCAGTGACCTATATATAACTCAAGTCCCTATGCAATTACAAGTATAATAAAAACAAGTGATTCAGAAGCTTTTTATCAAAGCTGTAAAGAAACAGTGAAATTAAAGATCTACCAAAGGTGATCATTTTCCGTGAGGAGATCTGATGGTCTTGTGCACATACACAGAAGCTCTGAAGCTCCCAAGTCCTGCTTCTGGCGTTGATGGTGACTGCCGCAGTGGTGAACAAGTTGCATCACTTCTCCTCTGGCTTCCGTGTTAAATAGTTTCCTCTATTAACTGGCTGAATAGTTTGTTTCCTCTGGAGTACTTCATCAGGAAGCTGCCAAACCTGACACACAGTGGAGCCTGTCTTACTCTTGACTAGTCTCATTGAAGTTAGTGGGTGTGCTTGTTAGGCTGTAATTAGACTTTGTTATGAGTAAGCAGCATCAGGCTATAAACCTAATATCCTTCTGAGATGAGTGCTGCTTAAATAATAAGTAACCTTCTGTTTTGTCTATCCAGTCTAGTTTAAGTCCTTAAGTCCAGTAAGCTTTCAAAATGAAACACTGTATTTTATAGCTCTAATAATTTCCTGTAAATAGCAGCTATTTCACACTGCCTTTAGACCTGCCTTATGCTTGATGAAAATACATGTGCATTTTGTCCTGATGTTTCCTTTACTTACTAATATACACTTTTAAATTCAAATTTTTTATTCAAATATCTGTCTTTTGCAAATTAGCTCTTCCTGTTTGCTCTTGGTCTCCAGTACTTATTCTCATCTTGCATATTACTGCTCCTTCCAAAGCAATTATTGCTTACATTCTGTGATGTACTTGCTCTACACACATTTTGATATGTGATATAAAATAAAATAGAGCTAGATATTTCAAACTTTGCATCAGCTAAACCTGCTTAGGGAATCTTGCTTTGTTTCTTCTTCAGTTATGTCTTCCTTTTGCTCCCCATGTTTTATCTATGAAAGCTGCTGTGTCTGAATACCCTTTGCTAACCTTATGCCTTTTCCTAGTACTTGGAAAAATATGACAGGGTTAGGAGGTGAGTGATGGCCATCTGTAAAACTCAGGAGTGGACGAGCTCCCAGAGAACATGATCTTGTCTGTAGAAATGCAGCCTGAAGTATTTTAAATCAGGAAGTCAGCTATAGAAATTCTAGTTGTCAAAATATGTCCCTCAAGCTCGGTGTGCTATGTAGAGCCATGGCAACATGCTGGGAGAGCACATGTGGACCTGCCTATATTGCCAAAAAGCCGTGTATTTACAGTGCTTTCAAATGTGTTCGTTGTCCTTCCCTTGCCACCTCCTGTCCCCTCACCTGCCGCATCCCTTGCTCCCGCGGCTGATTGTGCCGGTGCTGTGAGCTGTGCGGCTCTGCTGTGAGCCGGCGCCGGGAACTGAGCTGCCGTCGAAAATGAAGTAAGGAAAAGGGCAGGTTTTTTTCATCAGTGTCAGATCCTTGCTGGGTATGACTAGCAGGGAGAGGGAGGGGAAGGATGAAGTGGTGAGGAATGGAAATTGTTGAAGCCGATATACTGCTCTCACTTTGAGCAGTAAGACGATGGTCTGAGAGTGCATCAGCCACTTCTAAATGATTGACTTACCACCAGCTTGGACATTTCTGTGTATGCGTTTAACAAAGTAAATATGGTTAATTTAATCTATATTTATGATGTAGTTGGGACTGCTCAGGACAATGTGAGGTTGGTTACCAGCTTTCTGCTAACAGGTTGTGTAACTTTTGAAGAGGCATAAGACAGAAGCCGCTTTCATTTGTGCACTCCTCGAGGAGCTGCCGTACCGTCTCCTCCTAGGATGAGCTCTTCCTGGCCCAGGTGGGTTTCTTTAGGGATGCAAATGGGACAAAGTGTGTGAGGGCAGGTCTCAGTGCAATGCTTCCAAGAAGGGTGAGTAGAGCGTGCAGAGGGTAGTGGCTTCCCCTGCAGCATTTGGGCTGTGCTGGTGGATCGGATCCATTGCTCTTCTGCCACATGCTGGGGGAGGTTTGCAGCATGCCCCAGGAGGTACTGTGAAAAGGGAAGGACGGGGAGGTGTATTTTAGGTAGACTGCAACTTGCCCCTCAAGCTCTATCAGAACAGAATGAGAGGAGCAAAACCTGCCCCCAAAATGTTTTTTCATAAAAAGTGTAAAACCAACCACAAACCCTTTAGTGTTATGCAGATAATTTAGAGGGCAACTTAAACACAAAATTCAGTTGTTTGAAGTTAGTTTTTGTTGAAGTTTATGTGTGCCTCTAAAATTTCCAGGTGCTTAGATACTTGCTTAACAAAAAAGCTTATTTTCTTTGAGCTAAACTAAATACCCAAGATTTGAAAGGAGCTCTTAGGCAAAAGAGCCACCTTCTCATCCCAAAGACTCATTACCGAGGCTTTCTGTTTTCTCAGGAGTCTCATCCTCTTAGAATAAATATTGCATTTTCAGAGCGCATTTCCTCTCTTAGAATTTTTCTTGTTGGGATTAGCTATTGTGGTGCTGTCACCTACCCCGCAGGGTTGCTCCTGCTTGGCTGCACAAGGGAGAAAAGGGAGAAATTATTGCAGCTTGCAGGGATGCTTTGCCCTAATTATTATTCCATTGAGGAGCAATGGTCCACCTCAGTGCTGACCACTGGAAAGCATGCATTTGCAAAATGTCGACTCCTGGAGATCCAGGACAAGAAACAGCCCATATTCAGGTATAGTCAAAATTTCTAATGGAGCTGCTGCAGGTGTAAGTTTTGTCAACTTGTTTCTGTTTTTCACTCTTGCAAGTCTTCATGGTTTTTGAAGGGGAGGGAGGAAAGGGTTGAAGTTTCTTTTTACTAGGTTAAGTAAAAATAGGATGTTGGTGCATGTACAGTCTACTTTTGGGGCAATCAGTATGGCACCCACTATGTGGCCTTGATTTCACAGTTAAGGGAACAGAAGCACTCTGTTTTTTATTTTCCACAATTTAAGCACAATGAAATGCTGTCAGATAAGGTCTGTCAGGATCCTGTAAGTTTGATGGGGCTCTCTTCTTGCGTTTTTCTTCCCTGCTAAGCTGCACAGTATTGCAGCATCCTCCAAACTTTTGCATGCTGTGAAGTAACGAAGGAGAACATTAAATCTTTTAAATCCTAAGAGTGCCAGCAATCTACTGAGCATTTCACAGTGCTGTTGTCAGTGAAGAATGCATTTGTGTATTCTCTACATTGTAATCCCCCAAGTGTGAAATTAGATGTTACCAGTTTCTTTTTTCTCTTCTTTAATTCTTTTTCGTATCAAATATAATATGTACTTTAATCACCCTGTCTGTTTCTGGTATGTAAAGCAAGGGGTTACCCTTTTGGTAACTAGATTTCAACTCTTTTTATTTTTTAAGTAGTACAGCTTAATAGTACAAATTAAATTGAGTGAATGGTTGTGTGAAGAATTGCAGGCTTTTTTCCCTTTATTTTTTTTACATTTGGGCTCCTTTTGAATATTTACCAATGTCAGTCCTATACATACCTATTTATATTTTAAAAATCTGCTTTAGTAGCATATGGCCTTTTTGTGATGAAAGTTGGGCTTAATGAGCACTTTCAAAACATAACTTTGCTAAACATAATTTTGTATTAACTTCGGGTTTCAGTAGGATAGTAATAAGTGTCTTAAATAGTTCTTTACTGTGTTTTTGTTGATCACAAGTGTTAACTCACGAGTCTCCCCTCCCTGTGCACGCCCCCCTCCCGCCGCCACCCCCCCCCCGCCTTCCCCTTTAAACAAGTCAGTAAACTTTTATTAGATCTGTGTCTTCAGCTGTGAAACAAGACCGATGCTTACCTGGCACAACATGGAGTAATGTGAAACTGGTTAGTGCCTGAGATTTAGAAAGGGACTGGAGGAGCATGGAAAGTCAATGAGTGACTGACGTTAGTAGCTGGCACAGATGTACAGTTATCTGCAAGGATAAAAATATACAGATGACTGGAAAGACACGAATGAGACTGAATTGGATTAGTTTGAATAAAGGGATCCAGTGGTGCAGATGGCTTAAACAGCAGAAATTGTCTGCTCTGTGCTTGCCAGCATGCGGAAATCCTTACAGGGATATGGGAAGCCCCTGTGTTATGAAGGATAGAGAAGGTTCAGGTTCCTTCATGGAAAGCTGATCTACTTGGAGATGTTCATCCGAGGAAGCAGCAGGTAGTGCTTGTTGTAAATGTGTTTTGAGTTAGCAAATCTGTGAGTTTTATCTGGGGACAGAGTTAGTGTGTGGGTGGGTGGAGGCAAGTACACGTGGTCTGTAGTGCCGGGAAAAACATCACTTATGGGCAGCTTTGGGATTCCCATTTGCTAGAGTTGAGATGGACATGGGGAAAAGGTGCCAGTTTCTTTGTGTCTTAGCACAGGTGTGAGCTGAGCCATTTCTGGATGCAGTCATATGTTGGGGAAATAACTAATTTTGTTTCTGTGTAAATTGGATTTCATGTTTGGAAATAACGTGGGCACATTTCTAGTCCCTGCTTATTGCAGGTAAATTTAAATAGGGGGTTATATTTTTGGCATTTAGCTGACTAAACAGAAGAGCGAGCATGTTTTCATGCTTGCAAAAGAACGAGTTGTCATTGCTGTTCAGAATAATCTAGCTTTTTAATCTGAAAATGAAGTTGGTTAAAAAAATTATCAAGGCCTACACAATGCACGAGGTCTGCTGCTGTAGAGAAACATGAGTATTCTTTGCTTTAAATGAATGTATTTATTCACTGATTTATCTTCAGTAAAAAAGTAGGGATTATAATGCGCTGAAGCTGTGAATGAATCCTGGAAGCTCAGGTGAGACTATGGAAAACTTTAACCTCCTTACACTGATAAGCTCACAGGGGCTGCAGACTGACTGGCAAGGAACAGTGATTGTTTTCTCCTTAAAGCTGATTTCCAACGTATTTTCATGTATTTTAAAATAATAATTAAAAGCTTTGAGTATTCACAGATATCCTTGCTTAAGGGCAATCTAAGCTTCTGTTATGTTTGAAGTCCTCTGTGTACCTGTTCAGTGATTATGGGTAGGATAGAAGCGGCATTTGTGGAAGTTGTATGCTTTGCCTTGTCGTGGCCTTGCATGTTTGTAGCGAAAAGTACGAACCCTTGAAATGTTGGAATTTCTTGTAAGCAGCAGCAGTCTGGACTTTCACTTCCATTCTCTTTAATCTGGGTGAATACGTCTAAACAACTATGCTGACATGGAATCATAGAGTGGGTTAGGTTGGAATGGACCTCTAAACATGGCAGTCATCATCCAAATGTTTACATTATGCTGCAAAATAGAGGAAAACTCATGAAAAAATTCCATTATTTGAGACCTGACATACAGGCGCATGTGGTTTCAGGATGCTGTTGCATCCCTTGTTTCCTGGAGAGTCCTCTGTTTGATATAATAATTGTGGCATTTTTGTGCTGTGTGACACTTGTTGCTGTTAGCTGTGCTTTTTTGGCTTCCAGCGGCATTTAATGAAGCCTCCTCTTTTAAATCCCGTGAGAGGTACCTCAAGATCAGAGTGGAGCAGAGCTGCCTGTTTATGACTTCCCTTACAGGGAGAGTCGTAGGTGCTGCGCTGACTTCTTCCTCGCTGCCTGGTGTGGCTCACAGCAGTGATTTGCCTGTGACCTTTCTTGTGAAAGTGCTGTACTTGTATCCATTAGTGTAGTTCTTGCTTACACTAAATAAAGGTAGGTCCTCTGATGCTGTCGGTGCAATTGTGTACCGGAGGGCCCTTGGCTGCACTGATTTGGCCATAGTTAAAGCATTGTGAAGTTGTGCTTGTTTGCTCGCTTGCTGCCCAAAAGGCTTGGTGAGTCCTTACATATGCCTTTGTGTCAGGCATATCTCATACTCAGGATGTAACTCCTGTTTCAACACTGAGCAAGGAAATGTGGTGAAACCCATCGTTCATGATCTTTGGGATATATTTGTTTCACTGTGGGACACTATGTAGAGAAAAAAGAAATAGGTGAGCCAGGTACAAGAAACTCCGCACGTCTGCTGTGCTTTATGATCTGAAGAATTTCATGGTAAGCACTTGATGTAATTTGAAAAGTTTTCCTTCCTCCATTTTGAGGTATTTCATTATTTTTCCAGTGAATACAGCAATAAACTTGTTGATTGGATGCATTTTCCAAATCTCATTACATTATTATTGTAATTGAAAATGAATGAAAACTGTTATAACCAGGGGCAAGAGCAGATATGAAAGAAGTGAGAATCCTCAGAGGGACTCTGTCCATTGCTGGAGTGGCCTTTGGTATGCACTTCAGCAACACACTTAAATTATTCATATAAAAAATTTCAATATGAGCAATAACCATACAGTGCTCCTTCAATGATGTTCTTCTGGAAAACAAGAACTTCTAAAAACCTGGTAGCTTTTGAGACCAGGTTTTGAATGCTTTAAACCAGAAGTTGCTCTTAGACATATGCAGTCTTGTAGCTAATAATACTGAGAACTTGAAGTGCCTTCCAGTGATCACAACTGCTTTACAAACACTTAGTCTAGTCTTGCTTCTGTTAAAATTAATGAGAGTTTTGCCACCGGCTTTTGTGGAAGCAGGCTATGTCTCTTTTAATTATTTGAGCTTCACTTCACTGAAGTTTGGTAGTAATTGTAAAGTTAAAGCACAGGCAAAGAGTCAGAAAAACAGACATGAAATCCTGGCCCCATGGAAATTAGCTGACTTCTATTGTGGGTTTCCTCACAGAGCTTTTTAATAACCTACTCAACTGAGATAACTGCTGTTCTGTAGTTTTCTCTGTTTGTAAAGTGGAGGAAATGATACCATAAATCTCAAGGTGGTCATGGGGCTTCAAGTATTAATAATGTCTAATGGAGTGTTAGATTGTTTTGGATGAAGCATGATGTGGATATGTAGACATATTATTGAGTCTCTCATAAGTAATAAAGTTGTCTCTTCCCTACATACTAATTCACTAGTGGAAACAAAGCAGAAAGAAATCTCCTTTAGTAGGAGAAGGCATATTTAAGCAGGTACCAATTAATTCTTTTAAGGTATCTGTAGCTGGATGGCTGTTTCAGACAAGGGCGTCTTCTCCTTGATGATCCTCATGGTTGTTTTCTTTGTATTTTTTTCCGCCTACTGCAGGAAATTAAAGAATCATGGCCCTGCCTTCATAGCATGTGCACGTAGTATGTGCTGTGTTTCTTTGTGCAAAATACCACGGTGTCACACGCCAGTGATGACAAGTTGAGCTGGCTGTGTTGCATGAGAAGATGAACAGAGATGCGGCAGGTGTGGCGGTGGTTATCCCACCAGTGGCGCACTGCTGGGAATTTGAGGCTCAGAGGCGGCTGTGTAACCTGCCCCTTGCTCAGCACCTGGCACAGGAGCTCCGCTCAGCCTAAAGATCCGTTGTGGGAGTTTGTGTGAGCCTTCAGAGGCTGGGCTTCAGTCAGGGCTTCCCTCAACCTGTGGTGAGACGCCATCCCCCCCATGTCTCGCCACAGCCTTTCTCTGTGGCTTTGAGGAGGGAAGGTTGAGAGAAGTCCTGACTGATTTTTCCTGTACCGGTCTGGGAATTAGCATGCAAGTTATGAGACCCATAGGAATAGTCAGCCAACCCTTGCATCTCTTTGATGACTTGCTGTGGCAGCGCACCGCTGTGGCATGGCCTGTATATTCTGCAATGCTGAAAGACACAAGAAGTGTTTTCAGTATCAGTTTACTGAGCTTTAATGTACAGTCTACGAGCAAAGGCAAAACCACATTGGAAATACGAGTGTTGCAAAGGTTTGTGGCAATGCTGAGTTATATTTAAAAGACGACAGTAGGAATTGCTGCAAAACGATTATTTAACGTGGGCTGTAGGTTGGCAGCAGCATAAGAAAACCTCTCTCTGAACTGAATGGTGGCTCCTCCACTGCTGTGGTCCCATCCTCCACTCCCTGCTGAGCCATTTCAGTAACCAGACAGAAACAAAACCCATGGGATAACACAACAGAAAAAAAGATTATTTTCTGTTGGGTAAGTGGCTCAGGAGTGGAGGGCTGGGATGCTGGCAGACAGCAATTAGATTGGCTTAAGCTGCATGAAATTGGGGCCTCAGGGCTTCCCCCAGCTTCGTTTCTCAGCTCTAACTAGCTGGTCTCTGCTCCAACTCGAGCGGGGCTTGCAGCAGGAGCCGCCAGCCGGTGGGGCTGGGGGGGCAGAAGTGCCAGCGCAGCTCCCGGGAATGCAGCCGCTGGAGCTATGTCTCGGCAGCGGCTACTACCCGCTCTTCAGCTGCCCAGCCTTTCTCTGCTCTTGACAGGCTTAGTTGGAAAGCGAAGGAAATTCAGGGCACATTCTGAGCAAAACCTTGGCACCAGTACCTGTTGCTGGGCCCTCCTTGCGCTGGCACACGTGTATGTGTGTGATTGCAGGGGGAACCAGGCTGGGGTGGAGAGGTTGAAAAATGGCCCATGAAGGTTTGATTTGATTTACTTGACTTTGTGGGGTTATTTTTCAGCCGGATCAGTTCCTTGGGCCGGTTGGCCACCAGGGCGGCACCGGTCCTTGTCCCATGCTGTGCAGGGTGTGGGCAGGAGCAGCTGCGGCTGGTAGCTGCTAAAGCAGGGCTGCTGCCCGACGTCAAATCACAGCTTAAATAAAGCTCACACTGCTCTAATACTTAGTTTAATTTGTTTTGGCTTCCCTAGAGAAAGTAATTTGTTATGAAAACTTAAATGTGATATCATTGCTTGACTAATTCCTCACTCATTAACAATGCGATGTGCCATAGGGAACTGGGTGATTCCATTTTTCCTCAAGAATGCTGGATTTCAGTAACCTGTGACGCTGTGTTAGTGCTATGTCTCTATTTCAGTAGCCTGCGCTGAAGCATTTATTAAAGTTGTAAAGAAATGTTAATTTCCAGTTAAATTTTCACATTTGTATTTTAATAGGAATACTTAAATATTTTCAAGTACTTTGAACAGATCTTTTTGGAACACAACTTTATTATTTCATTAAAGCTCAGTGCTACCGTGTCTCACAAAATGTTAAGTCGCTTTAGAAAAGCGAACATCTCCCATTTTTTGTAAAGCAAATGCCTTCATTTAGTTGTAGCTCAACAGTAGATTATTATTATTTTTTTAATATATATATGAAGCAGAAAAGAGGGAAGAAATACATAAATACGTATAGTTGCTCTGGTTTTTAAAAAGCGTACTATAAAAGTGTGTATGCCTTAGACGTCAGTAATTTAAATGCTCTCCCTTTACAAACTTATTTGTTGTTATCTGCTCACTTTGACACATGAACCAAATTAGAGTTCAGTGGTAACTATATTAATTGGAAAAATTGAACAATATTGGTCTTAATGTGTTCCCTTATAATTATGGGAACTACATGATCTTATTTGTGGTGGTGGTTGGCTACCCATATATCTAGTTATTATAATTGTTACAAAGAGGGAAAACAGAAACACATTTTTTTCTGATGCTATAAGAATTTCATTGGGAATTGGTAATGATTACAATGAACATGCATTTTTGAAGAAGATTAAGTAAACAAACAAAAAGATAAAAAGGTTGGTTGGCAGGCTGACAGCTTGCTAGAGTTTCTGCTGACTCCTCTGAGTTTCCACTGTGATCTCCTTCCTTTGAAAACAGGACGAACGGGTTCAAAATTATCTGGCTGTGCTGTCTAAATTGGCCGCTTTTCACTGTCGCAGTAGATGAATTTTGATTAAAGAGATGCTTTGAGGAAAGATGGTGACAGATTTATGTTCTGCAAAGTTTTACCTGGTGACCTGAGTCTCTAGGCCTGGATTTATTCTATATTTAGAAGGGAATAATTAAATATATCAGGAGCAACTGAGGTTTTTTTTTATTACAACTGTGTAGCATTTATGATTATGCAGATAGAAGCCACACTTTGATTTATGGATGAAAGCTTTATGTTTTTTGGGGTTTTTTTTGGTGTGTATAAGTCAGGTCAGAGTCCAAGCGCACAGATTCTAACCAAAGTATGTGCCCTTTTGATTTTATAATATGTTTTAATTCAAGCGTAAATAACAACAGAGAATGCTGCTGAGTAAACTCAATTCACTGAATGCTTGGAAGAACGGCTTTTAACAAAGTGACTAGTAAAACAAGAGAGGCTCAACTTCTTCCTTTTAAGCAATATTAGTGAAGTGAACCTTTATGTGGCAGTCTTCAAAATTCGTATTTACAATACAGTCAAATTAGTGTCAGTGTTCTTATACTTGCTCGCTCCAGATGGAGGAGATTTATCAATTGAAGTATATGTCAGAACATTTTTAAAAATGGGATTGAATATTTTATGCATTTCAGGGGCAGCATCTCTTTTTGGATGACCTTTTTGTTAGCTGATTTGTATATAGGACTTTACCTACTGGGTAGATTTCAATAGTGTTTCAATATATAAAAGGAATGGAAAGTGTATATGTATAAATAGATATAAGCAGATATCTGAAGGGAGTAATTTCCTGCAGAGAGATGCAGACTGAATACACTCCATTCTTGCACATTGATTTTAATTTTTTTTCCTTGTGCATGTATGTGTGTTTTATAGAACAGCAAAAACCTTTAATGAAGTCATCTGGCTATTGATTCCTTTCATATCAATTTAAAATATTAAAGAACTTACTATCAATGATAAAAATGGTGAGCTGCCAATAGTATTTTCTTTCTTAGTGGCAATTAAACCAATTTCATTTATATTAATAAAAATGTGCAATTGTAAGTTCCTTATCTGTTGCTAATACCTCTTCCACTTGATGTTTTGGTTTGGAGTAAACATGAGTTTGGGTCTTTAATTTAGGGTCTCAAAATGAAATACTTCTCTGCTCAGTTTTTCAGCAAGGAGATTTTCAGATATTTGGTTGTGGATTTTAGCTGGCTTAGGTCACCTTACATGCAAAGGCTGTTTTAAAGCAGGAAATTACTACATTTGGGAATTTTTAAAATTTGTATTCCTTTCAGGACTAGTACAATGTGAAAGTTTTGATGACTGTGTGGGTTAACACACTGCATGCATAGGTAAAGACGATGTTATATTGCTGTGCAATTTGTCCAGATACCATATGCATTCACTACCTAGGTAATGTCCATATCAGACCCGATAAGGGTGAGAAGAGATGACAGAGATGGAAAGATAGACATGTGGCTGCAGTGACTCTGGCAGGGAACGTGACTTTCCCTTGCTCTGGCTGGCGGGACAGCCAAGCTGGCCATCACATGCGGAGGTTGGCCTCTGCAGTGCTGGGAGAGGTACTTGCTTCCCACTCAGGGTCCATAAACAGATCCCGTGTTTCTGCTACGGTCTGTCCAAATTTAAAAACCCTGGAGTTCCTCAAGCCCATCGTTTGTTAAGAGGACAGACTATTTTTACATGCAGTGTGTAAGGCCAATATTACACAGTCCGAGAGTATTACAGGAAAGTGTTGGTATGCATTAAAAAAATACATATGACCGAGTTCATATTAATACCTTTATGTGAAAAGTTGTTTTTAAAAAAGAGTTCATATTGCATCAAGTCCAGGTTTAAATAATGAAGTCCAAGATTCTCCAGTTACTGATGAGTTTCGTACATGGTGCTGTTGTAATTTTTGGAAGAGAAGCAGGAGTGACTTCATTCAAATCAAGGGGTATGGCTTTTTTCCACCATCTCCTGGAACTGGTCTGAGAGAGAGAAACACATGTACTCCGTATCCCTCCACAAACTACCGAGAGTCCACATTTACAAAGCCCTCATTGAAATGTACTAGTCCTTCTCAAATAATTAAAAAAGATAAATGAATCACCAAGTTTATGAAACTGTATGCTCTGTTCAGCAACACTTCCTTTCTCTTTAGCATGGTAAATTAAAAAAAAAAAGAAAAGAAAAGGCCAGTCTGGTTGACAGTTTCTAGGAGTATTCTAGGCCCTAGTACCAGAAATCTGTTCATTTTATTTACATTAACTTCCCCCAAGAGGGAAGAAATAAACAGCACAGTGCTGTGTTAGCATAATCACACTTCATAGCACTTCTGCAGGTCGCAACAGTAATTCTCCTGCTTACTCTCCCTGTAGAAAATGTGTTGATAACATGAGTGATCATCTCCAGGAGAAGTGGTGGGTGAGGTGGAACGGTGATGGGAGGATGGAGGAATGGTAAGGGGGATGCTAGTTTCAAGAAACCACTGACAGGTAGTAAAACGGGCATTTGTTTCGGGGGAATTTTTGAACCAGTGTCAAGGATGTTGGCGTAAATCAAGCTTCTGAGGGGTGGGACGTTCAAGCATGAAGGTTGATGGACACAGTGCAGTTGGTCTAGAGAAGCGATGACATGTATGGTCTCAGATTTTCTCTCAAGCATGCAGTTCCCTCCTTGCCAGATCAGGTGGCTTCGGGACATGTAAGCCTCCTCAAAGGCGGTAGGTGTCTGAGAACTTCAGCTTTGGTTGCTATGGCTCTCTGTTGAAGAGCAGAAGAAACTTTATTTTAGTGTCATGCTCCTTTGCGTGGACACACGTGCCTTTGCTGGCAGACAGCTGTGTTCAGGGAGCAGGCTGCTGGCTGCGCTGGTGGCACGAAGGGGGAAGCTGACAAAATCTGTATCTCTTCAGGTTCATTTATAGGCAAGGGCTTGTTCGCAGCTGTGGTGGGCAAATGAAACCGTGAAGTATCTTCCTTAGCCTGTGACAGGCAGCGTTTGTGCTATGGGGCACTGCAAGTGGCTTCCTCTGTAAATTTGCCCCAAATGGTGGTGAAGTAATGTTGGGCTGTTTCTTAGAGGCAGAGGTAGGGCCATACTGCTGAGAATTTAGAAAATGGAATATAATAAAAACCAGGCTGAAATTACATCATTCTTTGCTGTTTCATAAGCACGCGCTGCATGTGTGAACAGTGCACAGATGTTTTGCTTTGATAACTTGCTGTGTAGGTTTATGGCCTCGGAACGTCGATAATTAAAGAGGTTGGTTTTATTTTGAACTGTGTAAGATTCTGTGGAAGCATGTATCAAACTTTTAAGTTACATCTCTGCAATGTTTAGAGTGTTCTAGTCATAAAAATTCACTGCTTTAGTACTTAGTATTTGAAGTATTTTCCTTATTACTCTTCCTTTTTTTTCCAGTTGTTAATTGTTTCCAGACATTTTTTTTCACTATGATGATGACTTCTCTGTTGATGTTTCCCTTAATTTAATTTTTTCTTTCTTTTTTCTTTTTCTTTTTTCTAAGTGCAGTGTGTAGGGAAGTGTTTTGATTTCATCCTCGTGCTAGAAAGTCAGAGCAGTAAACTTTGAACGCATTATGCCTTTTGCCATCAGGATTTCCTGCCAATGGTGACTGATACCACACACACAAAAAAAACAAAAAAAAGGTAAAAAACCCATGAAATGTCTGGAGAGCTTTCTAATGGTTTGTCTTAGCTTACTCTTGTATTCCAGACTAGACTCTATTGTGTCTAACAGCAGGATTGATATATGCTGCCTGAATCTGCTGATTGCTGGAGAACAGCTTTGCTAGATGAACATAACACATTCCATAGGTTTCTCCCTTTTATGGTCTCAGTTACAAATAGTTTTTTAGCTCCAGTATGGGTTAGTGAATGTATTCTACTTTTAAATAGACATTCAACATATGTGTGTCTGCTTTAACAAAGGGCCAATGAGCCACAGATCAGATCAAAAAATCATTTTTCAGTTTGACTATATAATCCTGCTAAATGGAGTTTATTTTTCCTTGTATGTCTTTTCTCTTGTTTGCCAAAGTTCCTGTTCTTTAGTATTAATTCCCAAGTTTCCTGAGAACCTCCCAATCAAATGACCAGAGCCCTATTTTGGTCTTCTTTGTTGATGATTCAGGAATGCCATAAATCGAGAAGAAGAGGGAATTAAGCAGTAAAATAAATATAGTGGAGATGGTAGCTGTAGCAGACTGTGTCAGCTGTGGACCAACTGATTTACAGTAGTGCAGAGCTTTTGTTTCTTTATACAAGATTTGTGTTTCAGAGCAGTGAAAGGATCAATAAAATGGAAGAGATTTTTCATTTTATAACATTTGGGGAAGGCTGGCTGAGTTCTCAAAAAAACCCCAAACCCAACCCAAAACAGCAACAACAACAAAACAAAAAGAAAACCAGCCCATGTCCAAATGCCTCATGCTTGTAAAAACTTTGAAGGCAAAGAAGCTTTAGGTCAGAGGCCTTATGTGGGTGAGGGAAACACTCCACTCTTCCATCCCCAAATTGTGGCATCTCTCCTGTGGGCAGAGGGTCATCTTCGTCCTTGTGATGGAAACATCAGCTCTCATTCTGCTGATTATCTTTTTTTTCCTTTCAAATCCCCATTAGTAAGCTCCTGTGTTGTCCAGCACTCTCTTCGTTGTCTTCCTTTGTGTGACAGAAGCATGTGACATTTGTTGTAAATGTTCTAGACTATTATTTAGTTCTAGTTCTAAAACATTATTTAGTTCCAAGGTATTATGATTCATTTTGAGTAACTGACTCCTGCATTACATATCTCTTGCCAGCTGTCTCGTTCGTTTGATCATAAAAACAGGAAAAGTAATCTGGGTTGACCACTGTTATTTTCAAGGCAAATCTGTCAACTGATGGCTTAGTTTATTCAATTTCAATCAAAATACCTTCAGTATACTGTGATTTATCTAGTCATTAATGCTTCTTCTTTCTTATCCCTCTTAATGTATTGGCTAAGTTTTCGCTAAGAAAGGACAAAAGAAGAAAATGTTAGTCTATAGCAGATATAGGTCACTTGGCTAAATTGGTAGACATATTTCACCTTTAGATACAATGTGTTGAATGTTGATTTTGTCCCTTCTTGCTTTTTCTGAGAATAAAAGCAGCTTTTTTGGAAGCTGATCTGCAAACTCAGTAGTAAGCTGTCCTTAGAGGAAAACAAGGAAACATAAACAAGAAAATTTTCAATGGGAGCTTGTGGTTTACTCTTTCACACCATGCAATATAAAAACTAGTAAGCTCATTTATTGGTGAACTGATTTCAGTAGGTGGCAGTGATTGAATTTTTAGTCTCATGGTTTTGTCCTAAATTCATTACTGATGCAGAAAAAATGGAACAGGAGGGGTGGAAATAGGTGAAGTATAAATCTTGTGACAGTAATTGATAGCTAGGTGGAGGCATCCATCTGAAGCTGCCTGCTCACCTTCATACACACCCAGCTTCGGATGACTGAGAAAGAGACTTCTTTTACACAGAGCTAGTGAAGAAAGGGAGGGAGGTGGACATGCTAGTGGTGATCCCATTCCGATCATCTCAGATACTGCTTGCTTTGTGCTTAAAAAACCTGTGAAGTTACCCTTTTCAGACTGAGAGTTTTTAAAGATAAAGTTGGTTGGTTTGGGGTTTTTTTAAGTTTGATTAAAATCTAAGTGTAGTCAGTGGTGAGAGTTTTTAAGAATCAAGATCAGATTTTCAGTGAACTCTTCGAATAAAATAAGCATTGTAGGACAAGAATTTTAAGTTTCATTAACTAGCTTCTGAGCAAAATAATTTTGGTCGCTTGTGCTTATGTTTGGCTGTGTGTTTTCTGGGAGGAGAATGTGTGCTGTTGGTTCACACTGGCTAAAGTCTTAACAGAAAGCTTTCTTACTTATTTTCATACAGTTGCTGCTTCAGTTCTTGCTTCCCTTCTAACACTTGCGATCTTGTGGCATTTTTGTTAATATTCTTGTTCTGTTTACTTGGTGGTAAGCAACTATTTAGTAAACTGCTTTCACTACTGAGGGTGTGCACCCAATTATCCAATAATGAAAAGCCTGTAGTTTTCATGCTTCCACCCTAATGGGGCATTAGCTTGACAGGAGTGACATTAAAATTATTGTATGCAAGCATGCAGCACCCTCCCCAGGAAAGCATCCCTTATCTTGCTTTAACTGCATTCCTGCAGTGTAACTGCTTCCATTACAGAGAACTTGGCTAAGGTCTTCCCACCTGTAGAAGGGTGTATAACCAAAGCACTCAGGATCTTGAGCTTACCCCCCCCCCCCACCCCCCCACCCCCCAAATCATGAAATATGAAAATAAAAAGTTTTGGGTTTTTTTTTATTAGCTCTGGAGGATTGAACTTTTATGATGTTTAGGTTGTGAGAATTTCCCCCATCCCTCAAATTCAGTTTAGAAATTTTCTCTTTGAAGATAAAAGAGAGAGACTCTCCCAGATGTATGACTCCAGAGAACTGGGATGTAGGAAGAAGCAGCACAAATATGATTCACCCTGAATTCTGCAGAAATTGGCAGTGCTGTGAAAGGCGGGAGGGGGGGAATGGGGGCACATGTGTGGTGTTTCTCCACACATCCTGCGTGCAAAGCAGCGCTGTGGCTGCTCTGTGCTACCTTGCCTTCCGCAGCTTAGTTTCCCACTTGCATTATCCTGGGAAGCTGCATATGGAGCGGGAGTGGTACTGGAGAAAATGTTTTATGAGGTTAAAGATGCTTTCTCATGTGTCAGTGTGTGGCTGTGACTAACAGTGTCCATGACTGGAGAAGGAAGCAGTCATGGACAGGCTGTGGGATGAGGAGAGAAGGCAGGAAGGAGGCCAGCCTCCCTGCAAGGAGACACCAGGCCCAGTTTTACAGGCAGAACCTGTAGGGCAACTGCAGATGAGCCTGTGCTGAAGACATAGGAAGGCAACAGCGCTCTTTAAGCTTAAAAACTAGCAGGTAGTGCCTAAAGGATGAGTGTCTGCCGAGCAGGCCTGCTGCTGAAGGCAAGGAGGGTATTTCAGGCTGCATTGTGAGCTGTTTTTCCGAGAAGGGGTGTGTGTGTTACATGTTTTAGTCAAGGAGTGAGCTTGTGTCCTCACCTCAGCTGCAAGGCAGTGACATCTCTTTTCCATCACGGCTGGAAGGCCAGAGATGCCTGTCCTACCCTCCTCTCACATGAATCACTTGCCTTTTTTGTTTTGGGGTTTTTTTTCCCATCTCTGTGCTTGCCACTCCAGCACAGAAATGTATTATCTACCCTGTCTTGTAGTGGCTTTCTGCAGGAAGGTCTGAAGGTGAAGGTTTCCATGAAAAAAAAAAAAAAAAGTAGTGTTGAAAGCCAAGCAGCAGGCACCAACTATGCCAAGGGGGCCTAGAGTTAAAAATTTGTGAAGGAAATAAGGTTCCCTGGAATTAAGGTGGAAATACATTTCCACTTAATTTCAACAGGCTGCCCTAAGAAATTGTAGTGTCTATAGTTGGCTGACAATGTAGAAATAACTCATGAACTAAAAGAAAAGTTTACTTCAGAAGACGGCTCTCTTAAATTATTTACCTTGGCTTCGTTATCTCCTGAACTGGGGAGAACATAACAGTGTTTCCCTCTGTTGATCCCTGTCTTGGCTGGTTGCTGAGATGCTTTTGGATATAATGAAACCTTCATAGCACAGGAGCGAACTTCCAACATAGCAAAACCGATTGCCAAACCTAAAAAAAAAAGAAATGTCTGCATCTAGTAATGGCCTTCCTGTGATCTTGGATGCCATATTCTTTTTGTGCTGTGGCAACGACTTTTTGACACGTTTTTATGAAGTGTTTTGAATCATTTTTTGGTGACATAATTCACAGAAATATTGTGAGTGCTCTCTGCCCAACCCTGACCTCACCCCACTATGGAGTTTCTTTAGTATTTTTTCCTATGTTGAAAACTACCAAAGACTTCAGGCATCATTTTCCCCCACACAGTGAAAATAAAGCACTATTTAAAAAACCAAAAAACACCCCCCCAAACAGATTTTTTTCCCCCAAAGAAGAGTTCCGTTTGAAAATCAAAGCTGCTTCCCCCCACCACCCCCTCGCCCCCAAAGTGCAAGTTGAATAGGGGACCCAGGAAAGCAGTCTGCTCTGAATTTTTTCTCTTTATCAATACCCTGAATTGTCCAGAAGAGAATTGGAGTTTGTAGAACCCCCTGGACAGATGTAGCTTTGGAGGTATGGCTGGTTAACCTGACACACTGCTTCTGAAGAAGTTCTTGTTCTTTCCGTGCTTGTGCCCACCCTTCAGCTTGCTGTCCCTTTGGTTGTGTAGACCCAGCTGTTTTGGGGCTGTAAGTTGGCTCACTGCAGTAATTTAGATTAAATTCCAGCATTTCTGAAGGGCGGCAGTTGCAGTGGTGCAGCGTCCCGGGCAGTCCCCGAAGCAGCTGTGCTTGCTCGGAAGGAGCCCTGCTGCGGTGCAATGCAGGAACAGCGTGCAGAGGGCAGGGAAAGACAGGAACTTCATTTTCTGGCTTTACTTGAGAGCAAAGGAAAAGGTACTTGGTAATGACCCCACCTGAGGGTAGATCCTATTGACTGCCCGGGAGGGGGGTCTGCAAGCACTCTCCTGGGGGCCGTCATAAGTGTTCTTTTTGGAGATACTCGCAGTGACCCTTAGAGCAGCCCAGAATTTGGGAGCCATAAAAGGTCTGTTTTTTCTGTTTGTTTAGTTATAAGCGTCTAAAAGGTGGCAATTTTGTTCTCAAAAAAAAAATTTTTTTTTTTAAGAGAAACCATGCAGGATACTAACTTGACAACTAAACAGTCTTTTAAGATGGCCTATTCATTGCTGAAGGATGCTGACAGGTATATTTTAGCCAAGATGTGATTATTTGTGTGTGTGTGTGTGGTTTGTTGGTTTTTGGGGGTTTTTTTGTTTGTTTGGGTTTTTTTGTCAAGTGATTTTTAGAGCTGTCAGTCTGTTGCCTTTTGCTGGCCTTAAACTAAACAAAATAACTTAGGATCCTGTAACCAGAGCATCCCTTCATAAGTGAAGGTCAGTTGGGTGCAGTGCTGTAACAACAGCCTGTAGAAACAGTCTTAGACCAAGGCATCTTTTGTTAAGCAGAAGAATATTAAATACAGTGAGAGTTCCTGAAAGTGGGTGGTTTCTACCACCAAGCTCAGTAACGCTTCGTAATGAAAAAAACAATGCTGTCTGCGAGTAAAGATTGAAAGCGTCTCCTCACATCTGTTTGTCTAAGCTTAGAAAAAGGTGCCGTTGGATAAGAGGAGCAAATCCTGCTGTGGCTGTGCTCATACTTGAAGGAAAAGCTTTAAATGCCAGCAAATGCCAAGGAGTCTTTCATGAAGTTAGTTTTAATTTATTTTTAGACTTGATTAATAGTTACTGCAATATTTGCCTTGCACATTTTTTGCTTTAAAAAACTTGTTTAATATGTGATCTCTTCTGTGTAATTGTGCTCTCATACAATGTCTTTGGTGAGAATGAACTAGCACAGTTTTACCCAGAATTGTTTGGAAGACACCAGTGTGGAAAGCAGAGATGACTCACAGTGCCTTGGAGGAAGAAGAGCTAGCAATTAACCACAGAGCATGGCATTATCTCTATGCCAAAGCTGGCTGAGAAAGCCAGCATGTTTTCCACTTGGCTATTTCAGGAAAAAAAGTACCACGGAGAACTATTGGCTCTTCAAGCAATCTTGATAATCTTGTCAATGTGATGAGTTTAGAACAGGTAGAATGCGAGGCATGTGAATCAAAAGACGGTGGTAGTTCCCATCTAGAAACCATTGTTATTTTTATTTGATGAATAAATACATATGAAACACTCTCCTTATTTGTCAGCAGACTCCTCCGGGTGAATATACTTGGTTGTATAACAAGAATGTGGTATGTGATAGAGCACATGGTTAGATAATAAGTATTTCTGCATAAATTTATTTTCTATGTAATCCCATGTGTCTGTATTTGTATTTCTTTAGGAATATCTATGTGGCATCTGTTCCTGCTGCTGGCGGTTTGCCAGATGCCTGTAAATAAGGAATGTTTATTGCAAGTGAAATAATAAGTATCTCTTACTTCTCAATGTCATTTGTTTTCCGTTTGTGTTGTGCAACAGGGTTCATGCTGTTGAAGGTGGCTTGACTTTACAGGCAGAACTAGGTGAAAAACACAGCAATTAAATCTTCATTTTGATTTCTTTACAATAAAAATCTTATCTTTTAAAGCATATGTTGAATATTTTCTTTTGGAGATGTGTTGATCTGTTTGATTTAAATTAGTTTGACATTGCCTTTTATGTCTAGTGGCCTTTACTTTTGCTTATACAGAGAATACAGTATGAAAGGGGTTAGCTTCTATTTTGGGTCCTACTTCTTTTCATCACCCCTTATCTCCTGAAAGGTGTAAGGACATACTGCTGTTGTGGTGCACTGCCCTAGGACCTGGGCCTGTTCTTGGGGAAACCTCCTGCTGCTCCACTTCTTCCCATGCAAGTGTGCAAGCTCAGTTACCAAGCTCGAGCCACGTTCCTTGCTTCTGCCAAGGAGACAGTGGAAGACCTCATGAAATACTGCATTTGGCACATGGGCTGCCAGTTGTGCCAATTGCTTTAATTCATTTAGTAAAATGAAGAAAAAAAACCAAACGGTATACATAGGAGCAGTATTGTGGCATTGGCCACAGGAGTTGTGTGAAGGAGGTGTTTGGGAGTTAATGATACATCAGGATTGATACTCCGTTTCCAAGCATCTGAAGAGGAAGACTTTGAAGAACCTGCATGATGAGGAGCTCAGAGTTGCTTTCAGGCTAGCAGGGTATTGCAAGCAGATTGTCTTGTGGGCAGGGAAAAGCCCTAGGTGAAAACTAAGCCTGTAATTTGGTCCACTGGTTAGTAGTGAAATGTCAGGCTGACTTCATTTAAAAATTACTATCAAGGTGTGAATCTTCTTTGCCTTGATGAAACCACCTAAAATAGTGATTGGTGGTTGGCATTGGCTGTGAGAAGTCAGTTAAGTCTGGTTTCTAAACGCTTTCCTCCTTGGGAGAAATTGATACAAGGTGTTAGTGTTGTGGGAGATGTCCAATGGGCTCTCAACAGATTAGTATCTGATGAGCAAACGTTTTTTGCACCTGTAATTTCAATAATACGTGGTTTCTCTTTCACTTTCTACCCCTCCCACCCTGTATTTCACTAAGTGGTATGCCAGAAGATGAGCTTTCTTTAGATATGTAAACAAGAAGCTGTGGTGCAAAGCCTTGATTTGGTTTTCTCTGTGCTGTGAGCAGAGAGGAATGATTTAAGAACTGACACACTCATTTTTTTAAACTGTGACTAAACAGCTGTTCTGTTGAGGCTGATTATTTCACATGCCAGTAGTTGAGAGGCACTGTCAGATTATTCCTGCGGCTAGCGTGAATGTCCTTATATATCCTGTCTTCTACTGAGGGTAATTTGGGCTTTCATTTTCCCTCCTGTCCTCGCCTTGTTTTGGCAGCCGATGAATAGAAATCTTTCCTGTGTGTCAAATGTTTTATATAGGGTCTGCTGGGGGGGACCATAGGCCTTATGAGAATGACCCTGCGTATTATTTTTTTGTATTCTAGGGTCTTTTTCCACCTAGAAACTGCTGTTGGTAGGGGAAAATGTTAAAATGTCTCAGGGTTGCAAAAAAAGAATCAAGGTTGATTCCAGGCCTGTATATAGCAGAAGGGGAAATTGCAGGGGGGGAGAGAAAATTTTTCCGGTTGGTCACAGTTGGTGCTCCTGCTGAATATATGGATGTGTACATATGGAGTGAGCACATGCGCAGGCACTCCATACAGAGAGAGGACATGCACATACATAGGCCATATGTTCATTATTTTAGAAGTTTTGTTTTCTCTTGCATTTTTATCAAGCTTTTAACTATTGTAATTGGGATTAAATATAACTATGTAGGACAGTAACTAAGAGACAAACTCTGTGTTTTCCTCCTCACTCTGTGTGTCAGCAACATTCTTTGTGCTCATCCTCCGCCTAGAAATGAGTTTCTTTTAACCTGGAGCCTGTTGTGAGGAAGGGATTGCAGCATTCCTCCAGGCGTGGTGGGGCTGGGTTTCATTTACAAATTTTGTCCAGAGTTGCACCACATTCCTCTGTACTTACCATGTGTCAGGCTAAGCAGGCATGCAAACTTACAAATTAACTGAAAATGCATGACAGCAATCCTATACCTGTGCGCACACACATGCAAAAGTGAGCTTTCTGTCTTTCTTCTGAAGTTCAGTATTTATGCATGGTTTACAGAATATATTTTTAGCTTGGTTCCTAGAAGAGACATATGTACACTGTCAATAAGGTCAAATAATTTTGCTGCTTTGGCTGTGAAGTAAATTTGAAATATGTTTTAGAGATACAGGACTCAAGGCAAAAAAGATGTACGCAAACAGCATTGGTATTTATAGGAAGAAAGAGTTTCCTGTGTTTTGCGTGTCAGTGAGACCTGGTTATGACACACATATGAACTAGGCTTTCGGTGTTGGGACTGGTCAGGTCTGCCCAAGTGTCTCACTGGGTTCTGAAGTTCCTTTTTAGCATTTGATTATTGCAAATACCTACCTGGTAAGATTTATTAAATTGCGTATTTTGTAAGTCAGAGTGTATAAATACAAACAGGAAAAAATAAAACAAAATACTTTTTTCATTCACAGTTTTCATTCACAGGCCTAGGAAATAAGATGAAGAATGAGGATTTCTGCCATTACTGGATTCTCCTCTGCTTCTTCTTTAGCCACTCTCTCCTTTCTTGTTCTTTGTGGTTCTGTTATCTACAAAAACATTCAGATTAGTGCGTTAATTAGTTGATGTTAACCAGCAGAGGGCTTCCACCTCAAAGCAAACAGCCATAATCCCCTCTGCAGTTTCCCTGGTATCCTCTGTCAGAGAAGTGGGGAAACAGACATTTATTTCGTTGTCTAGGCTACTTTCTTGCTGTCAGAATGGCCCTCAATTGCATGTTAATAAATGTTTTTTATACAGTTTGTTTTTAAGTTGGTTTTGGTACATCTGTCAGCATTTCCACAGGAAGCTTGGATAATCCAGTAGAAGTTTCCTGTGCTTCACCAAAATCTCCCATTTCTATATTTCTAACGTAACTGGTGCGTTGCAAAGTTTCATGTGTGTAATTCAGGTATTAAAAGTGATTTGAGCCCCTTCTTAGTATGAACATCAGCATACGCTGAGTAAAGTAGTAGGAGAGAATAAACTGATCTTACAATTTCGATTAAAGCAATGCAAATTGCATTTGTAAAGTCAGAATTTGTTTAAACCCATGCGTTTGTTGCGGAGTGTTCAAGAGCAGAGAGGAATGTACGTGAAGTAGAGACGAGGTAGTACAAAAGCACACAGCTTTCCTGGGAGGCAGGAGCTGCCTGGCGGGATGCAGAGAGGGTGGTTTGGTTCAGCGCATCCTCGGTGTCGGCTGGGACAGTGTGGGGAGCGGGTGGGTGCCCGGCGGGGTGGGGGTCCGCAGGGTGCAGGGGCCACCAGGCGCCGAGTGCTGGCGGACCTCTGTGGCACCTCTCGTTTCCCTCCCAAGCCCTGTAAGTGACTGCTGCTGTTGATCAGCACTGTCATTGATAACTTCTGGTGATTCGATGAACAGATGAGTGCCTGGAGGGGGAAAAATAATCTCTTCTTCAGACAGAAAACTCCCTCCTCAAAAATTCAATGCTTCCATAGTTAATCTTCACAGGCTATCAACACTTGGGATGTGTTGGCTGCCAGTGGAGTACTTCCCTGGCCTTCAGCTTTGTACTTCAGCTTTGGAGGGGAGGTGACCGTATGGTTAAGAGATTTTTTTTTTTAAAAAAAAAAAGATTTTGTGTTGTAAAAGCAGAGCCCCGCAGCTCAGGAGGACTTGTGTAGCCATCACGGCAGTGGCTGCTGTTAGTGGGAGCTTTTAGCAAAGCTGTCTTGATTAGTGAGTTGTCATGCCCGACTCAAAAGCCACTAAAATTGTTAATCACATTTGAAGCAGAGATAATAGCAGCTTTCTATAAGCAAACTGCTAAAAGGTAACTGGCAAGTGCGTGTGCCCGGGCCGACAGCCGGCGCTAAGGCTGGCGCCGCTCGCTGTGGGGAGC
>JAVJGI010000062.1:52373276-52394105 GCA_035590275.1 Ibycter americanus
CGCGGGGCCTGGCGAGGCGCCCGGCAGCGCCTGTCGCAGGTGCTTGCGGTGCCCTACACGGCAGCGCTGGGGGGGGGGGGGCTGGCTGGCTGGCTGTGGAGTCCCCAGATATTTGCGCGTTGTCTGAATTCATCAAAGTCCTGTTACTTGTCCCCTTAGATTGTATGGTGGCATAAAAACCTCACATCAACACCCAGGTGCTGGGACAGCAGAAGTTATTTTACCAATAAATATAAGCTGCTTTATTTGGGAAAAATAGTTACTGGCTGCCATGAGGTAAACTTGGCTGTGTACGGACAAGGCTGCAGCTTAATGCAGTCCGAGCCCTTTCCTCCTGTGTCCCTCAGAGTATCCATCATGCTCCTACCCAGCAAAGCTCAGTCCTTGAAGCTGCTCCTGCAGTCAGCGATCGCCTTAACTCCTTGTGTACTTGGAAGCAGATTTTCTCTCAAGTTTGGAGTTTACATCAGTTCTGTAATTATGCAGATTAAGAAAACCAAAGGCTTGTGGATGCGTTTGTACCCTTATGCGCAGTTAAGTAGCCTGCTCTTCTGGCATCAAACTCTTTCAGAGAAAACCAACACTTGTTTCTGGTGATTCTGGTGTTTGTTCTGCCCCTCTTACAAATACCTTGCTTTTTTACTAACCACCAAACTGTGTGAGCGCCTTGTTTGTGTTCCTTGCCCGGTTCCCCCCTCGCAGTGAGGGTGGTTTGGCTGGCTGGGCGGGAGGTACCCCTCTGCGTGGCTGGTGTTGGGGGAGAGCCAGGCCCAGGTCAGCCTAGCCCTTCATAGGAACTGTCCCCCTGGTTTACAAAATTTCCTTATCCCAAGGTAAGTACAGCTATTAAATCAGAGAAAACATTGCCTGCCCTGATGCAATGAATCCTTCAGGGGTACAGGCGCTGAAGGAAGGGAGGCTGGTGGCAGGTGCATCGTACAGACCTGTCCAATAACTGTTTTATCCTCTGTCGTTGTCTGCAGTCTGGTTTTCTTTTTTCTCTTTTTTCTTCTTCTTTATTTCTTTCCTCCATGGACCTAATAAAGTTGGAAATGTGGATGGGATACTTGAAACAGTCCTATAGTGCAGAACTTCCTTCTCTTTTAGTTGCTCATTTATGATATATGCTATATTTTAAGTTGAAAAAAACCCCAAAAGGATAAAATGGGTAACAAAAGAGAAAGGAAATTTTCGTTTGTAATCAGGGCGTTCAAAGGCTCTGTAATGGTTGTGATAGAAGCAATTAATAGGTATTGCTTTTTGTGCAAGACAGAGCCTACTTAAGTAGGTCGCAAGGCTGGTAGCCAGGAGACCTACTTTCTTTTCTTAGCTTTGCTGCTTATCCTTTCTGTGATCTTGGGCAAGTAACTTCATTTTTGATCCTTTTCCTTTTTTTGGTTTTTTTGTCCCCCTTCTATTTTTTTTCCCGTCAGGTCCATTCACATAAAATCATAGAATGATTTAGGTTGGAAAAGACCTTTTAGATCATCGAGCCCAACTGTTAACCTAGCACTGCCAAGTCCATCACTAAACCATGGCTGGAAGGGAGTTTCTTGCTATGTACTCTGCACAAAAAGAGACACAATCTTAACTGGAAGTTTAAGGCCCTGTTCTAATATCAAAACGCTCTCTGTGGCTGCTTTGCTGTAAATAGTCATGCAGGAGTATGGATCACTTTGTGCGTTTGCTATGCGAGCATTTTATGGGGTACCTGTATAAGAACAGGCACGCTGTAGATAGAGACCTCTGATGGAGGTCAGGTTCCCAGAGTTCTGATACCTACTGAAATTCCCATACATCTCTGCCTTCAGATGATGAGCAGCACTGGGGAGGTGACCATACGGATCTGGTGGTGTTGTGACAGTTTCTGGGATGGAGAGTCTCTCGGGACTGCTGGCGGCACCCTGTGCCCTTTGCTGGCTGCAGCGAGAGCTGCGTAGCGAAGGGTTGAGTCTGCAGGCAGGGTGTTTTCAATGGGCTTTCGACAGTGCTTAATCCAAACGGCTTTATGACAAGTTGGTGATGAGTTGTTACCACCTGAAGGAAAACACCCAGGAAGCCTGAAAGAGAGGTGTCCTCTCTGCTGTTGGAGCAATGGCTGCCCTCAGAAGCTGTACTTGTGAATTACCCTTGTTAGTGTCTGGTTGAGTCATCAGAAATGATAGACTAGGAAATGTAAGAATTAAATTAACATGTGAATTGTGCCAAAAACCACAGCCCAACCAAAACCAGAGCACGTCTGCAGGGTTTTGGGGTTGGTTTTTTTTTCCTTGTTTTGTTGGTTTTTTACACCGAACCGAAACCTTTTCCGTGCAACAATTTTTTTGTTTGCTGGCCTTAGGGGAATGCAGTGGCTGTGAGCCATGTATGTCTGTTAGCTTAACAACTTTTAATGAATTCTTTGATGATCATGTTGTGATAGATGGTAAAAATCCTGGCTATACATACTTGCTCTTGTTCACCTCTGAAAATAATAAAAAAAAGGGGCAGGGGGAGGGACCAATTTAGCTTTCTGCTTCAAACCTTGGGTTTCCTCTGTGATTTCTTCATGGTTTTTTACTGAGATGGACTTGTATTAAGTGAACCAAAAAAAACGCCTTAATCTTTACATGCATAACCTGGAAAATATGAAGACTATTTACTTGTATGACGACCTCATAAGGGAGAAAATAGTCAGGTTGGAAAATTAGCTAAGCTTATTAGAAGTGTACCTTGTTTCTCTTAGATGGCTTTGTAGAGTGTTTTACAAAATCAAATTTAATCCTCTAAAGTGTGTCAGATGCTAAAATTTCCAACTCCTTGGCCTTGCATTTGCCTACTGATTAAAGCATGGATTAACCTGCAATTCCATTGGTGTTAATGCCTCAATATGTATTGTTTTTCAAACGGTAATCGCTATTTTCATCTTGGGAAATTTACTTTTGGTCCACATGTGCAACAATGTATGCTGATATTAAGCTTCTTGTCACCTACAAATCAAAAGCGGTTTGTGGTAATGACAGTATCACAATAGATCTTTTCCTGCAATGAAATATAATAATGCCAAACTGAGCAAAGCATTGCATCACTTTGTATTTATGGTAACATGGAATGTTATGGTCAATCACCTATACAACAATGTTTTTGCCCTTGCATCATCAAGTTGTGACTCAACACCATGATATAAAGGCAGAGCTCCAGACAGGTCAGGAAAACTTCTAGAATCAAACTGCTGCCAAGATTCTGGGCAGGTCTCTGGGATTTACCCTGGCATTTTGGGTTAACCTAAAAGGGTTTCTTTCTTGTTGGTTTCTCTAATCACCTAAGTAGTACAGTGGAGAGATGTCTGAGATTCTGCAGTTCCTACCAGGGTTTTTATGCATTTGGCTCTGTATAATTTAGCCAGTAATAGCTGTGGTAGTTTACAGTTTTCTGTACTTTGCAGTACTGGCAATTCTAAATGTCTGCTCTTTCTCAGAAGAAACAGTAAGTTGACTTAAAGTATGGTCTTTGATTTTTGCATCAAATCCTGCCAATTTGAACATGGACTGCCTGTGAAAAGCTTATAGTAATCAAGACGGAAAACCTTTAATTTCCTATCTGGGCAACACAGAGATACTGACCGTGTGGTGTATAGGCAAGTTTTGTTTATGTTTCCTGTAGCCAACAGTCACTGGTGGCAGATCCTTTGGGCAGGTGCTGCAGGAATCTCTCCTCTCTATGTGGTACTAAAGCCATTTAAGACTCCACTTGTGACAGGCTGGGTGGCTTTTTGCTTTTCCAGTGTTTGGGTCTCTAGTGGTATGTCACCCCATGATATTTTCCAAATCTTTTAAGTAAAGGTCTGAAGAATAAAAACAAAACAAACCGCCCAAACCCTACCCAAGTCTCTTGTCTCATCGGGGATGGGGATGGTGTCTTCTTAAGACAAAACCCTCCAAAACAGAAGGACTTGATGACAGTGAGAAAAGCAAATGTTAGCAGTGTGTGCTCCCATTCGCGCACCCCCTTAGCCCCCTCCCCCAACCTCACTACACTACCAGTGACTTTGGGAAGTGGTGGAAGATCTGTGTATCTACATATGCATTACCTTGCTGGGCGAGCTCAATTTAAATGCAGCCTATTAAATTATTTACAGAAGACAGTTGGCCAAACCATTGTGCTGCGTAGTAGGAGCCAAAGGTCACTTTAGTGTGCCTGGTTGATTCATAGGGTAATCTGATACAGTACTTAGCTTTTTGCCTCCCAGTCAGTGGGTTAAACCTTATACTCTTGTTATGAGTCAGAGAACCATAAGTTTCAGAAAAAGCCAGAGCCTTTGTTTTTAATGGTTTTGAAGAGGCTGTGTAGCAGAATCCAGAGGGCTGTGAGAGCATCTGCCAGGGGGTCAGGGCATGTTCTGAAATAGTGTAAATCTGAGTGACAGCTTGAGAGCTGACACTGTACCCCTATTTTCTTAAGCTGCTTATTCTTTTGCTAACATCATCTGCAGCCATTAGGATGTTATGGCATTAATGCTTATTCTTCAGATAGGTGGCACGTTTTTGGTTTTATTTTGGTTTTGTTTGGTTTTTTTCCCCTGGGTTCCTGGCTACCAGCATCTCCTTGAGGATTCACTGAGCTGTTTTTATTTGTTATCTCATACATTCAAGTCTATTCTTCTGCTGCAAGATACAAATGTGTGGGTTTTGTCAACTTGCATCTTGGTGACAAATCCCATGGGTATTGGGATGGCTTGGTATTGCCAACTTCTGTCTGCTTTAAAGTGCTGCCTTTGCCTCTCCCCCTTCCAGGCTTACTCCCTCATGGAAGCAGCATTGGTGTTAGTGTGCAGGGCGAGCAGTTGGCATTGCAGCAGCTTTCAGTAGTGCCTGACTTTTTAAAACCTTCACACTGTGGAGTGCTTTTTCTAGCTGCTAGTTTAAAGAGAAGGTGGCAGAACATAGCACCGCTGGGAGCGAAACCTGTTTTGTGAGCTGCAGCCACGCCAGTTGGAGTCTGGTCACTGAAAATGTCTGTTCATGCACTGATTTTGTTTGTGTCTGTGCACTTGTGTTTTTATTTCTTTCTAAATGTACCACGAGTTACAGGGGCAGGAATGTTTTCAGCACACTGTTCAGGATGCTTGCAGCATTGACAAGCTCCAGAATTTTATTTTCCTCTTTCCGAGTCTGCAGAGGTGCACAAGTGCTTTTTTATTTCTGCACGCAGAGTTCAGAAGTTTGCGCTGCCACCGAGCTGGCTGAGGAAAGGAGGAGTTTTGCTTCTGTGGTCGTGCTCTTAGGAGAGCGAGCCTATCGTATTTCACTCTAATCCTAAGCGATAGCCACGCAGACTGTTTTATTGTTAGGAGAGCCTTCCTGGAGCTCCTTCACCAGGCTTTTCACTGAGGGCGAGCAGGGCAGCCAGAATGAGAAGGCAGAAGTGTGGTCTGTCCATTGTCCCTCCTGAGCTGTGCCATGCTGGGGTGTGATCTCTGCCTGCTCTTCCCGCCTCATGGGGTGTTTTTGATGAGCCAGAAGAGAGGACTGAATCGCATGCACGCTTCTGGGGAGCGATGCCAGGGAGAAGAGTGGAGCTACGGTTTTTGCTGTTGAGTGGAGAATGGGGTAAACACGTGCTTTAGTGCTATATTCTGCTCAGCTGTTACATGCTTCTCTGAGCTGCTGCAAGGTGCCAGTTTTTGCTGCTTTTCTCCCCTTTGTTTTCTTTGGCAGCTCCCTAAGTGCTGTATCAGAACAGCTTCAGGGGAGCTGTGCTGGCACAGTGACCTACCTCCATGCTGGTGCTCTTTTAAATGCAGCGAGAAGAAACCTGGATGGAAGTCGGATTGAAATTGTTTAGCCTTCCATGAAAACCACTGAGAAAGGAGACAGGAACAATTTCAGAAAGGTCTGTTTGGAACAGAGGCCAGTAGCTGGCTTGAAAGAAAATGAAAAAGGAGTGTGTTTCGAGATCTTTCAAACTCAAACAAAACCCAGGCTCCCTCTCGCGTGCTGTAAGCTGGATAAATTTCTCCTCCTTGTCAAGGCAAACAAAGAGATTGTTTCGCAGCGATGGTGAACTCTCCTCCATGTGCGTGCAGCAGGTAGATGAGGATGATGAGAACTGGACCTACAGGAGCCAGCAGAGAAAAGGTGACTCGCTTTCTCTTTAACCTTTGTGATTGCTGCTGCCGTGTCAGCTCCTGGTCTGTGCTGTTGTCCAGCTGCTTGGGTCCGCTGGGAGCCACAGGTGGGGTAGGAGGAGGAGGGCAGCACAAAAGCCTAGGCACAGCACCACCTTGCCAAGTTTTTTTCAGGTTAAAACTGTGAAAGCTTATAGTAATCAACTGGGAAAACCTTTAATTTCCCATCTGGGCAACATAGAGATACAGACCGTGTGGTGTATAGGTAAGTTTTGTTTATGTTTCCTGTAGCCAATAGTCACTGGTGGCAGATCCTTTGGGCAGGTGCTGCAGGAATCTCTCCTCACTATGTGGTACCAAAAGCCATTTAAGACTCCACTTGTGACAGGCTGGGTGGCTTTTTGGATGACTGCGTCATGGTCCTGCTGGAAAATGTTAAGTGTGTTTTGTTTTATGAGGGCAGATTGAGAAGAGGTTCCAGATGCAAAATAAAAGAGATGATGGGATGGTGATGGGAATTGCTCCACAGAGAGGAGGAGGGAGATTTAGAATGCAAGAGAGGCAGCTCTGAACAGACCCATGAAATACTTAAACCTGGAATATATTTTATATGAGACTTTTAATAAGTAACTTTACTTTTTACATTCATTTTTTTGAATTGATTTTGTCAGGTATTTATTTAAGTATACCATAAATCAAAATAAATTTCAGAAGTTTGCTTCTCTGAGATGGTCAGCTAATGCTACTAGTGCATTTACTGAGTGGTAGGCAGTGGTGTGTGTGTGTGGTTAAAAATACTTGATAAAGTGATTTGGTTGCAGTTTCTCTAGTGCTGCCAGAGCACTGGTTTGTTGGTGGAAAGTGTAAGGTTGACTCAATTCTGCCAGAAGGTCACTGTTGTAAGAGCAGGCAGGCTCTCCAAGGGCGTTTGAACTTCAAAGGGATTTTTATTTCTTTTCATTTCTGGGAGCAATTGTTAGCTATTTGACCAGCATTTCAGTTCCGAGTCAGAATAAATTGTGGCTTTAGTAAATAGTTTGGATGCACGAACACTAGTACAGGATGTATACGGTTGTGCTTTGCTCCCAGTACACTATGAGACGATTTTAATCTGTGCTTTGAAGGTGGTTTTTTAACCCCTTTTGCTGCTGAAGAACTTCCAAAAAGGGTGTTTGGATTTGCAACCAGTGGCTAATATTTACTTTTGATTGTTGGCACGTTGGTATTTTACAGCAATGTCAGATTCACTTCTAATGAGCCACATGCTGTGGATCAGAGATACAACGTGGTCCTGCTGCTGGTCACTATGCAATCTCCGTAAAGTTTCTCATGCTGCCTTCCTTAGCCTGCGCTCACACCACAAGGCAGAGATGGGAAAGGAAGCTTTACTGATGATTAATGGTGTATTAATTTTTCTGAGTGATTTATATAAAGAGCCTGTTGTATGGGCTGGAGGGGGAGAGCAGAATTCCTCCCATAATTGAGCAGCAAGCTATGGAAGTCTCCCTGCCTGCCTATAGCAGAGATGACAATATGTCATTTTTGAAAGCAAGGTAGAGGGAGGTATAGATTATTCAGGGCTTATTTCCCCTTTGCAAGGTGTGATTTGACTGGACTTGTAAAATCTGCCTGGATCATAAATCTAACTGTGTACTTCTGTCTGACCAGGATCCTCTGCTTGTGGGGAGCTGACAAACTGGCAGGGGATACCAGGGCTGAAGGGAGTTTGGGTTATGTGCTGGGGCAGCAGAAGCTTGTCATGGCTGCAAGTGTTTCACCCAGGGCTGCGAGACAGGCTTGCGTGTTGTTGGAGCAGTGTGAGTATCGGTACCTGGCTGAGTTGTCATCTTGGGTTTGTGTCCAAAGGCAAAACGTGTATGATAAATGAATACTTGTGTTCTCAAATTAGCTTGCTCCAGTGGACTGTTGTGTTACTGCTTGCCAGCCTTTGTAAAACTGAGGGCTCAAAACAGTATTGTCTTTGGTGCTTGAATTAACCACATCACTTAAAATTAACGCAGACTAGAAAGAACTGGTCTGGAAGGATAGCTAGTTTTATATAGAAAACCAGACTGTTTATTTTAAGTTAGCTGAAAAACTATTACATTTTCATCTATCAGAGCAATTTTGCCTCCAGTTTTTCCTCAGGTAAATTGGTAAAAGGGTTAAGCCTGACAAATCACAGGCTCTCGATTGTACCATTTTCTTTGCCTAACTGCAAATGGAAAGGCAGGAGTGTTGACAGAAGTTGGAAAGGAAGGAATTGTTGTTTTTTCTTTCTGAGCTGTTTCTCTTCCTGTCTTTTTAAACCTCTTATTCTTCTGCCGCTTCATTGCTCTTCCCGGCTCATATTGCATTCCCACGAGGCTGCTAGGTGACAGGCACAAGGCAGCATGTGTTGCATGGTATTTCACCAGCAAAGTGGCCAATCTGCAGTGGCCGAAAACGGGAACTAGCAACCAGTAGCGAGCAGGGAGATTGGTTGGATTTGCCAGTTTAAAACGAGCAAGAAAAACAAGAAGTAAATGCTAACTACGAACCTGGGGCACACCCTGATGTCTGGCGCTGCTGAGCTCTGTTTGTGTGGAAGTCAAGTCACAGGCTGCTGCTTCGCTCTTTGTTTTTAAAAGGTACACAGTAGTGCAGAGCATTTTGGAACTGGTAGCACCAACTAGACTTCACATCTGATAAAGCAGTTACCAAAACAGACCATAAAAGTTGATAGTAAAATAAAGGTTTGCTGCTTGAAATATTTCTTGCTCAACCTGCTTCCTCCCCAGTCAGCTGAAGGACCTTTGAAATGAGAGCACACTGTAACTCCTGTGTTTCTCTTCTTTATTCTGAATTTTTAGTTCAGACTACTTACTTTTTGGGCTAGCAGGTGTTTTCAGACTGGAGTTCAGAGTGTTTATTCCTTTAAAAAACACATTATTGAAAAAAGACAGTTACTCTTTGAAACTGAAGTGAAGTTGCTTGTGTGTGCAGACAAGGGTTTCTGACACATGGAAGTATGTAACAGTCATTCATGTGAGCCTGTGCTGTTTACCATGAGTAAGACATAGCAGTTAACTTTGGGTAGAGATAGCACACAAATCAGTTTGTGGTACAGATCTCACTGTGTTTACTTTGACTTTGCAGAAAATGAGATGAGTCATGTTTCAGCATCAGAACAACTTACAGAGTTTTGTGGACTTTGGGTTGGTTTGTTTGGGGTTGTTTTGTTTGTTTTTCTTTTTCTTCTTTCTTCCTTCCCCATTAGTTTTGGGGGTTAGAAAAGGAGAGCTTGTGACAGCAGCTCTGAGCAGTGCTGCCTTCACGGCTGGTCTTGCTGATCTCCCCACCATGCTGGCAGGGATGCAGAGAAAGGGAAGATTTTTCTCTGGAGCAGTTGAATGTGCCTGAGCTAGTGACCTTATTTCTCCTGTTGTTTCCTTCCAACAGTGATCTTCTGGCCAGGTGTTGGAGAAGCACAATCCAGCAGTCAGGTCTGGCTGCAGGTGGCAATGCATCAAAAGAAGCTGCTACCCCACCGGGAGGTTTCCCCCTCTCCCCCCAGCTTCTGTCCCTGCTTATTGCTCTGTTTTTTTACCCACTGTCTATATTTCACTTGGTCACTTTCCAACCTTTGTGCCTCACAAGAAGGTCAAGAGCCTTGGTTGCTTTTTGCTGCAGGCTGAAAAACTTACTTGGAGTCATTGTTCAGGGAAGCCTTGTTTCTCAGATAACTGTGGTCTTTGAAAGACTGATCAAACCCAGTTCAACAGGTGGCAGCCACCGGCTTTCTGCTGTCTGCTGGCCAGTCTGTCCTTAACATGAATGCATGTGGAATGCCCATTTTTTGCTTGCAAAAACAGTCTAAATGTGAAACTTCCCTTTAATGCTAAAAGTCCTTTAAATTCATAAGTAACTACTTGTGGGCTCAGCCTTTCGTGTCCTTGTGGCATTTCTGATGGAGGTAATCCTGACATCCTGGTGACAGTCTTACAAAAGCTGTCCATTAACTTCCTAACCACACTGCATATGACAGTTTGAGAACATCACACTTGTCAAGGCATTACATTTCCACAAACTGAACAATTAATTTCTTCTGTCACAATAGCAATATAGGTGCTGCTTTATTATGCCAGTAAAAGTGATGTTCTTTAGCTATGTCTATACTACCTGTTGTTGGTTTAGTCATATATTGCATATGCATAGGTTTGATACTATCAGATGAGTTTTTCTTAAACATTCCAGAGGCAGAGTTGGGACTTAAGACCTTTGGCTTTTATAATATTGAGGAGTTTGTATTTTCAGTGTGTCCTGTGCGTCAGTGCATCAGAAACTCAGTGTAGGGATTTGTAACTCTTGACATTGTCTTAACTGCAGTGTCGTAGCATCAGCTAGGCCTTTTTCTAAAGTCCAGATGAATTTTTAAGTGTTGGTTTTTTTAAGTCATGAACACGGTTCATGAGGGGGTTTCAGGGGCAGAGCAGTAATCACGTGTTTTTTAGTAATGAGATATAAGAGTACCAAAAACTACTAAGTCCCCATAAGCAAGTTTACTGAATCCAGACTTGCTGTTGCTATTCTAATGTAAAAATCATTTAGTAGAGCTTTTTTCTGTATGTTTTTGCACAAGATCTGGTGTTCAAGGGGGGAAAAAGTCATGTCCGTTACTACATAGATAAGGGCTCATAAACCCAAAGGGAGCTGTTAAAAGTTGTAGAAGCGGTAAGTAATATGTGATGGATTGTAGTGTTGGGGGGTGTGTGTGTGAAAATGGTTCTTGAAGCTTTGGGCAAGTTCATAAATAATCATTTATGGAAACCGCAAAAAGCATTTGTGTAAGAGACTGGAATAACTCCAAAACAAATATTACATGTTTTATATACCTTTTTATAGAAGACTTTTTTTTTTTTTAAAAGAAATGAATGTTTTATGGACGTGCAATTTTGTAGATATTAGCACACATGCACAAATTAAATATTTAAGTGGAAAAAATGATTAGAGATTTGATACAAAGGCCAGTTTTCTGTCTTGTCATACCTTTTCCTTTTACATGTAGGTTCTGTGTGCAAAAAAAAATACTGGATATAGTTATATCCATTTGTAACAATTTGCTTATATGGTCAAGGTTGCAACTTAATATTTGTGGACAAAACTGTTGCATGTTGTACTTCTATGGAAGCAGTCTTCAGCTGGGAGCAGAGGTACTATTTAAATTACTGAGGGATGTATTATTTGTCTTAGCCTATTTGTATCATGGCACAGCAGAGGGTTCTGTAAAACTTTCATGATCTCCAGTGGCAATTGAAACTTTTCATGCTGGTAAAACAGCTGGAGACAGTTGAAAGTCCTGCATTTAACAAGTAGCAACTTTTGTATGTTTGTACATAAATGCAAATTTGATCACAACTTTTCCTTCTTTCCCATGTCTTCTGGTAAATATTGCCATAGATGGGAATCTGAAAGTGGTTTTACTGAGCAAAAAAATTGCTAAAGAAACAAATCAAGTTTAAGTAAGACATGTTGATATGTATCATTTGTTCAAACCCACTTCTCTACTTTTGCTTTATCAAAAAAACATGGATCAAGCCATCTCAGCTATCTGTTCTATACAATCCTTGCCAAATATCAGTCCTTTGCTATTTTTATTGTACAAATAACTTTTATTTTAAAAAATTTAAAATTGTTCTTTGCTATCTGATCAAGATGTTCCAGGTGCAAACAGAAAAGAAAAAATAACTTGGTTATTTAAACATTTGCTGCAGTCCTTCCCTCTCCCGGCTGCTGTCCCAGCATGTCCATTCCTCTTCAGGAAGCAGTGGCTGGAGAACTGCAGTCTGTGCTAAAGGACACTTCCGAGCAGATATAGATGTATTTTTTTTTTTTTACAAACAGCTGTGGCTGGTTTCACTATTTATGTGCTGTCTTAAAGTAAGAGCCATAACCTTTTACTAATGTAAGTTTACTTGTGAAGGGTCTTAATCTCTCAGGGGATTGTGGAATTTTTTGTTATGATGAAGGAATTGAAGGGAAGAACACACTTGTACTGTGTTACTCTGAGGAATCAACATGTTAGAGCTGCTGTCTCAGAAGTCTGCCTTTGTTAGATGAAGGGGAAGTTAACCGCTGGTTTTTGAGAACAGTGAGGCTCCCCAGGTTGCTGCTGCTCCCAGGGCAGATGCTGGTTCCTTCTGGGCAGCTCTGTCCTTCCCTGAAGTGAGACCCTGACTGTTTTTAGCTTCTGCAGTGCAACTTTAATTTCACTTTCAGAGTGGCTCCAGTAAGAGTTTTCTTGACTGGTCACTGTAGAAGACCACAGGCTTGGGAAATGCAAACAAACTGAGCAGCACCTGACTTAACTGTGTGCTTCCAAAGTTACAAGGACATTGCAGTCCAATTCGTCTTACAGTTTAGCTTTGACATTTGGATTAGCACTGTAGCTAAAGCAGTGCTGATCACAGAATAGTGTCCCTTCCTTGCTTCTTTACACCAATGAAGAAATGCACAGGGTGCACTGATTTTCCTTCTGAGAGTGTACTGTTTTGACCTCAGTGAATGGTTTCAAGTTATATTTCATGATGTATACGCTTCTTTATACTTTCATACACTTCATATACTTTTACTTGTTCCCAGAATACTTCTCCTTCCCTCTGAAGTCCAGCTAATCCTTAGGCTGAAAACCTGGGGCAAACGTTTCCCCCTCAGTAGAGGGACAAAAGTGCTGACTCCTGACCGTCACATTTTACTCTTGGCTAGCTGTATGTTACAAAGCTGTTTTCCAGTGAGACATTGTATGCACTGTTTGAGCTGAAAAGTGCTTTCCTAGGCACTGCTCATCAAGTAAGAGAATAAATTAAAATTTCTGTTTCCATGCAGTTTATTAGCCAACTGTTTCGTGAATTGTTCCCTAAAACTGAGGGGACTTTGCCTCGGGTGTGGTCATAGCTCACCATTCTGGCAGGACATTGCAAATTATTACAGCTACTTGTTTTTCTTCAATTGCCATTACAAAAGAAAAGAAAGTAAAGTTAAAGGTTAAGAATGTTGTTTAATGACTAAGGTTAATGAATTTTGCAAGAGTATATTTAGCTTCTATTACAATATTTGGAACAATTAAAAAGGGTGGATTTGACAGTTTAAACTGTGAAATAAGTTTCCTTTTCTTTTAGCTGCAGAATCTCAATAAAAGTAAAGAAATTAAACTCTAGGTTTTCCATCTACCTGTTTTTTTGCTGACATTTATCTATTGATCTACTAGCCTTTCTTTCCAACTTTAGGTAGAAACCCCTTTGTTGTCTTTTTTTCTGGGGAATTGAAATGCAAACTCTGCTGTAACCTTACATGTATCTTGTTGTTCCAAAGCCTGTGGTGAAGTGGTCTGTTAAAATATAAGGCTTGGGTGCTTATGATATCTATGCAAGATGTAATTTCAGCACATGAGGATGTATGCATGTTGGACACATAACAGTATGGTGTATTTTCCATCCCACGGAAAGGTAATTAATATGTACACCCTCTGCTCCTCCTAGAACTTCCATCACATATAGCATGGCAGCTTCTGCTTGGCACTTTATCTCCCTGAAGCAGATGGATTCTCTGGATATTGAGTCTTGATTAACTTGCAGTGTACCGAAGTCAGTTGTGAGCTGTGATTTAAATGCATTGCAACTGGTGTATCACTTGCCCATTCACTCAAAACAGAAACATGTGAGAAGTGTGTAGAAGGCTTTTGGTAAAGTTGCTCAGAAGCTGTCAAATCAAACACCAAAGCAGAGGAATTGAGAATGCTGCATATTGCTTGAGAGTAGCTCACACAGTTAAATGGAAGTTTTCCCTGGTTGCAGTTTCTCCAAGGTAACACAGGTCCATAATAAAAGTGCATATGCATTTATGTGCATGTATATTGGAAAGGGGTAGGGAAGCAGAGACCCGACCCCTCTTCCCACTTCTTACATGAACTATGGGCCATGTCCATTAACCCTGGCACAAGAAGCTGTGCTTGCCAGCTGGCAGGTTGTGTTTCATAGGGATGGCTACTGGAGCAGGGCATGGCTTGGCCTCCTTGCTGCTTTCACCCAGGAATGGCACCTGCCTGCTGGGCACCATGTGCCTTGGTACATGTAGCACATCCCCGTTGGTCGGATCTGATCAGGCCCACTTCTGTCGCTTGCTGCCGCTCTTTCCTCTTGCTCGCTTGCATGTGCAAATTTTCTTACTTCCCTGTGGCTTTGTTTTTATTTTGCACGTGCAGGTGTTTGCTCCCTAATAGAGGGAGTCTCTACATGCTCACAGTCTACATACTTGGCTTACTACTCTGAATCACACTCTTGTAGGTACCTCACTAGTGACTGTATTAATTAAAGAGGGACCTATGGAAAAAAACAGGCTCTTAATTTTGGTTCTGTCATTCATGCCTAATTTCAATGCCTGAAATAAGTATAGAAACTAATGAACAGTGGAGGCCTTTTAGAAACTGAGATTCGTTTGTACTTGCTTGTAATTTCCATGGAGTCTTTTGTATCTGTTTTTCTCCCTTATAGTCAAGACTGTTGAAGAACTGATGAGTAAGGGTAACTGATTACAGTATACTGTACACTTACATGGAAACTTTCATCCAGGAGTTATTAACTTGATTTTATTAACCTTGAGTAATGCATGTAATGCTATGTACGTCAAATATGGCGTTTTCATTTCAGAATGAAAATTAGGTCATTTGTGACATGCAGTGGCAGAATCAGGTGTGAAATTATACATTCGACTTGTAGCCAACTTGACCTGCTTTTGTGAAGGTAGAAGACCCCTGTGCTCAGCAGCACAACTGTTTCCACTGGGGTGCTGGCTGGCTATGTCATGGAGCTGGACCAACACTTGACGGGGCTGCAGCTCCTCCACAGTCTCTGGTAAATTGTGATTCAGCTGGGACTGTGGAGAAGGCAGCAGATCTATTAAATTAATCAGGTCAAATGAGAAATAACTCAGTTTGTTCTCCCTACTCTACGCTGACACTTCACATGCATGTGCTGGAGCCTCAGTGAAGAAGCAGTTGCGTTTCTACCCCAGGGATGATGACAGAAAGCGCCTCAGGGCTGGCTTGAGTTTGTAGCGAGGAAAGAGCTGGAGCAGGTGGGATTCAGGAATATTTACCATTGCAACACACAGGTGAAGCTGTAATAATGTACAAACTGCTCTGTCACCCTGCTTTGTGTACGGTTACTGATGATAGTGCTGGTTCAGCTTGTTACCCAAGGACAACAAATGCCCAAGTGCCAATTCTTGTCATTTGTTTTCATGGGCTTGGGTGTCTTTTGGCCCACAGCTTTAAATCAAGAGACAGCTGCTTAAAGTACTGCTGGCTTTAGCTCAGTATTTCAGTGAACTATTTCTGGTTCGTTAGGTAAGCTTTTTGACAATGTGAGTGAAGACAGCTACCCAGCTAGTACTGATAGCATGCCTGCATGGTTGTACCCCTTAGGTCAGAAGAGAGAAACTGATTTTTCTGTTTGCTTCTTTGTGTTTTTCTGGTGTGTGTTTCAGCCTTGGGGAGTTTTTCAATAAAAGAACATTGCTCTGTATTTAGTGATGATGTGCTGTAATTGTGCATATTTTGGGAAACAACCTGTTCTTTTCTCCTCCTCCTTGTAGGATGGTGCATAATGGTACAATTGTCTTTGGATACCAGGATGGTAACGGGGTAATTCAGGTGTCCTTCCTGTTGCCCATGATTTTTATATTCCTGGTTACCAGAAGGCGGCTTCAGAGCATTCCTTAGTGGCTTGTTGTTACCAAGGCTAGTGAAATACTGATGGCATCAGTCTGAAGGAGCAAGCCCTTGTCAAACTGTGGTACACCTGTGGCAATTTTCTGGAGCGGTGCATAGGTGACTGGGCAAATGGAAGTGCCCACAAGGGGCTTTTTTCTTTTGTTTTAATAGTAAACATTATCGATAAAGCCCTTTGCATCCATTAATCAAAGATAATTTGTCAAAACAATGATGAGGTTTTTCTGTGTGTGTGTATGGTTTGTTTTTTTTTTTCTTTTGGTTTGTTTTTGTTTTTGTTTTAGGAGCAGGTCCTTTAGCAGCAGATTGAAATTACTGGATTGCTTGTTGTTTTTCCAGGCTTTTTCTTCACTTCAGAATTTCTACTCTAGTCTCTCTTTAAATTTAGGACTGTCAGTCACTGTTTTGGTATAATTAGTTTTCTCCTTGTCATGTGGTAAACTTCTATATGCTTCGGTCCTCCCCGCACAACTGGGAATGCCCTCTTTGTTCGACTTCTGTGGCAAAGACATTCCTGAATGAATTTGAAGTTGGTTACAGATTCCTTTCTTGACCTACAGCAACTCTTAAAAAGATTTTGCCCTTTCTGTGCCCTTTGTCTGAAGAGTAAGGCAAACAAAAGATAAGGCAAACTAATTAACAACTTCATTGTATTTGTTTTCTTCCTTGCTTAAGGCAGCAGGCAGTCTGTTCCTAAAACCATTTATTTTATTAATTTTAATGCCAAGCACTTTGCACCTGCAGACAATGATGGGTTTATAACAGAAGAACTTTTTCTCGTAACACAATTTCACAAATGCTGTATGTAGTATCTGATTGAAGACTCCACCAGTATAGCTATAGCTAGGGTAGGAATAGAAATAAAGTTGTTTCATTGAAAATTGTCTTTCGATGAAAAAAAACCCCACCCCAAACAACCGGACACATAGACAAAGGATTTTACTTTGGCTCCTTAATTTACATATGACTAAAGTGGAACTATGTCCCTCCTTCAAGTAGAGGTCAGTGCTTTAGGTTTAATTCTCTAGGAAAACAATTTCAAATGGTTTCAGAGGTTTTATTGGAAGAAGGTTGTTTTAGAAATCAGTTTTAATTGTAGGCAAATGTTTTTTTTCCAAATGTTTATATTGGCTCTTATTTATATTCTCTTATATTCCTCTTTTTTATATTTTTTATATATAATTTTATATTTATAACTCTTATATTCCTGTTGCTTAAAAGTGCTTAAAATTAATTTTTCTTCTACATTTGAATATTTGGAAAATTCTGTTTCTCATGCCAGTCTTGAAGGGTATGACAAGGCCCTGTAGCTGCGAATCTGGGAGTGCATGAGTAGCTCTATGCTAGTTGTATCATTGATAATTTGAGAGGTCCACTCACTACAAGTCACCTGCCTGCATTACTTTTTGCAGGACACAACATGTCCTTTTAGCTCCTGCTATGGTGAATATTTATCAATTTGAATTATTTGAATTAATCACAGGGTTATTCTAATTATTCACAGTGGATTCTACTTTATAGGACATACTTCTAGCCTGATCATTTGAGTAAGTTACTTGTTTCATTGTTTGCTGTGACTTTCCCCAAACAAATTTCATTTTCTATAATAATTTTTTAAATATTTCTTTCCTTCCTCACTGTATGAGGAAACTCCACCCTAATCAGTCCTCAAGTGGAACAGGTAATACAATACATGCTATCAACTGCAAGAGATAATAGCAAAATATTTTCTCTTGTTTTGGAGTTACAGGAATATTTGGTTTTACTTATCAAAATAATGGTTAGTATCTTTTCAGCTGGTGCTTGGTTTCTGAGTCAATGCTACCCCTTTAAAGATACGCTGGGGCTGACCTGACCTCTCTTTATCTCTCCCCTTCTTATCACCAGTGGGACCACAGGGCCTGGTGGGCTCTGCGTCTGGCTTTCCTTAGAGCTTGAGCCAACTGCAGACTAAACGGTGTTGGGCTGTGACAACCTTCAAGTTGAAAATTTGTTTTTACTCCAGCTGTTTTCTTTGGATAGTTTTTCAGGGTGGGCTTTTTTTGTTGTTTGTTTGTGTGTTTTATACACAGTTTGAAAGGGAAATGTGTCAGAATGACTCAGGCTTTAGAAAAAAAATCTCTTTCAATAGTTGGCACCCATCCAGGGTATCAGAAACATACGTCTCCACAGATCACTTTGGTTCTAAAAGGAAAAAGGACTTAATTAGACATCCCAACAGTCCCGCTAGCTGGCGGTCAAAATGGGATGCGCTTTGTTGTGCAACAACACATGAAGCAAGACAGAAACAGACTAAACCCCCATCCTTTCTCCATGAGTTGGGCAGGTCTGAGCTGCATTTTCTTCCATGCTTACTGTAATGGTACAATCTTTAGTAACAAAAAATGGTGCAAGTATATATGTGTTTTCCCTAAATTTATTTCCCTCCATCCTGTTGCATTTTCAGGCTAGGGCAGCTGAGAGAAATGGCACTACTGATGCTATGTTTTCAGCAAGTGAAAAATCACACAGATTTATTTCTTCTCGTTGTTCTCAGAGAGCTGATAGAAATTTCCGTTACTTCAGAGCAAGGGAGAAGATGAAGGACATGGTTTGGTGTGTCAAAATTCCTTACTTCATGTGGTTAAAACATTTCTGTTTAGAAGACCATGACCAGTCCTTATGAAACAGGGACATACATGCACAGTTCTCCATGTTAGTTGTGTTCTCCTCTATGGAGCCAGTCTGTGTATTAGCATCCAGTCAGTAGGAGCAGTGCCTCTGTGAGAGGTGGCAATGGCAGCTGGCATTATCTTCTCTGCTTCTTCCTTCACGGGATAGAGGTAGTGGGACATGTTCCTGGAGGCAGCACTTCACACTTGTTGCTGTCTTGTCGTACACAGCTTGACATGTAATGCTTTACATAGTCAGTATACTTCGTAATTTGACTGTTAGAAGAGATTTCCGTGTTACTTTCGTAGAGTTCACCCCAGTACAACAGGGAAATCTGGTTCCCTAGTGTCACAGACAGCAATGTACACAGAGATGTAGGGTGTTGGAGAACCGGTTCCCTGATGGGACTAGGTGTGACATGCTGCAAGTGTCACAGCTGCCAGAGAGGGTCCAGGCACCTGCCCAGTTCCTGCAAATGCCCAGGCAGAAGAGCATCACTTGGACATCCTGCCTTCCTAAGGGCAAGGTCCACCACCTTTGAGGCACTCAGTGGGATACCAGCCCTCCTTAGTTTTGCTGCTTGTAAAGCTGTGCACATGTCGTTGGGGCACTCTTAGAGTCCTGACACACTAAAAAAAGGGGGCAAAATAGATGCTGGACTGCTTTATGGCTGTCTGGGGTTTGGAAATTCTGCTCCCTTCCCAAATCTGTGAATTTTTATTAATTTATTACATTTTTTTAGGCATTCCTTCTTTCCCAGTGCGCGTCAGGAAGGTGGGGATCCCATTGAGGCATCTTTGCTTTCCTCCCAGTTAGGGTGGGAGAGCAAGCGGGTGAACAGGACAGAGGGTATCCCCTGAGGAAGGGATGCTGGCCCCTCCCAGAGGGGTATATGCCACTGATGTTACATCCTAGAGCAATTTCTGACTTTTTAGCACTTTAATATGATGTTGCCTCTAAGCTGTGTCTAATTTCATAGACAATATTATTGTTCTGTAGTTGGCTTCCTCTTTCTTGTTTCATTGACAGTTTTTTCCACTGCCTATGTGCAGAACTGACTGCTGGTTTTTTGTCTTTTTTGTGTTTTTCTACTTGTGTTTGTGATTCCCCTAGAATATGTTGTGTCGTTACTCAGTCCCCAGTGGTGTGTTCGCAGCTGCTTTCAGTCCCTAGTGATTATCACTGATGTGCTGCTTCCTTCCCCTTCCAGGTAATTAATGAGTAGATTTAACAAGATTGGACCTTAAAATCCCTCTGGTATCCAAGTTACCTTCCTCCAGTTACAACATGTTTTTGTTTATTTTGCCTCCAAGAAGTGTTTATTCCTGGAGCCCTCTGAAGAGTTATGGTGGGAAATAGTGCATGCATGCCTGGAGCACCAGAAAATGGAATTAAGAGGAAAGGGCCCTTTTGCTTCTCAGAGCATAAGGAAAGCTTTGACATTAGTCTGTATCCTTTCTAGCAGGATTTAAAAGAGAAAAGGCAGACTAAGCTATATAAATGCTGTTTCTGGATTTTGAGCTACTCCACTGTAATGTCTCTACTTTTCTACCGCTGCACCCTGCTCTTAGCCCACTCTAAAATGAAGCAACTTTTCTTACATGATGACAGATACTTGAAATGTGATACTTTAATATCTGAATGGCTAATGGTACTTGGCTTCTCATTAGTGTTGCTTCATCTGGGGTCTAAACTGCGATTTTCAAGGTGTCTGGAGCAGGGTTTTTTCTGGAGCTCTGCCCAAAGATAGCATGCATTTGCATATGTTCTTTATTTTAATTTGGCTTTGCATGGAAGATTTTAGGACTTGCGTATTTGCAGATGCAATTCTCGATTGTTCAGCGAGGTGAATTACCCTGACCCCTACCTTGTTGCCTTGATCCTTCTATTTCTTCGTGGTGCAAGGCCAGGCCCTATAAAAGTTAGTCAACACAACACAGCTGCATTGCGACCCAAATATTACCAGTCAGCACAGTGCTGGTGGCAGCTCTTTGTGACCCGATAAAATAAAAGGGCTTGCAAGGTTGTGTTCTTCTATTCCTGAAGGTCTCTTCTGCAGAAACAGTGTATGCAAGAAATGTTTTTAGCCACAGCATCTCTGGTGTTGAGCTGGTGAAGCCTTAAGGCACACAGAAAGGAATATACTGTATTCAAAAAATGAGCATGTTCTCAGGCTTGACTGTTCAGATACGCTTGCAAGATTCTTGTGTATTAATTAAGCCTGTATGTATAGATGAAATAGAAAATTGCACAAAGAAAGTGCTTTCTGAGGTGACCATATATTCGGGGGGGGGGGGGGGAAAGC
>JAVJGI010000062.1:52394817-52431746 GCA_035590275.1 Ibycter americanus
CCCGCGCGCCGGGGGGGCTGCGAGGGGGCGCCCCCCACGGCGGGAGCCCCTGCGGCGCCTGGGGGTGCCGAGCGTCCGTCCTGCTGATACCGCGCCAGAAGTTGATTCACCTGTATTCGGGTTTGCCCCCGTATGGATGAAATGTCACGGAGCACCCGGAGAAAAGCAGGGAATTGGTCGTGCTGCCCTGTTGCAATGCTTGATAGAAACTCCTGCTGCTCAGCCGGGTGATGCTTACTCACATGTAGAGATGGTGCAGAGCTGTCCGGACAATGAGAGTTTTTATGTCCGAAGAGATATTTTTATTTTATCTTTATAACTGAGCTTCCTAGGAACGTGGTTCTAAAACTAAAAGACTAGGAAAAGCATACTGTTTGTGTGTAGCATCGGTATTTCTGTTTTTATCAAAGATTGGTCTTAGTGCTACTCTTCTCCTTGCTGAAGTACAGTTGTTGAAAGCTGACACCGGAGAGCTGTTGTAAGGAAGGGTTTAGGAGTTGTAAAAAAACATGCTTCCCCCGGGAGAGAATAGTGATTAAGTCAAATACTTGGAGCGCTTATCAATGCTTGCTCGGAATATTTTTCTTTTCTCTCTAATTTGCTTCAAAATGTTGACTACTTTTATTCTTCCAATTACTTCTATTTGTGCAAAGTTCCCACTAAGGATCTTGGTAGAGTTGTCAACCATAAATTAAAAAAGGCATAAAAAAAAATTCCTTTCTTGTAAATTTCAGAGTAGTGAACCAGTGTTTCTAGAGAAGACCTTAATGAATTGTACAACACAATTTGCTGTGCAGTGGTTCATCTTAAAATTGTTCCTGTGTACAAAGTAAAAAAACCCCACACCACTGAAATTTTTTAGCTGCACAACAAGAGCTTTTCAATTCACGAAAATTTCAACAGATCACTGGAATTTAGAAACAAAGATGAAACTTGTTTAAGCATTAACTTAGTGATACAGGATAGAAGTTGTTTAAATGCAGAGTGTAATAGCTAAAAGGTTTTCAAGGGAGTTGGGTAACCAGGCTGCTCGGAAGACGGAGGCTTCTGTAATCTAGATCACCTGTCTGAAAACTAAGCAAAGGAGTAAAGTTTTCAGAGACTGTTGTATGTGCAGCAAATGAGCTTGTACAGAAACAAAATATTTTTGTCTTGCATGATGAAATTGAATTACACTTGCTTTTTTTTGAATCTTAAGTTGAATGTGTGGAAAAAGTATTTTCAAAATTATCTGGTTTTATATCTGAATAAGGAAAGTTGCTAGTTCCAAGAAATATGAGCCCACCTTAGGGCTCTGCTTCAAAGTAGTGAAGGTACTGGATAGTTTTGCTGGATACCAATGTATTTTGATGTGTTTTAATTTTTTCCTGTTGGTATGCACTTACATACTGTTTTATCTAAGTTACTGTGCTTTGCAATATTTTGTTAATTTGTAGTAGATTTCTTCCTACCTTGAGGACCAACAGTTATTGTGTATTACATTATTATGCATTAAAAATCATGATCCTGAAATAGTCATCTGGGGCATTATCATTGATAGCCTTGTGAAGGAGAGAAGTTGCTATGCATCCGTCCTTTTACTGACTTGATGGTAGCCTGTGTAGGGAGGATGATTTTTTTGTCTTTGAAACAGCATGGCATATTGCCTTTCAGGTGCTGGTTTGTTTGGGCTCTGAGGACTCAGGGCAAAGCAGTGTAGTTGTTCAGACAGTGCCCTGGCCACCAGCTCCTGTGGTGTTTTCTCAGTCTGATCCAGTGAGCAGTCTCGATCAGATGAATTGGTCCCAGGTTTGCATAGGGACTGAGTTGGTGTATTCAGTGGGTGTGGATATGCTGTGTGTGTGGGGGGGTGGTGGTGATGAAATCTCTGCTCTAAAACTTGGTCCCCATGGGCTCTAGGGGCCTCTAATTTTTTCATTTTTTTCATGTTGCTGCTTCTGGTTTCTTTATGATAGTCTGTACTGTCAGCATGGAACCTCTCGTCACTGTGCCCTTCCCAGCTGCCCCTTAAGATGTTTGGGGGAAAAGAAGTGGTCAGAGCTGGATGCCTCTGCCCATGCATGGTGGATGAGCCAGCTGAGCTCTCTGGCGCTGGATGGCCCTCACACCGCAGCAGCCCATGGGCACTGCTCAGTTCTTCAGTGTGGCCCTTGAGGCAACTCCCATTGTGTGAAACACAAGTTGCATTGGTGTTTTATCAAAATTGGGCATCTGTTGCAGAGGCAGTGCTGCGTGCTTGATGCTGTGTGCTTGTTACTGATCTTTTGGACTGAAGACGTACAAATGGAAGACTTAAATAAATTTTCTTATGAAACATGCTGAAAAATGAGCTCATATTTCTATAATATTTACCTAGAGTTTCTCTTTCTTTCGTAGCTTTTGTAAAAGGAGAATAGTACCAAGAAATGCTGTAAAGTAAGCATGTGCGCTTACTGCTTGCCTGCACTTGGGAAGTATTTTCCATCCTTCCTTGTCTTACAGCTGTGGATTTGAGAGGGAAGTCTTTTACACTAATAATAGCAAGAAGTTATGATAGAAGCTATCCATGAAGAATCCCAGGCATGTGCTGCTTGCTCCCTGGAGAAGGGTTTCATGCTAGAAATGCAGATATTTTTTTTATTTATTTTTTGTGAAAGATCACAGGGCTGCTCACCAGTTGTCTCGTGTGTTCTGTGTGCATAAGGACATTCCTTGGATTCCTTTCTTGGCAATGTTCTCATAAAATATCCAATGTTTGAAATCAAAAACAGATTTTCTCTGATGTCTTTAAACAAATGCATTTTCCAAGTCGAACTAGGCAAGCAAAAAATTCTGCAAGTTGATTTTTTTTTTTTCTTTCTGTTTAAAGTTTTACTTTTTTGTGTGTATAAAAGGAGGCCAAAATGAGGGAGGGAACATGTAGTAATCTAAATGATGGAATCTGTCAAAGTGAAGATTCCTGGCAGAATTTAATGAGTTCAGCTTAAGGCTAAGATGGATTGTGTGGAATTTGTTTCTCTGACTTAATTTCAATTCTTTAATTTCTGTCTCAAGAGTTGTGTGTAATCACTATGGGACTCATGAGTCATACCCATTCTTTCTCTAGTTTTTTTTCATATGCGTTATTTTAATAGGGTGAGTAACTTCGAGGACATTGCTTGTCTGCAGTTCTTCAAAATATAAATGCATTTTGAACAAACAGTATTAGTACAAATGAGAATTAAGTATCAAGCATATGACTCTGAATTTAAAAAAATCTACTTCTGAAAGAAGAGCTCTGTTCTTTTTCTTTATTTCTATTGTATTTTATGGAGTTATGCTTTCTGTAGTGCTTTCTCCAGTCTCTTGTTTTTTGCTACTGATTTTCCTATCCCCACTCGTGAAGGCTCCCTGCTTAGTCTCAGATGCAGCTGGGGTCTGCTGCTCACTCTGCATCAGCTGAATGAAAGTGTTCACAGTTAAAACTGTGAATCCCTGACGTGCCAGGAGAGCTGCAGAGAGCTCTGTCAAACACAGTGCATTCACGTGCTATGGAAAAAATCAGTTTTTACTTAATTACTAAAGAAATGTTAGTGTTTAAGACTGGTTAAAGTTTGAAGGTTTTTGGTTAAATGACAACTTTATTATCTCACATTGAAGGAAGGAGGGGTACAGAGGTGGGGAGAGATAGGTCTGTGGCTGAGCATGGCTAACAGCATCTGGCACAGGACCGACCTGTCTCTGTCAGGCAGCAGTGAATGGGAATAACTTCTAGCCATGCCTGGAAGTACGGAATGGAATTGAACATAACGGAGGGAAGATTAAAAGTCTGGATAATAACATTCTTGTTGAAGTTAGCCAGGTGCTCAGAAATATTGAAGATCCCCATGTAGTTCGACTTTTTTTTCTCTTAAGTATAATTTAACTACTGTCCTGTTGTGTAATGTTGTACCTGAGCACCAAATAAAACACTGTTTCTGCTTGAATGAATTTACAGTCTAAATACACTGGAAGGGGGCAGCATATATAAAAGCAAAGTGAATTTCCGAAGGCAGCAGAGTGTCTGGGTGGCTGAGCTGCAGCCATGCCCGCATTGCCTACCTCACTTGTTTCTTGGCACTGTTTGCAGCAAAGGGGGCAAATGGAAACCTCAGGGAGTACTTCTGCTATGCCGACCCATTGGGAGAGAGTGGCATACCCCAGCTTTTGTTTCTGCGGTTCAGAGATTGCCCGTAAATACATTTGTTCACCACATTGTGTAAGCGTGTTGTTCCACTCCTTGGATCGGATTCATTTGACCGCCTCTGAGGAGACCACCAAATGGCACGGGCACAGAACCTGCAGAATGAATGCCTATTGTTTGCTGTGGTTTTGCTTTGCTTTTTTTGGTCATGGAACAGGGTGTGGGCACCTATTTTTTCCGTTAAATTTTTAAGAAGGCCAGTGGTAGTGAGTGAAGCAGCATGAACATAAATCAGGCATTAGATAAAAATCTCTTCTGGCAGGTACACCAGCCTTTCACAGGGCACATGGGGCTTTTGCCCTAAAGTAGTATAGTGACAAGGCAAATTCTATAGATTCAGCCGTGAAATCAGTTAGTATTAAACCTCTCCTTCTGTAAATCTTTAGCTGATGATTGGAAATGTGGAGCTCAGGGTAGACTTCTGTATGTGCCTGGCTTTCAGTACTTCAAACACAGTGCAGTATAAATACATACAGACAAAAATAGTTGATGCTTGTAGTCCATTAGTTTTTTTTTTGTAGTCCATTAGAACACCATCAGGTGGTGTTCAGTCTTCAAGACTCTGTGGGAATGGACTTGTCTACTGTCCCAACTATAATTAACACACAGCTTTTCCTTAGACTCTATTTTTACTTTCAGGTGAGCATTTAATGCACACTCTGCCTTTCTGCTCCACATCTAGTTCTTTACTGCAGGCTGCAACAGGAGCTGTTTGCACAGTTCACATAGCATCACAATCCCAAAGAAGGCCTGTTGGTAAGTGAATCATAGGTAGAATGATCATCTGTTGTTTTCCTTGACCTGCTAGTGTTTGCTTTTAAACAATATCTGTTAACCCCCTCCGTCATCTGGAGGGCTGCAAGTACAATGCAGATGGTGATTGCTGTGTAAAGCAGTAGTAGAGGGCAGTGAATTTCTGTCAAATTGCAGCAAGAAGCCAACACTTAATTTTAAACAGTAAAAGCATGCAGTCTAGAGAATATTAAAACAGATGTAAAAGTAGCATGCACAGCTGATTGGATTCATAAGCACTGAAAGAATTTCATGTTGAAGTGGTCTTTGAAAGAGCACACACATACTTGGAACCTATAAATATCTTCATAGGTTTTTCAGTGGTTTAAGCATAGTAATGATTTCACATTGTTTAAGTATTGTGTTACCGGGATCGTACTGTCTATACTTGTCACGCTTTTACATTGGCTCCCCCGCCCCTACCCCTAGCACTTGTGCAGAAGGCCGCTGTCACTTCTGGGGAAAAAGCATAAACCTTTGTCAAATGGGAGATCCATTCCCTGTGGAAAGCACATTGCCGGATATTAAGAGATGGAAATTTTATTCTTTTATTCAGTCCTGTCACAGCTGTGATCTTGCCTGTGGTTAATGGCTGGCAAAACAGTCTGTAATTACCCCAGGCATCTTTTTTAATACTATTCCAGTGTTGTCTGACTTCCAGTCCTCTAAAGCATCCCAGTTTTTTCTAGCTATATTAAAAAAAAATTCAGAAAATGTTTTTGGCATTTGAAGCTCTTGTGTAACTTATCTGGACCTTCAGACTTCAAAATATTTTAAACTTAATTGCTGGTCATATGCATAGGGATTACAAAAGCATGGCTTATTTAGTCTAGCTGGTAGCTTGGGAGGTAAATACCATAAGGAGGGAGGAAACCTGCTGAAGTCCAAGGAGAGTATTGGCACAGGATGAATGGTTATGAGTGTATTTCTGAATTAATTGAAGTCAGACATTAAAAGGTCCCAAACCATTCGAGGAGGGAAGTTGTGGAACAGACTTCCAAACAGGATAATGTGGACAAAGAAGTGTTTTTAAGATGCTTCTTGATAAGTTTGGGGAGAATTTAAGTCAGAATTTCTGCAGCTGGTAAGGGAAGTTTGTGACAGAAGGCCATCAGGCTACATGGAGGCTTGGGGACAGGATTGCATTTGTACTGGGCGTGTGTTGTAATCCCATGTATATGTGCTTCTGTTGATCTTACTGTGGAGACTAGGAAGAATTACCTCTTCAAATATGTAATTGCAACTTCTGAAATTTGTCTTTAGTCTGTTCTGCTTCACCGGAGGCTGGCCACAGGTAAAGGCAGGATGAAGAGCAGGGCGTGCTGCAGGTCCTCACAGCATCAAGCTGGCTGGCAGGTGTGCCACCCCATCCTTCCCGTTAGACTGAGCAACAGGTACTGCTGAGGCAGAAGTCTCCCTGCAAGCTCAGCCTGGTTGGGACCACTGGGCTTTTCCTGCCTGGGACGCACTGTAGTTACGTAGTGAGATACTGCCGTGTCTCACTGTAGGCTGCTTGTTATAGGGTTTTTCTGGGCCCACAAATCCTCCTAATCCAGAGGCCTGTTGGAAATCTGCTCTTTGCAGCACAGCATCCTGGCCACTTTCTGTTTCTGATGATTTTTAATCCATCCCATTTTAATTTAGACCTATCAATAGCTGCTGAAACAGAAAGATAAAACGGGAATTTTAGCCACATCCCATAGTGAAGACAAGGACTAATACTTGTAGTGCTGAAGCAAAGGCGTCTTCAGCAGTGGCAGGTCCTGCTTTTTAGGAGGGGAATGCGCTTTCTGTCTGGACCTCATTCACAGAGTCTTGGATTATTGTGTGCATCTTTTAGCCTTAAGAGAACTGTGGCATCTTTAACATATTTATGTGAGATAAAGAAGCATGATGCTTAAGTGATGAGGAAGACCTAGATTTTTCCTCCCTTCATTATAAAAGTCAACCAGTTGGATGCTTCTTCCCGAAGGCTTAGTTTGCAGGGAGGTTTGTGTTAAATAGGAGAGAAGCTTTCCACCATCTGAATGCACAACCTCACCCTTCTTTAGTTGGTCAGGTTTACTTTTTGTTGTTCCAGTTTCATACTTCAGATGAATTCAAGATCACAATGAGGTTTTTGTAGTTTCTGGTAACCAGGAGCCATCGTTTGTGCAGCACCCTCTAGGGAGGTGTCCTTCCCCATGCAAACCATGCTGGAAAACAACAGATAGGAGGAGGAGGAGGACTCTTGAGGAAGAAGGATGTGAGGTTTGGTGTTTAACTTCTCTCCTTACAGGCAGAGTGCTGGAGTAGAGGTGGCTGTCAAATTAAGAGAAGGAATATGTGCTTAGTACCTTAATTAGAATTTTAAAAAGGGAAATACATTCTTTCTCCTTCCTGTTAGACAGCTATGTTTTGAGACGTTTATGAGGAGCAAGGTCCCTTTTGTTCACCTTTCCTTTCTGGAAAAGTGAATTAAGAAAGGTAAATGAAAGCTGTCAAGTTATCTGTTTCTTTGTTGCCTTCTGAAGGTTTCAGAAGAACACTTTCCCATGACACAGAGGTATGCCTTACTCAGCTCTCTTTCCCTCTGCAGCTGTGGCGAGACTTGAGATGCCAGCAGTGCTCCATGGCAGGATTAAGGCCAAGAATACATTTAAGAACAGAAAAAATGAAAAACTATTTTTCCTGCCTAATGGATATTTGGAAGACAGTTTTTGATTTTTTACAAAGCTTTATTTTTCTTCATCTTCAGCGTGTCCATGTGTATCATTATGAGTTGGTGTGTGCTCTGGAGCAGAGTAGCTGGCAAGGGTGGAGCCCCTGCCAGGTGGCTGTCCAGGGGATTGCTGTGGTGAGAGATGTCCCACTCTGTTGGGTCCAACAGCTTGTAGCTCCACCCTGAAGATCTTTAAGGGCTTCTTTTGTTGTTCTCCTGTGCAGAGGTTGCTCTGGTTACATATTGCTTCTCTTTTTAAAGGTTTGTTTTCAAGTCAGTTAAAAGTAATTTTACTTTTCTGCTAAAATTTTGAAACCTGTTCTTGAATTATCATACTAATTTGTGTGGTTTTACCGTGGGTTTTCTTAAAAAGAAGTATAGTGCAAAATACATGTAAAGGCTGAGTGACTCTTCCGAAGAACAAAAAAGTTTATAATGATGAGTTCAGTTTCAGATTTGTCTTGATCCAGTAATCTAAGGAGAAGGTATTCCAAATTATGGAATTTCAGAATATGTAATGCTGAAATTAACAGAAACATAGATTTGAAGAATTATGCAAATTTTCCATATCCTAGTTTATGGCTTTGGTATGGACCTTGTCATAACCAAGGCATTTTGCATTGCTCAGTCAGGGAGGAGTTTGCAGAGGAGATCCTTCTCTGGCACCATGTCGGCATGTAGGGAGGGTAATCAGAAAGGAGACTTATTTTCAAGGATATCGCTTGGAAACTCAGGATTAATTTGATTTCTTTTTTGTTAGTGATCAGACTGGAAATGAAACCCATAGACAACTGGATCTATTAGTTTCTGTGCTTACTCTGGCGTGTATACAGATGGCTGTTCTTTCCAGTTGATTTTGTGAAGCTCACCCATTTGACTTGTATCACAGAACAGAAACTCCAGATAACAAGGGAGGAGGGCACTGGCAGGCTGCGTAGCAGCTATAGCACCTGCATTTAATCATTTGGTTGGAAAATCAGATACTGTAAGAACAGTTGACTTCAGTAACTTTGTATTCTGCATGATGAAGCAGTCCAGAGAATTTGTTGTTAGCGATATGAAAGTGACAAGTTAATATGAATTTTCTGTAAAAATCAAGACTATATAACTGATACTGAAAAGTTAACACCTCGTATAGGTATCGTATGGATATATTATTGACCCAGGACTCAAGAAGACCATTCCTCCTAGGGTGTGACTTTGTTTTGGGTTGAGATACTGCCACTTTGTACTGCTCCTCAGTATCTTAATCTTTTCTATGGCAATGGGTGCATATTTTTGTCATTACTCTTTCTAATGGAATTTGATGCATTTTTCTGCTGGGATCTGTAAATCCAGAAGTTTACTTAATCTTTTTAAAAAGCACTTACGTGACCTGTTAGAAAATAGGTGGGCTGTATTCAGCCATAATGTCTAAGAAGCTGGTGCTAACTGGCTTATGTTGCATAAATATGATTTTCAAGTAAATGTGACACTTTAGATTAAAAACTTTATACTGAACCATTGTAGGTTAATGTGATGATATTTGATCTAAAGTATCAGTTTAGTTCTTTTAATGTACTTCTCTTTGCTGAGGTATAACCTTTCTTTAGGCCACTGACAGAAGTGACAAGGTTACTTTTTTCATTGGTTGTGCATTTAAAAATAAAACTATCTTATCTTATACACACAGTAATGATTATGAGAAACTGTATACGCTGGCAAGTAGCATGACAGAAGAGAGAAGTCTGTAGCATAAAGTAGTTCTGAGGTCCTTGCGCCTGTGATGCAAACCAGTGGCATGGGATGTGGAGGTGGCCAGGGTCGTGCCAAAAGGCGCATCCTGGGGTTGAACTAATGTGTGGTTTAAATGTGTGCCCATATGCAGGAAGTCCCATTCAGGCTGCAGAATGATGAGCGTGACCACTGAATTTCTTATTTTTATGACAGCTAGGTTTACTATTCTTGTTCCTTCATTGATGTTTTGATATGGTTGGATTATATTGTAATGTGTTTGTATCTAATGTATTAGCTCCTGCTCTGTGGTCTAAAAAAGAGTGAGCAGATGCCTCTGCCTGGCAGCAGCTGACTGATGCTTTTCAGTGTTGAATGTTGTGCCCTAAAGAGTGGAAAGCCTTGACCTTGTGGGGGTGGGAATTTCCTAGCGGTTCTGTCTAAAATGGGTGAGCAACAGCTCATCTCTTGACATGAAGCAGCACTCTGTTAGTAAAACTGTTTCACTTTTTTTCTTTCCTAAAATCATAGAATCATTTAGGTTGGAAAAGACCTTTAAGATCATCAAGCCCAACAGTTAACCCAGGACTGCCAAGTCCACCACTAAACTGTATCCCGAAGTGCCGCATCACCATGTCTTTTAAATACCTCCAGGGATGGTCATTCCACCACTTCCCTGGGCAGCCTGTTCCAATGCTTGACAACCCTTTCAGTGAAGAAATGTTACCTAATACCCAATCTAAAGCTCCCTGGCACGACTTGAGACCACTTCCTTTTATCCTGTTGCTTGTTACCTGGGACAAGAGACTGACACCCGCCTCGCTACAGCCTCCTTTCAGGTAGTTGTAGTAAAGAGCGATAAGGTCTCCCCTGAACCTCCTTTTCTCCAGGCTAAACAGCCCCAGTTCCCTCAGCTGTTCTTCATATGACTTGTGCTCCAGACCCTTCACCAGCTTCATTGCCCTCCTTGGACACACTCCAGCACCTCAGTGTCTGTCTTGTAGTGAGGGGCCCAAAACTGAACACAGTGTTTGAGTTGTGGCCTCACCAGTGCCCAGTACAGGAGGACAGTCCCTTCCCTCGTCCTGCTGGCCACACTATTCCTGATACAAGCCCAGAGGCTATTGGCCTTCTTGGCCACCTGGGCACACTGCTGACTCATATTCAGCCAGCGGTCAAGCACCACCCCCAGCTCCTTTTGCGCTGGGCAGCTTTCCAGCCGCTCTTCCCAAGCCTGTAGCGTTGCATGGAGTTGTTGTGACCCAAGTGCAGGACCCAGCACTTCTTGTTGGACCTGATACAATCGGCTTCAGTCCATCGGTCCAGCCTGTCCAGATCCCTCTGCAGAGCCTTCTTACCCTCAAGCAGATCAACACTCCCGCTCAGCTCGGTGTCACCTGCAAACTTACTGAGGGTGCACTCGATCCCCTTGTCCAGATCATTGATAAAGATACTAAATAGAACTGGCCCCCGTTCTGAGCCCTGGGGAACACCGCTTGTGACCAGCCACCAGCTGGATGTAACTCCATTCACCACCCTGGCCATCCTGTGATTTTTTTTACCCAGCAAAGAGTACACCTGTCTAAGCCATGAGCAGCCAGTTTCTCCAGGAGAATGCTGTGGTAGACAGTGTCAAAGGCTTTACTAAAGTCTAGGTAGAAAACATCCACAGCCTTTCCCTTGTCTTACATGGAGTTTAAAAGCAGTTCTTTATAGGGCACTCATTGAAGCACTCTATGTGAAAACAAAACATTTTTAGAAGTACCCACTAAAAATAACGAACTCTTTCAGTATGGTTTTGAATTCTTTTAGTAATTGTTGTTGTTTTAATCTTGAAAAGCCCTCCTGGTTCTCCATGATGCACCTGGGCCGAAGCAGGCCTTCCCGGGAACGTGCGTGTCCGGGAGGTGGCACTGCGTTTTTGACAGTGGTGATGGTGTCCGTGAACAGACGGCAGCCTCAGCAGAGCGTCTCGTCCAGGAGGAGGAGGGCTAGGATGCTGTAGCCTTCTGCTTTTTGACAGTGGGTTTTATCAAGTAGTGTTCAGTTGCTTTGTTTTTTATATTGAGAATCCCACTGCATGTGGACTCTTCCAGTGAGCTGCTTGGGTGGCAGGAAGGTCGCTGCTGTTCTGTATCAGAAAGGTGCTTCCTTCTTTGGGCTTTTAAATCCATTAAAGGAATTGTAAAAGAAAATAGGAGTGGGGAGATGACTTCTTTCTCTTCCTGTTACCATGGTAATGAGTTTAATGAGCAGACCTGAACTGGGTAATCCTACCCAACTCGTGTCTAAATTGCCATTTAATACGAGTTGTAAAATAAGCTGGTAGAGATGTGATTCTTTTGCTCATCGTGTGTGTGGGTGAACCAGTGTTACCAGTGCTTCTATCCATTGTGGCTCCAGACTAGAAGCCACCTTCTCCCCCAGTTTTTGGCAGCACCATCTTTTGCTCTGTGTTCTCAGAAGGATTAGCAGGTGCATGGGACTCAACCCTTGGAGTAAGGCAGCAAGAACAGCTTCTGTTTCAACCATCAGCAGTAGTATCTAATTGCTTCCATCTCGCTAATGACTCTGTCTTCTGTCCCAAGTGTGCTTCACCCCTTTCCCGAAGGTGGTCTGGTTCACAGAATGCACCAACCAAAATACTTTATATTTCTTTTTGTGTGGCAACAGAGCTAAAATGGAAAGGCATAGAAAGGCTTTTCTGAGTTACCTACTGCTTATACAGCTGGCTTTATTTGCTTTCTATTGCAAAGCAGTGATCAGGAGTTAATATCAAACATACAACATTGCTTGTTACTCTTAAGAAGGCTTCCTAATTGAAAGTAAAGATGAATAATTAGAACACAGAAGTGTATTGTTAAGTGCCTGGGGACTGCTGATAATGTAATGCAAAGTGTGTTTTTCTCCTCTGGTGTCTTACATATGTACTGTATATCAAAATACTTATTGGATTAAAAATAATTACAGAGGGCTATTACATAACAAAAAAGGAAAAATTTAATTAAGATATAAAAGAGAGGGTAATGGGTATGTACAGAGTTGATGTGGTGGGGAGATACAGGAAGGCTGTTCCAGATAGTAAGAAAAGACTCCCCTACTTGCAGCGCGAGATTTGTATATGAAGAGACAGAAAAAGGCTGTTGATGGAAACAAAGATACTAAAAGTATGTGCAGCAGTCTCTGAATGGTTTTAATGGGAAGGGTGTTAATTCTGAGCTTACTGTGAATATGAAAACAGAGGAGCTGTTTTGCTAGTAGGGCTGTAATTGCTGGAGAGTGCCAGAAAGCAAGAAACTTACGTTGTCAGGAGGGTTTGTAATGATTTTTTTGCTTTCCACTGAGGCATTAATTCCTCACAATCCTTTAACTTTGTTTTTATTTGTATTGTTGTTCTTGTTGTTGTTTTCTGTTGTGTATTATGGGTGTCTGCTGTATCAAACGGTTTGCAGATTTGGTGTCCCTGCAGAGGGCTGAGGTTTGTCTAAGGATGATTCTTTGAATCTAGGACAGGTTGTTTGGGTACCAGGAATTAAATTAGTCAAATGCCCAAGCATTTAAGGGTTTGCATCCAGTTTGTTAGGCACACAATTGCCAGCAACACTTGCTGTAGCTTTCTACAAACTGTATTTGATTGCTAGGACTGCTTTTAGCTGTCATGCCAGCCAAGCTCTCTAAGCCGCACATGCCCTATTACTTATGTCCTTTAAAAGAAAAGTTAAAAGCTTGGTAGATGCTATGTGATTGCAAGCATATGGTAAAAATACATCCATGAAAGTAGTAGGGGATAGAGCTAGTGCTGGAGAATGTGAAGGTGGCCACGTGGAGAGAGCTTTTTGGAGCATCATGAAGCTTTGCGTGCATCCTAGCAGTGGTGTCCCCACCCCCACCCCCGGTCCCTTTCATCTCCCCTGATATGTGTTGGTATTGTACAAGCTCATCAAATGTTGGGCTTGCTTTAAACACTGTGAAGCTGATACCTCCTGCTTGCTTCCTATTTGAGATTCATACTCAGTTAAAAAGCAAATTACAATACCTTGAGGGTTTTTTTCTTTCCCTTTGTTTTGAAATTCTTTAGCTTTTGTCTGCTGTATATGTGTTTAAGGAGCATGAATTAAGACTTCAGACACAGTAGATTAATGCACAGGAAAGAGGAAGGGTACATACATGGGCCAGGCGAGCAGGACATCCCGTGTCCAATCTGGCCATTGCCAGCTCCTGAGAATGCTGGGGTGGTCCACTGCAATGGACATGTCCTCATTCTTGCTGTGTTGCAAGTCATCCATCTGTAAAGGGAGGATACTTTCTCTCTATAACTTGTTCGTTTTAAAAATAGCTGTTTAAGTACAATTTAAAACCTCCAACTGATCAGCCAAAAAGCCCAGAATACATCAACCTGTCACTGCTAAAAACAGAATCACTGTCTAATTAGGGCAAAGTTTATCCCTGTGGATTTCTGCAAGCTCACTTTGATTTCCAGTGTGGCTGTTGGACTTGCATCAGAAATTACTTCATTTGATAGTTTTGTTTTGCATTGGGGTTCATAAAAGTGCCGTTATTTCACTGCATTGTGCATATTACCATTTTCCTTCTATCCAGAGGATCTACAAATTGTACGTAAAGACTGATGAAACAGTTTCTTATGTAGCGTATTTATAAAGATTATCTTAATACCAGAGTAGGACTGACGTGACCATACTTTGTGATTCCAAATCCCATGAGCTTCCATTAGGTATATCGTATATACTTTTTAAACTCCTATCTGTAATAAGTCATTAGTATCATTGCTGTTCTCAGAGCTCAAGAGCATATATACTTGTCTAATAAAAGGGTGAATGTTTTCTTTGGTTGTTGTGGTGGGTTTTTTTTTAATTTTGTTTCTTGTAATCCCCGAGTTAGTCACAGTTTTGGGAGTCCGTCAAACTTATAACAATCTTTATTCTTGAGATGAATGTTGCTTCCAGCATAATGTAATCGGTTTTCTCCTTAATTATTCAAGCTCTTCCAAATAGAGCCTGACTGTAAAGAGTTGGTTTAGCGAAAATGAAATATGCTGATAAACATGCATGTTTAACAGTCTGCTCAGAACATTTGTTACTTGCATTACTAATAGTTCGGTTTTTAAAAGGTGTGAAAAAGAACAATAAAGGAAATAAAATGTTATTTTGGGGACATCTTTATATAAATGATAGCCCAAGGCTGAGAAAAATGAACAGCCTCACTTTTGTGTATTTCAAAAAATAATACAGTGCTATAGCTGCAGTACAGTAAGTGAAGTTTAATCAGAAGTTTTGTGGTAAAATTTTGGTTGAAATTTTGACTTTCTCAAACTTAGAAAGATTATTGCTCCATATAGACACAGTATAAAATAATAGTTTTATTTTTATAGGATTTTGTGGGGCAGACTAGAAGAGGAAGAGGCAACATACACAATGTCTTTCTCACATGAGATGGTATATCCTCTTCCTAACTCTGCGGCTTTGCATTTGCGAATAGCTGAGACCATAACCATCACCAGATCTTTTATTGTATATGTTGCCAAGGTCTTCCAGGCTTCAGTGAAGAACAGATTTATTCTTAAAGTAAAAAATTTGTGGGGACATTAATGCCTACCATATGGTAAATATACTTGTTAAACTGGATTTCGGTCTTGATCCCATTATTGTGCATCAGCCTTGCTTCGTGAGCATGCATTGAAAACCTGGCTAATTGAGTATGTCTGAAGTCTAGAGAAGCGCGTGGTAAATGTCATGAGGACTCCAGGCCAATATGTTATCCTGTGTCATCTTAAGTGTTTGGAAACATCTGAGTCAGCTGAACACTGAATTTTGTCTGTGTCCCCTGTCTTCTTGCTCCTGTGTTTGCACTGCATGTTACCTAGTAATACTGGTTTGATGTGTAGATCTACGCTTAACTTTTATGTCAGTTAACATGATTGCATAGAGATACAAAGACTGCATGCAAACATCAGCTGATACCCTTTTTGAAATATAATTTGACATTATTTTGAGTCATTAAATAAAAAGCATAACAGAAATCCAACTGTATTCTTGTCTAATACAAGAAACCATTCCTGTCTGCAGGAGAAATAATACAAGCCTCAGTGCAGTCGTTTATCAGTAGCCTGTTGATGCTCAGAAGTTTTGTGCATCACATCTATGAGAGTGACTTTTCCTGACTATCTGCCCTGATAATCGCAGGGAATAAAAAGGGTGAGACAGCAGGCACAGTGGCTAGACAAGTGGGTTACAGAGATACTGTCCCATGAGGGAGGCATTAATTGAGCCTCCTTATGAACTGGTTCAGTAACAGCGCTAACAGCACTCTCAGAGCTTCATCCCACCCAGGAGGACTGTCTAGACATTCATTTATTCTGGCGGACACAAGAATATCAGCATGGTTGATGAGTGAGTTGAACTTGGCTAGTGTTAATCACAGTTTGTCTTTCTCATAGTCTGATGAGTAAATGTACTTGGCTTTGTAAATTTGTACTTGCCTCAAATGCCTGGTTGCCAGTGTTCAGTTTATGCCGGTGAGTTTCTGCTATATTGACAGCTGTCCTCCATGCTGTTGGCACATTTTCCCCATTCCATCCATATTTTTGAAGATACTTGAAATTGTTGTTAAAAATACGGTAAAACTGCGGGCAGGGCTTGTTTCATCCCTCTTTATTGAAGTTACCTAACACGTTTCATTATAAGACCTGTTTTCATCTATTTGCAAGTTTGCTGAGATTTGACCATGTGAGGTGTGTATAAAACTCTTATATAGTGAAAATTACTTGCTCAGGTTGCTGTGCAAAGTAACAGGATGTTAAACAAAAAAACCCCAAACACCACACAATCCAGTTTCTTGCTAACTTTCTACACTTTGCCAGCACTGTTGAGTCAGCATTGCAGACAGTTTGTGTTGGGTGGTGCTCGGTGTTTTGCATGTTTGAATGCTGATGCCACACTGGTGCAGTACCTCCGGGCAGCTGGTGTATGCACCCTGCTCCCGGGCTGTGGCTGCCAATGCAGGCAGCAGGGGATGCATGTGTGCATCAGGGAGAAAGAGGAGATGTGCATCCGACCTGATACTTTTTTTCTTCCGTCCAAGAGTTTATTATAGAACCAAACAGCTTATAACCAAACAGCAGATAAAACCTTTTCTAAAATGCCTACATACTTACCTGACACTGTTGTGCTCCTATATATAGAGCAGCCACTTTCATGAATGGTGTGGGCTGCGGCCAAAGCATTTCTAAAGAAGAGTTAAGGAAGCAGACTTAAGAACTGGTCTTTGTTATACCTTACTTAGCGTTTTGATATCTTCCCATTTTTAAAAACAAATACTATCCTATGTAATCTTTCAAACAATATAAAATAAAAAGCAAACTTTTAAAAGTTGCAGAAGACAGCAGTTTATGCAGGGTGCATGTCTCTTTATGTGCTGTTTTTCCTGCTGTCCCAATCTGACTGTGCTGTTGCAGCCCATTCAGAAGCCCAGGAAAGGCATTCTTCCTGGATCCGGGAGAAGAACTGTGTAGGGGATGCAAGATTAGGGTTGACGTGGTTACCAGCATGGAAACCTGCTTAGTGGTGCAGTATTTGGGAGAGGTGCCATGGACTAACGGCTTGCAGATGAGGCTAAAGAACTGAGAATACCTCAACTCTAATCCTGGCTTTTCCACTCTGTGGGCAGGTTACTAAATCCCTTCAAGACTATGTCTTCGTCTTTAAATAGGAATAATACCTACCCTCTAGAGGCATTGTGAGGATTTATGTATTTATGCAGTACTAACTGAGCGTAACCTGGTAACTGCTTGTGTTTTGTATTCAGCATCAGTCCAATTGTAGTCTAACCTGGAAGACCGCCTTCTTTGGTGACAGTCGTTATGTTTCTGACTTTCAGAGGGAGTTTCCTTACTAAAATCCAAGCACTGAAATCACAACACTTTGCTCCTTTTTTTTTTAGTCTGTATATTTTTCTTCCTTTTGCATTCTAGAAGAAGGTAAATGTTCTTGTTCTTGGCAGATTCCTGCCAAGTTACGGTTCTCTAGCCACCAGTGTCACAGCGATTACTGTAAGTTAGCTTTAAATAAGCTTCCTGGATATGGCCATCTGTGTATGGCCATAGTACCTGTTGTTCAGAGGGTGGTGAATAATCAGGGATAAAGCTTAAGAGAAGCAGCAGATTGGAGTAGAAGCAGTAAGGGAGAAGTCTGAAATCTGTGGCAGGTGACAGGGTTTCCCAGCTCTCTGCAGCCCACGTTTTCCTCCTCCTGGCTGTGAGCTGGGGGCTGACGGTCAGGCAGGGACAGGGCATCCAGCAGCTGGAGCGAGCTGCTTAACCAGGTTGTTGATTTTTTTTTTTTGTTTTCCTTCTTTTTTAAGGGCTGACAGAATCCTATTCAAAACAGTTCCCAGCATAACCGAATAGCTTAGCTTGCCTAAGTGCAGAGGAGGAGAAATTTTTTTCCTTCGCAGCCTTTTGAATGCATCCGTTCAAGGGTTATGAGCAGGCCACTCCCTTCTGCTCCACACTAGCCATTGGGGACAGCAGGGACATCCTTGAGAGCAGCATCTCACAATGATCGCCTATGTGCGCTGCCTGCCTGCAGACCCGATGGTCGGGTGCCTCGGCAGGAGCAAGTGGCAGCCCAGCTGCAATGATGATGATGAGGAACTTATCCCGCTGTATTCCAGCAAAATGGGAAACACTCACACCAAGCTGCCCAGGCACCTCAAGAAAAAGTTACTGAGCAAAGACGACAACTCCTTCTGGCCAAGTAAGAAAGATCAGTTCCTTTTCATTAGCTGTTTTGGTATTTAGTGTTGTGTTGTCATTATTGAGGAAATAAGTAAGTAAAACAGATATAAAGGAGGAAAATAGTTATATTTCTCTTACTTTTCTGGAGGATGAAGGCACTGGGAAAAATTTCCTTATGAGAATAATGTATTTCCGCTTCAGGAGAGTACATGTAAATATTGTATCTGGTGGGACCGCTAAGTTGGTACAGGATGATACTGTCTTTGTGCATGTGATATGTCTATGTTTGAGAGGTCTTGAGCGCTGGCTTTCGGTTCAATAATGCTCCTTTTCAGCAAAAGGATTGTTTTAGATGAGTGGAGCTGTTGACGTAGCACTCTAATTGAAAGCCATAGAAACAATCAGTGGATGAAAAGGCCAGGAAAAATAAGAAAAAGGTCTAACAGACTCAAAGATGCTTAATGCAGTTGATGAGTACTTATTTTTAAAAATATCTGCTTCTGAACAACCTTAGGTCTAAGGTTATTTTCCTTCTGAACATGAGAAGAAAGAATTCCTGAATTGTGATGACTCTCTCCTTTTTTAATCTATATCATTTCAAGTTTCACTGGTAAATACAGGTGGGAAATAGGGAGAGAACAGGACAGACAATAGTAATGTTCAGCTGTTTTGTTTTTAGCCTTACTGCTTGCCCTCCTTTTTTTCTGACCACCTAAGCAAAGGCACCCAGCTGTTTGTGGAATGGTTGCTCAGAAAAGTGTATTTAAGGGTGATGGGGGAGAAATTTCACAAGACAAAGAAAGCTTTTCCTGCAAAAGCCAGCTGGCTGGCTATCTTGCACTAGGTCTTTATTTAAAAAAAAAAAAAAAAAAAAAGGTACAGGAACATATTTGCAACTGTATTGATTTTTCTTTTCCTCGTTAGTCTCACGCTGATCATCTGACAATGGCTAGTTATTGCTAGCAATTGAAAAATCACTGTCTAGCCACACAGTGCTAACACCGATTAGTAAAACCACCTGTATTTCTGTTTTCTGTATTACAGTATTCTCCATCTAGTGCTAAGCAAGCTTTTTTTGATGTCCCCTTCTGTAGGAGGAGTGTGATTTACCACATGGGTGTTTCAGGCCATCCTCAAGGGGAAGCAATTTCTTAAGATGCAGGGAAAGAAAAATCCAGCTCATCTGCTCAATTTTTGTATTTTAGAGCACAGGGTCAATTCTGGTTCATTCAGAGGGGAAAATGAAAATGCTTCCTTATGTAAAATTATACAGTCTCTGTACTGTAGGACTTGGGGAAACACTGAAGAGGCTAGGTGCTGGGGAGCAGCTCCAGGGATGCTCTCAGGGAGGAGGACTCTGTGCCCCAGCCAGCCTCAGGTGGGGATGATTTTTTCTCTCTTGCTCAGTGAAACGTTAGTTTGTTCCTATGAAATCGTGACAGTGGCTTTCAGAGCTGGTTCTTGTAGTGCCCTCAGAAGTGTTGCTCTGGCAGCCAAGCTCAGGGCATCGGGTGCAGCCTCTCTGTTTGAACTTGCTTCTCCAGAGTGTGGAAATGACATTGAGGAGCATAGGTAGGGCACAGAAATCCATGCTCCCCCCTGCAGCCTGCTTCCTTTTTCTCTTGTACTGTCTTTAGGGAAAGGTGTCCATACCCTCCTTTCTAAAATGCACTTGAATTGAAATTATAAAACTTTTCAGAAGATGAGTAGAGACAGAGGAATGGGAAACAGAGCAGTACTTTAAAGAATATTTACATTACTGCAGTATTAGGAAGACATAGTAAATATGTGCTGATGATCATATGTTCTTTGCATTTAAAGATAGAAACTGAAACAGAGATTTTTTTGTTGGTTATTTTTGTGTTGAAATAGGCAAGTCACTTCAAGGTGCTGTCCAGTTTCTTCTTGGATGAGAACTTGGTAACCTCTGCATTGGAATTATGTAAATAGATGTGCAAAGAAGAACCTGGGAACCTTTTGCCTATCTGAATGGTGTGATATAGTTCCTATATATGCAGGGGAGCATCCAGGTGCATTCATCTTTTATTATTGCTTCAACATATTCCTAATGAAGGAAGAAGAATTCTATTTAATTCTAGTTAATATTTTAAAAATTGTGTGCATGTGTTTAATTTTGTTGATTTATAATATAGCACTTACATAAGCAATTGAATTGTTTGACTTGGGATCCACTAAAGCTTTTTAAAGCAATTTCTGGTCCCTAACAATAAACTTCTATGTTTCAGACCAAGTTTATTGTTGGTTCCTTTATGTTGAGCTTCACTGATGTCTGGTATGACCCCATGCATTTTACTTGTTCTTTTTGCATTACAGACCATTGAAGTTTCAGTATTTAATGTTGGATCCTTGAAATGGTGAATAAGTTAACTTGCTTCCTGCTTTGACTTTTTCCAGGAGAACCACTTGTGCTTCAGTGGTGTCCCACAGCCATACAAGTGTGTACATGTGGGACACCAGCTCTGCCCAGCTGGGTCCCTTTCCTTCTTACTCATTCCCAGACCACAGAAACAAAAGAATGGCAACGTAATTAACCCATCAATTAAAGACGTTATTTGCAGGACAGGTACTATTCCTCTTTGAGAGAGGGAGGCTGTGTTGCTTTTTAACTCTGTTAATGTTTATTTTAAGGAACAAAAGTGTTTAAGAGTGGAAGTGCTTTCTGGGACCAGGTCAAGTGATAACTGCAGAGCACACCAGGGGATTATTGGCTGAGCTTTATCTCTGTTGATAAGGGCCTCCCTTTGGGGTGCTTATCTAGCATCATGAGAACTGCTCTTTGAGAGGTTTCACAGTACTGATGTACCCTGTAGAAAATGCCCCGGGTAGTGTTAGGGCTGTTTGAAAACATAATACAGTCGAATTATTGAACTTTCTCGCAGGCTGGGGGAGCATCCCCCCGGAGGGGGTCTGGATGGTCTGCGGCAGTAATGCCCAGCGCTCCTGCTCACCCTGCAGCATCTCAGCTACAAAATACTCAATAGTAAAAATACTTGTGGTGTGATGTAGCAGCTGTGACAATCAAGTGACCATGTTAGGGTTTGGGGTTTTTTAAGCTGTAGCAGTTGTTCTGCTAAAACTGTTAAATTAGTGATACCGTGAAGTGGAAGTTCTGCATTACCAGCTCAGCCACATTTTCAACGTTGGTGATGCTGTTCCTCTACCATTCTTCGCTGCCAGATTGACTGTAAATAGACAACATAGGACTGAAATCTTCTGGAGTGCAGCAATACATCCTGTAACAGCCTGCCTGCCTGCCAGAAATACAGTATTACAGTGGTGCGGGGACTATCACCATCACATGTTTATTCACAATTACAGGCAAACTCCAGCAGTGCTGAGTGTTTGGTAGTGGTTTTCCTGCAGTAAAGTTAAGATAAGATCATCCACTGAGCAGGTTTGGCAGAAGTGCAAAGGGCTTGGTTTGGTTTGGTTTGGTTTGCATGCCAGCTGAATTAAGAGTCTGAGGCTGTTGGCAGTGACTGCTGCTGTGGGAGGCTGTCACCTCCTCCTGGTTAGAACATCACCTGCCTCTTGTGGTGTCCATTGCTGCTTCATATTTCATCAAATGCACAAAGTTTAAAGATGTGGTATGCTGTTTCTTACCTAGCTAAACTGTGGCATCTGCTGGCTTTTAGTGACAGTAAAGTTTGGTAAGGATTTTAGAGGTTTTTTCTTTCTTTTACAGATGTGGGAGTGAGCCAATGGCAGTGTCAGATTACTTTTAATGTTTGTTAAACAGTGGCTTCAGTTACTGAGATTTTTTCTCAGTGTTTTGTTGCCGGCTAGCTCATGAAAGAATGCTTTCTTCTTTTTCATTCATTACTGTTTCTAAGGACAACAGCTCTGTCTTATCTGTAAAGCCAAGACCTTTCTGTGTATTATGTGTTTTGTGAAAAACATAAAATTTGAAAGAAAAATAACTAAATTATTTATAAATGAATAGGATGTTCTGAACCAAACTGATTGTGTTAATGTTCACTATTTGCTATGGCTTTTTGTTGCAGGTTACTCTTATGATAGTGGTGAGATGTAAATTTCCCAATTAAAAGATGTTATATTAAAAAAAACAACACCAAACCCCAGAGTCCTTGCAACATGGGAGGATTCATCTTTTGCCTTCTCATTTAGCAGTGTGAAACAAAGACTGAATCACTTTCCATCTCTGCAAATCCCAGGCTGTGTGGAGCACTGAGCAAGCCTTTGTGGCCTTTTGTACCCTAAGTGACAGAAGGACTCAGTCTATCGTGGTGAATGGCCAGGACAGCTACTTACAGAGCCTCATGCAAGTGACTGGCCATCCTCGTTCCCAGCTTTATCTGCTGCATTCAGCTCATAGTGTAACAGCTGATGTATTGGATTTCATCAGATAAAGGCAGGAGCTGGTCTGTTTTGAAAAGAAGAGGTAACTTGAATATAATTTTTATTGAGTGCCTAAAATAGGGGGGATTTCCCCCTCCTTTTCTCTTGGTGTTCTTAACAAAGGCTTGTCTTATGGTTGAGTTTTCTTGGAAGTTTTGTTCGTTTGGCCAGAACGAGCAACTGAAATCTTGCAAAGCAGAGGAACTTGCCCATTTGTACAAAATTACTTCAGGTCTTGGGTAAATAACAACTCTTCTGGTGTGCATTTCTGTATGTGTCTCACATTTTTAGCTCATTTTGCTGCACATTCCCTGCATGTGCTGTAGAGAGCAAGCCTCCCCGCCTGTCCTTTTCTGGCCGGGCCATGGAGGTACAGTTCTTGGTCTCCTGTGCTGTTGCCATATGGCTCATAAGCCCCTTCTGAGAGTCAGATGCAAGAGCATTGTGGATGAAGGGGAGGGATAAAGAAGAACTAGGAATATGCTGGGTGAAAAGAGATTAATGTTGGGATGTTGTAAAGCACTTTATTAAGTGAATCAGTAACATGAGTATGAAAGCCTTGCTGTGTTGCCTTGCCAAAAGAAAATGCTTTGTTAGGCTGGCTGCTGACTGCTAGGTGTGAACTTGGGCTCGCTCTTGCAAGGAGGTGCTGGTGGTGGATGTTCCGTGCATTCTTCTCTGCATGTGAGCAGATGAGAAGCCATGTGTGGCACTCAGGAGCGCAAGGAAGAAGCCAGAAGGTTTTGGTATGGAGCTCATTAATGTCGCTCAAGTGCGTCTGGAGGAGTCTCAAAAAATAGGGAGTTGAGAGACACCCTTTGTGTACTGTTTTCGGTAATTGGAGCAGGGAGCATCTGCTGTAATTATGGAGGTGGAGCGATGCAAGTGCAAATCCACATGTGAAACAGGTGAGATTGGAAAGCTTGTGGTTGAGGATGGTGGTTAATGGTAAGCTGAATAGGCTCTTCAGTGCTTAATTTGATTAAAACTCATGGGGTTTATGGATGGTGGTACAGTATGGTTGCAGATCTTACTAGGAGTTGCTTTATCTAGCGCAGTGAAGTCAATAAATGGCTTTGAGTGCTGTAAGAAAATCAGACTCAAACCAGATTAAAGTTGAAACACAGTGAGAAGAACGTGAAACTCCACAGAAAAGGCACAAGCATTTCAAGAGATGCCTTTATCAGCCTGGCTAATGGGGTCACACTAGCAATCAGAAACGGATTATGGCAGCGTTATCAAAATCCATTTTACTGTGCCATGTTTCTTACTGTGTCCCATCCTCCCCCAGGCCAACGCTTTGAGATGAAGTAATAAAAGGTAACCAGGTTTTATAGCTGCAGTGTATTTTCTCTGCTGGAGCGGTAGAGAAGCAAATTCTCTGATTAACAAGGCAGATACTCATCATCCCTTCTGGAGCCCATTTTCCAGGACTACAAAGATCGGTGACTTCTACCCTTCTCCTGAATCAGGTTGTGCCTGTGTTGGTTATGGTGGTAGAGGGCTTCTGTGGCATTTAGCACATTTGCAGTACTCCTGCAGCAGAAATCCTCCTGGTTACTTGTCTTTTCTTGTTAACTGCTACTAAATGTGAAAATCTTCAAAGGCTTCTGTGCCACTCCCTTATTTTTCCTGTGCCAGCTGCTCTTCATACAGTGTCCTTCCCCTTGTTTTTTCTCATGCTGTTGGGAAGCCGGAAGCTTCAATAATGACCCCTTGCAAAGGTGTGATTGTTGCCTTGCAAATACTTTGATTTATCAAGTATCGTGTTTGATGCTTTGTGTATGGCATGTGGTGCCCCAGTTTGCATGTCGGTAACCTGCAGCACTGCTTTTGTGGAGCCCGTGCTAGTTGGTAATGTGATGATTAAAACCAGTATATTGCCATTTACACGGTGGGTATGATGACCTCTGTGTTGTGCTCAGAGGGAGCAATATGGGCTGAGCAGCGTACCACTGGTGAGGGACAATCAGAAAAGGGCGTACAGCCTCCGCAGGGGGCATAGGCTTCCTCTGGGGACCCTGCACAGGCAAAGGCATCTGGCTTCTGGATAGAAGCTCCTGTGGTGAGATCTGGGGGGATCAGGCTGGCAGAGCTTCACTGCCACCTGCCCCAGCGCCTCTGCCTGCTGGGGGATCTGGGTTGCATAGGTTTGCCAGTACTTAGAGCTGGTGCTGTGGTCCTTGTCCTGCCAGGGCGCAGGGGTTTTGCTCCTGCTGTCAGCTCCCCAAGAGCTCAGGACTGTCCCTGAAATCACTTTTCCTCCATATGGCTCCTGCATAGGCCAAACTAACGCCTTTGAAAGGAAGTGGTATTAAAAGTCTGTATATAAAAGATTACAACAGATTTTTAGCCCTCTGTTGTTTCCCTGCCCAAATCCGATGACAAATCATTGAAAAATATGTGTGCTGCTTGATCCTCAAGATTTTCAAACCTCTACAGTTATGGATCAACTCTGCTTTTGTCCCTCATCCAGAGCCACTTGCTCCGTACTACAGACTGTGGTACATAAATAAAAGCGCGCTCATTCTGTGAAATACATCACTTCTCTCCTTAACTCTCAATTGGCTTGTGCAAACATCTTGGAGGTAAAGCAGACTTGTACTTTGCTGGCATTGCAGCTGTGGCAGCATATAAATCTGGCTTATTGATACCTTGTAGTGTTAATAAAAAGAGACATGTTTAAAATAATCCCAAATGCCAATAGGCTTAGTGACATTTAAGCATGAGTGATGCTGTCAGTTTATCCACAAACAAAAGCGGTACATCTTAATTTGTCTAATTACACTCTAACATGCAGACCAGCTGCTGCTGTGAACAAAAGCAGTTGATCGCACCATTTTATTAATTGCATATTAATTGCTGCATTCATGTTAACCATATGGGAGACAGTGGAGTGAAGGCTACTTAGCGGTGGAAAAGAGAAAATGAACTGGCAGAGTGGCATCTTCAGAGGACAAATCTCAGAATGATAGGGTGCCTGGAGCTTGCTGATGCGATCTGATTTTTAGAAGGAATCTGTATTTTTCCCCCCCTGTGCTAAATTTTTGTATTTAAAAGTGAGAGGGATTTGAGTAGAAAGGATTGTGCCTTGCCTGGTAACTGTGTGTTTGTGAAAGTACTGCTGTGCAGGTTGGTACTGAATTTGTTTGGTAATTTGCAGAAGGCAGCCTTGCTGGCATGTGGCCAGCTGCCTTTGTCTGCCTGCTGTGCCCATGGATGCACCCGCACTGCCTGGAATCGCTTCTTATGGGAGCAAGGCTGCAAGACCCAAAAGGAGTACAAACCTTGCTGATTTTTATACTTACACCATTTTGCTGCAGGTATGTAGTCTTTTTAGATAACAGTGGTAAGTCTTGAGCAGCACTGGGCTCCTTAGAGTGAAAAATAACCTTGACACAGGTGGGTTAGCTGGTGTAGTATACCTAGAGCAAAAAGCAGACTGTAGTGGTCTGGCCGCTGTGTGTGTCTGGCATCACATTGCCTTGTTGAACGGTGAGTGATGCTCTTTCTTCCTGAAAGTGAAACTTTAGAAAGCTGCCCTCAACTTCTTTCTTTTTTATTTTTTGTGCTGTGTGAAGGCAGCAGCCCCTCTCAGTGGATACATGACAGGTCTGTCAGGCAGCAGATGTAGGTTGGGAGTATACATGCCAGTGACTTCTCTCCTGTCACCCCCAGACTGACATTATCATGGTCTACAGAGCAGCTCCTTCAGCGGCACAGTGGGATGGTTGTCTCCTGTCTCTGGACAGCTGCTGGCCCGCAGGTGGGCACCCATAGTGGGGACAAATTATATGATACATGCAAAGGAAGCTTGCTGAAACAAGACCAAAAAAACCCACTCAAGGTCTACCTTGAGCTTATCTGCCCTCTCCTCCCCTTCACACCTCTTTAGGAAGGTGAGCAAAGCCTCATGCTGGTATTTTTAAGCTAATGAAGGGGCAGCAGGTTCTGCAGGAGGAAAACCTGAGAGCGTCTCATTGCTTTCTTAGAGAAGAAGCAGTAAGTAAATGGCAGATCGAATAGAAATATGTCTGATTATGTGAAAGGAAGCGCAGGACTGGACCTGGAATATGCAGTGATTTAGGGAACTCAGTCTTGTCAGTTTATTAAATCTGCCTGCTTGGGTTTTCTAGGGTGAGTATTTCAACATTAAAGGCTTAGTCCCATCTCATTGCCAACAGATGGCATTTTGCTTGCATTTCCTGAATGTTTCAGAAGAGCTGGGATTGGGAGAGATTGGTTATTTAAAAAAAAAAGGGGGGGGGGGAGGCGGAGGGAGGGAGGGCATAGCCTTTGTTTTAATTAACAACTGTTCAAAAAAATCCCACCCTAAAATAATTTTTCAAACTGTATTAGAAAGTACAAAAGGAGACACAAGGATTGCACAATTAAGAAATTACTAATAAGCAGCTGAAAGGTAGATTGGATCTGATCTATTCTGAGAATATGCATTGCAAAACAAAACAATAATGGTGACATTCTCATGCCTAAGCAGAAATTCAGGCAGAGGGGTTGTTTTCTTGGGGTTTTTTAATCAGAAAAATGCTTTAAGTGGCTCATTGCAATTACATCTCAATTGGTACTGTAATACACTGCAGTGGGATCTGGATTATGGGGATGATGCATGACTGGAAAGACACAGCTTGAATTTTGGATTGCAGGCGGTGCCTGCCATTACAGCAGTTACAGAAACAGCACCTGACTTGTGAACTGACCAGTTTTGACTTGGAGTCATTGGGAGAGAATAAATGCAAAACCCCACGATGCCACTTCTCCAGTCACAGCAGAAGGGTATTTAATCAGCTTCCCCATGTCTTCTGTGCGCAGGCAGGCAGGCTGTGGCCTAACTATTACTAATTTAAAGGCTGAATTCCCCAAAGCACTGCTCGTGGCTGTTTAGCTTGTTTAGGCTGCAGCTCCTGGGTTTTGTTTGGAAACTGGTTTTCAATATGCTGGGGACCATCTAGGCTACCAGCAAGGGCTTGTCCCTGTCAGCTGAGCACAAACTGTTAGTGCTGGAGACTAGGCTTCTGGAGAAGAGAGAAAAAATTGTAAATATTGTTGTTGAAAGACAAATTATCTAATGGTGGTGCCTTTTCCGTGGGAGTGCTCAGCTACCCACCCTGTGAGGGGTCAGTGGCCACATACTGCTCATCCCGAAGGTCTCATCCCCTATCCGTCTGATTTCTGATCTGAGCCACGATGACTATGGGACAACTTTTCCTCCTCTGGTTCAGTGCCATCATTTGTTCGTCCACTGTCCTTTGGGTGCTTTGACAAGCAGTTTAAGAACAGTGAAGTTTTACACACAAGAGCTGTGGAGCACCTTCGTCATTGCCCAAAACCATCAACAGAGGTTTATAAAACCATTTCTCTGCAATTTCATGATCTGTTTCAGGGAAGGCTAATTAAACTTGTAGCTGGGTAGCATGTCCAAAGCAGGGTTGGCACCTCTGCTAACTGAATGGTCCCTCACGGTTGTTCTCAGCATCAACTTTTAATCAGCCTGGCCCTCCTTTTTTTCGTTAGACGTTTGTCACAAACACGGTGGCACGGCTAGACCAGGGACAGTGGGCTGTTGTCTGGTGGGTGCGAGCAGGTCCCCGAGTAGACGGTGGTAGCAATGTTAGGTTAAATAATTAATAGCATCAGAGAAAAAGACAGTCTTTTATGCCCAGAGTGCAAGGTTTTTTTCCTGTGTGTGGTGCTAACCTTGTCCTCCTAGGTTTAATTGATCTCAAGAGGAGCAGAATGCTAATTGCCCTGACATAAAAAGAAATATTTTCAAAGCCTATATGAACACAGTTTTAATTTCTTCATTTCTGGAGCAGGGTGTATGCTCTGTACAGAATATTAGATGTTGTAGAATGTGTCAGATACTTTTAATGGCTATGGTTTCAACTATGTTCTTCAGCCTAGCCGTGGTTTAAAAACAAAAATTTAAATTGAGTTCTGGTGGGCATCAGCTTAGATAATTCCCTGGCATGGTAGCAAAGCAGGGATCCTACTGGATGATGCTTCTGTCTAACTCAAGTGGACTGGGATTGAAGTTTGTTTAGTGTTGCATTGCAGCGGCTTTGAAGCGTGCCAAAGTCTACAACTGCTTGTATCATTATCCATAAAGACGGGAAAAAGGAGGTGCCTTTTCATGCATACTACATACTGCAGAAAAATTTTGGGGAAATATAGCTGTGGTTTTATTGACTGGTTTTCCTGAGGGTATAAACTTTATTCACACTGACAGTGTTATTGATCTCCCATGTCCTTCTTTATGTTCGAATCAGACCTTCTGCTCCAGGGGTCAGCCCAGCCCTGGAGCCGGTGGGAGGTTTCCCACCTGACTCTTCCAGACTGTTCTTAGATTGGGCTCCTCCTGTTTTCTCAATAACTTGCGATGTAAAATGCTGCCCCCTCCCAATTCTGTAATAGCACAAGCTGTCAGTAATTAGCGGTCCTCTGGACAACTCTGTAACCCAAAGCTGAATTTGGATTGTTGTGCATAGTTTAAAAATGCAGCCGCTGGGATACATGTTAGTTTTATCAACTATCTTGAGATGGCAGGATTGTTTGCTTAGTAGTAGTAAACTACTGATATTTCTTTGGCTTGTTCTTACTATCTTCATAATAACAGCTACTGGGAAGTTTCAGGAGTGGCTGAGCTGGGCAGGACAGTTGATTGTTGCAAGCTTATTGTCTGGGCTGGAAAACCCATGGTATTTTTGCAGAGAAATTTATTTTTAGACTCTGCTTAGTTGTCTCTGTATTTGTTTGTATGGTGTCTCCAGTCTCTCTGATCAAGTGTTGGAAATCTCCGAGTCGCAGTGTATCTGCTGTTGGCAGGATGATATGTTTAGAAGCTCTTTCAAAAATACAGTGTTGGTTTTAGTGTAAGCAGTGTTGATCTAAATTGTGGATGCGTGCTTGCGTTTCAGTTCAGACTTTCAGTCTCAGAATTCAAGCGAGAGTTCACCACTGGAAGCAAGTTACTCCGAAGACATGTCAGGTTACAGAGCATGTGATCTGTTTGGAGCTGAGCCCAGGTGATGGTGCCGTAGCTGCACGCTTTCAAAGGTTTTCAGATAAAAATAGTAAAAAAACTGGAAAAAATATTTTTAAAACTAGCGTCAGCTGTCTCAAGTTTTCCACTTAAACTTCTACAGCTTTTCAAACTTCTTATACTTCAACTTCTTCAACAAAATACGAACTTCTCTGCAGTTTATATTTTGTGCTAAGCAGGGAAACGGAAGGATACCAAAAGAGACATTTTTGCAATGAAAAATTGTGTCTTTCATTTTAAAGGTTGTATGTTAAACTCCTTGTCAGGTGACACCTTTACTGTTTGTTTGGTTTTCTGAAGTTCTCCAGCCACAGCAGGGAATAACTAATTTTTTTTAAATACAAGAAAGAGTAGGTAGCTGCAGTAAGGATCCTGTAGAAAAAGTAGGGATCTGCTCCCTTCCCTTTCTGGCAGGAAATGGATGCAGATATGGCAGACAATGCAGGAGGGGAGAGAATCCACTTTTTCTGGATTACCTTTTGATGAAGTGGTTGGTGATGCCTGTTTGCTTAATGCCCCCACTTACTTATTGAAACCATTGCCACTATATTAAAAATTGTGTTACTTAGTGTGCTCACTAGTGCCTTCTGAAGATGTTTGGTGGCAAGGCACTTTTTTCACAGTAGCATCATTTAAACTGTTAGATGCATTTTGCTAGCAATCCAAAGAAACTCAACTATTCAGCTGTTAAAGTTGACTGACCACAGCATGTTGTGAGGTTTGATCTGCTAGATTATGTATGATTAATAGCAAGGATGTTTGTATCTTTGACACTTTTAATCAAACAGGTGGTAATAAAATTTTGAGTTGGTATCCACATTATAAATTCTGAAAGTTCAACCAATTAACAGTATGAAATTAGGAGGCTATCCTTTCATTTGGCTTTATTGAGAACTTCTAATAAGAAGATGCTGATCACACAAATATAATCTTAAAATTTGTTTTCAAAATCTTTTGGTGTTTGATCACGTTTCAGATCCACACACCCATCACCAGCCAAAGCCATTCTCTGAAGATGCTGTGGGACAGATGTTGGTTCAGTTGTTTCCTTAGGAGCTTAATACTGGTTGCTGAATCCTGCAGCAACATAATTATTAGGTGACTGTTATATTGACTCGATGCCTTACTTCAGTTTGGAGAACATTGTTTTTCAGGCCAAATTGTGCCATTATTTAATTGCGACATGCCCAGGTTTTCACATTTTCTCAAAAATCTTAGGTTTTTAGGGACAGTACCAAATGTCACAACTGATAAATCCATTTATTACTTGTGAACCTTTGCTTTTACTTATCATTTTACTATTGTGTTGTGCAGATAACATTTTCAGGTGAAGTTTTTGAAAGCTTCTAAGAAACAGAACTTTTTTTTCAAGTTGTTGTATGAGAATGAGCAAGCACTTGATGTTTGATTTTTGGCATGTGCAGTTGTATGATTGTATGATGATTGGTATTTTCCAAGGAGCTTAATTTTTTATTTATAGATCGCAAAGTGCTTAGGAAACTAGAGGATATTACTAGCCTAATTTTAAGAGAGGGTGTCTCCAAGATTAAATGTAACTCACTCTGAGTTTATTAAGAGTCAGCAGAAAGAAAAAAAGAAGAATCTGCCAAGTCTTTATACCAGGATAATCCATATATAAATAAAAGCATCCCAAAGAGCAATGTCGGGTGGGGAGATGGAGATAGGCTACAAGAATTCTTTCTGTGATCTTTAAATAAGTGAAATGAGTGTGTGGAGCATGTCTCCTTCAGGACACCCATAAGGAGAATGCAGACTGAGATGAGTTGAAGATATCTGTTGGATATTAGTGTGCATCCACAAGTGCACAGCTGCCAAAGATGGAATTACAGGCTGAACAGGGAGATTGTTTGGGACAGAAGTTTAGAAATGGCATTTTTGCAGTCTGGTTTTGTTGGTTTCACTCTGAGTACTACAGGATGAATCAATGAGAAGACTTACCTAACCTTGTCTGCCTGGTATTTTTTCCATCACTAATTCAGAAGAGAAGTATCTTCTCTAGGGTGCATTATTAGGGCAAATAAGAGTCAAGATTTTGCAGACTAACTTTATTGCTGCAGCCATTTTTTGATCGGTTTTTCAGGATAAGTCATAGCATAGGAGCATTGAGGTGGATTCGGAAATTAAATTGAGAATATTTCCTGGTGGCATTTTAGAAGGCTCTTCCGAGAGAGAGAGAAAAGTACTCTTCTGGGAGCTGATGTTGCCCTAGCCCGGGTTCAGGAATGGTCAGAAGAAAAAGGATTGTGCCCTGCAATTTAAAACAAAACCGTGGAACAAAATTGCACATTCACTAAATGTTTTCTGTTCTCCTGCCTGCAGTTACAGTGTGTGGGGAGATGCTCTAACTAAAGAAACTGCTGCTTTGTCTGTAGGCAGCCCTGCCCAAATGCTCCCTTTCTCTCTGGTGATGTGTTTGCATGATAGAGGATCCTGTGGAAAGATGTTTTGAATTGGCAAAGGAATGAATTAGCTTTATTGTGCTGTGACCTAAATAGGATCATCAGATCAATCAGTCTGCTGCTTTTCTGTCCTCTCCGGCTTAGGTTGTGCTGCTTCTCCTTCTCATCTTCCTCCCTCTTGCCCCTGCCCCCGCCGGGCAGCCCCTTTCCCAGAGCCTGCAGCCATAATCCCTCATGAGCATGAATAAAGGAGGGCACTGCCCGGGTACCTGCTCTAAAGCAATACCTGCTCTGTAATGGCCTGCGCAGGCAGGCTCAGCCCCCGGCTCCCCTGCCAGTCGCTGGGGCACGGGTCCTTCTTGGCTTTTTGTTGCAGTGGCTTTGGGATAAAATACTTTTTCTCCTTTGTTCCCTCTCCTCTAGGCATTCTCCTCCTCCTCCTCTTCCTCCTGATCCCAGGTTTAATGAATTGTAATTTCTCAGTAGCCGGGGAAGTATCGCGCTTCGCCGAGGCTGAGGCTGCCGTGAAAGAGGCCATTGTGAGCGAGCTGAGCTGGAGGCAGGAGGGCAGCCGAATGCCGTGCCGCCCGGGACTGCCTTTGTGGACGGAGCACTTTTGTTCTCCTGAAAGATGCCGGGAGAGGGCTAGCTGGGACTGGCTCTAAGGGAGGGAGAAGCCCCTTCTGACCATAAATTACTGACTCCCGTGGGCTGCGGGGACGGCTTTGACTCCGTTTAAGCACCAGCAAGTGCTTCACAGGATGGGTGAAGGTGGCCGGAACGCGCATAAAGCTTGGGCACGAGTTTTGAAAACACTTGAGGCATTTGGCCTCAGGTACTTTATGTTTCTTAATGATGGAAGTCTTGCCTAGAAGTAAAGGTGCAGCTTTCAAGGCTGGGTGGTGGTCTGAAGCCGGGCAGGAGCCTTGTGACCTGCAGGAAGGCGTTTGTAACCCTCCTTGGCTTCATGCTGACCCTGCAGATGCCTGGGTGCCTCTGTGCAGCTCAGGGAAGGGGTGCTCAGGGGTAAGTTCCATAGCTGCTCCCCTCTGGACACTGCAGCTGCTTGGAGGGGGCACATGGGGGTGGCAGGCAGCAATCCCAAGCACATCCTACACAGACCCATCGCTGCAGACGTGCTGGAAACAACTGCCCTCCAAGAGCTTCTTTCCCACGCATCCCCATGCAAGCTGTTGGAGGGTGGCACAGTGGAAACTTACTTCGAGCGACTGATTGATGTGCCCATAAAAAGCAAAGGCATCGATTTAATTGTTTTGGCTACATCTGCTGGCCAATGTTTCTACTTTCCCTTTTGCTTATTGAACACACTTTCACTGGAAGAGCTCTTACAGTGCAGTTCCCAGCTCAGTTGTACGGTTTTACTTTTCCTTTCCTCTTAAGACATCTTCAGTGCTATACAGTTGTTTAATGAAGGATTTTTCCATTGTGTGAATAAAGTTGCTGAGGCTTACAACTTAAACTTTAGGTTTTGAGATGATGAGACATGTTAGTAGATTGATGCATTGTTCCTTTCATGAACTTGATATGTGTGTTGGGTTTGCCTCTCCATGAAAATAAGTGGTAAAATTTGTCTTGATTTGTGGGAGGGAGCAGGAATGGGTTGCTTTAACTATTCTTTTCTTTTATTTGTTTTTTTTTTTTCTTAACTAGGTACTTTCTAAATTCTGTGCGGCACATGTGCATAGGTTGATGAGTGGCAGTAGGAAGGAGAACAGTTGATTCTCACCGATTTGTTAGTGTCCCTGACAGACAGCTGCCACTGGGGCTGCTGCTGGGCTGCTGCTCCAGCTGTGGTTACAAACAACCCAAGAACATAAGAACATCCCTTCTCAGCATTTGTCTTTTCATAAAGCTTCAACTTCTTCGACAGATCTTGTGCACTGGTGCAAGGTTCGAGGCACTGGTTTGTGAATGGGGGCTGGACAGAAGAGCTCCCCTCCCCCAGGGGCTGGCTTGAAATACTTCCATGGAAGCCAGATATTTCCAGATTGTTTCACAGGCACTGATGTTTTATGTTGCTGTGAATGTGGAGGGGTGGTTGTCCCAGATGGCTGTCACAGAGCAGGTCAGCTGGAAAGCCCCTCCAAATAGGGGAGAAAGCAGACAGGAGTGAAGGAGCGGCTGCAGCGCTTCAGGCACACCATGCACAAGCAGCCGCTCACATTTGCTTCTCTTCTGGATGTATGTGGCCTCTTCTAGAAATTAAAATCAGTTGAACCACTCGGGGATTAAAAATTGTTATAATGTGAACTAAAAAAAGGCACAGTTTTGCTAATGAGTGTTATACATCTGTGATTTTGAGCATGCTGTTTGGCACTGTGTCTTGGGCCTCTCATTTACTTTGCTTCAATCTCTGACTTGTTAGTTATGAAGGAGTTTCTTCTGGGCTAAACTTCGTAAAGGTAACAACCCATCCGGTATGAAGTGAAATTAGCATTTGCTGAAGATCTTTGCCATATTTTCTGTATTTCTTGTGATAGTATCCTTGTGTGGTAGGAAACGAGTGTGATCCCTGCTTGTAAGGATGCGGAAACTGAGGCGGTGGGTTAATATTAACTTGCCCAACCTCAAGTACGAAGTGTGCCACAAAGCAAGGTCTTCTCAGTCTGCTACCTATGAGTCATTTGCTTTTACAGAACTGATACCATGGTGTGTGCACACCTACGGTTCATGCTGGGTTTATCCAGCTTTAACAAACCTTTACATTTTTTTCTATCAAGGTAATTTTAGGTGAGTTTTTTGTTGTTGTTTGGTGGGGGTTTTTTAGTGATTTTGTCTGCTGGATTGGCAATGTTGGAGGCTAAAGTTCTTTATCTGTTTGCGTAGTGACTACAATATAAATTTTCTCAAACTGCCCTGTCTTTTCCTGCTTTTCTCAATGTAGAGAGCCAGGCTGAAGAGAAGCATGTTTTCAGCTCTGAGAGAACTGCCATTAGAAGCCAATTGCAGTGGCAGGAAAAGCATTTTTAAATGCTTGATTGAGGCAACGTGCTGGATTTCATGGAAGCCAATGGGTTTGGTTCAAGTAGGGAAGAGTTTTTGGTCACTGTTGACCTAGTGCAGACTCTGAGAGATGCAGATACAAATACCGAACTAGTGTTTCCTTTGGGGTATCCCCTCGAGAGCCACTTTTGATGTTTGACCTCTTTATGAGCATGACCTGAGAGAAGGTGGAAGCAAAGAGCAGGGAGGATGAAAGGCAGATACCATCTTCTGCATTGTTTCTTACTGGGTTTGAATAGCTGCCTCCATACTGGAGATCAGGGCTAAAGGACAGCAATCAAGTGCTTGTTCTCAGGCAGGAGAAATGCTTCAGGGTGGATTGAGGATCCAGTAACAAACAGCAGCACTGCCCTTGGCACACATTGCAGCCCTTGGTGAAATGGGGAAGGGTTGGTTGTCTGAGCCATCCAGAGTACCCAGGATCATGTTGATACAAGGGGGTTGGCCATGAAAAGGGAACAAAGTCTTGCATCCTAGGGCTTGCAAGCCTTTCTGAGGTGCCGTAAAGACCTTGGTGAGAGCCTGCCTCGCTTCCAGTAGCCCAGTCTTTCTCATACGCTAGCCTGAAACTGCACCTTCCTCTGTGCAAATACATGGTAGCTCCTCTTTCCACTTACAGAGGCACTTTCTACATCCTAAAAAATATCAACACCATACTAAAAAACTGGGTTGGCTCTCAAATGGCAGTGCTCCTGGAGGTAGAAATGTAGTCATTTTGCACTTGCCTTCAGAGTGCGTCCAGCAAGTGTGCATTTAAAGGAATTTTAATAATGTATGGGCAATGGCAAATTCCTAACAGGTATATTAGTGTGTATGTGATTTTTTAAAAATACAACACTAAATAGTTATCTTGTTACACAGAAAATGACCCTGGCATCAAATTCTGATAACATGCTTGATAGAAATCAATGCAAAAGCAGTGGTGCCTTCCCCACCGTTGCTGCCATGGCACTGTGATCTTTGGTCCCTTTGACAGAAGTGAGCCAGGCAAAATGTCTTTTGGACCACCAGCTGCTGGAGAGACCTGATGCTAATGGCATTCTTTATGTCAACCCCACTTTGCAATTGTAAAATCTCTGGATTACTGATAAAATACTGATAGTTCAGACAATGATTGGGAAGCATCGTTTACTGTCTGTTCTAAGAGGTGCTGTCTCAGCTATTTGGTGAAACTGGGAGTGAAGTTCCCGTGGAGCATGTGCTTCTTACATGCTGCCCTACAGAGGCCGGCTCCTGCTGCAGCTTTGGGGTCAGTCTAAGCCCCCTGCTGCTGGCATTTTTCTCTTTTCCTGAGGAAAAAAATCCTTCTCATTGTTAACCCGAGGGGGCTTCCTAAGCCTGCTTTGTGAGGGAGGGCTTGCTTCTTGAGCCTGAACATTGTGCAAAGGGCATGCCCTGCGGAGCACATTAATTTGGTGCTTAGCATTTTCTCTTTAACTTCTGCAAAATTGCAGTTCATTCCTAGGAGAGATGACTGTGGACCTCTGTACAGATATTTTATTTTTTTATTTTTATTTTTTTTTTTAGACGTGAGGATGTAATGTGCATCTCAAAAAGCTGGGCTATTTCATCTCTGTGCACAAGTTTCATTTGATGGGTAACAGGTTCTCTGTTAGCCAGAAATAACTCGATTGTGTTTTCCATGTATCTGGTCTGAGATGACGCTAATAAGAATAAATTAGGAGTATTAGTGAACGAAATTCAATATGTAAAATTAGTGGGCCGATGTCCCAGGCAGTGGCAGTGACTACGGGGGGGAGCAGTGGATCTGGAAGGGGGGAGCAGTGGATCTGGAAGGCGAGGCAGTGCAGAGCCGAGACTGCGCGTTGCAGCCGCTAAAGCGCAGCTCTTTGGCCCTTAATAAAGTGGGAGCGAGAGGGTAAAAA
>JAVJGI010000062.1:52432040-52495159 GCA_035590275.1 Ibycter americanus
CGGAGGAAATGCATGGCTGGCAAGAAGGCTCGATTTTTGGTCCTGGGCAAACGTGAATAACAATGAACTTCTTTTTTTTTTTCCCCATCCTCCTGTTTTGCATGTTGAAACGGGCTGTTTTCAGCCCACAAGGTTACATGTGAGGAGGGAAAATTCAGGCTAAAGAACTGTAAATTATTTCGTGCATCAGGAAGAATAGACAGATCTGAAGTTCTGGTTTCAGGAAAGAAAGGTGGAGGGGAGAAGCCTGGAGAAGAGAGATTTGGTGTGCAGAGTTTGAACAGGATAGGTCTGGAAAACACTCACCTTCCTGCAGCTCCTCCTTTCTATGGGATTTAAACTTCAGGATCGCAGTTCAACACCTTGAAAATGGTGGTTTTCATCAACACAAAGCTTAAATCTCTCATGAAACTTTTCAAGAGAAAGAGTAAGTAGTTGTGCGTGCTCGCTGATCTTCCGGGAGGTACCCCAGTCCTGCAGGAAAGTGTGATTCCCTTCGGCTTTGCTCCTGCTTTCCTGAAGCCTCCTCTTAAGTTTATCTCACTCTCTTTGTCACTCAGTATTTTGTAATGTGCAGGGGCAGCCTTATGAGGTGCTTTTGGACCTCTGCTTTGGGATACTGGGTTGCTTTTGAAGTCCTTCCTCGCGGTGGTTTTGAAGGAGCCAAACTTCCCTGTGTGAAGCGAACAGCCCGGTGACAAGGCAGAGGGTGCTGGTGTCACCTGCCGCCCAGCACAGTTGTCCCACTGGGTGCTGGGGCACCCTCCCAGCCCGGTCCGGCTTCTGTCCCTGCTGATGCTGCCGCTCAGCAAGTGCATGGGTAGCTGTGGGCTTGTATCTCTGATGTATCTATATAAAGCTTGTTCGGAGCCAAGTGTTGTTTTTTAAAGATGCTGTAGTTTCAGAATGGCTTTTAAAATCCCGATTCTTCATTTAATTCATTAAGATAGACAAATTGCGCTAGAGAGAGTAGTTGGGAAATGTGTGTTAACTAGTTTTGATGATCATTGCTCTGAGCAGGAAACTAATTTTGGTATTTGGGGACTACAGTGGATGGGGAGCTTGGCAGCTTGTGTTGCTCTCCTCCTCTTCCTCCCCCAGCCTCACTCTCCCCGCACCCCACCCCACCTACTCAGCCAGGGGATGGCAAGGGGCGCTTTTCAGGCAGGTCATTGACCATACCTGTCACTTTTTCTGTAATACTGGGATGATTGCTGTGACCAGGTAGGTGGTGACTTGTCAGTTTGTCATGATTTAGGTTTGACCTCTGGTTAGCAAGGATGAGAAGAGCAGGCACAGGCTCTGTCAGCCTTGTTGCAGCCAATATGTCTGCAAGAGGGGAGAGGATGCAGGACCAAGCCACCTCAGAGATGAAGAGACCAGTCAAAAGTCTTCAAAACCTTTTTTCGAGGTCTGATACTAATCTAAAAAAGTGTGAAGAAAGGCAGTTAAGAACCCCCTGCCCCAAGTCTTTTAAGGGCAAAACAGGCATTGAGCATTAGGCTGTAGACAGGTTTTGAAGTGGAAGGCATACCTTGTTTTCTTTGACGAGTACTGATTACTTCCATCTGAAATGATTCTGGCAGGTGCACAGTGGTGTTAAGGAAAGAATCATTTTTCAGATGACAAGAGGCTGTTGCCTTCATTTTGCTTCTCAGTTTACACACCTCTTCTGCTACCACAGAGGCATCAGACAAGCTTCACAAATGCTACAGGCAGTGCAGCAGCAAGCAGTGCCGAGGCAGCAAGGAAAGCACAGGGAAGATGCGGAGCTGGCAGAGGCCAGCGGGGCAGGTGCCTGGGAGGCAGCACAGCTGCAGTGCCTTTCTCTGCTTTGGAGAGCTAAAATCAAGGATGTGCAGCACACTGGCTGGAGGCCAAAGGGTGCCTGGGGGATCACAAAATATGACCCTCAACTGCCCTTTTCCTGTTTACAGGATGGAGGGATAATGCCATTCAACTGTAGAAGTTTTTATTGGTGATGAACTTTAAACAAAAGGTAATGGCTGTCTCCTGGGAAGCGTAAAGGATAAATGAATCTTAGCAATATGTGCTTTGGCTGATTCATTGTTAGACCATCTGCAGGGAACTTTGAACTTGAGCAAGGTCTGTATTTTATTTTCACGTGTGTATTGGCTGAGAAGAGGTGGCCAGAGCAGTCCCTCTTCAGTGCTGTTGTGCGCTGAGCACTGTTTGCCCAGGGAGTTGCTGTTGTCCAAATCATCTTTCCACTTAGAGTAATGGAAAGTAGCTAATTTGTCAGCTTCACTGGAATCTTTGTTCCTAGTTTGAGTGAGCGTGAGGTCAGAGAAGGTTGTTTCCCGATACAAATGAACCTGTCGTAATCTCTCAGGGCGACTGTCATATTCCCAGGGTCACCTCTGAGCAAGAGGGGACTATCCTGCAACACACAGCACCTGGCAGGATCAGAGGACAGGACATCTGTCTTGTTTGTGAAGACTTGGGAGCTAGAGGGGGGAAAACAGAGTTGCAAGTTCAGAGTAAATACAACAGCAAGTATAAACACGGAAAGAGGGAAAGGTGTTTCATACATAATATAAATTGAGACTAGAAATAAGAGGAGGGTTTTTAACTGTCATGGAAGTGAGGTTCTAGGGAGTGTTTTGATGGAACCACAGTGGCAAACAATCTTTTTTGTTTTAAGATGACGCACGTCAGACTTGTGTGTGGGGTTTCATGATACAGATATCTACAATAGCATTTAATATTCTTATTGTTGTTTTGCTGCAGCTGTTTCCAACCTCGATGAAGAGAGTAGATGGACTGTGCACTACACTGCTCCATGGCACCAGCAGGAAAATGTCTTCCTGCCGTCTTCTAGGCCACCTTGTGTGGAGGACCTGCACCGACAAGCCAAGCTGAACCTCAAGTCAGTACTGAGAGGTAAGATCCTGCTGCTGACACAAATGTGTCCTAAAGGGACAGTAGTTTTTGCCACAGTCTTTGCAAATGTATTCAAATTGCAGGCTTTGGAAGAAGTTTGTTTTTCTGCCTGGAACACATCAGGAACATCAGTGGTATTTACCCACTCAAATGTAGGGATAGGGCAAAAATGCTTTTGCTAGCCAGAGACAAGGAAATGTGTTACCTGGCAGAGCACTCTAGAATGGAAACAGGGAAAATCTTTTAGTTTTTTTGGCCATTTCCGTTTAGTCTTTGGAATGTTTCCATAATGGTACCTTCAATTTCAGTAAGTCCTGAGTTACTCCATTTACACTTTAGTGTAAGAACCACATCGGAGGTGTTTCATTTGGTGGTGTCTTTTGTTGTTGTACAGGGTCATTTCCAGGGATGTGGCTAATTGTGAGAGATCAGAAGAGGCATGGAGGACAGACATGGGAAATAGGGAACAGGGCACTCACAAGGGCCCTTTCAGTAGTGAAAGTGCTTTCTTCAGAAGGGTGTGGCATATTTTTAAGGACCAGTTTTTACCCTTAGAACCTTCATTGTCTGTACCCGTATGATCTGGCATGGGAGGCAGTGTGTTCTGTTAGTGCAGCCATGAGGACAGAGGCAGGCAGCCAGAGGGGAGGACTGCAGAACATCTCTCCCTGAGCCAGAAGTAAAGTTTAAAATTACAGCTTAACGTCCATGTTCAGCAAATGGTTAAGCTCTATTTTTCTTTACATCAGCTATTTAACAAAGAGAGTTACCCTGCAAAGAACCAGCTTGTTTCAGGTCTCTTTGTTTCAGCAGGAACCACAGGTACTTGATACCTGGCAGAGTTAACCTGATTTAAAAGAACATTGTAATTTTTGTTTGTTTAACGTGACATTTCTTCTTTTTAAATGTGCAGAAAACTTCATTTTGTATGCCTGAATAGATAAGTGTTTGGCTGCCATGTTTTATTTCTCTTGACATTTCTCCAGGTAATTGATTTTCACCATCTTTTACTAGGTGCTTTTTGTTATGATTTAATAGGGGAGTCTTGACAGCCAATGTTATTAGTGCATGCATGGCTCAGCAGATAGCCTGTGTGTCCTCTATACTTACTATCGGATAATACATTTGTGCAGCCCTTTAGCCTTGAAATGTTTACTGTTCCCTTGCAGGTACACTTACCAGTTCTTTACAAAAGAAAAATATTTGCCTGCTTTAGATTAAAAAGAATACTGCTTGTGGTTAGCTTTTCATAAACTTTTACTCATTCTTCTATTTTTATGTTCTCTGTTTGGGACTATTATCAAAAAAACCTGCATAGACTAAAATGCTGCTCTGATTTTCTTGCGTTCTATCATAAATCTACTGCAGTTTCATCTTCTGTTTCAGTGAATTTGTATCTAATACATTTGCGTGAAACTTCCCCCAGCTTACACATCTGAAGTCATTTTGGTCTGCTGGGATTTTTCTCTAGAGCTGCTGCTCTTCATAAAACAAAAGCTATTCAGTACTCCTACAACTTACCAGTTAACCATTTGTATTAAATAAACTGGCTTGTGCACACAGTGTAGGACTCCTTGGTAGTGAAGTGAATTTCAGTTTCATGCTTTCAGGGTGGTAACTGAGAGAGAAAAGAAACTGTTAATGCCTTCACCAGACCTCAAGCTGCTGACATAGTCAACAAAACTCTGCTGTTTATCTATTTACTTATTTTACCTCAGGCTTTTTCCCTGGGCCATGTTTATTCTGTAAGAGCAGTTTTAAAATAACTCCTTGCTCTGGCCTGTAGCTGTCCTGAGTAGCTACTGCATGAATTTAACACCATTTTCAGTAATTTCATTCTTGCCTGTAGGTGCTCTGAGTAGTAAGAGAGGCACTGACTGAAGATTTATGTTTTACTGTGCTGCTGCTTCGACCAGCACTGTGAAATCAGGAAGATGCCAGTGAACATTTGGAGGATTGGGTTAAACTTCTGTAGCTAGCACTGAATTTCATTCGGTGTACAAGTGCTGTTGTAATTGTGACGTAATTGTGACAGCTGCTGAACTGCTTTTCCACCCCTTGTTGGAAAAGACAAGTTTTCTAAAGCTTCTTAATGGGTAGGAAGTGAAAGCAGTGCTATGTGATTACAGCATAGAAGACCTTGAAGAAAAGTAGTCTCGTAAGAAGCACCATTGGGCTATCATGGGAACTTTAATTCTGCTTTTCTTGGCCTCATGATGAAGTTTGCATTTTGACATCTTTTCGGTGTTTCACATTCATTGGTTGAGGTGAAGCATGGGGCAGGAGAACGGCTGTATGGGACCCAACCTGCTGCATGGGTGGTGGGGAACGAACAATGTTTGATGACAAGGTGCGCTGTACTCTGGGCAGGAAACAGTGGTGTGAATCCCCCTGTTCTCCAGGAAGTGTTTGCACAAACTGGAAAGGAGTAGAACAAAAGCAAAATTAATTTTTTCCTTGTGGTAAGGTGGAGATGGAGTAGTGGACGTGTATGGCAGTGGAGAAATGCTTACATTTGGTAATAGGGGAAACTTCCTTGCAGTAAAGATACTGAAGCACTGAAATAAATTTTTGGGGCTATGAAATCATTTTAAGAATAGGCAAGAGAAACAGCACCTAGAAATTGTTTTTGTATGTTTAATTCTACCTTTAAAGGAAGTTGGGAAGGGAAAGAGAACCTCTGGTGGTCCTCTCGAACCTCATAATGTGGTCAGAGCTAAACTAGTAGCTATGGTTCAGAGCATTAAAACACGTCTGCAAGTTTTCCAGTCCTGTTCTTGTTCAGCTTATGAGATCTGATATTGCTGGTACATAGCAACTTAATTTGTTACTACATTCGTTGCGCCCCCAGTGAATGGAAAACTAAGTATAAAACTTAGGTGACAAATAGTAATTCACATGTAGAGCACAACAGTCATATAAACCACCTGTAAAGATACTGAATTATTTCGAAAGATTTTATATATTCAAGCAAGATACTTCTTTCTATCAAGGAGTTTTCACGCATTTAATACTAACCAGATGAAATGCTGGCTAGCTTTTAAGACAATGCAAGGTCAAACCTATTTATTCTGGTACAATTTTAGCAGCAAATTTTTGACAGCATGGTTCTAGCTAAAAAAATCTAGTGAAATAGATAGGAGGCTGTCTGTTGTCTGGAATAAACTTCTAAGCACCACATACAGAGCAGAAAAGCTATTATTGCTGCTTATTCTTAAATTGGCTTAAGAATAAAAAGTTAAGGATAGAGATATTAAGATGTATGATATCTAACCTGTCTTGAGAGAAATCAGGTACTCTGGTGATCTCTGCATACCTTTACAGGAAGCAGTGTTGTGTTTGGAGGCAGAAGAGATTTTTTGTTACTTTTTTTACTTTGTATATTATATATTGAAATGTCCTCTGCTTATCACACTGTGGAAGTGGATGCAGCATGTGATGATGTGTTGCATGGGAAGATTTTATAAGATTTTTGTACCTATGAACTAGCCTTTTATCCATTTGAAATCAAGGGGAAGTCCTTTGCTTTTCTGTTACGAAGCTACTTTCAGGTATAAATGGTGAGATCTTGCATTCAAATTTGTTCATAACTAAGGTAAAGCTATTGATCCTTCATTAGGTGTGCAAGTGCTCAGCTGCCACCTGAAGTTCTAAAAAGCAGTATTGTCCAGTAATCTGAATTAGAAAGTGAAGCACCTAGAAGCTGGAAAGTTTGTGATGCACAGTATTGCTGAAGTGGCTTTGTGTAACTTATATTAAAATCTAAAGTTGCCATTGACTAGAATCAGTGGCTTGATATGTTTAACCCAGGCTGCATTACATTTTGAATGAAAACTCTCAGTGGCTTAATCTGATGGCTAGAGCAGAAGAGCAAATTCAGATGCACTTCACAGTGATGGTACCATTGCAATATGATTTAAACATTTAGAAAATGATACAGTTCTTGGGTCGTGGTGATACATTCTCCCCTCCCCTCCCCCTCCTCCTTTTTTTTTTTTTAATGTTTTGGTTGCATTGAGTAAAACAGGCACTCCTTTTCTTTGGGGAAGGAGCCTGGTGGAGCAGATAGGGCAACATGTGCCATCCAAGGTGCCTGTTTCCTTAGCCTGAGGGCAAGCTGCTCAAACTGGCCTTTCCTGAGAGCCTGTCTGAAGTGGCCTCTACCTCATATTTGCATGGTCACTTTATGGAAGGTGATTCCTGGCGTACAGACATTCAGATAGAAACAAGACAATATTGACCCTTGAGGAGTCTTGTGTGACTCTGTGCTCCATGTGACTGTTGCCTTTTAGGGAGTTGTGAAAACAGGTGATGAAGAAGACATGAGAGGGAAGAGCTGAGGCTCTGCATGGGATCAGGATCCTCAAATCAATCCTATCCCCTTGCACTGTGTTCTCTGCTCTAAGGCTGAAGGACTGACTGTTTGACGTGTTTAGTCTCATGTTGCCAGGGTCTACTGAGTGGCTGGACCAGCTCTGAGAGTCTGGTCTGGACAGTAGCAGAGCTAGGAGTTTAATGTTGTTCAGAGTGGCACTGGTTCCTTTTCTTTTTAAGGCAGACCATTATCTGCACTAAAGGGGCAAGTGCCACATACTGCAGTGTTCCGTACAGCTGTTTTGCTCCACAATGCCAGGAGATTGAGTGGTTGTTCAACCAGAGTGAAGAGTGTAGCACCATAAAACAGCCCCTGTCCCTGACACAGTGCACTGACAGATCTAGCTTGTTGCTTTGCAGCATGGTTGTGTTTAAAGGACTGTTGTCTGAAGAAATCCCTCAAGTACAGTGGTCTTCAGCTGGAAGCACAGATACAACAGCAGTAGTATATAGCAATGATGCAAATATTTGGTAAGAAAAGTAAATTGAGACTCATTTTGCTAACTGTACTATAATCTAAAATAATGACAAGCAATAAGGTATGAAGCATGAAGATGGGGAGGAGACACAGCACTGTTGTAGTGTTGCTTTGCTTAACTGGTTGGAGTGTGTCTTGAAAAAGTGTGCCCGTCTCTACCTTCTGGATGGGTTTGCAGCATTAGCAGAGTGTTCACAGGTGTAGTAGATCCAGTGTCCTAAAAGGAAAGCCTAAAGTAATCTGGAATGCACTGGCCTTGGATAGTCTTGCGAACTATGAAGAAGTGAAGGAAGAGGAAAAAATGTTTTATTTCTATATGTTCTCCCTCAAATGTGGATGTGAGTCAGTTGCAGTGATGGGGGCTGGAGCAGGGCATGTATAGCTGGATTTCCAAGGGGCAGTTACCTTCCAGTTCCTGTAATTAGCAGTGTAGAGCACTTTTGACGTAAAAAAAGAAAAAAATGGGGGGAGACAAGCTTCACTGTTGCGTGTTGTCACTTGTCCAAGAGTTGGGAAACAGCAGGCATAAAGGGAAGGGATGAAATAACCATGTTAATGTTACAGGGCAAGTAACAGCCAGACTGAAATTATATTAGGCTGTCAGAAGACAGCCAGTTCCTGAAGGGTCTGTGGACACTCTCTGCACAAAGTTGAAGGTGAGGGGCAATGTCTTCTCACACACTACTGATTGCTGCCTGGGCTGGCTGTCCTTTCCAGTAGTTAACAAGGTGTCAGCTAAGTACTGAGGAAGGTATAGCTGTAAATAGTGGGAACAGTCCATATGCTGACTCTCATACTCCTTTTCAGACTATAGCTGCGGAGACTTCCTGCACAACTGCCTGTACTTTGTGCCTTTTCCCCCCCAGGGCTGTTGATTCAAGCTATGTGCATAATGTAGGGCTCGTTGTTCCAGTGTCTGCGATGATTCATTTATTATCTCATCTTCAGAAGAGCTGGATTTGGCTGACTGTAGCTTCTGTTTAGCTTTGTTGGCCAAATTCAAGGAATGTATTTAAGCAGCAGTGATTGAAACACTTGATTTGTTTTCCAGAAGACATCTGGTTAGCATTGTCAAATAAAACCGGATTTAAGTAGTTATTCATAAAGCCTCTATTATGTCTTGCTGTAAGACCCTCCAGACAGGTATGTGTTTAGCCTTTGTTTTCTCAGTGCATCTGCCAGATCACTGTTCAGATGAGCAATATTAGGGTCAGCCCTACTAGTCAATAATCCTGCTGAGAAGATTATGGACTTAAAATAATCTTATGTTTCATTAAAGAGTTGCAAAATAGGGGGAGAACCACTTCATGTTAACAATAGGTCTGGTTCAGGTTCAGAGAGATGTCAAGATGGGAGCTTCCTACCAACTGGAAACCTTAATGAAGTAGAAGACCATTAAAGTCTAGGGGAAGACCGTATGTTCTGGAAAGGCCTTGGAGCTGTAAAATCAAAAAATAGAAGTCAACTCATTTCTCGTTATTTTAGTTTCAGTAATCAAGTTAGTACTAGAGACTCTGCCCATGTATCCTGCCCTTTTTACTGCTTGTGATTTAATTCGCAGTACATCTGTTGGTGGTTTTGGCCAAGTTCCTGTACTCCAACTGCCTTTTCTAATAAGGAATTTTAAAAAGCAAATATTCAAATGAAACTAAACAGAATTTGACTGGGAGTCTGCACTGCACATGTTTGAAAGCTGCTCTTGTGCTGAAAAATTGAGCTACTTGGAAGCATTTAGGTTCCCTATTTTTAGGTTTAGTTACATAGAGCAGTGCTTAGTGTAAAAACATACAGGGGGGTTATATGTAGATTGATTACACTGATGTACGTGGTAAGTGAAAGGGTTAAAGGAAGCAAAAATTTGCTTCAAAATAATACTAATGATATTTTTTTCTTAAACCAGATTAATGTGTTTTCTTAGTGTTTTATGATACAAGTCAGAATCAGTAGGAAGATCTAGCTGACAGATTATGAAACCTCACCCTATTTCAGATCTGTGCCTTTAGTGGAGAGAAGAAATTTAAACTGTTACCATCTGTGGTGTGGTTGTTTCAATGCTAGGTAAAGCAACTTCCATCACAAGGAATGTCAGACTTTCAGTTGTTTCCCTTTTTGCTTTTCTTCCTCCTTCCTCTCTTAGATTGGGGTGTTATACATGCTTGCTTGCAGCATTTTAGATAGCTTTAAGTTTAACATGAGGTGTCTTAGGAGAAAAAAAGCAGTAAAAACTCCCTTCATATTTTTAGATTAGCTGTGTTCAGTTGTCTAAATATCTGTAAAAATGCTAGAGAAAAAGTGGGGAAGCAGGGAGAATGATTTTAATGCCAGCATCAAACATGCAAAAGGAAGCAAATAAACTGTTAAACCTAAGACATCTTGTCACCACTAAATGTAGTCGTGTAACACACTTGCAGAAATTTAAATTAACTCCAGACAAACGGTGTTAATTACTTCGAGCACTCCCTAGTGACAGCTTGTTAACAAATATAATTTGTCATGGCTGTTGCATTTTGGTGCCATTAGAAAGGTTTTTTGTATGGCTAAATCATGCAGATTACCTGGGAAATTGAGGGTGGGATTCAATGTTTTTAAAAGCTTCAAGAAGAGAAAGAAAGAAATTATCAATGTGTTTACATTGACTTAACCCTGTTAAGTCTGTTACATTGACTTTAACCCTGTTAAAGAGTTCCTTTTAGTTTGGATCCTTCTTAAAGACTTGCATCTGATTTGGACCGTTGGAAAAATGTAAGTGCGTACTTGCTTTCATGCCCCGTACTTGTGCTGCATCGAGTACCTGTACGGCTGAGCCCTGAAGCAGCTTGGAGAAGCTGGTGTGGAAGAGTGAGCTTCCCAGCCTGCCTGGGCATCCAGTTACCACGTGAGGACACCCTTCCCAACCAGAGAGTGAGCACTTTTATGTTGGAGGGAATAGACCTAACAAATACATTTGGTGGCTTTCGGTAGGACTTCTTTGAAGTATTCATTCAACAGACTTTTCCCATCACAGAGTCCAACAGCCCTCTGTTAGCATTACCTTCATCCCATGGAGCCCAAGACACCTGGGAAACTTCACACAGCATCTGTCATTAAAAGCTACCTGTGTAGCTGTGCTTGGCTGCTTATTCAGGAGAGGAAACACACGTAAAAGTCTTAGAAAAGTCTCACGGACCTTTCTTGTTACTCACCAAATAAGAAGGCCTTGCAGTAAATGATTTGCTGGTGGATTAAAAACTTGCCACTTCCATATGGCACTTGCTTGTGGTGGAAGTGTGTTGGGTACCAGTGTTCACTGTCTCCAGGCTTGTTTCATGCTTTTCTATATGTACTGTTAAAAATAAAGATCTAGAAATAGCGATGTAAAATTACATTTTGGGGAAGGAGAGGGGAATAATAGGGAAGGTAGCTGGATTGGCAAAGGCTGGTGTTAGCCAAGGCATCTAGATCAAGCTGTTGAGCAGAAGTTTTTTCAGCTGGGCTGCCATGGTACTACATCTGTTGAAATTCCTGACCCTTTAAACTAGGAGTCTGAACAAAACAGCGCACTGGATATATCACAGCTGAAGTTCATGAACTTGCTTTGCAGTCAGCATTGGTTACAGTTCAGTTGTTACACAAGTGCATCATTGCTATGGCTTTACAACATATTTTAAAGCTTTGATATAGAAGCACTTTCTGTGATAGTCAAGGTCTGCAGATGATATGGGGATTTATACATTTAAGGGAAATGGGATTTGATCCAAGCTGAATGAATTTTTGGGAGGAATATAAAGTGGTAGAGGCAAGCTGTCTGCCTCATATTTAGATCCAGGGACAAAAATAGATGCTGCATTGGAATTAAATCTGAGATGCTTTTTTTAAAGTCATATTTAGCATGAGATATTTGTCAAAAACAAGATTGCCTTTGTACAGCTCTGCTTTTATACAGCCTGTTTCATCCACACACAGAGAACCGTGCATTCTTATCCCCAGTTTACATATGAGCGACTGACTCATAAAGAAGCGTAGAGCAAAAGGCAGTAATTTTAGTTAGCTTTACTAACCAAGGAGACCTTTGAACTAGGGTGTTTGTTTTAATTATGGTCCCAGGCATAATCATCCTCAATAAGCTCTTTATCTTGAGAAGTTACCTCCCTGAAATTCCCCAGTTAACTTCAGAGTCCAGAATTACCCTGGTCTTATCCATGTCTTACTACAGTGCTGCAAGCAGGCAGAGAGGCAGCTGCACCCTTTGAAGAGGTCCCAGTTTGGTAGATGTGCTCAGAGCATGTCTCGGTACGTACCAATACCACCGGTCCCAAACAAAGTGTAACTCGTGACTGCTATGTTTCAAATGGCAACCTTTTTGCCCAGCCTTCAGAGCACACTGTTATGAAAGTGGAGATTTAGCCTGTGCTCACCTCATCCTTAAAGAACTCAAATTTGTATCTATGAAAAATACTTTAACTTGCAGCACTTTATTTTAAGCAACTATTGGATGAAAAGCACATTGTCCTCAGAAAGTAAAGATGTTAAAAGCCCTGTTAACATTCTCCTGCCCCTCTTGAGAAGAGATGCCTGCGGCATTGCACCCAGCTTTGGTCATTACTGGTGCGGCAAGGATAAGAGTTTAAGGTACCTCAGGTTCTTCCTTAGTTGGCTTTATCCTGAGGTGCCTCACTATATGCTCATGTGCTGTAGGCAGAGTGTAGATACCCACTTGGACTCTGAATTTAGGAGGCGCATACATGAAATTTAGATTGTGTGATGTCTCTAGATGTAAGTTCTTGACTGGATCTAACCTGATGTGATTTGCTCGGATGCAGTAATGCCAGGTCAGGTATCCAGGTCTTCTGACACCAATGCCTGTCACAAGGCCACAAGGTCTTAGCTGTCTCAGCTCAACTGAAAAAACAAATTCAAAATATGCATGAAGTAAATAAAAAATGATACGCAGTAATTTATCAGCTATGAAATAGAAGGGTTTTTTAAAACAGAAAGCGGTGATATAGTACATACTTCGATTATTAAAGTGCAGTGTGACCTATAAAGTAATGGGTTATTTTTAAAAGTTTGCTTCTACAAGGCAAATGTATATTGTACTACAGTCTGGTTTTAGGTGAAATTTTGAAAAGCTACTTGTAAGACAGTGTTTGTAGTTCTGACTTGGGAACATGGTTTTGTAGGTATTTACAGAAGTAGGGGTTGGCTACAAAGTTTGAAGACTAAAAAAACCCCAAACGTATCTGACCTCAGGGAGCAGAGCAGTTTTCCAGTGATAGGTACAGTGAATGGATAAATGTGTTTTAATATACTAGTCAGCAGATTTATTTCTGTAGTTGACAGTTTAGCTGACTCTTGCAGTTAATAGTCTCTCTCTAGTACCAAGAAAAAAAGGGGAAAGAAAAAATCCCACTCTACAAAATACAAGTTACAACATGAAAGGCTCTGCCAAGAAGTCACCCTGACTTTAGCTGAGATAATTTTTCAAGCATGCAGATGCAGCTGTCAGCTTGTCACTTGTCCCTTCTTGCTCACAAGGAGACAACAGGGGATGGTGCAAAGGCAAGTGAAGCATGTGCTGCCTTTCCCCTTTCTCCCTCTGCACCAGGGGGGTCCAACTGGCATTTTCTCTCTGGGTTTTAGCGATCGGTCTCAAATTCCAAGTGCTGTTCTTGGATACGAGGCAAACTCAGATGTTTCTGGGATGTTATCTTTCTGTCTTTCATTGCTTGAGCCATCCAGTGGGATGGCTACTTATGCCAAGCAAGTCGGAGCTATTCAGATGTTTGACTAACCTTGATGCCAAATTTCGAAGTTTATACTTGTGAATATTGTGGTAGCTTAATTCTTTAACCAGTGTCTTTACTGGTTACTAATAAATACTTAGAAACACAGAAAAGTAGATTTTTTTAAATATTAAACTCTTTAATACATGTTTGCAAGAGTGTGTCTGAGTGCATACGTGTGGATGTGGACAGCTACAGTGCTTAAGGCCTGATTCTGAAACAGTCACATGGGCAGTGTTTACTTATATGAGTAAATCTCATTAGGGCTAATTTAGTGAGCGATGGCTGCATGTTCAGGCCTGAGGCATGGAGGACTGGTCCAGGGTGGTGGCAGAAAGCTGTGGCTCTGCACTGCGCTGTGGCTGCATCCTGGGGAGATGTCCCAGGCTCAGATGGGGTCCAGCCCTGAAAACCAGCACCTGGAGCCTTTCTTCCTGCAGCCAAGTCAATACGGGGCCCTTTGACCCTGGCAGATGAAAAATGACACCTAGTCTTCATTTACAATTAAAAAAATAGTAATAAACGTATGGAAAATTTCTGAAAACGACTGTGAATCCATCTCCCTCTGACCAGTTCTGCTGCTGGAAGGGTGATGCATTTTCCTTCATATAAACTCCAAGATACTGCAGCTAGTTTTAGTGGTAGGAAGGTCGAAATGTAACCGAAGTTGGTTAAAGGAGAGGCAAAGAGCCGATGCATCCAGTCCTGTCTCAGCAAACCCATCCTTCCTTCTGTCATGGAGCAGTGCAGTGTGTAAGTCTGACTAAGCAGACAAGGTAAGTGTTAATCCTGGTTTTCCACAGTAATACCGTGTCAGACGAATTACTGAGGTATCAGTGCTGTGCCTTCTGTTCACTCTGGTGATCTGTGGCTCAAATTATCATGTAAGAATATGGTTTCAAATTGTTGGAAAAGCAGTAAATCGCCTTGGTGCGTGAGGGTTGCTGCTGTGCGTTACCAGCCTCTGGGTCAGATGCAATTACGTGCGAGTTCCTCACCTAAAACAGAGAGGAGATCTGGGCTGAGTGGTCTTGAGTGTATTTTCGTACACTTGCCTGACTGCCTGTCACAGAGGCCATAAGATTTTACATCGAGAAGTTGAGTTATTCACAACAGCACTGAATTCAGTGCCTGTGGCTCAAAATTCTGGTGCAGGAATCACGCTTGGCTCAGTTGAACCCTCTCTCAGCATGGTGCTGCTGGTACCTGCCTGTTTTCCCACTTATTTAGCTGGAGGGAAGAGAGCAGAGAAGGGTGGTGTGCTCACCTGCTGTCGGTGAGAAGCACATCTCCAACACACTTCTGTCTGATGCCAGGATTTAGCAAACCCTGCGCTAGTGCAATCCCGAGGAGACGTATGAGTGGTTGGGTATGTGGCAGCAACCCAGACATAATGGTATTGGGCACTGACCGCTTTAACACATTTTCTTCCAACATACATCTCCTGAACATCATATCTACCCTGTTCCAATAATTGTGGAAATTATGAGGAAGCCTTAAAAAGGTTTTTAACCACATTTTCCACACACTTTTTTCATACTTAACTAAAACCACCCTGTGAACAGCAAAACTCAACTTCAGGCAAAATTTCCTTCTCTAGGAAGGGTTTAACTTGTACCACATAAGTGGGGATAAATTATATTACAATACAATCTGACTACAGTAATTTGTAAGCAACCTTTATAATACAGAGGAGGATTTGAAATTTAATGTATAACTAGTATAGAAGGAAAAGGAGAAGAACTAACCTATGGTTTTACCTAGCCAGGAAAGCTAGGTAAAAGCAGGGCAGCAGCAAGCAGCAGGCAGCACCCCTGTGCACTCAGTCCCAGAAGCAGTCAGAGGGTGAAGGGGAGGTAGTTCCAGCCTTCCTGCCATGACACTACCCAGTGCAGCCACTGATCACAATTGCCGAGGCATTGGCTGTTTACTGGCCCTCCTGGGCTTCGCCCAGTGTTTGTGTAAACAAAACTGGTTATTCTGGGGCACAGTAATATTATTGCATGTTTCAGATCAGATCCATGCAAGATTATGACTTTGAGCTTGACTGCAGCATGTGCTGCAGATTTGAACTGGCAGGCGCATCCTCAGGAACGGGTGTTTGTATCCTGCCTGATGCAGTCTCCTGGGGTTTGCCCTGGCAGTTCTTTGGCAGAAGTATGGAAAGGCTGTGCACAGTTTTGTATGTTGGATAATGTGGGTAATGGCAGCCCTGCCAGTGGATCCAACCAAGAGCATGTATGTCCCTAGTTCAGCTAGCACTAGCGTATTGTCACATTCTTAAAACTGAAGATTTTTCGTAACTGGAACTGGCTGTATCTTTCTGTTATCTAGTCAGCGTTAGTACAGACATCTCTAAAATAACATGAGTAATTAAGAACTTTTTCGCTTAACTCAGTGTGTAGTACTCCTCTCTGTTTGGGATTGTGGGAATAGGACAAAGTATTGCTCCTCTGGGAAAAAGAAAACATGTCTGGAGTCTTTCCTAGATTAAGTATTTCTAGCTTCTTCATTGGTATTTTTTACATAAATACAAACCTTTTATCTGAAAAACACAAGCCTGATTGCTTACAGAAGACCATGTGCACCTTTAATAATAGTGATGAGATGGGGCGTGCCTCCAGCTGGAATAGTTTTTAAACAGAAGCTGCCACCCTTGGTCTGGCAGCGACAGTAGCTTCAGTTAGATGCAGCGATTGGCTTCGTGTTGCGCTTGTGGGCTGTTGCAGTGTGAAGGAAAAGCCTGCTGAGGTTTGTTGGCCTTGAGTGCCACCCACAGTGTGTATTTCCTGCCGTGCTGCAAAATGTACGGTGACAGTACATAAATAGAAAAGCTGGTCTGGGGGACAATCACCTTTTTGTTGGTGTGAGTCAGCTGTCACTTTGTAGGAATTCTCTTGGCTTCTTCAGCAATGTTGCTGCAATAGCTTCTGATGTTACGGGGATCTTGTGGACAAACGGAGGTTGTGAGCTTGATAAACTGCCAGTTGTTTATTGTCAGTGGACTTGAGGTGGACTTGAGATCTGCAGTGTTGACTTCCTTAAGTCTTGGGAGCTCTTCTGGGGCTTCATGAAGTGCACTATTCATCATCTTAATCTCCTTGGTTAGGAGAATAAATAAGGTCAAGCCATTAATACCAGAGCATGCATCTGTTATGCTCCAGCAGAGCCCGTTGTCCTTGGGGCGTGCCGTGATGCCTGATGTCAGAGAGTCACGGGAGTGGCCAGCCAGGACCCAGGACCTTATCCCAAGAATGGGAGGAAAAATAACTGCATTCATATATACCCCTTAGGTTGTATTCCTGTGTTTTTGTGGTGGTTGGTGACTGATCTGAAGGTAAAATTTGCAGTGTCTAAGTTGACAACTTAGTGTGTTAACCCACGCTGCAAGTTGATGCAAGTCTTTGGCCTGTCTTGTTCTGCCACAGCCCGCTTATCCCTGTTGATTTGTAGCTCAAGCTGACAAAGAGCCCATCAGGGTGCTCACATTTGCGAGTTTTATGTCCTGGATCTGGCTGGATCCAGTGCCAGATTTGGAACAGCAGTGGAAGAATTTGTTTTACTGCGGTTGCTGGCAGTCATTTTTCACCCCCCTCCTGAAGTACAGCAGCTGTTTGCCAGATGCGTGCAGCGTCAGCATGCTCACACGTGTGAAACAGGTAAAGAGGGTTATCAACCTGAGATGTGGCAATTGATCTGGATCTCAAAACCTGCCACCACCACCCTTGGTCCTTGAATTAAGAGAGGGGTGACAGGTTCATGCCATACTGCCGATTTTGATCCCATACGGAAACGTGTGATAGGCCAGGATGTACATCTGGCTCTGATGGAGATAGCCAGTTGCCAGACTGTAAGCTTGCATTCTCAGTGTGCGTGTGCAGATACAAGGGAGTTCGCACTGATTAAATCCTTACAGAGCTGTGGTTGCTCAAGGTCAGTTAACCCATCAGCACGGAGTCCTACAGACCTCAGTCTCAGAAGCGTCTGAGTATAACAGAGGAAAAGTACGCTGGAGTTGCAAACTGTAACTCCACTTAATCATCTGTCAGGCAAAAGCCTTTCTAAAACGTTGCCCTCAATATAAACGCTGCATGTTTTCCATTTTACAGGGTATTCAAAAGATCAAGATAGGGAGACAGATGATACAATCACAGAGAGCTTTTCTTCAGCAAGTGATGATAAAAGTGCGTTTTGTCATTTGTGTCATGATAATGCCTGTGTATTGTGCAGAAATTTCAGTTCCTTAGACAGAGATGTACCAAATACTTAGTTTTCTTTTTGCTTTCCTTATCTTTCAACAGATTCAGATATCTCTGTCTGGAAATGTAAATTTCCATTTTGACTGGCCTGATGAGTTCGGTTGCTGCATCCTGAACGTTTAATTTTTCCTTATGCTCTGGCGTCTGTTATTCTTTAGCACAATCACACTGAATATCAATTAGAGGTGGGAAGATGATTGTGGAAAACTTGGGTGAGGGGGATGAGATGCTGACTGGGATTTTGGCTGTTTTGAGTGAGGATGCATGTTTGCTCTGAATTCTTTCCGAACTTTGAAAATTCTTCAGTATTAACATACACAGGGTCTGCAGCAACATGAGATTTTTGAGATCCCCATGATTTGCGTTCCTCTCTCCAAAATTACAATGAATGGTCTCTTCCGCGGGCAGGAAGATAGGACAAGTGGTCAGTGCCAAAGTTATTTAGCAGATGGTGCTTGAGTAGTGAGCAACATCATCATTTCAAGGGTAAGGCACATAATGGATGTCTACCGGCCTGGCAAATGAGACCCCCGGTGTTACTCACATGCTTCCGTCTCCCATCCTGCAAGATGCTGCCATCTGTCAACACACCGAGCCAGGCCTTGCTTAAATAAATAAATAAATCAATTTCCCCCTTCTTTCCAAAGCTCTTGCCATCTCTTGGGTTAAATAGAAGCCGTGTATATATATGCTATGTGTGCACTTATGTATATATTATATGTGAGGGAGGGGGAAATACGGATACAATTATGAGAAATGCACCTTTGGGTTCTGTTACTTGGGACAGACAATGCTAATGCCTGGTAAACATTTTCAGAAAAATATTCTGTACTTGTAAGTGCAATTGTACACCAAGTGTAAACAGTAATGGCTCTTGTCATTAATTAATTGTCTCTTTCTCTGTCTTCCGGCAGAGTGTGACAAGCTGCGGCGGGATGGCTACCGGAGCTCGCAGTATTACTCTCAGGGCCCAACCTTTTCCTCATCCTCCAGTGCAATCTGTGGAAGTTACCAGGATGATTATGAAGAAATTGAACAAAAGGTAATGGTGGGGGCCAGAGTGCTGGAAAGAATACATACCTGGTGCAGTTTAAAGCAGGATTTTTAGAAGATCATGAGGATGGTTATTCCTTTGAATTATAGTGATACTAGGTCATCTGACTTCCATAGTCTCTTGAAAATCCCATGCATTTATATAAAGTTCCTACTGGCATGTTCAGATGTGAAAGTCAGGAGTTTGGTAATGTTCTAGGAGGAAGACTCCAGCAAGGGTAGCTGTTTCGAATCTGGTAAGTATTTACATTCAAGTAGCAGGAAGAGCTCTTAACCAGCCACCACTGTACTTGTGTTGTAACACCAACATATGCACGCTTTGAATTGCTAATACAGGCAGTTATGCAGTTTCACTAAGTAGAGGCTTTGTCCTAATGCGTCACAGCTGTTTGTGTGAAGGCATCCAGAAGAATGAAAGGTTGCCCACTAAGTTGGGTTTATCAGCTTTCTTTCAGTTTGCTTCATGGTTTTCCAGTCATCCTTCATGGTGATATGCCCACATCTCAACAGAGTATGCTTAGCTTAAACTCTAGCAGTTAATTAAACCAATAAAGAGAAGGGACAGTTGAGCACAAGTCCTGAGAAAGTTGTGAAGACATATTGTTATATACGTCAATTTATATATGTTTCAATTACAGAATTAGTGAGTTACATTAACGTTCTAAAGAAGAAAAGAAGTTTTGCTCCTCTGTTTTTACCTTACCCTGTTGTGCCAGTGGGCTCTGAAAGAGAAGCTAACTTTCATGTTGTGGGCTAGAACATTACTGCTGAGGTGGACAGCAGGGTGCACTAGAGCCTGGCTATCCAAAGCTGAAATGCTGGAGCTCCTGGGATTTTCAAGACAGATATTCTAGAACACTTTGCCACTAACTACTGTTGCTTAGAGGGTGGGAGGATATCCTTGACTGTAATGCAGTTTAATTTCTTTGAATCATTACGAAACCATATGTGCCTCTGTAGCTTGGACCAAATAACTCTGTACACAAAGTGTGCAGATCCTGAGAACTTACTTCAAAGGGTAAAGTGTATTCAATTCTGTCCTCCGCGGTTTTTAATTGAATAATAAAAGGTGTTGTGGGATATGTACCATCTCTCAGCCAGGTGGTGATTGCATTATATCTGTGTATTGGCAGGGAATGTTAGAGCATCTTGTTTAGCTGTGTGTGGTATGTGCTGGCAGTAAGCAGAGAATGTAAAGCACACTCATACTGTGGAATGCATTATAATTGGCAAAACCTTGCTGAAATCAGTGGAATTATGTTTTCCACTGGGGAAGATATTAACACATTGTTTGTTGCTATTAATGTACTGCATTATATATCCATACATATATGTTATCAACTGGTCTTAGCCAATGCTGTGCAGCATATGACCATCTGCACATGTACTAATGTAACATTTTAAAAAATGTAAATACACTTTTCTTTAACAATTTGAATGAGAGCATGTAAGCATGGGCAAGGCTTCTTAGAGACTAAGAGCTCTCATCCTTATCTTGGTTAAGGGTTTTTTTGAGTGTTAATGTAATGTGTTACTAACAATTTCTGTGCATTCTGAAGAAAGATTAACACAACAAAGTATGCATCAAGGATAGGATAGCACTTCCATTTCAAATTGGAATAGTTTCCTTTTAATATATTTAGCTGAAAGGGTGATTCAGAGCTGTGGAGAAAGATAGCTGCCAAACCGACAGTCTTGGATGTTACCGATTCTCTCAGAACCTTAACCTTAACCCTGCCAATCTTACTTGCATCTCAGAAAGATGTTAATTCCTTGTAAACTGTAGCATGATTCTCTCTTCGTATTGTATAACTTAGTGTTTCATGGGGTCCTCTGACCAGTATCTTTGTTTAATTGGCTTTTTTTGTAATGGCCTGAAATTTTACTCTTTTTTTAAAATGAACGCTTACCACAACAGATCTCTGAACTTGAATTATAATCTCACTGGTAAAGTGCCAAGTAATTCCAGTAAGTCTTATGCCTTGAGCGAGTCATATTTCAGCTGTCAGATCAGTTCTTCAGTAACAGTGTGGAACTGGGGGTCACCAAAATCCCATGGTTCAAAATGTGAACTCCTCACCACTAGATGAAAGCTTTGTAGCTTTTTTTGTCTATTCAAAGCAAAAAAAGCCAACATCTAAATTCTGTACATGCAGTACTTAATAGTCAAAATTCAAGAACAGCAGAATAATGATGGGTTGATGAATAGCAATTCACTGTTTGGAAATTCACTTCTAAGTTGACATAATTGCCAACTTGTAGATTGTAGAAAAAACAGTGTTTTGTTGCATGGTGATTTCACAATGGAAACCATCTTTCTCTGCTCTTTTTAATCTGCTTTTTAAAAAATGTAGCCAGATATTCTGCTTGTCTGTCTGTGCCAGAGACAATATGAAACCATGGCTAGGTGATATGAGAGGAGACCTTGATCCACAAACATTCTCAGATTTTGTGGAGGTAGGTGTCTTTTCAGAGAGGGTAATACTCATACCACAAAGCACATGGTTCAGCATGAGTCTTAGAAAATGTCTGAGATAAGCAGAACATTTGCTGTTCCAAAGAAAAACCACTAGGGAGAAGCAGGCAAATTAGCCCAACTCAAAAATGAGCAAACAAAATTAGAAAACACAGAAAGCTGGTCTCTGAGTGGTAGTTGATATAAAATGAAGTTCTTGGAACTACGCTTTTACTCTTAACATTGCTTCTTACAAGTTGCATTAATGGAGCACAGGCCAAGCTCCACTGCATCCTAATTGATTTTGTTAGAGATTAAATTGGTTTATCTGGATTTTACATCTCAGTACTGTGACCAGTGCCCTTCATTCTCATCTCTTACATACCGCTGTTGATGACACAACTTGGGAGTTATTCCTGTCCTTCAGTATTGCTCTGTTTTCCCAGTGTCAAAGATACATGGAAATGTCGCTTCCAAACTCTGGTTTCCCTTATGTTCTGAAATGTATACATTGTGTGTATTAAATGTATTTGTCTTTTATGTGGTTTTTTTCCTCATTCTTTTTTCTTACCCTTTTTATCACTTATTCTCTTTGTTTCTTTTTGTCTCACTCAACAGTCTAGTCTGTTAGACTGCATCTCTCAGTCTTGCATTAACGCCTGCTGTAACTTGGTTCCCTGGAGCAACAAGGTACCTTGCCCACGAGTGGGACCATCCAGCTGCCATATCTGCAGCTTGATGTTATCTGTAGCGTTTAGCATATATGCAGTCTTACTCAGCTCTTAGCCTTCAGTCATTACCTGCTTCTGTTTTCTGTTTTAAAAAAATAATTTAAAAAATCAGCTGCTCAACAGAAGAATGCCATGCCAGGTTTGTTTCCTTTATTTTTCCTCATTACTCCTTTTTGTCTGTGGTCCAATATCCTCTATTCACTTGGTTCACTGAAATTTTTAATTCCTTTTTGTCTATTAACATTTGCCTCCTTTGAAACCCCTCCTCCAGTGAACACTGTGTTTTATTTAATTGCCTGCTTCATTGGTTTTTAAGTAGCCAAGGAAAAACTTCACTAATTTGGAGTAGTGAATTTTTCTTAAATGATGAATGTGAGCTATAGAGAGTGCTTGCTCCCAGGCATGCAGTATATCATGTCTTTATTCCATCTATGAAAATGTTTCTGTGCCAAAAACTCATGGTATTTTTCCCCAGGTCCTGTCATTTGGCTTATGAACTTTGCCTTGATACAGTCTGTTAAGCTTCAGGTGAAAAAACATTTATTTTACTCATTCATGGGGAAAAAAAATGTGTTTTTGCTACTGTACTCAGCCAAACTGTTAGTTGTTTCTTCAATATCTGCAGGAGGCTGTTTAGTATCGTAAATGAAAACAAATGCGTTGTTTTCTGTATTGGCTAGAGGGACTTCAGAAGGTCTAACCCAAAACTGCTTGGTGTTAAGAGGGACTAAAGCAGTTGGGCACTCCAGTTTGGAGGTGGGAACATCTGAGAGCCCTGAGGGATGCGCTCTAGCAGAACTGGAGATACTTCTAGGTGGTGGTGTCCTCAGCTGGCCTTCCTGCCTCTCTGCTGCAGTTGCATGGGGATGCTCTTGTAAGCAGCACATGTACTTTATACCATTTCACCTTTTTTTGAAAATACTGCTCAATTTACTGAGTTGAAACAGCAGTTCAAAGCATAAAATACCAAAGCATAAGGAAGTGAGTACAGAAACTCTTTGAACAAGTAAAAGAGGGTAATTCACACATACTCACACTGCAACTTCTGCAGGAATTGTGGATGCCGAAAGTTTACATGGGTTCAGAAAGCAACTGGGTAAATTCTTATGCAGGGGAGGACTCCATCCAATGCTGAGAGAATATTCAGGGAAGGGTATCCACTGTATGCATCTTCTGATTTAATTTTACCTGTATCTCATTGATTGGTCATTGTCATAAGGCAGATACTAGGAGGGGTTTAGAGCTCTGAACTGGTGCAGCACAGCTCTTCTCATGTTCTTAATCCCGTTACAACAGTAGAGGAAGAAGGAAAGAACATTTCTGCAGTGCTGGTTGAGGTAGTAACTTGCTTGATGGTCAGTAATTTTTGCTGACAAAAAAAACCCACCTTCTTTACTGAGACAGTGAAGGTTATGAAGTGAAGGATTTAGTAGGATAGCAAAGTTGGCTAGTGCAGCTCAAGATCTGTGTGTAGAAGTAATAAAAGGGGGTATTCTATGAAAATTGGGAGAACTAGACTGGGGACGTTGATATGGAGGACACAAAGTAGAGCAGGACATGACTAATTCGACTTAAGTGTAAATTCATGTAAATTTATAATGTGGCAGTGTTCCATAACACAGTGTGAAACCCCAGGGATTGAAGCAGGCACATAAAGTGACATTCTCGATTGACCAGGAAAGAGGAATTTAAAGGTTTGGGCTTGGGTTTTTTTCCCCTCTGTTATTGTTTATCTAGATCCCTTTGCATTGCGTAAAAGGGCACTTAAAGCCATCACATCTAATAAAAGGCTGGGGAAGAAATAAGATGTTGGCAAATGGTATAGACAGCTGAATTGGTATGGCTGCAGTCTGCAACACTGATTTTTATCTCTCCCCTCCTCCCCTTTTTTTTATTTTTCTGAGAAATTATAATTTTAGAAGTGATTGCAGTAGACAGTGAGGTAAATGACATGACTGGAAGTTTGATGTTCCTTTGCTGAAAGGTCAATTTGTATGGATTAAATTTTCCTTGTGGAGGTCCCATCTTTTTTCAAACAGTATAGTATAAACTCCTGGAATATAAAAAGATGAAGAATAAATGGGATATTTAGGCAGAGCACGCTGCAAGATACACAGCATATACTCACTTGTCATCTTGAGACCTCTCAGATTGCGTGAATGCACTGAGGTAGAGAAACCCTTTCATTGTATCTCAGCATCTGAGTAGGCTGGGGGACAGTATGTCAACAAAACATCAGAGAGGCTCTGGCTTTCTGAGCCATATAGCTTGTCTATAGGGTATTTATGGGCCATTTTTCTCCTGGATTCTCATTTCAACTCCCATTTGAAAGGTAATGCTTTTCCCCCTCTAATGCATGTTCATGGAAGGTCCAAGGCTGCCGCTGTCACATCTCACCTTTCCCTCTTCCCATGTCCATTAAAAAGAACAAATTCTAACAAATTTTCCTGAGGACATGAGTGTAGCATCCCATTGCACAGAAATTCGGCCACTGAAGTCTAGCACTAAAGTTGTTATGAATCAGAGATGCTTTAAAAATGGGACAAGTGCTTTCTATTCTATTATGAACATAGTGTTCATGATCAACTTTGCTAAGCAGATATGTAATCTCAAAGTACTGCCTAGTCCAGTTCTATTTCTGATGTAACAGATCTTACTTGAGAAGACAGTCCTGTTACGCAGCAGCAATTCAGTGCATCTTCCAGCAAGCTTCTGTGTTGTAAATGTGGGAATGTTTGCTAAAAATATGTAAAACCCTATTTTCATCCTGATTATAGAGGTAAACAATTTGTGTGAAGAAAACTGAAAGATGAGCTGCAGTTTTCCTCTGTGTGCAATAAAGCTGTGTACGACTTTGTCATGGCCACTAAAAGTATCTTCACATCAAAAAACCCCTAGAACCACTATAATTGTGAGTACTTTGGAAGAAAGAATGTAAGTAGAGACAGTCAGGCTTCTTCAGGAACCATTGAAAGTGTACCTACAGGTGAAACATTCCTAGACCCTGAAACAGCCTGGAACTCTTCTACTGAATTATTTTGTAGAAGTACACACCGCTGTCCTATGGCAGCAAATCGTTCTTACTGACACAGTGCTTTGAACTCAACTGCACAATTGGGTTTTCAGTTGCTTTTCATTCATTATATGGTGACAGGGCTGATGCATTTCTGTTTGTCTTCCTCTGTCTATCCCCAATTTTATCACCTTTTTAATTCTGCGAAATTTGTGATTGTTGCTCTGCATTTTTGTGGGTAATTAGGATTCGCTTGTAGTAGATGCTTCGGTTCTTCTATCTACTCATATACTGGAATGGAAAAAGTGTTCTGCTTGGTTTGAGTAATTTCCTTGAAAAGGAAGAGTGGCTTTGTAATCAGTATCTCTGCCACTTGACATGTTGGAGTAGCCCCTGGTGACTGCTGTATGGCAGCTGAGACCTGGCACTGCAGTATGGTCTGAATGTGACAGATACTGATGCTGACAGCATCAACCAAGCAGGGTATCTAAGGGTCACTAGAGCTCATCCTCACCCCACAGAAACTGTAAAACCAGGCTTGCGGTGTCTCCCTTGGTGCCCTGATTCAAGCAGAGAAAAGCTCTTTGTAGATAATGCTTTGCCTCAGCCCTTGGTTACTCCTTTAAGTGAACGCACATATGCCCACTGTGACACTGCCACCCACCCATGCCACCTTCCTTACAAACCCTTTCTGTCTTGAAGCTGCTTTTAAACGTAACTGGGGGGAAGCACGGCCTGGAGGCAGCTTTCCTTTCTGCAGCAGCATTTTTGTCCCAAATTGCTTAAGTTAATGAAGGTTTTTATGAATTTGAGTGATCTGAGGTGGGAAAGTCTTTGTGCTTGTGTGTAAGTACATACAAATATGTGTGCCCACGCTGTATATATGTATAAACAGTGTGTACACACACTCATAAAAAGATAAGCATTTACATTATATTTTTATAGAAATGGTTTCAGAGCCTTTTATAAACAATGCAGGCCTGAAAAAATACTGGCATCCTCCGAGAAGCTTGTATTGAGAGAATTGCTGGGGCTTTCACAGGGCTGAGCCATGTCCTACAGAGCAGCATCTATCCTGCCCACAGCCTCTAGTAAAGAAGTGCAAGACTAACAGAAATGGATTATTTCCTCAAAGAAGAGCTCCCACATTTCAAAATGTGGTTCCAAACCGCAGGATTACATTAATAATAATTTCATTGCCTGAAATGTTTTTTTGTTATTACCTGAAGAGATTGTACTTTTCTATTCTTCTACTTTTTGCCTGGAAGTTGCTTTTATTTTTGTTTTTTATTAAATAAAACATTGGGCTTTGTCCTAAAGGATGTAGAGTCAAATCATAATAGAATAAATAAATGGTTATTTATTTATAAACAGCGGGAACTCCTCATGGTAACAGGAAGAAAATTAAAATCAGAAATGATAAACAGTGATTGTGGCACAGTGTCTGGGCATGTCTTTTGTATAGCACTCGGCTTCAAGAGAAAACAGATCGCTTAGACTGAAAACCCATGATAATAAAAAAACCCATCTGTTATAAATAGCTGTGATGTTTCTTTCCATGCCTGTGTACGGCAGTGAGGGAGTAACAACCGGGAGAGGCAGTGATCCAGTACTGACAGCCCTATTTTGGGTAGTATTTCACTCTCCAAAGGGAGAGAGGAATAAAGAAAAGGGGTAGAGGGCTGTAACTGGTCTGGTGCTAGAGAAGGAGGTCCCAAAGCAGACAACCCTGAAGCAGAGGAGTTGGGAGGTTGCAGAGTGATCTCAGCTAGTGCTGCAGCTGCTACACAACTCCTCTTCCATCGTTTTCTTCTCTTTTTTGTTTTACCTGAGGCCAGAGGCGGCAGAGGTTGGTTTTTGTCCTTGGTCTTCCTCTCCTGCTTCTGGGATTCCCTGGGGTGCCTTGCTGGGTGGAGTGGGGAAGAGAGAAGGCTACTTCTGGGTTTGCTTGGAGCTTGTGACCACCTGCTAGAAGCCCCAGTGATGTCTTGTGCATGCCCTGAGCTTTCCTGTCCTGAGCGTTTGCCATGGACTATCAGTAAAAAGCTACGTTATGGCTTTCTTTGCCATTACTGGCATGCCAGCATGGACCTCGTAATGAAAACAGATTTGCTCCCTAAAAACAAGTGGCTTTTTTGATGTAACTTTGTCTGATAGAAGGATTTGCACAAGCTGTTGCAACTTCTTTTTCTGGTGCAGAAAGTTGTTTCATTGGTTGATTGTTTTTTGATTTGTTTTTGGTTTTTGTTTTAAGTGAAACACCCATGATGGAGGTGAAGTCTCCCACTTTGATAAAGAATGACTTAAAATGACCATTCTGCAGTTACTAATATTGTTAACTGTTTCACCCCTGAAAAATTGGCAAAATGAGCCCCTTGACTGTGGCATGAGTTTCTCCAAGGCCAAAGCAAAGTTATTTTTGCTGCCTCACTGACCTGTGGCTGAGGATTTTGTGGAGTGCATTGGCTGGTTCTTTTACTGAGCTCTCCCAAAATCTGTCTCTTCATAACAGGCTTCTCACTGAGACCTTATGCGTCCTTACAACCTGTACAGCTGGCGCAAAGCAGTGCTCAAATCTCATCTTCCCAATAGGGCACTAGGAGGGGAGAGCAGAAGGAAAGGCAAATGGGTGCAGTGAGAGGGGTTAATCATGGCAAGGACGATGTCAGTGTGTAAGATACTTAGTCACTGTGCTTTGCTGTGCTCGAGACCATGCTTTTCTCACTCACTGTTGTATATATATTCCTTAGACTGATCAGATGTCTTGGATAAATACAATCCAGGTGTTTTGTTGTGGGTTGTTTGCTTGTGTGGTTTTTTTAAATTGCTCTTTTTGTAGGTCAGAGTGTCATATTTGTGAGGGTGTATTTTGCTCCACAAGCTGTCGTGCTGACTACAGCAGCAATACCTTAGTAATACCGTAGTCCTGCCTTTTTTTTTCCTGGTAGTAAACTTACGTTGTTTGTGTATTTCTGTTTGTAGTGTCCCGTCTCTTCCCCAGAAGAAGAAAAGCTTATTACCATCAAAAGGCCTAAAACTCCAGTTTCAAATGAGTTATCAGATATCAACACCCAAACCAACTGGACTAAATCACTCCCGCTGCCAACACCTGAAGAGAAAATGCGACAACAAGCACAAGCAGTCCAAACGGATGTGGTTCCTATTAATGTGACTGGTAGGCTTTTAATTTCAGTAATTACATTACACTGAGGAGGGTGGGAAGGGGTAAAAGAGTATCCATAAAGTTGGATAGTATTTTGACACTTGTATATTTAGTGCATGAATTTTAAATTCCTTCTTGCAACTTTTTGTGAAAAGTGTTTTGGTTTTAATAGTTTTTATCTCTGAACCTTATGAGAGAACCTCAAAATCCCTTAAAATTATCATTAATGAAGATAGTCTATACAATGTGGGCTTGAAACGGCATTAGATATGCATGAAATACAAGAGGATTGATAAATAGCAGTGTTTTGCTGTGGACTGCACTGAAGATATGTAATGGAAAATAATGTTTTATGCAATGCTAGTGATATTTCAGGATTTTTTTTTTCTAGGAATTTTATGTAAGGAAAGTTATCAGGGACTTCTGTATTCCAAAGACTAAATGTTACAAAATTCAAGGAAAAAACCTCTAGGCTCTTACTTTTATCAGCAACAAGAGGTTTAGGGTAGGTTTATCAGCAGCAAGGGGAGTAAGGTAAGAACAGCAAAAGTTAATGGGGCTACCTCTGTCTTTGATCAAGGCTCTTGGTAAGATACTCTGCTGATGTGACCATAGTCCACATTTTCTTGTTAATAACTGTTGATTAACTCTTCATTTTGAAAATGCTCTTTGGTTTTACAGTTGTAGAACTCTTGCTCTATGGAAGTTAAATTATGTTAAAGCCTAATGCTGAATAGATTCTTTGTATGTGTAAATAGAATTTCTGTGAAAGATTGAATTATCACTTCAATTTAATAATCCCTCTTTTTCTGCACAGTATCAAGATTGTCTATTATTAGTTAATTCAAATAACTGACCGTTTGCCTGCCAAAAGCAGGACGATATTTAATACCCGATTTCAAATGCCATATGGCACACTCTGACTCCACGCTCCCTCTTAGAATCAATAGCTTGCAATGTTTGGTTTTGTTTTGGAAGTAAATTGGGTGTTATCTTTCCCTGTGTGACTACCAATAATTTTTTCACCTATATTTTTTATAAACTAGTATTTTAAATAGTATTATTTAATGGTATTTAAATATTTAAGTAGTATAGGAGCAGTACTTCTGTGACAAACACCAGAGAGCTCTGAGAAATCAACAAGAAACCTTTCCTTGGATAAACATCAGCAAATACTTGAAATAAATAGCATGAAGACAACAGAAAGTTATGAACACCCCACCTCTGGAAAATTAGTAGAAAGAGAATAAATGCAATGCTAAAATGTTACTAAGCCAGTTGGCATTATCTAGGGAATGTAGGATACAGGTGCAGAAGGCCAAGTTATGGGAACAGTGGATAATCTGACATAATCAATAGGCTTGAGCAGGGCTTAGATATCGTGACAGCAGGAACAGGATGTATTTACAGAAAGAGTAATCTGCTGTTCGATTTAATGACCTCGCATACTGAAAATTTATGGGAGAAATAAACAGATGGAAAGAAAAACGAGGTAAAAGAGATAAAATAACCCTCACAGATTTAATTCTGCATCACAGGGAACGTTACCGTGTTTGGATAAATTACATTTGTGACTTCAACCAGCTTAATTCAACTGGTGTAGCAAACCTTGTGTCCCCTGAATTGTTTGGTTTGCACCCAGCAAACTCAGCACTTTTCAACTTTTCTGATAAAAGTGGTGCACGTGCATATTACACCTCACCTTTCTGGAGTGTGCTATTGAGCATTTATTCCTTTATAGACATGGTAATTGGAAGCCATAGAAAGGGAGGGTAGTAGAGCAAGACTGCTGTTGCAGTATGTGGACTGGTCTCTGGGATCCACTGTTTCCTTTCCCTTGGAATAATTATACTGCTGCCATGAAACAAGGCAAGCGACAGTAACAGACTACGAGCCACATACAACACACAAAAAAAGCTGCTGTCCTTGTTCTTCTTTAAAAAGTCACAATCTGCTCCCTTCCTCTGCCCTCCCACACGCCGAGTAATTTTATTTTGTGAAGCTCCTTATGTTACTTCATGAGACAGGAAAAAAACAACCAAAAATTCTGTGCTGTTTGTTCAACGTGCCATGGAACAAACCATTGCCTGTTTTGTTTTTATTTGGCTTTTTCCTTCACTTGCTCTTTTTCTCACTCTCCCAGAAGAGAGGTCAAAAAACTTCCACTTTATTACTCCTGGCATGAAATAAAAGGTTAACCTCTGAAGAGGCTGCTGGCAATTGACAGCGTTTTCATCAGTGCATTAGTAATGATTCTGCCACAATGGCCTCTCATGTGGCTGTGCAATAAATGCTCCACAAGTTCAGCTTTCAGGGCTCTTTGGTGAACAGATTGCAACTAATACAGTAGTAGTAAAAATCTGTTGGATAGCCTGAAGGTACAGGGGCATTGCATTAGGCTGACAGGCTGCTGACTAGACATCCAGATTTGGAAGCAGTTACAGTCTTCGGGAGTGCCTGGGCTGAGCTTATTCTGGCCTGGAAGGGGTTGGGCTGAATTTTCAGTGGTGGCCAGTCTTTGCTTTTACATACCCTGGGCATTAAAAGATGTATAATGGTGTCTGCTCTCCTGGGTTTTCTGGAACTAACTGTCTTTCCAGATGGAGGAGTCTGGTGATGGTGGAGGTGATCAGCACCAGGCAGGATCCTGCAAAACATTTAAGCATTTGCTTGAGTCTGGCTTGACTGACTTCAGTGAGATTTAAGCACATACTTAAATATTTTTGGTGAATCCAAGGAAACTGCATGAGGGAAAGCTTGACTAAACTATATAAGGAATGCCTAGATGATTTTTTACAAACCTGTTACAGAAGGAAAAAAGTATCCTTAAATCTGCAAAATATATTTAACGTTAACATCTGTATTTGCTAATTAAAAAAAAAAAAAAGACAACAAAGAATAGAAAAAAAGACTGAGACATTCTGATTTTTCTTGGAATTTATTGAAGCTGCTACTTTGAAATTCTACAAATTTGCACATGGCTTTCAAAAAGCTGTTGAAGATGGATTATAGTGGAGTTAGCTCTTGGGTCGTTCCGGGGAAGAAGTTACTGTGATCAGCTGACACAGTAACATTTCCCCATGGTCATCCTGTTTGTGCTGTCTGAGGCTTCATGTAAAAGACTCTCTCCTTGTTTGCACCCTCTACTTACCATTTATATTTTATTCCAGGGCATTCCCAGCTGTATTTTAATTCCCTTGCAACTCACTGTCTTGGGCATAATTGTTGGCCTTTGAATGGATGAAGATATGTTCAGAGATGCAAAACTTTCTCCTTCAAATTCTTTAGATTTGTTATGATGTGGCTACAATTATTATGCTGCATGGCAGGATTACCTAATGGTCCTGACCCTGACCCCGTAAGGGTCCTGATGTCCTAGTAGTGGTAATGCCCCAGCCGGTGGATAGTCTGTCTCAGTATTTCAGGGCTTCCACTAAGCCAGTGGGATCCATAGTTCTAAATTTTATAGATCCCATGGGCTTCCTCCTCCCTTGATCTGCCCTGACTTCAGTCAGTCCAAAACTTGGATAAAACTGGCACTTCTTCGTAGCTGCAAGGATTCTGCTTAGCACCAAGTGCAGCTCATGGAGGCACAAGGCTCCAGTCAAACAGAGTCAGAGTCTTTATATTTACAGTATGGTGAATGAAACTGCTGTGTTTTTTCCTTGCATTTTCACAAGTCTACATGCTATACTTTGATATATGACTGTATCTTTAACTGTTATAGAGGTAATGAGGTTTTCTATGCTATTTGCACGACACACATCACACTGATGTGCAGTCAGCCATGGATAATATTTATGACGTATTAGTTAATGTGCATTAATCACTTTTTAGAGGCAAATAATTTGGTCATGAATTTTCAAAAAAAGTATACAAGACAAAAAACATGTATATCAATTTTTTTCTGCATTGAAGTTTTAAATGGTCATCTAAATGACATGTAGCAGTGCTTTAAAATGCTTTGACTTCTAAAAAGGGAATTTACATATCTCAATATGCGGGTAGTTGTTAGATTTTTAGAAGTAACAGAATTAGCTCACCTCACAATCTACAGGGCAAGTTTTATCTTGCTACTAGTAAAATGGCCAAGTTATAAGCCTCTAAACAAAAGTGAATTCCTAAAGAAAAGCTACTTAATGATAGTGGTGCTTCTGGGTCCCATTATGATACAGCACATGGTCATCATAAGGCTTTGTCTGGCAACGTGCACTTACACATTTTTTCAGCTCTTGCCATTGTATATTTTTATAATCATTTATAAAGTTTCAATTTTAAGCAGCTTCCACTCTGAAATATTTATGAGACCACAAGATCAGTTTGATCTCTGCATGCTCTGTAGTACTTATTTGTATTCATGTTAAAAGATCACCACCAGAAATGTGGTACACTTGACAGGTTCAGAGCAACTCGGAATGAAAAAGAAGTGTCTCATGTGATTTAATGATGGAGCTGTGCAAAGACATAATAGCTGTTGCCAATAGCAATGTCTGTTCCTGCATAAACCGTTGTGATCTTTCATTTTCATGAGCAGATTTGCTTTTTCTGAAGCTCATTACTTTAAAATAAAACAACAAAACCACACAAAAAAAACCACAAAGGCCAAATTAAAGCAAGGATTCTGTTCACTTGTGGAATTAGAGTTGCCCTCACCGGATCTGAAATGGGCTCAGGAAGTCAAAATTCCTTTAAAAACCTGCAGTACTGTGTAATTGATCTGTGTGTCTAAAGCCTTACTGTGACGCTATGCCGTATCTTCCTTCAGTGTAAACATTCATTGTAGGACCAAGCTAACATCATTTATTAATGCCTTTTTTTCCATTTCTACAATAAAACTAGTGGAAGAAAGTGCATGATGTCAGCGTGCTTGGAAGTAATGTTGCTTTGCTTGTTCTACCATGTATTAGGGGAGAATTTCGACCGCCAAGCCAGCATTCGGCGGTCTCTAATTTACACAGACACGGTGGTAAGACGGCCGAAGAAAGTCAAAAGGAGAAAGACTATTACAGGAATCCCTGACAACATACAAAAGGAGCTAGGTATGGCTCATCAGAACTGTATTCCACCCACTGTTCATTGTCACTGCTTATCATTACTCAACTAATAACATTACCAGTGCTCATGAAACCAATACAGTCTGATAGCCTATTACAGTTTCAAATACATGTGTGCCTCCTTGCCACCTTGTGCATCAGGAAATTAGGACCTTTTATCTGTTGACTTCGATCTGTTGAAGGGAACAGGTATTTGGAAAATGGTGTACTGGTACGATGGAAATCTGCAGGGATATAAGGTTTCTGATCTCTGTTGCTTTCCTGGAGATTTGGTCTACTCCCCCAGAATGTTCACTGAAGCAAAACTGAAGTGAGCAGGCATTTTGGTTTGCAAATAATTACTCAGTGGAGTAAATTGATTCATGGATGCCTTCCTGAATTTGCCAAGAGTTGCATCAACAGTGAAAAACCTGTGTATTTTTCAGTTCGGTTTAGATCATAATTGGTGACCCCTTAAGTATCAGTGTTATTTGATTGGACATAATTTACATGGGCTCATTAGCTATTGCATATATTCCAAAGGAAAAATGCCTGCTCAGTCGTGTTTACACTACCTTAGGCTGTCCTTTTTCACAGTTAGTAGCACATGTAATACTCAAAGCTGATGAAGCAGTCTGAATTTTGGCAGACCTTTCAGACACTTTTTGCAGAACTCTCCGATTTAAATCTGGTCATTCTTTCTTACTTTTTAAAAAGATGTTTCCGTTTTTCCCAAATGATAGCTTCATAGATAAAATTATGCTCCCCCTTCCCTTTTTTTGCAGTAGAGGAAGAATGTCTTTTAAAATAGTCTTGCTGAACACAATTTTAGGTGCTTTACATGTGGAATCATCTCATATATTAATAATTTCAGTAAGTTTTACTACCTTGCATTTTGCATCTCTTTTTTAATTATATTTTCAATTCTTGGTTCTTTGTCTAGATTTTTCAGAAACAGAAGCAAAAAAATGTAACCTCTCTGGGTGGGTTTGAAATGAGCTAGAGGGCCAGGCATAGGGAAAGCCAAGAAACGAGGAAGTATAGGAAGAGCAGTCTGTGAGTGGAACTGTGCTCCTTCAGCATCTCTAATGAAACAGTGCCCTGCCATGGGAATCCTCTGCCACAAGAAAGAAAATTCAATTGCCCTAACCCTGTCAGGACAGCTAAATTTAGGCAGTTTTACATATCGTTACCTTTGGATCTCACCTTACAATTTTATTTCAAACTGCAGCTCTGAGATTTGTCCAAAGCTGTCTTTGTTGGCTCTGAGATTTGTCCAAAGCTGTCTTTGTCTGTCTCTTCTTGTGGGATGGATGCCTGCCGTAGGGAACTCCTCAGAGTGTGGGTTCCCTTTCTCCCTCTTCACTGTCCACAGTGGGCCTTGCCACCTGGCAGGAGACACTTTCCAGACCTGGAGTCTTCCTGGAGATCAGAATTTTAATTTATTATTTCCTGAGAGAGAACGACACATTTATCAGCCTTGAAAGTAGATTTGTTCTAGGCGAACAAAGATCAAAGCTGGAAACAAAGCTACGTAAAACTTAATATTGAATTATTCTTAACAAAAGATTCCCTTCTCCTTTTTTAGGTCTTTCTGAGGCTAATCTCTCAGATACCATGTTTGCAGCTGATTTGAGAAATAGCAGAGACAACCTTCATCCTCTCTCATCTGTTCAGGGGGGATACTTCATGCATTCCCTTCTTCCATTTTAAACTAGATCACTTTTCTCTCTGTCTAGAGCTGAGATGAAGTTACTTGTGCTCCTTAAAAACGCTTGTGCCACTTAAATGAAAAACTGATACAGGAAATCACTTAAACTGTTCATTTTTAGGGTTGTTACAGTGGTCTTGAGTCTAGTGTGGTATTCTGAAAATGACATACGTACCAAGGTCATAGTTTTCAACAGAGGTTATCTTTGACACATGTAGGACCTACCTCAAGGCCAGATAGCGGAGAAAAGCAGAGCAAAGCAGAGTATTTTGTTCCACACTACTGTTTGTCACTTGTTGGAGTTCTCGGCACTTCTTCAGGCACATGGATTTTGAAATGGGTGCCAACAGTACTTGGGTGGATGTGCAAAGAATGCTTCCTGCCAGCAGCGTTTCCAGAACTTTGAGGTTATGTTTGTGACTACTTCAGACAGATGTTTAATGATTTAAAAGATCAACTGTAGTTTACCTGGTAGAACAAACTGAGAATGCCATTGGCATCTCTCTTAAAAAGAATTCTTCAATTAATATCTTAAAAGAAGTTTCTCACTTTTGCCAGTTTGTTTGCTAAGGGTGACAGGTTTTATGGTCTTGATTTTGGTCTTTTGTCTCTGCGCTGAGCACATTTCATGTTGCACTGCTTGAAGGTTTTCCTTGGCTCCTATTTTAAGTTGCAGAAATTTCAGGGCTGATGGTATCTCACTGTAGGGGCTCTCTGGACAGTTCTCTGGCCCACAACCGGCAGGCACGTAGGGCTTCAGCCATCTGCCCTGCGATGGAAGTTATCTGAGGAGCTTCACGTTCCTTCTGTGGTGGTTGTATGTCATCCAGACAGCAAAATGTATGCCAGGAAAACTCTGATGGCAGTATCCATCCTGTTAGCATATTGCTTTCCATCACTAGAAACAAAGTGTGCTTGAAAACAGAGAACAGTTATCAGTGCCTTCATCTCATAGATGGGGAAACCAGGCATGCTGCAGTGAAGCGACTTAGCCAGAGTCACCCACCAGGTTGCTGGCAAGGCTGGGAAAAATTAAGACTCCCCCATCCTTGTTCAGTGCTCTTCTCTTTCTGCCTTTTCTCCCGTGTCACTCCTCAAATACTTCTATAGCCATCCGTTCCCTGTTTCTCTTACACTGTCCCAAAACAAACAACAAATTGTTTTAAAACATTCCACAGTTCATTTGATCAGAACAAGGATCCAGACTAAACTCCAAATCAAGCAATTGCACTGTGCCTATTGACATTCTCCCTGTGGTTTCAGCTGAATAAATCTCTTTGTTTCTCCCCTACAGCATTGCTGCGAATGGCTATAATATTTACACAAAAATTAAAATCCCTTGGTACACCAAAGTTGCTATGCACAGGCTAAATAACCAACACATAGAGCAGATTCTTGTTACCTCTTGTTTATCCTTCAGAAGGAAGCAGAAACTTGAGAGAACCTCAAAGCTTCAACCAGGCTTGAACTATTTTCATTTCTTGCGAGAGAGCCTGGAAGAGCTTCTGCCAGGCCAAGCTGCTGGGATTCTCCCCTGGCTGCTTTGGCTCCTTTGGAATAAAAAAGACCAAACAGAAGAGAAAGCCTGCGCTGATTGCTGGCCTGAGCTCAGCGGCAGTGGTACCCTTGTAGAATTTAGTCAAATGTGTTGAAAGGAATCATGAACTGCACCCATGAGGCATGTGCTGAAAGTATCTTTAAACATTCCTACTTTTGAGCGTTGTAATACTGCTGTGTTTTCACAGATGTCTTCCAGCAATGAACCAGTCTCTCTGCATAGACTTCTGCATAAAAAATGCTCTGTAAATAAAATGTTATGTGATAGATGGGATTCTGAGACAGAGTAAGAATATGAGATGCCTACCAGTTTAGAGATGCAGTTATTTTCTGAACAGTTATTTTTTAACAGCAGGACCCTCTCAGTACTATTTAACAGAGTGACACCGAAGTAAGAGGAGAAGGCAAAGCATTCTTCTCTCTGCCAAACACAGCAGTGAAAAAAATTAGTTTTGCATACTTCTGAATTGCCTTCATTGTCTTTCAGAACATAAATATTATATATACATTTAATGGAGTCAGTGTTGGATCAAAACTGCAGAAAGGGCAAGAAACTTTGAGATGATGTTTTATTTCCAGTTTCTGTGCTCTCAATTTCTCTGCTCTGTGTTGCCATTATCCATGGCCTCTAGCTGTCTTCTTCAGATGGTACCTTATATGTAAATTGATATTGTCCCCTCAGACAAGAAGATGATTCCCAAACAAGTTTGGTAGAGGTGAGCAGCTTTTCTGGGAGAACCTGTCGCAGGCCTTGCTCATTTCTTGGCTGTAGGTTATCTTCAGCTTCCTTCACACATTCCAGCTCTTCAGATGAAATAAAGTCAGCAAAATGCCTTCATGTTTCCATGGTTCCTTCTCTGTGTCAGTGCTCTAGGATCTGGCTGAGACGAACTTTCTTTTTGTGAGGGTGCTAAGTTACTTGGTTGTGAGTGTTTCTCCAGAGCTCTCCACCGGTGCAGTCCCAGACACCGATGGACAGCTTCTGGTGTCCCAGACTCCTTCCCTGTCTTGCAGGAGGAGCAAGTCCCAGACTGAGTATCAGTTCCACCACAGTTCATCTTCCAAATAAACATACCTCACAAAAGCAGGGGAGAGGAAATAATCTTCAAGTTTTCCACCTTTTGATTTCTTCTCCTTCTGCTAGTCATTTTGCTTTTCTTTAATCAAACAGAAAATTTCTGTCCAGTCTGGGTCTTCAAAACAGTCTTCTAATTATATGCTTTGTGTGTACCTTCCTTGAATTATTTCAGTACTTTTTTTCCACCTTAAGGTACAGTTCAGGGTCTTTATGGCTCTGTGATCCCCCCCTGCCTCCTCCCCATCTACTTCTTTTTAAAATTCCGAACCAGAGGGTTCAGAGAGTTCAGAATGACCTCATATGCTTTTCGTCAGATTATTTCCCTGCCTCCCATTTTCAGTAGCTCACAACGAGTTGTCACCTATAGGACCTCCTGTCTGTCATCAGGATGAATATGACTGACTCCTGAACTGTCAGTCGCTCATTTGCTTTCTTGTGGCACAGCACAGACCCCATGTTGGTACCAGCTGGTGTCCCAGGTATCATTTGGGACTGTTGGAGCTTCTCTTTTGACATGCCTTAGAGGAAACAATTCCATCTCAGCAACATGGGGGCACATAAGTTCTTCTGATCTTTGGGGACTCAGCTGTTCTGTTGAAGACTCCTCTTAATTGATATTCATTTCCAATTAGTCCCTTCAGCACTAGCAGTCATTCAAGTTACAGGTCCCACAGGTCAGAAGAGTCCCAGATACCCAGTGACCCTACAGAAATGCCACACAAATACCCAGCTGTTCAAGTCAAGTAATTCTGCACCTGCTTCAAATTGCACCTTTAACAGTCTTTGGAGAGAATATCTCTCTTCCAGAGTTATTGTGCCTTTTAACCAATACTTGTTTTATAGATGTAGTTTCTCAACATTGTACATTTCCAGCACTATTCATCTAGAGATCAGAGTGTTACAAAGTATATATCATCTGCTTTTTGATAATAGGGGATGAAAGACAGAGATGTCAGGTATATAATCCTTCACCAGAGGCTGTTCAGTTAGTGAAATGAACAAAATCAAGAATTAAATTCCCTGTATTTTCATCAAAGTTCTTCCTTTCAGGGTGGCAGTGATACATACAAGGATTCAGGATATTTTTTAGCTGGCAGTACTGAAAGGTATCACAGGATTCTCTGCAATATTTTTCTTTCCTCTGAGAGATTACAGATGCTTCACAGAGCACAGTGAAAATCCCTTAACATTACCATAAGCCCAGTGTACTTGTCTGTTTCTTCTTGAGTGCCTATTGAAAATAATTCGGTGTGTAAGCACTAGGGTAAAATAGATGAACAGTCTCTGGGTTTTTTTGTAACACTGGAAGTTGTGGTGCCTGCACAGTCACTTGGCCAGGTCATCAGGTTTGGAAGAGGATTGCTAGGTGGGGCATGAGAAGATGAACGTAATAAATCTTAGGAATGTGCCTGTGGCACAAGAGACAAGTACTTGTAGTAGAAATGTTTAGTCAGAAGAAATCTGGAAAGAGAGATTACTTCTCTATACTAGTTGAAACAAGCAAGTTCTTTGTGATGTCAACACACATACTTTTTATCCTCTCAAATCCTCAGTTCCTATGCTTATTTCAATACAGAGGACCTTTCTACTGATTCTCTGCAGCAAGCTGCTGGTGGCACCAGATCAGCCTGAGAGTCACAAGGGAGATAGGAAGTCTTTTAGTAAGTAGTACTTGGCCCTAGGGCTTACATGCAGACACTTTCTTTTCTCCATCAAATTTGCAGTCAGTCTCAATCCCTGTCATGTCTAATGAGCAACACCAGTAACTACCAGAGACAGGGAAAACTGGTGTAACCTGTATATGCCTATCTTGGAGCTAAGGTATGCATTTGAACCTCTTCTCTGTGCTTCCATGCAAGAGTTGTTACATATGTTCCATGTTTTGCTTGTTCCAGATAGTGGGTGTTCCTCACTTGCTGCTGGAGTCTACACTGAACATGCGCATTAGGGAAGCACATTTGCCCTAAGAGGCATTTTCAGCAAGAAGTAGGGTAATAAAGAAGGAAGGGGTGTAGGTAGAGGTCTCCTGTGTTGGACGTAGCACTGGCTGTAGCGCTGCTGGACACAGGATAATACAAAAAGCAGACAAGATGATTATTAATTACTTTCAGCCACATTTATCATACCACCAAATTGCAACCACTTCTGACTTCATAGCATTCAGCATCTGTAATCGGATGTTCAGTTCTGCAATATTTTTTGCAGCTGTCTGCTCAGACATCACCCCTGCAACTAGATGGACTTGTGGATGGTATTCTTTAAAAGCTCTGGTTCAGTTCCAGAATTTTAGTGTTGCAGAAATCTTGTAACTTGTGTAACTACTATTTATAAGTAGAGGTTTTCTGAGAGATGTAGCATTTTCAACATAATAGTCAATTAAATGTTTGAGCTGTCCCTTAGAATTGGATCAGTCATCTTCTAGCTGCAGTAGCAACACAGGTGGTTTGATTTTAAGGATTTTTGAAAACCCTTGCTTTTCAGTGTTACTCTGGAAATGAGTGTGGGTTTTTCAGTGCGTTTGTAAATTGCAAACAAAATACTCCTTGCTACCCTCCTCTGAATTCCACCAAAATCTTAAAACCCTCAACATTTTAAAAGAATGCCTAAGTCTTAAATTTTTCTTTGGTTGTTTTTTTGAACCATTTTCCCTGCAGATTTCTGTTGTCCCTCTTCAGGAAACGGAACTGTAAAAAGAGAAGTTGCTGTGTTATAAAGGGCAAGTAAATACTCACAGCTTTGCATGAGATTGTGCGTACATGTAAAGCCATAAACAAAGCTGAATTAATTTCAGAATATGCTACATTTCTACAAAAAAATCTAAAACCTCAAAGTTATGTTCTTGTAATAGCAACAGCCATGAAAAGTCCCTTCCCTGACCATATCACATATAATAATTGAAGGATGTAGCCCTGTAGTTTATACTTCTGAGACTGGGCTGTCTTGCCCCCTCTGAACCCTGTATTTGTTTGGGCTCTGAACAATTCTAATGAGAGACCTCACACTGGTGTGAAGACCTGCCCTGACAAGCTTCCTTGCAGTATCGAGGTTGTAGAGGTTTACTGCTGTTGAGACAATTTATGCAGTTTCCCTGAGCATATTAGACTGGACCCTAAGTTACATCTATGCTACCAGCACAGGGCTAGCACTGACACTCGGCAGCGTCCTGCGGTTGTTCATGCTGCCGTCTTGCTGGCGTACTCCCCCAGCCCTGCTCTGGCCTGGGCCAAGCCAGCAGTCCCCCAGGCTCCGTCTGGACATGGGTGCCAGGGGATGGGGCAGGAGCTGCTCCCCCGGGCATTTTGGTACAACTGTCGTTGGCATCTTTTATTTAGTGGTGTTGATGTATCACCAAGGTTTAATTCTGTATTTCAGACATTGCTGTGCATTTGCTATAAACAGCATGTCCCAGTAATGCATGCTAACACTCCTGGTTTTGGAAGGAGGAGAGGGGAGGTTAGCGAATCCAGTGTAGTTCCACTTTGCCATTTACCTTCCCTAGCAGGAATGTTTTAAACAAGCATAAACCATCCATCTGCATTACACTACTTGTGAAATAGAATGCATTTAGCTTCATTTGTGAACACAAACATAATGCATACTGAAATGAGGTGCTCTCAGCCACAGGTCAGTATGTGACAGTATTAGATACTTGCTGTAGTGCTGACAGCTTCATTCTCCACCAGCCCCATCCTTCTGTCTCGTGCGTGCGTATGTGTGTTTGTATGCATGTGTCTATTTCACAGTGGCAGAAGAAGAAAAATACCCTTTCTCTTTGGTTATTTATATAATGTAGTACACAAATTTTTATTACTGGATATTTTAAATTATCTAACAGTTGTCATCAGTGATGTCATGGTTCCAGAAATATTCATAATGTCTACTTCGATGGCTTTCTCTCTCTTAACCAAAGGGGAACACTGATTCTATAGAAAAAATACCCATGAAAAGCAAAATTAAATTATTTTTCTTACTGTACAATTCTTGATAGCTGTATACAGAATATGCAAATACCTGTCTTGGTTGGCTGCAGTAGTCCATCTGTTCTGACAGTAACTCATATTAGATTATCCAAGACGTTTGCCAGCATTCGACTATCTAGCTTTGCTGCAAACCTCTACCAGAAGCAGAAAGAAGCTACGTTTTCATGAGAGCAAGAGAATCTACACAAAGCAAACTAAACAGGCTTCAAGCTGCTAAAAGACTACTTATGTGCCTGGGGAAAAGAAGTAAACAATCTTTTTGTGTGTGCTGCTTTCAATGTAGCCTTTTCAGAGCCTTCTTTTCCTTATCCTAAAACGCCTCTTTTGCCTGCCAAGAATAAGGATAATTAAATGTCCTTTAAGTGGTGTTTAAAGCTGCATGATAAGAATACCTATCCTCCTGATCCAGTTTCATATAGTAAATATGAAAGGAGAACAGTCCTATTGGGCGTGCTACTTCATCACTCCTGAGACTAGCTAAGGCGGAGACTTGAAATAACCAATTTTCCCCCACAGTGACATATGCAGCATCCTTATAAGCATCTCCAGCAGCACGCCTGCCTCTCGTGTCTGCTATTTATACAGTGATGCAACTGAATTGAAAAGCAACAGCCTTACACAGACTAATTTTAAAGCAGTGCTCTGTTTTGTGATTTTAAAAGACAGCTACCCGTAAAAATGTAAATTTAAAGAGCCCTACAGACCTTTCTACTGACCCAATGGTAACTATATTTTGAACTAAAACTGTTTTTCCATTGTCCTCAAAGGGGTTTTTAATGCAAATATATGATTATTACTTCTTTAAAAAAAAAAAAGTACAGTTATTTTTTATTTCCTGATGGTGCTGAGGATGAGACGACCATCAGTATTAGCTGTTTCTTTTCCCCGCTTTTTGGAGTTTTTCCTTTATGATAAATAGAAAGTAGTTGTATGGAGAAATGTTATTTCATGGTTTTCTTTGCAGTGTTGGAAAATGTCTTTGTGTAAATGCTCTTACAGCATATGTATTATTTGTGGTAAAACAATGCATGTTTCAATGTGTTAGCCTACTTTCAGATGAACTGCAAGACTTGGGACAGCTATCAGTGTCTGCTGACAATTTTTTTCTGAAGTGTAATGCTTTTAAAAAGTAGATCCGATTATTCACATTAGGCTCCAGATTTCCTTCCCCTTTTCTTTATTGCATGAGGCGTTAGCGTGGAAACACACTTCACGTTTCTCAGGCTTTTGTCTGTTACTGCTGCTTTGCCTACTGGAAGTCAAACAGTGCTACTTGGTTTCTGACATAACTGATTACTATGGAAATTATTACCATGTCATAAACAGAGGATTTCATGTGTCGAATGTGTGGCAGGAATGCAGACGATTCTTAAGCAGAAGGTTCCAGTAATAAGGAAAAAGGGAAGAGAAATACAGAAAACACATGATGCCTGTGCAAAATCTATTGTTGCAGATTCTGTTTCAGAAGGCATAACCTGCAAGAGTATGGGGATCAAGCAGTTTGCTGGGTTTTTTTGTTTTTAAATGAGTAAGAAGATAAATGTGAATTTGTGCTTCAAGAAATAATTCTTTTATTTTGGCTTTAGCAGTTGGCACTGGCCAAAGTGATTTCCGAGGGCATTCGATGTATGTCCCAGATCACTGTTCCACGCTAGGCAGACTAGACAGCTATCGCTCTGCTATGCAGCGCTCTGAAACCAAGGACACCAGCTGCCAGACGGAGGAAGTTAAAGTTGTGCCTCCTTCAATGAGAAGAATACGAGCGCAGAAAGGACAAGGCATTGCAGCCCAGATGTCTCAGTTCTCCAGCTCATCTGGAAATATGTCAGTGATGAGTGATTCTGCTGCAGTCATATTTGCTTCTCGCCAAAACAGTGACATAGGTTTTCACAGCTTGCCTCGGGCTGGTGCGAGAGTGTCTCTTCAGTCCCTAGAGCAGACACAGAGCATCTCCAGACAGACAGAAGACGTTGCTGGAACTTTACCCCACCAGATAAGTAAATTGCAGGTGGATGATAGTGTTGTGCATTTGAGGAATAATCCCACAACAGGGACCCTGTCGAGGCCAAAGTCTCAAGAGGTGAGAAGCTATGATAGCGAAAAGTCTGCAAGCCCAGCATGTGTGGTCTCTCCTCATGCCACCTACTCAACGAGCATCATACCTAATGCAACACTGTCATCCTCCTCAGAAGTTATTGTTATTCATGCTGCCCAGAGTGTTGGATCATTGGATAGTAAAATTACCAGCTCCACTGCCTACCCAAAGCCAAGAGACAATCCTGTTGCCAGCAGTGCAGTAAGTGGGAAGGAAGATCACCATTCTTCCAGTGGTAACTGGAGTGAGAGTAGCTCCACACGTCACTCGCAGACTTCAGATACCATCCCATCTAATACTGTCATGATGCTTTCTCTTGGTGATTCTGCTGTCTCTCTTAGTACTCCAGGAAATGCAGAGGCTGGGTCTCAGAGCATGAGCTACAGCTGTAGGAACAATGTTGCTTTACCAAACCCTTCCCAGGACAGCGATGGTAGGAGTGAATCTAGCTATTCAGGGGAGCGAGCACAAACAGTGGTGAACAGCACAGAGCATTGGCTGTTCAAGTCTGCAGAAAACAGTGAGACTCCTTCACGCAAGGTGGTTTGTACCACACCAGGCTGTGCAACTCCAGGTAGCAACCTGAGCAGCAGCAGCCTGGAAAGGACTTCGGTCAGGGACGATTCTACTTCTCTGTACTCTGTGGACCACGATGGTTATTACAGTTCCATGCATATGGACTCCGGACTGAAGTCAGACATGCCATGCAATAGTGCTAATGGTTTTGGCAACCCCAGAGACAGCGTGGTAAATGTTTTTGAAGGAAAGGAGAAGAAACATCAGGATGATCAGTCAGGCCAAGGTGACAAATCCCTTGCAAGAAACATCTCTCTGAAAAAGGCAAAAAAGCCGCCTTTGCCACCATCCAGAACAGACTCACTCAGAAGGATGCCTAAGAAAAAAGCCCAGTCCAATGGACAGGTACTTGATGAAACCCTCATTGCCACCCTCCAGCATTCTCTGCAGTTGAATCTCAAGTGCAAAAATGGCAGCTCCCCTTCCCAGAGCCCCTGCAGTGATTATGAGGATCCCTGGGTGTTGCGCTCCCGCAGCCAAAGCTCGGTCAGTGCAAGCAGCAGCATGATGTCCACCACTGCTCCAAACCTGTACTCCATCTGCACAGTCACTCCCTCTCAGAGTGAAACAAGTAGCATCAAGTCGGAGTACGCTGACCAGTGGGGTTACTACAGTGACTATGCTGCAGTGGCAGACGACCAGGTAAAGTCCTCAGTGACCCATTCTGCCAGTACATCATCCGCTCTCAGCGATTACAGCATCAGCCACTTCAGTGATGGCTCAAGGGCTTCTGTGCCGCAAGTGCCCAGTGGACTGGCCAAACCAAAGAGCACTTCTCCGGAGAAATCCCACCGAGTCACATCGCCATCGAGTGGGTACTCCAGCCAGTCCAATACACCCACTGCGCTTACTCCAGTGCCTGTACTTTTAAAGTCTGCATCATCAGGAAACGGGAAATCCAAGCTGAAGCCTAAAGTGCCTGAAAGGAAGTCCTCTCTTCTGTCTTCAGTCTCCATGTCTTCGTCCTCCACTTCTCTTTCTTCAAATACATCTACTGAAGGGACCGTGAGCGTGAAGAAATTGGACCCCACCCTGAGCTCTCCTCCGGATTCTGGTGCACCTCCTCCACCACCTCCTCTTCCGTCACCTCCTCCACATTGCCCCGAACTTTCTCCTCCCCCTCCCCCACCTCCTCCCGCAGCAGAAGTCATGGATCTGTCACCATTGCCAGCCTCTCCCACATTCCCCCCTCCTCCACCAGAAGCTGATGTGAGTTCTTCCTTTGCCCAGACTGTCCCATGGTTTCCACAAGAAGCCTCCATCAGTTCATTCTCTTACCCTGTTCCTCCTCCTTCTACTTTCCCCTTAGCTGTCCCGCCACCAGCACCACCTCTTGATCCCAAACTAACAAAAGGTGCAACAATATACCCACAGTATTCTTTTAAGAAAGGTAACCAGGAAGATTCTTGCTACAGTCCAGTGAAACAGCCACTCAACAAGCAAGACGCATCCAGACCTGTGATGCCGTTAGTAACTACCAAAGCATTGCAAATGGTGCAGCTGAGGTCTGTGAAAAAAGCAACAGAAGGTGAACCATTACCTGAATCTGCTTCTGAAACCACCTCTCAGGAAAAGGGTACTGTAAATTCATCATTGCAGTCTTCCCTAAAGCCATCTCTCTCACTCAGACTCAGTAGCAGCTTAGGTGAAGAGGAAATGAAAACTCAAGGCACTTCATTTAAAAGCTCGGTTCAAACACTGGCTCGGGGTTCTCCTCTCATTCTCTCTGATAACGTACCTGCGCTTGACAGCGATCAAAAGCCTGCGAGTGCAGTAGGTCTAAACGAGCCTTTTGAAGCCAGTGCACTGGGCACAGCTACTGAAGACACGCCTGAGTCTTCAGTGCAGAGTGAAGACCTCCATTCTGGCATGTCACTTCAGGGGTCACCAGCATCTCCTGACAAGACTCAGGTCATATTGCCAAGCAAGAAACCACCTCCTATTTCAAAGAAACCCAAACTGTTCCTTGTTGTACCACCTCCACAGTTAGATCTTACAGTGGAGAAAATAGCTGAAGTGAGTGATACTGTCAGAAGCACATCAAGCCCAACTAAGAGAGACGCTGTGCTTGCACACTGCGAGGAGGCGAGAAATTGTCTTACAGATGGACTCAGTTCTAGCGAGATGGACTCTGGCAGCCTGGTTCCTGAGGGAGGAGCTGCTGGATTCACCTTCTCTGAGACAGTGGGAGCTAATGCCTTTGTGGTACAGCCTGCTGCATCACCAGTTCAAGAAGAACCCAGGCAGGAGGAGCAGTCCGGTTTTGATGAAGGAAGCAGTTCAGGCAGCAGCCAAGACAGTGGCAGTAACGCTGAAGGGCACCTATCTCAAGAGAACGAAAGTGGTGAGTCTCTTTTCTCTGACTCTTCTTCAGGTGCAGCAGTAGCTATTTTAAAGAAGCTGGGGAGTGAGAATAGCAATCCTAGCATTTAGGTGGCTTCTGTAGAGGAAAGAAACCTCTTATGATAGTTATAACTAAAAGCCTAAAGAAAGTTGCAGGGATCTGATTAATACTTTATGAGATTTCTTATAATTCCTTTCTGACTTGTCATTGTTGTAGCCATTGAAAGAAAATTATGCTTTATTTAACTGTGCGTGCTAGGATTAAAACATAGTTAGCTTTGTTAATTTGGATTTTGCATTTTAGTGGAAATCATACAAATTTTCTTTCAGTATTGTTCTCCGCCTGTGTGTGTGAGCAAGCATAGGCATTTTGTGCACTGCAGTTTCCTAAGCAAGCGTTGTTTGAAATCACAGTAATGACAGCAGTGCACTCGCTCAGTTTCTTGGCTGCTTTGCCTTAGAGGCAGTGAGGGCCGGTGTCAGGATTATATGCCTGTTGGGTTCCCACGATGGACTGACAGTATTGTTCATTCTCTCTGTGTAGTGGAGGTGTTTGAATCAGATACAGCAAATAGTTCATTCCTGCTGAGCAATAGTTATGGGGAAGAGACGGACGGAGTGGCAACACCAGCAAGACCGAGGACTACTGAGGATCTTTTTGCAGCCATTCACAGGTACTGCAGAAATTGCCCTTCCTATGCTCCTGTCAGGCCCAGTAGTTCTCTAAAAAAATAATGTAACATTTTTTTACTAAAACACCCAATTACAACACTCATTGCTTTAACAGAAAGCACACACTTACGAACATTCTATTAAGGCTATATATAAAAAAGATGAAGAAACAAACGTGTGTTTTATTGTTTTACAAATATATTTAATCCATTCTGAACTAAAAGCTACCAGATTAAATCAATATAGATTATGTCTAATATTTATTGCACTGTTCTCGATCTGCCATATTAACTCTACTGTGCTTTTTCTGTGTATCTTTTTGTTTTCATTCTTGTTCTTCTCCATCTCTTTTTACTCTCTTCGCTGCTTATATGGTGCAGTTTGGGACAGAGGCTCAACGCTAATGCTTCATGGCAAGCGTGGCTGAAACTGGCAAGTAACACAACATGTCAGTCATATGGCAAAACATATGGCAAACGCTGGATTATAGTTTGCCATAATCCAGCCTGAGGTCGGGTGTTTTGTGTCAAACTGGTTCATGAATGAAATGTGCAAGACTGGCTCTATTATTAATGACATTATTCATTTCCCTTAAAAACAAAATCATCCTAAATAGGCAACTAGATTTTTGTGCTGTTCACGTTAGGTTCACAAAAAAAGGAAGTGGAAAAAAAAGCTTAAAACCACAAAATGAAACGTGTGCACCATTTAAACAGTACACACAGAAGACCATTACCACTCTCTGAACTACTGAGCTTGCTTTTAGACTAGAATCGATGTAGCAGTAGTGCCATCTTGTGGCTTTGTCTTTTACTTCAAAATGTAGAGGGGCCATCTCTTACCTGGTCACAAAAAGTGCTTGGCAGCAGCTTCCATGTAGGTTTATCTAGGGTGTTTAGTCAGCTGGCGCATCTGTGCGTGAGTTCTGCGTCAGGAGTACTCAGGGATGGGAAGAGCCTGTTGTGAGAAAGTGGCTGGGAGACTGCAGCACTTGGGATGCAAATGCTGTTTTCTTATTTTTTAAACATACCTTGCTTCAGATGTTACAAAAGTTACATATATATATATATATATATGATACTGACTTCTTATAACTTATGGTTACCCGTTAGGACTTGACCTGTAGGAGCTGTTCTAAAAATGGTCTGTTGTATTTATGTTGCACGGTGCTCACTAGGACTGCAACAAATCTGGTTTTAGAATGAAATGTTCTGGCCAGTAGCCTCTCTCCACTATGTATGCAGATAGAGAGTGGATCTCTGTGTGTAGGCACATACATGTAATTCATGAGTTTATGGGGAAATGGACAATGGAACTGGATGTGACATAGTTAAAACTGCTTGACACATTTATTATTAAGACCTTGCTTTTGCTGGCTTTAGACTTGAACCACTATCTTCGTTGGTTGTTAATTAATAAAAAATGTTCTGGTTTTCCCCTCATATTTCTAAAAAGTATTGTTTCAGCAATTGGCACTCTTGAATACGTGCTTTGGAGTAAGACAAGAAATTCAGTGGCATGTGCATTAAGGTCAGGAAGAACAATCTTAAGTCACACTTTGGATATATACCCTCTCTCTGTCTGAAAAGCCACCAAAACCAAATTTCGTTCTTAATTTTAAGTTTCTGCCATAATTCATCATGCTGAAAAAAGCTGCTGACAGCAAACTGACTGCTCATTTGGGTTTTGGCAGCAGTACAACCCCAGCACTGCAGTGTTTAAAGGTATCCATAGACAGCCAAACCCTAACGAAGGGAAATCTTTTCCCTGTAACTAATGCGCACACATGTTCACATCCAGACCTGCAGAGCATCCAAGCACCAAATTCACTTGCTGCCTATGGTACTGACACACAGTTAAATCTAGACAAGGTTCTTAGGTTTGCCACTACTGAAGCCATCATTTTATCCCTGTGCTTTTTTCTGGTGTCCATTCATCCTCAGGCTGAATGGATGTCGGTATTTACATTCTTCTTCCAGAAAGGCAGGTGGAGGCAGCAGCAGCTGGAAATGACATCTGTTGCTGCTGCCTGGGGGGTATCATAAGTGATCTATGCATAAACTTCACCACTTACAAGAGACAGGATCGCTCCAAAGTCTTGGCAGAGTTTATGGCAATGTCTGTTGCCGCCACCTACTCAGCTGATGGATCCTGCTACTTTGTTTTCTGGGGTTTTTTATTATCATTAGGCTGCAGTGCATAAAGACATTTGAACTTGCCCTGGCAAAATGTCAAGGCCTTTAAGAAAGTACAGCTAAAGATCACATTAAGTAGAAACTCATTCTACAAGGGAAACAGTCTGTACTGAACACATGCTTGATAAAAATTAATACGGCATTAATAGCATGATGATCTTATATTTGTAACAAGTCTAGTGACTTGTTTTTAGTTTTGTCAATATAATTCTAGTTTCCACTTATTCCCAGTTCCATGATTGTTTCTTAATTTTTTTTTTTTGTTATCCCTGCACTTTACATTTAAATCAAAAAGCACTCCACCCTTTCATTTGGAAAAATAACTTTCATGTCAGGAAGCTGGGTCTCTCCTTCATTTAGCAGAAGAGTTGCAATGACAGAGCACCAACAGAACTGTGAATTTTGTGTGTGAATCTTAATAGAAGCTGGAAAACTCAGTTTTCACTATTCATTTAATATTTGCGTAGGGGATGGATTATTTTTTTAAAATAATTTAATCCAGAATGGTTACATGTGGCTCCCTTTACTTCATCTTAACTTCAGCAGCAGTGCACTTGCAGTATCCTTTTCTAAAGGGAAGTGCACTAAACTACACTTCTAATTTTCCAGAAGGCATCAAATGAAATAGTAAACCAAAACAAAACAGAAACCCCTAACGTACTCCGGAACATATTTTTAATCAAGTCCCCAAACTAACAGGCAAATGGCATTTAGTATAATCTTTATAATCGTTAGTCTTAGCAGCTGAATACTGCCTCCAGAAAACCCGATTCACTAAATTCGCTAAAGTGTTTTGGACATCAGTGTTGCTGGTTTTATTAGTTCTATTGTTCCAGATTTGCAGAAAAAGAACAATAAACTTAGCTTGTATCTTCAATACCTGCATTAATGCCTATACAGTTTTGGTGGTGTTCTTATTCACTCTTTAGGTTTAGATTTCTTCTCCCTTATCCTTCTCTCTGCTTTAGCTTAATTCATTGTCATCCCTCTAAAATGAGTTTAATTAGGGGAGGTAAAAAGTTTCATTTTTTGTTTGGTCCTCTTTTTTGTTGTTTTTCAAACTCAGATCCAAAAGGAAAGTCCTTGGCCGTAAAGACTCTGAAGACGACCGTACCCGCAACCATTCTCCGTCGCCCCCCGTAACTCCCACTGGTGCTTCCCCAACCTTAGCTGCCCTCAAACAAGCCGGATCTATTCAGAGAAGTGTTCGCAAGAGCAGCACCAGCAATGACAACTTCAAAGCCCTGCTGCTGAAGAAAGGGAGTCGCTGTGACACCAGTTCCCGCATGTCTGCAGCAGAGATGTTGAAGAACACGGACCCCCGGTTCCACCGGACAAAGACAGATGCCTCCCCTGACCTTTCCGACAGCCCTGCCAGCTGCTCACCCAGCAAGAGCAAACGGGCCCAGGAAGAGTGGGCCAAGAGCGAGGGCCTGATGCCAAGGAGCATGTCCTTCTCTGGCACTAGATACGGCCGGTCACGAACACCCCCCTCTGCTGCCAGCAGCAAGTACAATGTCCGCAACCGCATCCAGAGCAGCCCCATGACTGTCATTAGTGAAGGAGATGGGGAAGTGGTGGAACAGTCAGAGGGCAGGGTCCGAAGGGCTTTGGAAGAGCAACAAGAGAGGCAGCTCGATATGTTTAACAGTGATGAAATGGATATGAATGACTTTCCATATGCTGAGGAGGCGGGCTGCAAGGAGACCTTGGATCCAACCCATCTAGACTTAATGACTCAGCCAGGTACTTCAAGGAAGTATCTAAGCCCTTCGGCTGAAGAAAGCTAAAAGGCAGTGACAAAAGGCATTGGATATTAGTCTAGAAAATGACAGAGGACTAGATTCCAGAAGAAAGCCCAGACCAGGACAAGTTTACTTTGCTGAGCATTTATTCCATGAACTGCATGTGTGTGTTTAAATGCTAAAGCAGTGATAGTTCTGCATGGTTGGGTTGGGGTGGGGAGGACTTGCTTTGAATGAGTGGTCTGTGGCTTGAAGAAAGTTAACAGCTGGACTTTTTGTGTAAAGCCTTAGAAGTCCTCTTGGGGTGGGTGGGGAGTTTTCTCAGAGCCTGTAGGGGTGTGAAGTTTTTCTTTTTCTTGAGACTGCAATTGTGCAAGCAAAATTTAGGAATAAGCCTGAAAAAGAGGAATGGGAAGGCTCCTGTGGTACAAGCTGGACATTTACTTCAGAAGCATTGTAGTGGTGCAGCATAGTGCATTCATTAAGCAGGGAGAGGCAGGATGAGGCACATTCACCTATGAGAAGGTAGTAGGGTTGCTGCTGGGGTTACATGGCTTATTACTGGGGTATGGCCCAGCATTCAATGAAGCATGTCCTGCTAAAGCAGTTAGGTCACCAGGTCATGAATTGGTCCAGGGTACTACTGTTTTTTCCTGAGGGAAAATGAAATACGTAGTTAACGTGGAAAAGGGAGCCGAGTTTTACAACACACTACTAGCTGCTATGCAGCCACACACGTACACTTGGTGAAACACGCATTTCCAAGTGAATTGCTTCCTTGAACTAGAGTTATTCCCTTAGAGAACTGGAGCAACCGGATGTATGCAGAGGATGCAAGCAGGCAACAGAAAAGTGGGAGAGGAATTAAGCAGTGCACTGCCAGAGTTTGGAAGGGTTACGTTTCTGAATTAGAAAGCAAAATTTGACTTTGAGAACTTGCACTACAGAGCTGTAGGTGGAGCTTGTCTTTCAAAATTGAAACTTGGGGAGTTGTGTTTTGCCAGAAGCCTGTCTTCCATTTGTCAAAATGGGAAGATTATTACTTTTCATCACTTGAAATACAGATACTTGCTAACTTTTGGTTACCAAAGAATAAGTTACAGTTTCCTTTTTGATTTGCCTGCAGTATTTCTCTTCTTTTTTAACCTTAATAATTTAGTGAGGTTCATTTTTATTGTATATTTTACAGATAATAAAAACATTTAACGGTTTTCCAATTGTAAAGACAACCATTAATTAAAACTTAAATATTGGCTGAAGTTTTTGGTTCTTAGTAGGAATGAAGCTTTTAATTTTTAAGAAGAATTTTGCATCATTTGATGGCGTGCGCAGTTTTTGTATTGTTTGTAAATATTGAAAGTTGTTAAAATATCTTTTGATCTCCCTACCGTAGAATTTATACATTTTTAGATTGCTTTTAAGAAGAAAAAGCACTCTTTGTAGATTATTTATTTTAGAGAAATATGCTTGTAATCTCTTTCTTCAATCCTTTACTTGTTAGTAATGTAAATTTCAGGGGCCTTCATTTAACTCTTCCCTTCACAAGAGGGGAATAGTGATGAAAATGCTGTGACTTTGCTTCAATAAAGAAAAAGGCTGCCAGTTGCCATATTGTCTTTTGAGTTGATGCAAATATCCTTCAAAAGATGTGTCCCACAGCATATGGCAACCCACTGAATGCCATAAACCATGCATCCAGCTACTAATCTCCAGTTTTCATCGCAAAATTTACTAATTCACTTTAGAGGCAACTAAAGCGTACTTACATATCCATCCCATTTTGGCATCTCAATGCTGAGACTAAAAAACCTGAAATAATCCCAAGCTTTTCCCAGTACCATTTCTGAGTGTTTCTACTACTTCTCTCTTACTTGCAACCTGTCCCAGAAAACTAAAATTTATGGAGAACCAGATTATAAGCAGAGTGAGTGAGAAGTGAAATGGCGAAGGTGAATCCAGCTGCACTCACTGGAACAAGGGTGGGGTTAACTGGTGCACAGCAAACTTTCTACCATTTTTGCATGCTAAATATATTTAAAGAACCATTGGAATTTTTTTAATTAGATTAAAACCTAATTGGATAAAGTAGATAATTTCAGATATTACTAATATCAATCTGAACTATGTACTGTTGCAAAGAGATAGTGCAAAACATTCTGCAGCTGCTAAATGTGTCATGCATGTTGCTTTGGTGTTTCTCCCAGAGCTGATCACACGAAACATTGGTTTCACACGAAACATTTGTTGAGTGCTGTGTCCTTTTCACAGCACATACTGTCCCTTTCAAAGCTATGTGTAAATGCCGAACTAGTCCTCATGCCACCATCCTGACAGGAAAATACTAGGCATTGCTTTATTGTTTACAAATGGGAAATCATCCAAGTGAAAAATTGCAGCATTGGAAAAAATTACAGTCTGGTGTCTGCAGCTTCTGCAGTACTTGGGAGCATTTTGCATAAAGGGCCTGTAGGAGGGAGCCTAGCCAGCTTGTTTCCCTGATGCTGGCCAGTTGATGCGCCAGTCATTTTTATAGGCTAGATGGGGGACTCTTCAGAAAGTCCCGGCTTATATGCACATCATCTTGTCAGTGCAGGTAGGTGGGATTAAACTTAAATTTAGCATCGGCTGAATTTCTTCTCTGACCACAGGTAGCCTTGATGCTCATCTAAAAGCCACTGGTGTAAGGTGAGTTTGGGTTGAGGCGCAGGATTTGGCTAGTGTGCAGAAGGCAGTGTTTATGTAGCTCTGCTGATGTTGCTACGTGAGTACATTTTACACAGTAGAAGATGTAGTGAAATACATTAAATGTGCTGAAATATCTTTCATAGTGCTTATAATGATATTTATTTAGGCAACTGATACAACTTTCTTCTGGAGGTATCACCATGTCGTCTCCCTGCTGCCATCATCCTCTGCAGCAGCATGCAGAATTGGTTAGTAGCTCAGCTTTCTCAGCAATACAGTCCTTGGCCCAAGTTTCTGCTACAAAACCTGAGGAGCATGACAGCTTTAGGCTGCATTTTCTGTTCTGGCAACAACTTTGGTGTGTATGTAATTATGCTAAGGGAAACACGCTTAATTTCCTGTCGCACATCCAACTTCAAAGTTACTTTCTTGTATTACAAGCTTCCTCCATAGGGAGGTTTTGCAACTGTGGCTTTATTGGTCAGTAAGTATAGATTAAGTTAAGCAAACCTCTGCTAAAGATACCCAGAACAGTAGGAGAAGGGGAAAAATACACAAACTTTGGCCATGCTAAGAAGGAAAAGGAGACTGTTGTCATCCAGATGCTTTATGAATCGTACTGTTACAGGGCTTGTTCAGAGATTACAATTGGTTTACAGTCGTCTCTAAATCATTATTGAAGCTAGATGTGAGATTAATTTCTGGTTTTCCTTTTATTTGGAATAGTTTTCAACTTCAGTCTTTTCCTAAATTTTGCTATGTATTAACTCATTCTGTGCTTCCTTTGTTTATGTTCAAAGTTTGTTCTTACTGCTGTCAGATGTAGGCAGCCCCAATCCCCCTTAGAGCCTTCAGTTATTATGTTAATCCATTCATAAGGTGCTGTAGCATTACAAGCCTTCACTGTTTATATACTGGAGAGAGGAGAATGTATTAATTTAAATGAAGGATGGTTATGCAAGGAGCAATAGCTTGGTGGGAGGAGGTTTGGAAGGTTACTGGAAATCAGTTAAAAGAATTGGGAGAGAAGTGGATTTGATGAAGACAGGGTTTTGAGGAACCAGGACTGGATGCTGGTTCATGCATAAGGCTCAGCCTGAAAGAAGGCATGGAATAATGGCAGGAAAGGTGAAGCAGGGAGATGATTGAGAAAAGAGAAGTACCGTGAATGCACAGAACAACAGGTGTGAGGTGGGCAGGCTAATGCAGATTCTTGAAAATAAAAAGAAGCTTCAGCAAGTACGGAAGAGAGGAAAAGGCAAAGGAACAGTGGGATAGTCACAGTAAGGGGAAAGAAAAGCATTTAGCTTATGCGTTTTTTCACAATTCAAAGGATATAGAAGGCCAAAGTCATTCAAACATGGAAAAAACCATTTTGGAATAGGAAAAAGAGCAAAAAATTGTGTGAGTTTAGAGAAGCAGTAGTAGGCTGAAGTGAGGAATGCTCTAGGAGACCTCAGGCAACACTGGCAGGTGACTACATGCTCGAACACCGCTCTTGGAAGGGTTCTGTACAGAAGAGCTGTGCCTGAAATCTGGAAAGAATATGGGATCAGGAAGATTAAAGCTCAGATTGATCCTGTCTAATTTCTACCAACAACCCTGTGTCCAGTGATTCCTATGGGCTGGCTACTGTTCTTCAGACACCTGTGTTCTGGTAACTCACTAAACGTCTCTTCGTTTCGTGGAATGAAGAGAGGCTACTTACTTGTGCATGCAGCACAGGAATAAATGTCTTCATAATACTGCAAGCAAATATATCTCGTCAGGTATTGTTTGGATCCCATTAAGTTCTGGAAAAGCCTTTTATAGCAGCAGTCACTGCTCCAACAAAGCTGTTTCTTTAGTATGTAAGTGGTTCAAAATGATGCGTTGTTTGCTTCTATATGAGAAGATTAAAGGGATGGACTTCAACAATAAAAGTGTCTAAAAAAATCACAGTGGCAATGAGGAATCGTTTTATTTAAAATAACTTCAGTACTCACAAAACCCACAAAGCTACAAATTACATTAGCTTTATAATGTACAAAGTACATTATCTTAGTTTTCTGAATTCCCTCCTTTCTGAATAACTTTTGGAAGTCATTTCATGGTTAAGACTAGAAAAGTCTTCTGACATAAAGCTAATAATTTTATTGGTTCTAAAGAGGTATTAACTTTAAATCAGAGTGCAGCATTAAAATATTCAGTACTGGATCATGACTGTGACTATACTGGTGTGAATTAATAAAGACTCAACAGAGTAAAATATAGAGATGTTTGATAAAGAAGTGCTATGTCATATATTGTTCTGAAAGACTGGGTAAAAGCCTTGATACTGCTTCCCCAGCAGAATAAGTACATTTTATGGTGCAAATTTAGCTCTTTGCAGTTAGAGTCTTTCACATAATGTGTAACCTACCTTTTAAGGGCCAACTAATTAGTCTCCCAACGATGCTAATACAAAAAGTCACTGATACTTACTAGGAAGTTGTCTGTTGATAGTGAATCCAAATATGTGTGTGTATATACATGTGGAGGGGTATATATGCATAGAAGAGAGAAAGGCCAATCCCAATGTACATGAGTTGCTTCTGTCTGTAGTACACTGCTCTATTTGTGCACCAGCCTTTGGTATAAAAACAGAAATTCTAGCTACTGAAGGAACAAAAAAAGTAAAAATCTGTCAGAACACGTAGGTGGCAGAAGTATCTGCATATTCACTACATCTTGAAAAAAATAGTAAAAATTAAGTTCTGTGTTTAGATAGTAAAAAAAAGATTCCATGTTGGAATGGGGGAAAAAAGATACATATAAATTACAAAAAACAATTAGATAGCATCTGGTAACAAACAAGAAATACAGGAAACAAAATATCCTATCTGCCATCTGAAGAAGAATGCTTGCAAAGTGGCAGTATTTAAGAACTGCTTACCTCCCATATTCTTGTACGTCTTGGTAGTAAACTAATGTTTTCTTTAAAAGTCAGTCAAACATACATTCTTAGCTCCAGAAGGCAGGAATTTCTATGTCCATTTTTCTGCAACCCAGTGTGAAAGAGTGTTAGAAACATAGCTAGTAATTTCATTTGGAAAAAGTAGACTGATTTCTAGGCCTTTTTAAAACCAGTGAAAGAGCATTGCAGCGACAAGAGCATTCAGTGCCCAGTGCAGCAGCACCAGCTGAGAAGCTGCCCTAGTGGAGTCTGAAAGATGGTCCCATCCTTCTCTGCTTAATTGGGATGTTGTAATGCCTGTCTGAAAAATGGCAATTGTAAATTACTGTGCCAACTGAGAACTGCAGTGTAGTCAAAAGGATTTAAAAAAAAAAAATCAAAGCCCAGATTCATCTAATCAGTACAGCAAACTTTGCATCCTTTGCAAACTAGGGAGCAATAATGATTTCAATATATTTACCTTTTTAGAGTCCTAATACAAAGCAAAAGTACATTTCAGAAAGGGCATCGTAAGACAACAAAAATGTGCCCACCAAGGAGCATGTCGCTGGGAGCAGAGGTCATGCAGCTGCACAGAAGTCAAGTGTGGCTCTGGGGTAGCTTACATCCACTCGCAAGCCGTGGACATGACGTGCGGTACCAAACCACCAGCGATCCCAGATGAGACTGACATACCCCCATACAGAGCACACTTGATCTTTTAGGGCAATAGTCTTATCCAGGATCAACCAAACTTAGAACTCTACAGAAAGGTCTCTGTGATGTGACATACAGGGGAAAAAGTATACCTCAGTGTACACTGTTCAAAAGGGTAGCCCTTTATTTATTCCAACATGGATCATTGATAAGACTGGTTTTCTCCATTTACCGATAGAGTTGTTGGCAAAATCTATCAGAAGTGAAGACTGTGGCATGTGGGGACATGAAAAGTAGTTGATAGGTTTCTTCTCTCAGTTTAGAAAATCACCAGCACTACTGTTCTTTCTAGACTGTTAAGCACAACCCTAGGCAAGCAAGCTTGTGTAAAATAAAAGCATTTTCTGAAGTGCAGCTCTGAAGCCCAGGACTGACTATGCAACAAATCGGTCATCTAATTCATGGGATGAGTTTCTTGCGTGATGTGACAACCTCTGTAGATCCAGGTTGGATTTTGGGAACTAAGAATCTCAAAAATTTCTTTCTGTGCCACAGACATGCTTTGTCTCAAATGATCACCAGTGTCTGGGAAATTGTAGTGACCTCTCAGAAGAGAAACTGTTAGTCCATGTTAGAAGCTATCTAAAATACTTGCTGAGAAAAGCGGGAAGTATCTGGACAATAAACTGAAACTCTCTCAAAAGTCATTCTGGTTGTTACTCTTGTTTGTTGAACTTTTCCTTCTTTGCATAAGTCACATCTCATGTCATCTGTTAATCTATGTAGACTGCCATAGCAGTATTATTTCAACAGGTATTTCCTCATCCTGCTTCAAGCATCTTGCTAGCATCAAGACTTCTTTGTGATACTGGTGTATCTTTCAAAAGGCCTGCCAAGAGTAATAAATATGAAGGGAGTCTAAGCTTCATTGTCCTTTATGCCCACTGTGTGGACTATGGACTCCCAAAGTTCATCTGTCTGGGAAGATGCCATCAGCAGCAGCAACTCCTGCTTCTGTGCCAGTCCACATGCACACATGACCGCACAGGGACCTCCAGCCCTGTCAGCTCTTCAGTTATTACAGACAGCCAAAACCTTTTCATTTGCTAAACTGTGGATTCAGGGGAAAGTTTCCTGCAGCTGCATTTCTCTCACCTCTTCTAACATGACCTGCCAACCCTCTGACTGCACTACCTTTCCCCTCTCTTCGCATGTCTGCTTTCCTTAATCACAATCGCAGATGCTGCCCTTTCATTCTCCTCCAGCAGAACTGCAGAGACTGACCCTGACCTCTAAGCTCTTGCTCACCATCCCATTTCACACCCAGCTTCTGCAAACTAGCAGCTCAGCTCTGTGTCTTTAGCCACCCAACCCTGTCCTCACACCCATGAAAGGACTGCAGACAGCTACGGATAGCAGTGATGCCACTTTAGCAATAACAGTATGGACAGGCACTCACAGTGTGTGCTTAAATGCATGGTGGGAGATGTCTCTGCTGTCAGCACCCAACATCAAGTTGTGGTTTTTGCCCACAGTGTGGGAGCCTCTCCATATAGCCTGTTAGCCTACACTTTGCGAGACTGTTGCTTACAGTCTATTTTACTGTGCTTTCTTCACCTGCAAATGTTCGGGTTTCCTAAACATCTGTGAAGAGAGGTGTCCTTGGGACAAAAGACAGTGTGTATTAAACATCTTTTCAATGAAAAAACTGATAATATAAATGGCTGCATGTCTTGATTTGCATTTCTCAGGAACCTGATGTCCTGAGAGATGCTACCTGGAAAAGCAGAATCCATCAAATAGGGCCTAATTAGGAACACTGAAAACAACAGAAAAGATGTACATTTTACCTGGTAGTCTTCAATTGCACTTTTCAGCAGTCTAAAAGTCTGAGAAGATACTGGAATCTGGTTTGTTTCCTTCATGTTTACAAAGTACTCAAGTTTTTTCCTCTCCTCCATAGCTCCTGTTGGCACAATGGTTTTATTGTGGTATATGAACAACCAATGTGGGATAAAACCAGAAGATTGGTGAGGAGGATTATCAATATACTCAAGTGACTTGCAGCTGGGGTGTAGAAAAACACATATATCATACTAATTCTTGTTTAGCCCGTTGTGTTTGACAAGTAGAACATCTGTGTTTAGACAACATAGGCCTGCGATAGACTTACAGGTACCCTATCACACATGCTTGAGATTCCTGCCCTGCTGTGGAAAAGATCAAAGCACAGTGGTAAACTATGCCTGTGCAAATCCCTGATCAACAGGCGGAAAAGCAGGTTCAGCGATCCTCTAGCATGATAGTCCCGATTGTGTGCCTCTGCCTGGGTGCTGCTTCAGGCATCCCCCGACTGGCAAGGTAATGAAAATAAATTTGCTCTTTGCAATTCATCTGTAGTTTTGTGGTCATTCCTGCATCCTGTCTGTGCTGACTCACACAACCAAGTAGGGAAAATGTGTGATTATAGAAAGTAATATGTAATCTGATGTGATATAATCTACATAAATTGTGGCCTTTGTAAGAGGGAAAAAAAGGAAAATGTGGGGGTTTTGCATAAGAATCACTTCAGTGAATCCCTATGGTAAGAGGGTAATGACTTTAGCTGTGTTACAGGCTAATTCAGACCAGGTTTTGGCTCTAGGCAGCACGTGGTTTAGTTGGTGAAAATGAAAACTCAGTTCCCTAATGCAGGAAAGTAGGTACTAGTTTACTAACTTTATTATTCTGGAGATTCCCTTTGGATTATAGGCACACAAGCCATTTCACAGCACCGCAAAAATTAATCCACACCTGGCAGACACACTCACTTCTGCTCTTTCTTCAGTGAAGATATCCAATTCCAACAGATGAATTCCATTACACTGGTGTTTGAGTGGCAGTAACTGAGGGCTGCAAAGGTGGACACAGAGTGGATGTGCACCAGGCTCACAGGGGCACCATCTGTATTTTCATCTCTTCAGAAGAGCAGGTAAGTAAAAGCAGCTCAATGGCACATAGAAACTCGAGCAGATCAGCTAAGAGCATGGAGGTCAAGAAAGCATCTATCTTGGTGGCTTGTTCAAAGGCTGCATTTGCTCCTTTAATTCCGGACAGAGGGCAGTAAGACCACAAATAAATCTAATACAACTTCATTGTTCTGCCATGTATCTGTGGGCAACAAACACCTGTTTTTCTGTGCTTTCACATCTTGTTGGATTCTCTGCTGCATTGCACAGTGCACGCTGTAATAACACGCTCACCGTACTTAGGGGTTCTTTCTTCTGTGTGAATTTTCTTAGTATGTTACAGGAGATACTACAGTCTTTCCCTTAGTGATGTCACTGTTGTGGTCACTTTCCTTGAAACTTGAGTTTCCTTGAAACGGAAAGAAACTTTGTCTTTTTGAAATTATCTAATTTCATCCAGATTTCACAGAGAGGCCATAACAGGGTGGAAAAGCCAGTAGGAGGAGAAGAAAAGACTCTGAGATCCTATACAACATAATCATGTTACATTTGTTTTTCGAGGAAACCTTGCTACCCAGCACACCCTTTACTCCTCAGCTACATAGTAGGCTCCTAGCACTGTGACCAAAGGGAGTATGTCTAAAGGATCACTACTGGTCCTGAATGTTGTTTGTTTTATAGCAAGCCTGTTAAGAATGGGGGCAGCTCTTCATGGGCCAAGCACTTTACAGACCTGACAAAACGAGTGTTCCTGTCCCTACAAGGTGTTTATTCATCTCGGTTGTTTTCTCCTCTCTGAGGACTTGAAAGAGTTAAATTTACTTACAGATGGGCACAAGAAAAGACCACAGCTGCCTGTGGGATTGGAAAGGCTAGGCCAGGTGGTGGCAGCTAAGTAATTCCCAAGGTAGCCAAGACCAGCACTAGCATCTAATTGAAACTAGCCAGACTACCCAAGGAAAATAAATTGTGGCTGCCTAATGATTGCTTAAGGGTTCCTTTAAATCCTGGGAACTCCTTATTTGCTCTGCAAAAATCAGGTCACAGGTGAAATCTTACTACAAGTTAAAGTTAGCCTGGGAGCAAGCTTTGAAAGGCTCAATGAAGGTGGTAGTTGCATCTGAAGACATCTGTAATGCTGAACCTTGCTTTCCCATGGCATATCAGGTGCTGTGTTACAGGTATTTTTAAGTGTGGAGTGTTGAGTTGCATTGCAATATTTGTTGTTTTATTGACTGTGACCCAGAAAAGAAGTTATTCCTTCTATAGAAAGAATCCTTGCCTTCATAATACTGTGTCTGGGAAAAAAGTCTGTTGATCAGGGAGCTACATCAAAGCTGAAGAAAGGCCTTGTACAGTATGGAAAACAGCCACGGAAATCCTCTCAAAATGGTTGTAATCAAGTAGTTTCAATGTTGTCAAATATTCAAGTTACTTTAAATAGGAATTGTGCTATTGATGTTTGTTCTTTAGTACAAACTGCATTTAATCTGAAGTTGTAACTTTCTGAGTGGTGCTAGTGGTAGAACCAGAGGATGCAATACTTAAAGGCCTTCAAGAGGAAGAAATTGGAAAGTAGGCTTAGAAGGAGCTGTTAGGGTGTGGCTTTAAAGTCTCATCTTTTTGTTCTTGTACACTGACTGCTGAAAGGACTACTACTACTACCCATTAGCTTCTGTGCCCTTCGACCGACAGGTTGTGTAAGTGTGCCCTGTTAGGTATACAGAGGCTGTGGATTAAAATTGGACAGAAGCAAGTGTGATCTTTGCTAATTACCAGGTTCTCGGCAAGAAAAACTCCCTGCCCTCACTAAAGGCAGACCTGTGAATCTGCTTCTGGACTGCTGCAGTATTGTGTTTAGTGAATTGAGGTAATGAAAATCAGTTCTGATCGATCCTTGTGGCTGTGCAGTAAACTTCATGATTCAGCAGGTACTTGGTGACCCTTTCTCAGAAACCATTGAGGTGTCCAAGCTCTCCCCTTGATGCTGGGAAAAGCACCCCCAGTCCTCCTGCACATACATTACTTGCCTTTTGCTGCCTGTAAGGCCTTGTACTTCCAGACGATGTTACCTCTAGGGTACCTGCTGGTCATGAACACCCTCGAGGAAGAAGTGCAGGTAGGGGGTACAGGAGCAAACACCGGTGGGGCTTGGAAGCTGTCTGTCCCCTCTGTGCAGAGCGCTTTGTAAGGGAAACTGAGGCAAAAATTAGTAAGTGCTCGTCTACTCAGAGCAAAATACCTGGTATTAAATATTTGCAAGTATACCGATTTACCAGACACTTCATGGTTCAATACAGCACTATTGAACTGTCACTTGAGTTTCTGGACAAAGCTGCTGCTTGGTTTAGTGCTCCTGGGTGGTTTTGGCAGTTTTTTTCTCACTTCCAGGAACTTGAAGCACGTAGAAAAACATGTCCTGGCCACCTCAGCCAGAACCCACGTCCAAGGGGGGGCAGAAGCCTTTGTATGGTTGAGGCGGCTGATCACGTATTTGCCCAAGGTGCCAGTCGTTATTTAGCTGCGGCAGTTGTTTTGCTGCTCGGGGCACACACGTGAGAAAAGGGGCCATCACAACAACTGTCACAAACCGGGGGCGAGACTGCTTGGGGGCTGAGGGAGCGGATTTAGCCGCTCCGCTGTGGCGATGCAAGCCCGAAGACAACAGCCGCCATCCTACCCACGCCCTCACCCCTGGGGCGGGCGCTGCCGGCACAGGGACGGATCCTGGAATTAAA